>JAGDYQ010000263.1:338904-1055239 GCA_021962125.1 Bulinus truncatus | reverse complement strand
ACATTTATGTAACACCCTACAGAAGGCTATCTGAGCATATGGGATGGGGGGGTGAGCAAGACAGCGACCCTAGTTCGCCCTTATCGGCTATGAACGTTAGAGAGAGAACGCTAGAGGGCGTTGATCTAAGAGACGGTCAATAAGCGACGAAAACAGATAATAGCCTACAAATATACACATTAAATGTCAAGGTCACAAATGTTATCGTTTTGCTTTGAATAAAAAAAAATGAGAAGTTCCCTTTCTACTAAAATGATTCTTTCCATTTCAAATGTTTCGAAATAATAATTCTAAAAATGTAAAATTAAAAGCTATAGGTTGAGATGTAGGCCTATAGGTTTAAAAAGCTTCCATTGATAAAAATATAACACAACAGTTTATTAAAACCGTACTACAAATGGTATATACAAAAAAAAATAACAGTTTGCAAACATAAAAATTGAAATGGCTCAGCTAAATATGTAAAGGATGAATTGAGCGAATTTTACAATATTTACTATGGTACAATGGGACACATTCCTTATGAACTACTTTTAACATTAAACCAAACATTCTTTTGCCATTTTATTTGTGGATATCTTTAATGTCTATAAAAATAATAACAATACATCTTTTGATATATATTAAGTACTTTTTTCTATTTTATTATCCGAAAATTGCTTAAGCCGGCATAACTTCCTGATTCATTATACACATTTCAAACAAACTATGAAAGGGGATGTAAAAGCCATTTTAACGATGCAATAATAACAGCTTTACCTTTGACAGCCGACTGGTCTTTTATACTCTGTTGTATGTCGTGAAGATGAATGACTGAAAATAAAGAACGAAATATCTATAGAATGATAAGTTGCAATGTTCAATTGCAAATTCTAGGTTGTTTTTTAAAAGCATTAGTGAAGATTTTATTTTCTATTTTTATAAATGTTTTATACAGTGGTGTTGCGAAACTAAAACTTTTTTTCATGCCCCCACCCAAAAAGAAACAAGTTTTTTATAAAGTCGACTGTAAAGCGTAAATGTTTGATAACCACTGTTCTAGAACGATATTTACTACTTTAGAATCAGATTTACATTCTTTACAAATGCTCATATGACAAATATGAAGGAAAAGTGGTGAATCTGATGACATAACAGCTTTACTATGTGGCAACTCACAAGCCAAGTGGGACGGGTGGCCGAGTGGTGTAGATACTCGAATGTCGACCTGAGAGTCCTGGGTTCGATCCTCGGTGAGAACCATGGTAATTTTCCCATGTGAAAGTGTTTCAAAGTCGTCCCACAAGTCCACCCAGCTTTAAATGGGTACCTGACTTGAGTTGGGGAAGTAAAGACGGCTGGGCGTTGTGATAACCACAAAATCCCTTCATATGCCGAAGTTATAGAAACAGATGAATTGTACACTTCATCTGCCCCGATGACCCGTTAGGGCTAAAGGGAACTTTACTACTCACAAGCCAGTAACACGCAAATGTGTAATGCTAGGCTGATTGAATTAATAATAAATTGACATCAATAAAATATTATTTCAGGCGTACAGATCCGTAGCCAGGCCCCCTGCGTTTGTCTGGCCCCCCCTCTGCTTGTTTGCTCTACTTAGTAACATTTATTTCCTGCCCCCTGCTATTGGCCTGGTCCCTGCTGTAGAATTTTCGCGCTAAGGAGCTTTCCGTAGCTAGTAGCCAGCCATTGTGACGTCCTGTGCGCGTTACATCGTTCGGCACTCTCCCGCCAATATAAAAAAAAGTGCAATAACACGTGATAGCATTCTTTCGCCGCCCCTTCATAGCTCGGCACCCTGTGCGGCCACATAACCCCGAATTACCCTTCCGACGCCAATGCATTCATACCAATTTTGTCTGCACATAACTCATGCTATATACTTTTCTTTTTTTTCCTTACATTTGCTAACATTCCTATAAAGAATGGTAATAATATGATATACCGCTTTGAGATGTTAAATAATATCATTCTTTGGGTATTAGCGATTTAGTGTCGATGTATTTAATACACCATATAGTGGTGATTAGTTTTAAAACACAAAACAGGGACCATTTACTTAGTTTGAGACGCATGTCTGTCCTCCTCGGTATTGCTTCTGCTGGCGTTAGAGAGGTTATCACTGCAGCTACTATTGTCAACACTTCTGACGCTTCCGCTGTGCATACTGTGTTACAATTATTTACAAATGCTCATGGAAAATTTAACACTAATCTACATAACATAAATTTTCTTTTTAAAAAAATAATTTTAACAATGAAATTATCTTATAAACTATGCATTTAAAAGACGAATGTTTTCTAATTTGCATAAATTAATGTACCGTTCACTTTCTTTACGTTGGGAGGTTTTAGTGTGATACTTCCCAGACATTGTTTATTATATACTTCTTTAATTGACGGTAAGTATAAGACTCCAGACAACCATAAATATCAATCCTCCACGGCACAGATGCTATAACCCTCACGCTGTAAACAAAAAATGTCAGAAAATCTAAAAGCATTAAACTATTAAAACAACTTGGATATTAAAGTATATGGCCTGAAGAATTATATGAGATAAAACATCGCATAGTTAAAGATAGTAATTCATCATTATCAGACATTCTAAAACACATGACCAAGTGCTGCAATCTTACATGCATAACATGTCAAATTTATTGCGCTGCCTCTAATTAGCGGGCAGGCTTAAATGATATTATTTATAGCAGATCAATTTAAATTAAGGGATACGTGGGCTAAATAATTGGGTAACCGCTGACAGAATATAAATATGACAATTAACGTTTATTACATCAAAGCAAATGCTAACTGATTTCGTTAAAAGTCTGACTTAAAACTAAATCCCCGAAGATTGTTGGAAAGGTTTATTTCATTTTTACCATACGGTAATCCACACTCAAAAATAAAAAAAAAATTGAAATGCGCAAAGTTAAAATTTTTTGTCACGACTTAAATGGGTCCAAGTTGTAAAGGGGTGTATTGGAGAGAGGTGTACTGGAGAGGGGTGTACTGGAGAGGGGTGTACTGGAGAGAGGTGTACTGGAGAGGGGTGTACTGGAGAGGGGTGTACTGGAGAGGGGTGTACTGGAGAGGTGTACTGGAGAGGGGTGTACTGGAGAGAGGTGTACTGGAGAGAGGTGTACTGGAGAGGTACTGGAGAGAGGTGTATTGGAGAGGGGTGTACTGGAGAGGTGTATTGGAGAGAGGTGTACTGGAGAGAGGTGTATTGGAGAGAAGTGTACTGGAGAGGGGTGTACTGGAGAGGTACTGGAGAGAGGTGTATTGGAGAGAGATGTACTGGAGAGGGGTGTACTGGAGAGAGGTGTACTGGAGAGGTGTACTGGAGAGAGGTGTACTGGAGAGGGGTGTACTGGAGAGGGGTGTACTGGAGAGAGGTGTACTGGAGAGAGGTGTACTGGAGAGAGGTGTACTGGAGAGGGGTGTACTGGAGAGGGGTGTACTGGAGAGAGGTGCGTAAGGGCGAGCACACACAACTCACATCGCGGGCACGCACACGCACATTACAACCAACAGAGAGCGTGAATTTGCTTTACTGACACGCTGTAATTTGAAACCCTTCGCCTACCGCAAGACAAATGAATACATTGAGTGATATGCGCTGTTATGATAAACGTTGAAGAGAATTATTAAATAAGTAAAACGTGGGGAAAGGCTAACATAGGGATACATAGTATAATACCAGGAACATTTAGCGAACTACATGTAGTATACCAGGGACATATAGTGAATTACATGTAGTATACTAGGAACATTTAGAGAACTACATGCAGTTCACCATGAAAATATAGTGAACTAAATTTAGTACACCATGAACATATATATTGAACTATAAATAGTTTACGAGGAAAATATAGTGAACTACATGTAGTATACCAGGAACATCTAGTGAACTACAGGTAATATTCTAGGAACATATAGTGAACTATATGTAATACACCAGGAACATATAGTGAACTACATGCAGGCCCGTAGCATGTAAGGGGGTGAGGGCTGGGCCCTGCGTTTGTCTGGCTCCTTCTGCTTTTTTGCTGTACTTAGTAGCATTTTGCCTGCCACCCCAGGCCCGTAGCCAGAGGGAGGCTGCGCACCCCCGTTCATGGCCTGAGCCCCCCCCCCGTGCATGATTTGAGCTTTTTGACAAAATTGTAATAATAACGGCTATAAAACATCAATCGTTTTATTCAATAAATCAATAATAATAAAAACTTAAAAGTCTATATTTTGGCAACCATTCAGGCTATTTTACTTACATATATAGCTTATCTAATTTTTGGGCATAAAAGATTGAATCTTATTGGAGTTCACTTCTGGGTATTTTGGGCAGCATTGGCATTTGTGTGTGAGAACAGTTTCTCAACCCTCACACGAATGCTCACCCCATATCGCAGATCAATGTTACAAAAGCGTCTAAGCAATCTTTTCCTGCTTGCATTTGAAAAAAAGATTTAACAGACAATCTGAATGCTGATGCAATGTTAGGTAAATTCAATGCTAAACCACGACGTTTGCAAATTTGAAACGTATTATAATATAAGTTCGTAACCAGTGCCGACGAGTGGGGCCAATGCCCAGGGGCCCGGCAAGTTTTAGGGACCCGGACTGATCTGGCCAATCAACTTTTTAACATATTAATATCAGCACGGAAGCCCGTGTCACCCCTGCCCAGGGGCCCAAAATTTCTGTCGATGGGCCTGTTCGCAACCTTGTAATAGTTTTATATATTGATATCTTCTGAGGACAACTAGCAAGGCACGGACGTTGGGGTATAAATAGGGGATGGATTCGGACATTAGTTAATTAAGAGAAGTTAGGAGAAGTTCGTAGTCATGAGTACAGAAAAGTGTAAAAGTTTACTAGAGTATTGGAGGGACAAATCAACTGCATGGAAAAATCTCTCTCAGAAGTTGGGCATCAAATTCTGAGCATACCGGCATTATCAACCTCATCTGACAGGACATTTTCTTCGGCTAGTCGCGTTCTTGAAGAAAGGCGGTCACAGTTGGCTCCATAGGGTGTTAATGGCATCTTATTTTTACATGGACTTAAATTGTAGAACTGTTTATTTTACCTATTATCTTAAATGTTTTTCATGTATGTTTTTCGAGAGGATTTCTATAAACAATTTTTAAAACCATTATTTATGAGTTATAGAATATTTTTTTGATGGGAGCGGGTGGGGATGGGAAAAATTTTCGAGGGAGCGGGTGGAACTGGGGGGAATTTCTTTTGGGAGCGGGTGGGACTGGGGGGAATTTCTTTTGGGAGCGGGTGGGACTGGTTTTGAAAACGCGGGAGTGGGTGGGACTGGGTGTGATTTTGAATCCCGTGCAGCTCTCTACTAGCAACTTAAATAAGTCAATGAAATAACATTGACTTCTGACTTCATTTTTATACATATGTATAGTAAAATAATAAAGTACAAACTCCGTGATTTCTCAGTGATGTTATTTAATTTGCAAATTTACTTTTTAGCAGAATTAATTTTATTTAAAATTGAATAATTGCGACTGTTGTTGATAGATCTGTTCTTTGTTTTCGATATTTTATAAGAAATATCACACAAATAGCTAATCTGTATTCGTGCATCTTTGTCGTTCTTCCCGGGTTGTACGTTAAACAAACAGTATAATAATATAAATCAGATATCTATAATGTACAAATTGTGTAGCAGAACAAATGGTCAGTATATTTATAACAGGAATCAGAAATTGCTCAGCCTCAATAAATTTTTATCATTAAAACTCTTTACTATTTAAATTATTTTTAACAAAACTGCAACTTGTCATGCATTATTGAAACGTAGTTAAAATTATATATTTTTAATTAATAGCTAAACAATCGGTACTAAAATGCACCATTCCAGATATGGAACTGCAAAAAATTTCTTGGGGAGGGGACTCACTGAGATCCCCTCCCCAAACCCCTCCTCTCCGTTCACAAGCTTTCGGCGCTTCGCGCCTCCATTTTCGCCCCCCGAACATTTCTTCTATCCCACCAGGAGCGGATTTAGGGGGAGGGACCGGGGGGGGGCATGCCCCCCACCCGTTATCGCAAGTTTAGGTAATACATCATTAAATTATCGAAATAAGTTTTGTTCTAAGACCAATTTTTTAACAATGCAAACAGTTTTGGCCTCCCCCGGTCAATGTTTTGCCCCCCCCCCCCCGTCAAAGTTGTCTAGATCAGCCCCTGTGCCCCAGGATCATTTCTTCGGCACCCCCCCCCCTCGAAAAAAATTTCTTCGTCCCCCCTTCCGAAAATGTCTTCGGCCCCCCCCCCCAATCCAATATTCCTAGCTACGAGCCTGTGCCACCCCCCACCTGCTATTGGCCTGGCCCCTGCTGTAAAATGTTCACGCTACGGGGCTGACTACATGTAGTATACCATGACAATATAATGAACCACAAGTGGTATGCCAGGAACATATAGTGAACCACAAGTAGTAATGTCGAACACACCACTTCGTCCTTTAACTCCACTTGTGATGTGTCAGGTATACATACAAATCTGCCAGCCGGATGTATACAATGGATACGTTGTGGTGTTTCACACTTGAATCATTGACATAACACGTTTCCTGTGCTTTAACCTACACACTTCATTGTCTGTGTACTTATGCAAATGGGTAACACATGTCGCAGAGCCGCATTAAAATACCAAACAGATTTACTGAAGATACTGAGAGGTACATAAAGCGCAGTGTGGAGACACCGAGCACAATCAAAGTACATATCCGCACACGTCCATGAAGTGAGATAATGTACTAAATGTTTAATGTAAGAAAATAATTTTGCCACCCCCCCCCCTCAAGGTAGAGCCCGGTGGGACTTTCGAATTTCGACCCCCCTCCCTTCTCCCCCAGGCACTGAGCACGTGATACTTTGAACTGTGACACCTTTTGTTTAGAGTAATCCTATGTTTTTTCATGAGTGTCAACATCATGTTATACATCACTTTTTTTTAGATTCAGTTTTACTTTATAACTTAGAAAAAAAAAAATTGCAATGCCGTTGAGTGACCAGCCTAAGAGAGTTTAAATTAAGACAGAAGACATTCGATTGAGGAAGCGGCAAGAAGCTTCGAGAGTTTGGCCATGCTTATGTTTAATATCTTCTGTGAACATAGTATTTAAACTTTTGGAACATCATTCTATGGTCATTGAGCTTGTGATTCAGACCATTGGTACCATATCATTGTACAGGCTACATCCTCCAAGCTGGGGGGATATACCAGCTTCATCTCTCTATCCACATACTCCCAGCTGGGAGGATATACCAGCTTCATCTCTCTATCCACATACTCCCAGCTGGGAGGATATACCAGCTTCATCTCTCTATCCACATACTCCCAGCTGGGAGGATATACCAGCTACATCTCTCTATACACATCACCTATAATTATATTGATAATACAAAACAATTACATATAAAAGTAAAAAAAAAAACAACTGTTTACCGCGTTGATTGTAAGTTGCTCTACTTGTTTCAAACTTTCCGACGCCGGCAATAAATTAAACTTCTGCCCAGAATAAAATTACAACACGTTTAAAAACCGTTGGTCTAAAAAGTTGAAAGTTTAATATAGGGAATTCCCAGACATGAAATATTACAATTCTCTTATCAAATTACACTGTACTAGTGTGCGATAATTTTCTTATATTCATTGAGAATTTAACGACACCACTAGGAAAAAAAAATAACATTTGAGATAATGAAAAACATTAACTACAGAACAAACAACAACATGAAACTGCTACGTTTACATTCCACTAAAACAGCGGTTTCAGTTTCATATTTAAAAAATAGATTTTGTCTTCATCGGATTTTCTCGGAAACTCGCCCATCGTTATTGTGGGAAAGTGAGCTTTAAATACATTTCATCAAACAAAGGAAACGTGACTGGATAAACCTGTCTCTTACAACTTACAAAGCTCCGAAGTGGTCTAAGGGAGTGGTAAATAAAGCGACACACCCACAACCGGTGCATGGGTATCAGGCCCGTAGCATGCGGGGGGGGGGCAGGGGCGGGCCCCCCTGCGTTTTGTCTGGGCCCCCCTGCTTATTTGCTCTACTTAGTAAATTGTATTACCTGCCCCCCCCACCCCGCTATTGCCTGGCCCCTGCTGTAGAATTTTCACGCTACGGAGCTGATGGGAACTGGGTTTTGTAACAGATACTAAACTGTTTGGTCTAGGCCCCCCGCCAAAGGATACTCTCTTAGGCCCTGCTTACTACTAAGGCCGCATACACTATTCCTTATTAAAAAGTGACGTGATAAACTAGGTAGACTTTTTTACTTTTATTTTACATGTTTTATACATATGTTAGGTACTTTGCAACTTGCACAGATTATTTGCCTGTTGGCACTGTTGTTAGGGGTGGTCCATTGATTACGTTAACAACGTAGGTTGGGGGCGGGGGTGAAGGATGAACAAAGGTTTGACACTTGTTGACATGGAAGATATGGATTGGGTGCGGGGGGGGACTGAAGATATTTTTTTTGAGGTCAACAACGCCCATCCTTTTAGAAAAATGAACTCTATGACTGATTTGAAAACACACAATGAACTATTTTCTGAATACTAAAAGAACTTGTGTCAAGTGTCATTCCCCGATCAATAAAATCTGCTAGACGGATATATACAATGGATAGGTAGTGGTATTTCACACTTAAATCATTGACAAAACACGTTTCCTGTGGTTTAACCTACACATTTCATTGTCTGTGTACTTATGCACATGTGTAACACATGTCGCAGAGCCGCATTACAATACCAAACAGATTACGGAAAACTCTTTGGTGTCAATTCAACGTGACTGACATGTACACAAAGCGCGGTGTGGCTTCTGTGCACAATCATGGTACATATTGACATACAATCATGATGATTCATCTAGTTCTATGTTTTTTTGTGTGAGAGGTAGACATAAAGACCGCAACACAATGGTCAAGTTTTAGTACACAGTGTACTTATACATGGAACTATTTTAGTTAATACATGGAACTATTTTAGTTATTAGAAATTTGAAAAAACAAGAGCGTATAAAATTTCAAATTACGTCATTTGTGTAACAGTCTGTGTATTCTGACAGATATTCTTGTCTCATTCAGCAATATCAAACTGGTACAATATGATTTGAAATGTCTAATGTCACGTCCGTTTAATGTGCACTTTAAAAAGGTTGATATGATCTATCAAAACAACTTATTTTGATAACACTGGCTCTTGTCACAGGCTAGAAGAAAGGGGGGGCTCGTTAAATAGGCCCCTCAATTCGTAAGGCCGGCCCTGGTGATGTTTATATCTAATTAATGTTAACTATATGTTAACTGTATGTTGTAAAAATTGCACACATCTGCTCTACGTCTGACCCGTCTTTCAACAAATTATTGCTCGCTATTCGAAACATCGACCCATCAAACTGCTGTCTTTTGTACATTTATAACAAAAGTTCCCTGAGCCCTACTGGGCCATCGGGGCAGATGAAGTGTAGAGATCGTCTGTTTCTATAAACATCGGCATATGTAGAGATTGTGCGGTTAGCACTTCCCCTACATAAGTCAGGTACCCTTTTATAGCTGGGTGGACTTGTGAGACGACTTTGCACCAAATAATATCTGGAAAAAATTCCATGGTTCTCACCGCGGATCTAACCCATGACTCTCAGGTGGACAGTCAAGTATCTACACCACTCGGCCATCCGTCCCACTAACATTTATAACAAAGATTGACGTAATATGGCTCTTAGGGTCGCATGCAAAACTTTGTTGAGTTAACCCGACTCCCATCTGCATTAATTTTATTTTTATTATTCATTTAATAAAGTCAGTTTAATTTACTGTGCTGTGGTTCTTAAAAGAAATTTAATTTAATGCGGCTGTCACCTACCTCACGCCAGGTATTTAACCCGAATTTTTGTTTTTAAATATAATAATAAATAAGCCTAAATACTTAAAAGTAATAATTAAATGTCACATTTTATGATGAATCTTAAAAATATGACAGAAAAAAAAAACAGTAAAAAATAAATTGTGGATTTTTATGAATTATTTTTAATAACAAATAAAACAAACACAAATCTTTGCAAAATACTTAACTTGCTCTTCGGCTCGAATTCTTTGCTACTTTGCATTTTTTATTGATAAAAAATGTTTTTTTGAAAAAAAAAAATCATTCTATATATATTGTAAATTAAATGCTATCTTAAAATATAAAATCAGTTCTTCAATAGATTTTAGACTTTATTTTAAACAAAGTTCAGACATAAAAATTTACATACAATCCAAAATAACGGTATTTAAATAAAAAGTTCTTGTCATTCAACTCCTATATTTAACTTACCGAAACACTGTTTAAGTGGTAAATCTTCGTGATGTTAAAATTATTAAAGAGGTAATACAGGACCTAACTTACTCAGCTATGATTTGTTTTAATGGATTTCTTCAGTATTGATATAAAATATGTTTCTTATAGAACACACACACACACACACACACACACACACATATATATATATATATATATATATATATATATATAATATATATAAATGACACTTTATTTTACCTCAGAGAATTTACAACTTTTTCTATTCTAACTTGCCTGATTGTACTTAACGCGGACATTTTTTTAGCCGGACAGTCAAAAGTATACATAATACAACAAGGGGTGATATTTCTAATAACAAATTTATCAAATTAATCTGAGGTTTCTTCACCGTAATAAATTTTATCACCGTTTTTTGTGAGCTCTTTCAAGGCGTTTAATATTATGTGAGCTCTTTCATGGCGTTTAATATTATGGGATATAATTTTTAAAAAAAGAGCTACATCTGTTTGTTTCTATTTTCATCGAAGTAGTAAATGTCCAAATTATAGTAAAACTTTAAAAAAAATCAAAATAAGTAAATAAATAATCACATAAACAATATCCTTAATAAAATTGATATAAAGGGTAGAGTTAAATATATATATATCATATCACATAAATTGAGCTATTATGATAAGCGAATACAATATTTTGTTGATAGCTATAATTAACCGTATTTAACATGTAAAACAATAATTAAGACAATACACCAACATACTAGTAAGAATATTTTAGAGTATAATCGATGTATCTACAAAACACGATAAACGAAAATACGCCCACTTCACAAACAAAATAAATACATTAAAATTAATTGTGGTAAAAAGATAATTTCAATCTAGGCCGTTATGAATAGTTTCATGCAAAATGACATTCAGAGTTTTTACATTATTCAAAGTAACAACCAATCGGCTCTGAATTTAAAAAAAAAAATATTCAAAAACGATATTTTGTTATTTTTCAGTTTCAGATCAAAAGTTAATTTGTTCTATTCTACAATTTAATTTTTTTCCGTTGTCATGTGTAATTATCTTTCAAAACATATTTAATATTCGAAATAGATTTAACTTTATGTGCTTAATTAAATTATAGGCCTTATATCTATATTTATCAATATATTTATTTATATAAAATTGATATTTTAATTTAAGAGCTTGGTAATGTTTTCAACCGTTACTGATATACTTTCTTCAGTTTTCTTACAAATGACCTACAAAATGTATACTCGGCCTGTCCTTGGGGTCAAAGCTAAAACAGCTATCTGTAAAATTTTTAATGCTTTCTTTTAAAATATTACCATTTTCCATTATACGCTTCGACCCACGAACCCCAACTTCTTTTCGTAGTTGCAAAAGATTTAGTCCTTCTTATAGACTTCCTTCTGTTTTTGTACGTATGAGCGACAAGAATCAATACTCGGCCTGAGCTTAGGTTCAAAGCTAAAACAGCTATCTGTAAAATGTTTAATGCTTTCTTTTAAAATACTCCCATTTTCCATTATAGGCTTCGACCCACGAACCCCAACTTCTTTTCGTAGTTGCAAAAGATTTAGTCCTTCAAACGGACTTCCGTCCAGAAGTAGCTCAAGAACTACAAGTCCGATGGAGTAAATATCAGCTTTCATCATCTGGACAACGGTCAATGATTCTCCACGCAAAACTTCCGGTGCTGAGTATCTCGGTGTGCCGATATTTTTCACTGTCTTGATGTTTGAAGCGGTTGGGTCTGACTCAGATTTCAATAGACTTAGACCAAAGTCTGTCAGTTTAGCGATGACTCGCATCTGTGAGTCAGCTGTATCTGCCCCAGGAATATTGTTCAGTAAAACATTTCCAGGTTTCAAGTCGCAATGTGCTATGTCATTATTGTGGAGGTAATCAAGACCTTGAACTATATCCTTCATTATGTAGATCCTGTCTTCTTCTGAGAAATCAACCTACAAAGTAAACAGTAAGATGATTTAATAATTAGTAATAAGTTTATATTAGGGGCTGTCCATTATTTATGTCAACAAATATTTGGCGATTTTTACCTCCCCCCCCTCCTTGTCAATAACTTTTCAAACTTCCAGAGACCCTCCTATAAAATTACGTCAACATTTGATTACCCCCCCCCACTAAAAAGGTGCCTTCCAAAATGTTTATGTGGCGAAATTAGTAGGAATATAGTTAGTTTAATTAAAATACTGAATGTTAGGCGAGTGTGTAACGCAGGACTACAAACGCTGCCTTATTTTCCTTTATTAAGTAATTATATTAAATTTAAAAAAAAGTAACATTGTTGACGTCAACTTTTCTTGACCTCCCCCCCTCCCCCTATTTTGTTGACGTAATTAATGGACAGCCCCTTAGTCGCATGAGGAAATGTGAATTTCAATTAGGTTTTGATATTGTAAAATTATTAAATAAATAATTAAATTACATTCATATAAAAGATTGATGATTAACAATATTTTATATGATAATATGTTCCTATCACCTATAAAAACATAAAAACCAGGACATTAACAATTGAAGGTAAAATATTTCAGACACAATAGGCGTTATTTAGGGACCAGGATTAGAACTTTTACACCACTTGCGGTTTGATGGATTTGTGGCGGGTTCAAAGTCTTATGTTACAAAATACAAAAAAAGTAACCTAGTGGGTGTTTGGCGGCTTTTTTTTTTATTGACTTTTGTCGGTTTTAGCTAACACATCTGGCAACACTGCTCTACCGATTGGTATTTAAGAAGGGTACACCACAGAAAACATGATTGTGAAACCTACTATTTAGAAGGATACACCACACAAAACATGATTGTGAAATCTACTATTTTAAAGATTAACTTTAAATGACACTCAGGTGATGATTATTTTCTAGTTTAAATTATTTTCTTATGTTCTAAACTATATAACAATGAATACAATACTTGTTTTATATGTATCGCCTCGTGGAGACTCAGTTCCATGTATTCCATGACAATTGCCAAGTGAGGAAGTTCATTGCAAGCTCCTAAAAACATGACAATATTGTCATGCTCAAGGGAACAGTATAATATGATTTCTTTTTCAAACTCTGCTTGCTTTCTCTTTGACAAGGACTTTTCTTTCAACACTTTGACAGCAACTATTTCACCTTCACTCCATTCAGCCAAGAAAACTTTACCGAAACTACCGTGTCCGATTTCGTGTCGGAATATCAATTCCTGGCATTTGATAATGTTGCCTTTGTATTTATGTGCCAGATTTTTTGACGTATGTTCATGTGCGTTCCATTCCATTTGCTCTCCTGCCTCTAACATTTTCTGGATGTGCTTTTCTCTGTTGACGATGGCTAAGTACTGATCGATGAATTCTTTTGCAGCGTCGGCTTGTTCGTATTGTGTAACTAGTTCATCTGGGAGCTCATTATCCTACGATGAGAGTATATTTTATACATAAATTATATAGATTTTATGCTTTGCCTATTTTTAAAATATGATTTGACAATTCATAAAATATTTTGTACTAAAAGGATGAGTGGAAGGGGCCAAACTAAGTATAACATTTATAAATGTATATTTGTGTTCTTTTTCTATTTTATTTAAAATTGACCCAAAAGTTTCTTTTGCTCCAAGGGCCTCTACCGATGTTATCCAGCCGCTGTTCGCATTGTATGTTTCATTGTTCAGACAAATTCAACTTGTTTAAAAGAATAAAAAAAATAAATACTTACAAAGTTCAGTCCCATTAACTTTATCAAGAGCTCATTTCGTTGCTTCCCCTTGCATGCTCCCCAAGGGAGACCAACTCTACCCAGTTCTCTATTCAGTGGGTTGTCCCGGTAACGCTTTTCATGCACGGGTATGGGCACACTGCCAAGTGGTTTACCGACTCTGTCATATCTTCTGTTGTAGTCGTTGTCAACATAGAAGGAGCTGTAGGGTTACATACACATTTCTATTTAAAGTCAATTAAAATTTAACATTTTTATATTAGTCGACAAAATATACATATTTTTATAATCGATATATTTAAAAAAAAAATTAAAAACACTATGTCCTTCAGAAAGAGTTTATGTGTCTTAAACTTACTGAGCTCTGGGGTGTGGATTGTATCTCTCCGAGCCCAATTGTTTACCCACCCTTCCAAGTTTCCGGTTGAGGGAGTTGTCTTTGTACACTCTGAAAATAAATTGTAAGTAATTTATTGTGCATTGCATATGTAACAAAAAATAAAACCAAATAATAAAGCTTACCTTTGTTCATTGAGAGCCAATGCTGCTATTTGTGACGTAATGGTGGCATCGCTCCTAGAAGATAGAAAATGTAACAGTGGTTTAGTCTTTCTTTTCACCCCCATCCTTTCCCACCCATGAATGACTTTCTCATTATGCATCAACTTTTTTTTTTATTGATTTAAAGTAAAATTGATACCTTGATATTACACTACATTTCTTGTTAGTAAAATTGAAGTAAAAAAAAGTTAAGCCGCTAAGGATTCATCGGGGCTGATAAAGTGTAGAATTATTTTATCACCCAATAACCCATTTACAGTTCGGTTGACTTGTGGGCTTTCACTAAGACCTGGAAAAAACCCCAAGTTTGTTAGCTCAGGTTCGAACCCTGGAGCCCTTCGGTCGACAGTCAAGCGCTTGACACCGCACGACCAACTGTCTCTAGAAACTGTGAATGACGACAATATATATATACTTGCTGCATCAGCACGTAATTCGTTTTGGAAGAGTAATGTTGGAGATAATATCGATAGCTATTTATAGCGATATTGTAACGACAGGATTTACTTAATTTACGTCATCGTTAAACCATAACTTTTTACTTTCCATCTAAGATGTCATCACTGAGCGGTCATGTCACGTTTGAACTGCTAATATAAATAATATGTATTTACGTTCTGAGTTTGCCACACTTTCATTTGATGTTTTGTGAGGGACTAAACTTAAAAATGTATAAGTATGTGGAGTGTATCTTTACATTGTAAACAGGACCTTCCTTTAACAGCTTTACTTTTATTAATACTTGAGAGATCGAGGGAGAAAGAGAGAAGGGAAGAGAGGGAAAAGAGAGATAGATAGAGAGAGAGTTTGCGAACAATTTCTTACCCTGAACTTTTGTCCTTTCTATAGTTCACGGCGGATCCATGTTCTTTACCAACTCTTCCCAAGCTGCGGTTCATTGCGTTGTCCACATAAGTTTTAGAACCACTGGTGTTGTAGAAGTATGAAGAAATAGCATTGTGTCCAACATTTTCAACAAGTATCAAAATTGCTATTCCAACATTTTCAACATGTATCAAAATTGCAATGCCAACATTTTCAACATGTATCAAAATTGCAATGCCAACATATTCAACATGTATCAAAATTGCAATGCCAACATTTTCAACATGTATCAAAATTGCAATGCCAACATTTTCAACATGTATCAACATTGCAAAGCATTAATTTTTTCGAAAAAAAAGAATACTTAAGGAATCACAGACAGTTACTAACAAATATTTTCAAAATTGATTTTGCCTATACCTAGAACTATCTTCACTTTTGTGGTGCACAGCGGTCCCGTGTTCTAACCCAACTCTACCTAGACTTCGATTAAGAGAGTTGTCCACATAACATTTAGAATCACTGAAAATTAAAAATAAATATGTAGCTATAATTTTTTTAAGGAATAATTAGAAAAAAAAAAGTGTTTGTTTTATATAAAAAAACCTATAGAATATCCTAAATTTATAAAAATAACAAGTAACATTGATAAATTACAACTATTATGTGATTTTATTTAATATAATAATAATGATGTATTGTTTCTATAATATGACATATACACTTTTGCTTTAACCTGGACTTATTTTCACTTTTGTGGTGTATAGCGGTTCCATGTTCTAAACCAACTCTACCCAGACTTTGATTAAGAGAGTTGTCTACATATTTTTTAGAACCACTGGAGATTTAAAAAAAAAGAAAAAAAAAAGATTGTTATTATATGTTTATTTTTAATTACATAATTTTTTTTTTCAAGTAAGATTTTTGTTTAAAATACTACAAAGAACAAAAAGTTAAAAAAACTAAACTACAGCAAAAAAAACTGATTAATTATATCATATACATATTCATTTTTTAATGTACTAGCTGTACCCTGCAAAACCTTTGCTTAGAGTTATATCCCTTTAGGCTTGATCGGTAAGCTACGTTATTTTTATTTTGGTTTCGGGGAGATCCGATTTTTTCATGGTTGTATTTTAAACTGGAAATCTGTTGTTTTAATTCTTTACTTTCGATTTAACGCAGAGCCCAAATCGCTTTTATATATATTATATTTTATTTTGCCTATTAAATAACATATATTCGCTTCTCTTTACCTTGAACTATCTTCACTTTTGCTGTGTACAGCGCTTCCATGTTCTAGCCCAACGCGTCCTAGACTTCGATTAAAAGAGTTGTCTACATATCTTTTAGAACCACTGGAAATGAACACAAATTATAAAAAAAAGAAATGGCCACTTTTATAGTTAAAGTTTTAAAAAAATAATATACGTTTACACTGAGTTAGTTTATGATCATAAATAGAAGACAATAAGATAAAAAAATAAAGCATAAGACTTATTATTTATATCAGATGAGTGAATTAAACAAAATACATGTATTGTTTTAATAAAATAAAATATAATCTTTTGCTTGTACCTTGAGCTACCTTTACTGTTATAATTTACAACGGTTCCAAGTTCTAAATCAAACATACACAGGCTCCAAATGAATAGAGTGGTCTATTTATCTTTTATTTATTATCTGGCTATTTACAACATTATATTTTTTTATGGATTAGACCCCCATCACTTTGCTTCATGCATGTTATGCTTTGGGCTCTTGGAACAAACTTTCAGAGGCCCTAATGACGGATGGTCGTGCAGTGTAGAGAGCTCGACTGTCAACCTGGTTGTCCAGAGTTCGAGCCTTAAGAGATAACCTCAGGGTTTCTTCAGGTCTATGTAAAAGTTCCAAAGTCAACCTAACCTAATTTAAGATGGGTACCTGACGTAAGTTGGGCAGTGTGAACGTGGTCGTACTTGTTACGCGTGCCACCGTAAATGGTGTTGCGTGCACATTTCGACACGCGTGCCTTTGGTTTGCCATCACCTAACTAGGCTATGGCCTATGGCCTACACATGAAAATGACTCCTTCACGTATTACACATGAAAATGACCACCTACTGTACTATTGAACTTCATGATACCCAAATACAATAGACTAATTACATTTTAAAAATTGTATTATTTCGTTTTTCAAATGTATAAAGGTACTTTCATACAGACCAATGGCAAGATAGCTATCCGAGAAGCCCCCCCCCCTCCACCCTGTGGTTCGCCAGCCTGGGGCGTTCGAAAAAAAAAACACGATCCATGGAGTCATTAACCTCACGGCAGCGGCGGTAAAGATAATCATCACTGGGCCAAAATATTAACACTAGTAACGTACTTTGACAAATAATAACAACAACGCATAATAATAATTGTAGTATGCATGTGTTACACATTTTTATTATAAACAAATATACCTTTGGCTCCTTTCTGATTCTTCGGGTGGTTCATGTGTGTTTGATGCATATGCGCTCATGTAACGGGATCTAGGGAAAATAGTAATAGAAATTAATTAAATGCATGTATAATTATATATATATATATATATAATTAAAAAACTATATATTTATATATATATATATATATATATATATATATATATATATATATAGATATATATATATAGATATATATATATATATATATATAGAGAGAGAGAGAGAGAGAGAATACTGAATCAATTGTGATTAACGTTGGAAACTTACCCTTGGCTTTCCTCTGCTCTTTCAGGTGGTTCATGTCTGCTTGACTGTCCGAAAAATAAGGACATGAATGAATCATCGTCTGATGCACGTGAGCTCATACCTGACGATCTAGATTTTAAGTAAAGTTGAAGAAAATATAATAATAACGAGTAAACAGCTTTAAAATATGTAAAACAATCAATCGTATAAAGAATTATTGAACGAAATTAACTTGACATTAGAACGAAAAATGGCTCGTTGTAAACCGCGCATTAAAGAGTCGCATTCAGCGCACAAAGGCGCATTTGGTCATGTCTATTATAGGCCATTAATGGGCCAACTTATCCCCGCGGGCAAAGTCCAGCCAGCCGGCAAGTTTGATCCTGGTCTTTTAAGAGTGAAACTTTAGCACTAGACTTTTATTTAAGGGCATTTATATTTAAATCATATTAGTTCTTGACAAAACTCCATCCATTTGCTTTTGGTCTGGCCAACTGGTTAAATTTACAAATCATTTACATAATCATATGGGTGCAGCCTGTTTAGTTCATTATTACTTACATAATCATATGGGTGCAGCCTGTTTAGTTCATTATTACTTACATAATCATATGGGTGCAGCCTGTTTAGTTGATTATTACTTACATAAACAAATGGGTGCAGCCTGTTTAGCTCATTATTACTTACACAATCATATGGGTGCAGCCTGTTTGGTTCATTTTTATTTACACAATCAAATGGGTGCAGCCTGTTTAGTTCATTATTACCTTGAATGAACGGCAGTTCCATGGGGAAGCCCCACGCGTCCCAAGCTTCTGTTGAATGAGTTGTCCACGTAAGATCTAGAGCTGCTACTGCTGTTGCTGCTGCTGAAGAGACTCTCCGCTATGCTGTTGTTATCGCTGCTGCTGAAAAAGCCACTGCTGTCTCCCGAGCTCGCAGAGAAGTTGCTTTGATTAAGATAAAAAAAAAAACACGTCTTATATTAACACTAGCTGCACCCTGCATAACCTTTGCATAGAATTATACCCCCTTAGGCTTGATTGGTAGGCTAGGTTATTTTTGGTTTTGGGCATATCCAATTTTTTCATGATTGTATTTTAAACTGGGATACTGTTGTATTAACTATTTACTTTCGATTTAACGCAGAACCAAAATCGATATTATATTATTAGATAGTTCTTACATGTGTTTTTATTCTCAAAGATTCATGTCTTTTTTTTAAAATCCTAAATATGATATTTATATGCTGTATTATATTGTTTTTTTTTTAAATTGCAATCCACTAAATAAAAAAAATTAAACAATAGCTAAAGTTCTTAAACAACAACAAGAAGGGATTGAATACACTACCAGATCCCTGTATCCCGACTGAATACTGCTGTACCATGCTCCATGCCCACCCTGCCTAAACTCCGGTTGAAAGCATTATCCACGTTATGTTTGGGCATTTTGTATCCATGACGTCTCTCTTGAACAACACTTCAATAAAGACCACTGCAACAGAAACGTCAATCAATTTTATATGACTTAAGGCAGGTCCAGACCAGAGATGAGCGGACAGCGGACGCGTCAGCTTGCGGACGCAGATCCGCAGACTTTTCCGAATCCGCGGACTGACAGCGGACGCTTCGTATGGTTAAGTTGTGGACTCGCGGACTGACGCGGATCTTCTTTAGCGTTACCATAAAAAAATTTCAAGTCATTTAAACAGCTAAATTTCAGCAATGCGGACGCGCGGACTGACTGCAAACCAATGCTGTAAAATCTGCAGACGCGGATCATTGATAGAAATCCATGAACGGACGCGGACGCTAAATATCAAGATCCGCACACCTCTGGTCCTGACCCATCCAGCAAGTAGAAAAAAATAAATTTGGGGCAAAAAAAACCTTTAAAAGCTCTAGATTTAAAATGATGTTGGACTACAATACCTACTCAAGTGCAGAGTCCGGAAAGAAGAATTTTTTTTTAAAAATTCTATTTCATATCGATCGCGTTTTGACCAGACCTCGGCCGTTGAAAATAAATTATTGTTAAAGAATTAAAAAATCTGTTCCCTTAGCTCCCACTCCTAAGCAAAATGAGCTTGTAAAACATAAACCAGAGAGATGATTTTGAACTCCTGGAATAAATACGGAATAAACACATCCTTACAATCAAATATTTAGCCGCTGAAATGGAGAGGAGATGGGTGCCACCAAGTCTAAAAGCCCCACAGAAAGAAGGACGTTTGATAGCAACATCTGTTGATGTGTCAATTCGCCCCCTCCCCATCCCGTTCCACCCTAACGACCACGTCAGTTAATGGAATGAAAAGAAAAGCAATCCAGACTGAGTCATGCGCCGTTTAAACACGCTCTAATAAACGTCTTTCCAGTGGCGTAAAATGCGAAGGGGAGGTAAGAGTGGTACGACCCTGTTGACTTGTTATTTTTCGTCTGTCAAGGGGCAGTGGCGTAGCGAGGGGGGGCGGGGGTACATATGTCCCCGGGCCCCGAGGTTCATGGGCGCCAAATGGTATATTTTACATATAATATTATATGGTTTTCGAATGGGGGGGCGCTAAAAAGGTATTAAAAAGGTAAAATGCCCCGGGCGCAAGTTGCCTTGCACCCCCCCTCGCTACGCCTCTGATCAAGGGGCGGTATTTTCACAGTCCGTCAAAGGATACGCCGCTCATTTCTATCATATATACCGAATGTACACCGAATAATGAACTAGCTCATCTAAGTAATTGGATAAAGAAATTGTTAATCGTAAACCACAACAAACAAACTAACCCAGTCTTTACCTTATTCGTGTCAGTCAAGCAGGTAGTAGTTTCATTATTACCCTACGTCTACTTATATATCAAGCTATAAATAAAAAAAAAAGTTCAGTGTCATTATAGGAAATTGAAACTAAAACCAAAAACTTTACAGATGAATGAATTATTTCCCTAGAAAAATCATTTTTCCGCACTAATGAATCAAAGAGGAATACATCATGCGATGCCAAATATGGAAATGTTTTGTTCCGATGAAGTAAGCAACATCTATAAGAAAAATTGATTCGTGAAAAAGTGTGTGTGTGTGTGTTTGTTATCCTTCACCTTTGCCGCCTACGAGGGCCCATTAAGGTGGGGAGCGTCAGTGGAACCAGGTGCTGAATCTAAGAATACAGATCAGTTTGCTGTTAAATCAGTATCATTGTTTGTTCTTGTCCAAACAATATTGAATCATGTTAGTGACGGACTATAGAATAAAGAAAGAATCAAGGCAATCTTCAGATACATTTTCCATGTAAATACTCAAAGAAGTCTAGGGTTACAGACGTTCTGCAATAATATACCTTGTCATGTTATGTTTTATTTGAGTTCGTAAGGAAGAAGACATTCAGTACACGTAATCGGTGCTAGCAATGCAGGATCCATGGATCAATATTCGTTGAAGACCAATTGATATTTCAGGTCACGACAAAAGTCCCGCTATATCTCCCCTGGTGTTTCCATGGCCATTGCACTATCGGCCATGGTGGAGCTGAAAGAAGGGAACCATAAAAGCCATTCCATTAGTGGTTTATAGGATCTAAGAGATCCTTACATCCTCACACACACACACACACACCTATGCGAGGACGGATGGTCGTGAGGTAAAGCTCTCGCATGTCGAACTGAGGGTCTCTGGCTCGATATAAGCCTCACATGCAGTAGATTAGGAGGTTTTTATTGTCATATTAGTCCACAGTATGGACACAAAACAAAACAGTCAGTAGTCCAAGTACGCCCCGTTAAACTGTTTTATCAAAGCCACGCTTTTAATTTTGTACACATAATTTACATGATTATGTATACAAACTCAACTTATTTACTATTGTTTAGCCCCTGCAGTCAAAGTCAAAGAACATAATCTGGCTAGGGACAAATACAAATATTTATACCCTTACATCCTATACACGACGACTGGAATGGGGCTATAAGCGTGCCTCTCCACCCAGATAGTGGATGCACATAGAAAGTGACAGCAGCAAATTTTGCAATGAATTAAAAAAAAAACCCATTAGGGACTGGATTTGGCCCCAGGACCTTTTAAGACCGAGTGACCAAAAGGTGATTTTTTCGGAAACAGAATTGATTATACAAACCATACAGAGTGATCCGCAGAGTGTCGCAGTATGAAGAATCTCAATCAAATTAAAGAATGGGTTATACTTAATACTTTATCTCTTTATCTATAATTATCTTCATATATATATATATATATATATATATATATATATATATATATATATATATATGGACAAATAAATTGTTCCGATATATATATATATATATATATATATATATATCGGAACAATTTATTTGTCCAATATATATATATATATATATATATATATATATATATATATATGAAGACTATATATATATATATATATATATATATATATATATACTGATTACATTATGCGATTTACAGTGTAATTTTATTAACTTTGGAACACTTTGAACATGAAATTTTCCATATAACCTGTTGATACACCTACATTGATTGTTTTGGAAAACAAATTTAAATGAGCAGGTTGTTAATAAAATCAACAATACTTGGAGGTGGTTTCACAGGATTGGCCTTTCATGAAAACGGCGGTTAAAAATATCTCATTACAACAGTCAAATTTTCTCAGGAAATTTGCCTAGCGTGATAAAAGTGAAAAAAAAATCTGACACTGGGTTATATACCTTGCTGGTTGACAGGTTTGTGTTTGTTTTCGGACTTTCTCACTATGTATGTATGAATCTGTTTATCCGTTTAACTATTCATCTATATAATTGTCAGTCTAATTATCTAGCTATTTGTCTTTCTGTATGTCTTTCTGACTATCTTTCTATTTATTAAAATAAATATATGGCTGTCTATAATCAATTGTTCCATCAATCTCTATAAGAGGGGACGGATGGTCGTGAGTGAAGCGCTCAACGGTCGACTGGAGGCTCCCTGGTTTGATGTCCGAAGAGGACCAATGGGTATTTCAGGTCACCGTTACATCTCCCGTTATGTCTTCATGGCCAGTGCACTTTCGGTTTATGGAATGAAAGGACGACACTACAAAATGTCCCATAGCGCTCTATAGGATCTATTAGATTTTATCTCAACCTTATATGGACTTCTTTTATCTGTTTGTCTTTGTCTGTCCTCGCATAATTTTTTTCTTAAAATGCAAACCACTAAAATTAATGTACACAATGGATTGAATAGTTGGTATGTTAAACAATAAATAAAATTATTTTGAAGCTAAGGAAAACCCTTATGAAGATTTGACGTGAAAGCTTTTCAAATAAAACATTATGCTAAAATATACTACACAGCTTTCATCTTCATTTATTTATGTATACTAATCAATAAATGAAAACAGAAGAATATTTTTATAAGGTATTTTTCTTTGTAGCTTTTTTCAGAAATGTCCAAACATTATGTAGACAATGCAATGAACAGGAGACTTGGGAGAGTTGGTATGGAGCATGGAACTGCTGTGCAAAGCAGAAGCTCAAGCGGAAACAGGTTTCTATTATTTTGATTTGGACCCACTTAGTGGCGGGACTGGCGTTGGTGGTGCCCGGGGCGTTCTTTAAGAATGCTATTTTTGTGCCGTACCACCATTTTCTGGCGGCAAAGTTAGAGCCACCCGGGACGGACCGCCCCCTCGACCCTAATCTCTCCTAGTGACGTCACCTTTGATTTTATATATACAGAAAAGTTGGTAAAAATGTATACATGTAGATGGATTAATTTATTATTACTTTATGTTATTGAAAAAATGAACAGACATGTTCATCACTGATTAGTTAATTTTATGATAGATAGCTTCAACTCCGACTATCTAAAATTATGATAGCTTCAACTCTGACTATGTCACATTATGAGTTTGAACCCATCGATAAATTTTGAGTTTTATACCTTTTTTATAAAATAAAAAAATTCCATCATTTGTGAATCTTTTTTTTTAGAAATAAATGTTTGTACATTATGTTTCAGACTATGTGTACAATAGTGTACATATATTCAAACAATTTCAATAGCGCTTGAAAGAATGTCAATATAGTTTAACTTCACAAACAATGTTAATACCGTTTAACTTCATAAACAAATTCAATACAGTTTAAATGTGAATAATAGTTATTACTGTATATTGCAGACCTAAATGTTTCAAGATTAGTGTAGTTTTATTTTTCTAATAATGTTATAATAAAAATCATTTATCAATATAATAATAATCTCACAAAGTATTTTTTATATTTATGTCTCTTATTTTATGAACATTTTATAAATCGATCTATCTAAATATTTTTCTTTAATGTTTTGTTTGATAACTTGTATAAACAATGTATTCAAGTAGATGAAAAACTAAAGTACTTGTATTTTCTAAGTTTCAGTTCCAGCCAATCAAACTCCAGCTCTATGATATCTATAGGTGCATCATCAAGTAGAGGGTAAGTATTAACGATTCAGAGATAATACATCCGTTAAATATCTGGGTCGGAGACGGATGGTCCCGGGTTCAATCCTCGGCGAGGACTACTGTAATTTTATCATGTCATCTGTTGCGAAACTTAGCAAAAATATAAAAGTATTTAGTACACCTGACTTAGTTGACACTTTTATAAGTACAGCAGACTTAGTTGATACTATTGGTAGTACAGCTGACTTAGTTGACACTTTCGGAAGTACAGCTGACTTAGTTGATACTTTTGGTAGTACAGCTGACTTAGTTGACACTTTCGGAAGTACAGCTGACTTAGTTGATACTTTGGGTAGTACAGCTGACATAGTTGACACTTTTGGAAGTACAGCTGACTTAGTTGATACTTGTGGGAGTACAGCTGACTTAGTTGACACTTTCGGAAGTACAGCTGACTTAGTTGACGCTTTTGGAAGTACAAGCTGACTATTTAAAAATACTTTTTCAGTTCCCTGCGGGCACATCCCCCTCCCCTCTGTATTATTTAGAATTGCTGGCAACCCAATCAAAGGGCACGGCCATCTTGAACTATTCAAAGCTCAAGATTGCCCGTGGCACTAGTTTCTCAAAATGGGGCCTCTTTGATTTCTATAATATTCTTTGTGACGGAATCATCTATTGATTGGGGCGGTGTAATCAGTGTCTATTCAATAAAATACATGTAAATATTAACGACTAATTATAGCATTTTTAATTCAAATTATTAATTAGATATACTAATTATAGATACATTTTTACGATTCACCTTACCCTTATCTAACATTATCTGCTGATAAATCAAAGTGTTATCCACATACGTTTAAAAAGTGTTTAATGCCAGTGTTAGAAGGGAGTGTTTATTTATTGGTTGTATTTCGTTGAGAAACAACTGCAACAGGAACAATAACACCCGCTTGCCCGCCCCCCCCCCGCCTTCACTAAGGTCAGTTTTAAAGCAGTGCGTTCACAGTGTAGCTCAGAAATGTGGCCGACGGAGGCCCATGGGGCCATTCCGCTCACGACAGGCTTTTTGATCTTACCCGCATTCCTCTCTTCCCGCTCATTTCCATCAATGATGCTTTAGATTTCAAAGCTACGAGCCCATTGCGGCCGGCGGTTCAAAAAAAGTTTGCCGACCCATGACCAAGCTGGTATTTATCAATCTTACAAAACAAATGGGACAATTTATTTCATCTACATCCACTAATGTATCAACACAGGTTCTATCTAGGTCTTATTTGATCCGTTCGGAGATATGCTCTGTTTTTTTCCTAATTATAATCGGACTTTATGTCTGCTTATCATAAGACATTTAATTCGTAGGTCAAGTGTCTCCAGTAACAGTTCCAGGACATATGTAGACAACACCCTAAACAGACAACTGGGTAGAGTAGGTTTGGACCACGGATCAGCAGTGCATAGACAGACAACAAACAGCAGAGGGTAGGGCGCTGTTAGTTGAATTCATGCTGTTGAGATAACCATTGCATATAAAAGCTGACATCTATACTGACAAAATGTTTTATTTTTCTATCTTATATGTCAGCGCTATTAACATAGTTGACCGGGTGGCCGGGTGGTGTAGAGCTCTCGACCTGAGAGTCCCCGGGTTCGATCCTCGGAGCTAGACCTAATGGAATTTGTCCAAGTTCTGGTCAAAGTAGGAAAAAAGTCTCTCAAAACTAGACCTAATGGAATTTGTCCAAGTTCTGGTCAAAGTAGGAAAAAAGTCTCTCAAAACTAGACCTAATGGAATTTGTCTAGGTTCAAAGTAGGAAAAAGTCTCTCAGTTCCACCCTGCTTTAAATGGGTATCTAGAATTTAGTCTGGAAAGTAAAGGCAGTTATGCAAATAACATAATCATTCTAAATGCCTTGAAGCAAACAGATGAATTAAACACTTCAATTGGCCCCGATGGTCATTTCATAAAATCATTTAAAAAATATTGTACATGGTAATGAAACGTTTTAAAAAAATGTTCTCAAAGAGACTAAAAAAATACATCATTTGATACATATTGCTTGTATTTCGTTGACAAACAACTACAACAGCAACAATAAGACCCACTAGCCCCCCCCCCCCCCCCGCCTCCACTAAGGTCAGTTTTAAAGCAGTACGTTCACAGTGTAGGTCAATTTTTATTCAGTTATTAATTTTCTTTACCTATTTAAATTATAAAAACATTTAATAAAGATTTAGAAATAACATCCGAAAAAATAATGCACTCCATTTTGTTTTTTCTCTTCAGACCAGTTACATATTAATTATTCAATTACTTAAATTCCAATATCTTTATAACTATTATTCAATTAATTAAATTCCATTTTCTCTCTACCTATATTAAATTACAAAAATTCAAATACCTTTTATCTTTTTGTTCAACTAACTAAATTCCATTATCTTTCTACCTAGTATTCAATCACCTAAATTGAAATATCTTTCTATTATTCAACTACCAATCATTAAAATATCTTCTCATTTATTTTTTTGTCTCTTATGCTTGTATGATGTTTCTCTGTTCTATTAATCTATTTCCTACATTATCTATTTTGTATCTATCCGCAGGTCCAGCGCCTGCAGTAACAGTTCAAGGACCTATGCAGACAACTCCTTGAACAGACAACTGGGTAGAGTTGGTTTGGACCATGGCACAGCAGTGCATAGACAGACAGACAGTAGCCGAGGGTAAATACTTGAACTACTTTAGCGCACGGTAATGTAAATAACTCTAGAGTATTCTAAATTGGCGTAATTCTTTTTAACATGTCGTTATAATTTAAGCCTTAATATGATATTCACAATAATGTCCTGAATCTAAATACCTTTAACGAGTTTTAACTGATATAACCGTTAACTCACTGTTATTAAAAAAAATAAAAATAATGCATGTTAAGCAGATCCCGTTCGCTTTTTTAAGGGAATGACCATACTTTAAGGCAATCATTTTACTTTAAGGCAATCACCTTACTTTGAGGAAATCATTATACTTTAAAGCAATCATTATATTTTAAAGCAATCATTATATTTTACGAAAAGAAAAAAAAAGATTTTAAAATTTATGATAACAAATATATATATATATATATATATATATATATATATATATATATATATATATATATATATATATCTGCCTATCCATTCAACTATCAATCATCTATGGTTCCATTGTTGGCTATTCATAGTACGAATAGTCAGGGGAGATAATTAGTGATTGGCTTCTAAACAGAGCCATGATTGAGGAGCATGTACCTGTATGCGTGGGTAGTGAACGAGTGTACGCATACCCCAAGGAGTGCGGGAAATTTTATGCAGGGGTGCTTAGCGAGATATACATTTCGTTTAAAACAAACAAGAGTTTGAAGAAGGTTGCCAGTTAAATGCGTGACTCATCACCTAACCACGTGACACCAAGTGTGTGTGTGTGTGTAAAGTCCCTGTAAGGATGAGATGAAATCTCTTAGATCCTATAAACCACTAATGGGGCGGTTTTTATGGTGCCCTTCTTTCATCCCCACCAAAGCCGATAGTGCAATGGTCATGGAGGCACCACGGGAGATATAACGAAAACTTTAACCATGAACTGGAAATTGATTTGGTCATTACCGGAGATCGAACCTGACCATATGATCATCCGTCCCCCCCATTAGAAAGGTACCATAATCCATTATAAAAATACGTACATTTATTGCCCTGAATCTTACGTGTGAGGTTAATCCGCATATTTTTGTCCTCAACCTTCGGGGTACAGTCGCGAACAAAATTTGAGAAACGCTGCCCTACTACCTGAGACGTATTTACACTACGATAACTATAAACCCACTGTATTTCTTTTACTTTACGTTGTATGTGTATTTAATTAAATTTCTTTGTCTGTATTAGCTATCTATTTACGAGCGTGCGTTATTCAATTCAATAGGTCCAGTGCGTCCAGCAATAGCTCCAAGACCTATGTAGACAATGTCCTAAACAGGCGCCTTGGTAGAGTTGGTCAAGAACACGGTACTGCTGTATATAGACAGACTGAAGGAAGCTCGAGGTAAATACTTAGGTCGCGTTTAACGGGTACAGAAGTGCAGTGACCCCTAATTATTTTTAGAAAACGTTTTAATAATAGATCTTGAAAGTTGAAACTCAACAGATTTAAATCGAAACTTTTACCGAATCTAAAAAAAAAATATAGAATATTTATCCAAGTGATAATTTCTTTTTCGTAAATAAATCTGAATTTGTGTAAACATTTTTTGTTGTCATTCATTTTTTTTTCAGTTCAAGCGTGTCCAGTAGAAGTTCTCAAACTTACAAAGACAATGCTCTTAACAGAAGTCTTGGCAGGGTAGGCAAGCCTGTCGGATCGGCAGTGAATCAGCAGTCTAGGTGTTTTGTTGACTTTTTTTTCTTTATACACATACACACGCACACACACACACACACACACACACACAGTGGCAGCGAGAGCCAACGCGGGACTCAGGGCAGGACATCCTTAATAAACAATGAGTCGTGAAAAAATTGACATTTCGGGGCTGCCGGGCCCCCTTTATGCCCCCTTACAGATGCGGGCCCCCTGGCAATGACTCCCCTGCCCCCCTCTCGGCGGCCCTGCACACACACACACACACATATATATATATATATATATAGGATAACTACATTTACCGATATGTAATTGTTGGAAATAAAAGGTACATTTGCCATTTTCCCGATATCATGGGAGAAATGAGAAAACTTGGCGTGTATAGATCTATATATAGAAATCGGGAATTAAATTTGAAGTTATTTATAGAAGAATCTTAAATACCTTATGGTACGATTCCTTTGACGTTTTAGAATTATGTTATACTTTATCCTTAATCGAATTTTTTTTTTATCTACTACATGTAAAAATAATAATTTTTTTTTCTAGTGCCACTGAGAGCAACAGCGGAACAAAAAATTACGTGGACAATGCACACAATAGACAACTCGGTAGAGTTGGTCAACCGTATGGTAAAGGCGCTCAGCAAAATAGTGGAAGGTAAATAAGAAATTTTATGACAACTTTACAAGGATAAACATTGAAACAGTGATCTTTCATGTAGACAATCATTGATACATTAAAACTTCTATGATTTATATACAAAAAAGGTTAACTCTTTGCGATGCACTATGAAAATATTATGTTAATGTTTTCGCAACTCCTGTATTATTTTAATTTCTTAACATAATCCTTATATATAATTATAAGTAAGAAGCCGAACTGAACTTTCGCGCGGGTGCTGTATCACGTACAGTGTGCTTAAAAAAAGACTAAGCATTCTAGTAGTACATAAACAACAGTTACCTAATGGTGTTTGGTTTGTTTGGTTTGGTTGGTTGGTTAGTTTGGTTGGTTTGATAGGTTGGTTCAATCGGTTTGTTTGGTTGGTTCTGTTAGCTGGTTTGGTTGGTTGGTTTAATTGGTTGGTTTGGTTGGTTCTGTTAGCTGGTTTGGTTGGCTCGGTGTTTGGTTTGGTTTCGTTGGATTAATTGGTTGGTTTGGTTGGTTCTGTTAGCTGGTTTGGTTGGTTTGGTTGTTCGGTTTTGTTTTGTTGGTTTAATTGGTTGGTTTGAATGGTTCGTTTAGTAGGTTTGATTGGTTTAATTGGTTGGTTTGGTTGGCTCTGTTAGCTGGTTTGGTTGGTTTGGTTATTTGGTAGGGTTTGGTTGGTTTAATTGGTTGGTTTGAATGGTTCGTTTAGTTGGTTTGGTTAGCTGGTTTGTTGGTTCGGTTGTTTGGTTTGGTTTCGTTGGTTTAATTGGTTGGTTTGAATGGTTCATTTAGTTGGTTTGGTTGGTTTAATTGGTTGGTTTGGTTGGTTCTGTTAGCTGGTTTGGTTGGTTTGGTTGTTTGGTTTGGTTTTTATTTTTTTGGATTGGTTTGATTTAGTTGGTTAGTGTTGACGGGTAAAACGTAATTAGTGACGTATGAAATGTAGGTCTTTTTGCACCTAATGTTGTGTTAGAAATGTTTAAAGTTTCATGCTTGAACTCCCGGCTTACCGGGTAACACCATGTACACTGCTAGTATATATATATATATATATATATATATATATATATATATATATATATAATTAGTATATTTGAACGTCTTACTATATTAATACACCACAAATTGAAGACTGTTGACCTTTCTTTCTTCTTTTTTAAATACTCAATTCTTGCCTAAATCCAAGTTTCGATTTTTCTCATCAGCACACAAGCGAACTTAGCCTCAGGCATGAATTCGCTGTCATTAAATAACGGAAGGTAAACAAAAGATCAAAATTAATCAAAAATGCTGTTGCATTCAATTTTGTATATTTCGATTAAAACAATAAAATTATTTACTTTGAGAGTCTTCACATAACATTTCGTGTTGAGCTCAGATTGTAATGCGTACTCATATAGTTTGAGCCTTAACAATTATGTCGTCTTAGCGTCTATAAAGATAATCCGATCAACCGGAAGCTGGGCAGAGTCGGCCAACCTATAGAGCGTCAACCAGTTCCCCAGGCTCAACAAAACAAGTAAGTGTAAGACTACCAACTAAGACAACGCATTGCTGATTATAAGCAATCGGAAAACGTACATTTAGGGGCACTAGGCGAAGGTTAATTTTGGGGGCAGAAGACAAATACCTGCTTTTCCCACCGATTACAAATATTTGGGCTCTAATCATCTTCAGAATTTAGGTGGCCCCCATAACTAATAGTTCATTTAGGCTCGGGGCCTTGACAAGTTCACAGATCGCCCTCCCTTGGGGCTATCAATAAAAAAACAACTCCTAATAGAGGGGTCCTGAGCAGCTGAGACATTTGACCAACCATTGGCAAATTACGGCCCGCGGGCATAGTTTGGACCGCCAGAGTATTTAACCCGGCCCGCCACTCGTTTTAAAGAGCACAGCATTAGTATATTATGTTATGGCGCAGACATTTAATTAGTTTTAGTTCATGTTACCACCTATCCATGTATCCAATTTTTTTTTAATACGGAGATGGTCATTTTTTTTAGGGGGGGGGGAACGAATGGACGCAGCAACAGACAAATATATCATCTGTGCTTTCATACATACTTGGTGGCGCCCATTTGTGGTCCGGTTAAGGACCCAATGTGTCCCGCGCCTCAAAACGTTTGCCTACTCCTGCACTAGGCATTCCCCTAATTTGCATATCTATTAGAATTGCTCTGTTTAGAAGATATAGCAGATACAAAATATACAAAAGATACAAAAGATATAACAGATACGAAAAAAACAAAAGATATAACAGATACAACAGATACACAAGATATAACACATACAACAAAAGCAAAAGGCACAAAGAATACAACAAATACAAAAGATATAACAGATACAACAAATAGAAAAGATAAAACAAAAAAATAAAACAGGTATAAAAATACAAAATATATAAAAAAAATACAACAGATACAAAAGATACAACAGATACAAAAGATAGAAAAGATACAACAGAACAACGAAAACAAAAGATACAACACATACAAAAATACAAAAGATGAATACAGTGAAGTACACATGTTTATTTCTATCTATTAGGAAGGTTTACGTAGACAATGACCACAACAGAAAACTTAACAGGGTCGGACTACCATTAGGCAGCGTACCTGTACGACAGGAAGACCGAGTGCACAAAGACACGGCCCTGAACAGGAAATTGGGTCGAGTCGGCTTAGCGTGGGGGACAGGCAAGGCTCACCCTCAGGCTGAACTGTTGAATCAATTAACTAGACTGAAACATGTAAGCCTGAATTGTTTATCGTTTCAAATCAATAAATAACCTTTATTTCTAGTATTAAATAATTAACAATAATTTCTTATGGTAAAAAAAAAATTGAAACTATTACTTGTATTTAGCAGTCTCAAATATTTTTATCATTATTTTTTTTTAATTAAATATTAGTATATATTAATTTAACAAAACAATCATGTATTGAAACATTGACAATCATCTCTCGTATTTAAAACAAAATTGTTTCTGTATAAAACCTAACAACTTTTTATGTAGTTAATACAATTATTATTATTTTTCTTTTTTTTTTTGAATACATACACATTATTTTTTACTATTGAAACAATATCAAGACTTATTAGTATAACAATTGTGTCAAGTATTAAAGAAATTTAAAAAAAATGTACATTGTACAGGATGAAGATATACCCGATAACATAGCCCGGAGATATGAAGAGGATTCTGCTGCCCAGGATTTAATGGAGAGAGTTCTCGAAATGATGAACCGGCAAAACGAAATATGTAGAAGAGCCGAAGAAGGCTATTATGAAGACGCAAATTGTGACGCGGACTACAATTATGAGAGAAGCGATGACAGGTATTTCGATGCAGAAGACAGAAATGTCAACACTGAGGACAGGCAAGTTGACTATGTAGAGCGAAGCCTAAACAGCTCAGACAGAACTACAAGAATCCCAGACAGAAATGTGTCAGAAAGAGTAAACGAAAAGGACTCCTATCATCATACGTCCGTCCAAGTGATTAATAAGTATAAAGGGAAAGTTATTGATTACAACGATCTGCAAATGAGACATAAAGTCGGACATGGAAGTTTCGGTGACGTTTACTCAGCGGATTGGATGGATGGTCAGCTGGTTGCAGTTAAGAAATTAAGATATCAGCAGATGTCCAATAAGAGAGTACGCCAGTTCGAGAAAGAGATAACACTGTTCTGCACGCTGGACCATCCGAATATCGTCCGGTTTATCGGAGCCTGCATCGTGCGTCTAAATCTTGCGATGGTCATGGAGTTTATGGAATCGAATCTACATGACGCTTTGCATATAAAAGAAGTAAGTACGTTCAGTGGTGGAACAATGAGTAGAGCCGTTGAATATTGGCTCTCGGACCATTTATCGATACATCATTTCAATTTACTTCATCTTAAAGCCATTAGAAACAAAAAAACATAATAAAACTTGGTTGATCTCGTGTGTCGTGGGCTAAATGTTGAGGCTTACATCTAAAAGCCTACTTCTCTAATTTTCTTTCTACTCGCATGAAGCAGATAGCGATTTAACGTATGCGAAGGCTCGCCTTATACACCTTCCTATCTTCACCATATTTACTCTGTGTGTGTGTTTGCGCTCGCCGAAAGGGTGTATGCACACCAGCCCCGTAGCGTGAAAATTCTACAGCAGGGGCCAGGCATTCTACAGTAGGGGCCAGGCATTCTACAGTAGGGGTCAGGCATTCTACAGTAGGGGGCAGGCATTCTACAGCAGGGGGCAGGCGGTTCTCAAAACTCTTTTTGCGATTGTACTCCGAAAGGTGTGAAAATATATCCGCTGGACTCCCTTACACGTACGTTCGAGGAAAAAATGCGCTTATTTTTAAAACGGAATTTCGCTAACCTTTCTAATGCGATACTCAGACACGATGTTAGTTGGAGAGGACTTGCAACAATTTTCAAACTCTTGGTTGGTTTAAACGAATAGTATATGTAGTTGCGCACCCCTACATAATCTTCCCCGTACCCTTTGCGCATAGCTAATATTAATCCAAAGGTTAAAAAATAGTAATACTAATAAAAAGTGCATTTTATTAGAATGTTTTATGTGTCTACATCTCAGATACCTACCCAACGTCAAATGAATTGGACGTTTGATTTGTAAACGATGCCATAAACATTTACACTAATGAAGAATTTTAATTTGAAACTTGAAAAATTTGCTTTCAGAGTAGTTGATACGGTTTGTTATTTCCTTCTTTCAACGTGCCACAATTGAGGTTTTATTTTAACATTCTCTCGTATCCTGAGTTGGTATTAGCTTCTCATGTTTATTTCATGTATCCCTAGAATGTAATCTCTTCATTTTATTTACTGTTGTGGAAAACTTAGAATGACGACAATTTGATATGCTACACCTCCATCCAATAAATTAGCAACAATAACACTAATTTATTATGTTTTCACGTGTGCTTTCAGATTGTTTTCGAAGATAAAGATACGATTCAAATGACTAAAGACATTTGCAACGGCATGTCCTATCTCCACAACAAAAATATCGCCCATTGTGACATGAAGCCGAGCAACTTGCTGTTAAATAACATACCGACTGGAGCCATATACGATCCCGAGAAACCAGTTTTAGCCAAATTGACAGATTTTGGCCTGAGCCTCATTAAATCCGAAACGGAAACCACGTCGTCCAATATGGATGCCGTTAGAAACGTTGGAACTCCGAGGTACTCAGCACCGGAAGTTCTACGGGGAGAGATGCTGGACATTCAGGCCATGATGAAAACCGACGTCTACTCCCTGGGGCTGACTCTGCTGGAACTGTTGCTGGAAGAAATACCGTTTGAGAGTCTGAATATCGGCCAGCTGAGAAAACAAGTGGGCGAGAAAGGGTTAAAGCCGAAACTAGGGAATGAGCACATCCTGGACAAAGAGTTTAAATCACTGCTTGATGGATGTCTGAGCACTGATCCAGATGACAGACCGATGGCTGATGAGCTTTGCTCGTTTGTTACGACCGGCAGTTTATTTTGAAGCGATCATGAAAACAGGCGATTATTTGAAGTGTAAACAAATTCCTAAAATGAAACATTTGATTCATGCTTAACTTTTCTAGAAGTTAACATTAATGATTATATTATCTTGATTTACATAATCATGAAAACAGGCGATTATTTGAAGGTGTAAACAAATTCCTAAAGTGGAACATTTAATTCATGCTTACTTTTTATATTACGCTAAAACTATAACTGTTGACATGTTGTTATCTTTGCAAATTTTTTTATCATATTACAATTGAGTTTATTTAATTACACTTGACTTTTCTAGAAGTTACACATTGATGATTACATTATCTTCATTTACATAATCATGAAAACGGTGCTTGATTTTTATACTCATGACTACAGCATCTTGATTTATATAATAATGTGTAGAGTATCTTGATTTATATAATAATGTCTAGAGTATCTTGATTTATATAATAATGTCTAGAGTATCTTTATTTACACAATAATGACTAGAGTATCTTGATTTACATAATAATGGCTAGAGTATCTTGATTTATATAATAATGTCTAGAGTATCTTGATTTACATAATAATGTGTAGAGTTTCTTGAATTACATAATAATGACTAGAGTATCTTGATTTACATAATAATGCCTAGAGTATCTTGATTTACAAAACAATGTCTATAGTATCTTGATTTACATAAACATAATTAGTTTTTGTCGATAATTTGATCATTTGTTATATCATCAAATTATTTCTATTTTTTTTTTATTTAGGGATAATTGGTTTAAGTTCAGTACGAAAAATAGCAGACTATAATCTGGATAATTAGAGCACCTCTTGAGCTTATTGTTACAATGATGACATTTTTAATAGTTAACTTTCTATATTCAGACCTAAATCCGAGTATGCAATGATTATGAGCTCACCAGATAAAACAGACGTGCGTTAATCACCTATATTCTACATTCAAACCTTAATCATGCAATAAACATGGGGCACACCAGGTAGAACACAAGTGACTAGAGTCCCCTAAGTACTAGCCCGTGCATACATAACATAGTTCAAATGTCCAACAAGCGTCACTGATTCATTTTACAGTTACGCATTTTTATATCTTACTATTATAATTGCAAGTGGAAACAAAAAATCAACAACATGTATAGCCTCGGTTCCCAACCTTATTCTCGACTGTACCCATGGGCGTATTCGGGGGGGGGGGGGAAGGGGGGCATTTGCCCCCCCCTACATTTTGAAAAAAAATGTCATATAAGAGGTGGGCATTTGCTCCACCCCCCCCCCCTTACATTAAAAAAAAATGTCATAAAGTTGTTATTTGCCCCCCCCTGGAAAATATTTGCCCCTCCCCCTGGAAAAAATCCTAGCGACGCCCATGACGCCCATGACTGTACCCCATAGGTTGCAAAAAAATGTCCGCCAGCACCCCTGACACGTAATTTCTTCAAATTCTTTGGTTGTTTTATACAAAATTTTATGTTGCTGCGTCAGACCTGCATAAGCTTTCCCCTTACCCCCTATTGGGGTATGCGTGATACCGGTAAAGAACCGCGGATGTAGAGGGAGATATTGACACATGTCCGACTCTTGCCATAAGCAGCGTGCTTAGAAAAAAACGTAAATATGTATAATGAGTAAGTTTTAATCATTGCCTATATCTAAACTAAATTACACTTACAAAGTTCTCTTGTAATTTTTTTTTCTTTATCTATGCATATCTTTGTTGTGTTCATGGTAATAAAAAACTATAAAGTTCAGTTAAACTAATATGGTATAGTTTTAGTTTAATGACATCTATTTCTATCTCTAGATTTATGATTAAATACTGGTTTTTTGTGTGTGTTTGTTTTTATATAAAAACAGGATTTAGATACTATGACCATATAACGGTATTCATTTATATGATTTTAACGTTAAATAGTTTTGACATAAAAATTGACATGAGTAGCATAAATACATGGTAAAAATCAATTTAAATTGTTTATTCACATTCTGCAGAATTAATATTCCTTGAAGTGTGTTCTTAACTTGGGCTCGGGGCAAAATACCTTTTTAGAGCCCCCCTCCCATTTAAAAACCATATAATATTACATGTAAAATTTGCCCTTTGACGCCCCTTTATGAGTAGCGCCCGGGGCTTGATGACCATCCTCGCCCCCTCACTTCGTGGAAGATATTTAGAACTCCATTAATTGGACCGATGTTCAGGACGCATCTTACAGAAACCGAAATTTTATAAATTTAAAAGTTTTTCACCAGTTTGAGCATAACAAAATCTACACTTAATGCGCTAATAGAAAAATACGGTCCATGGAAAATTTTTGTCTCAAATTGTTATGAGAAAAAAACACATTTTAGTGCAAACTATGATTCTATAATCTTTATTTTTCACGGACCAACCGGGACAGTTCTGTCTTTTTTTACTTTAGGTTTAGGGATGTCGGCTCCGGGGGGGGGGGGTATGAAAACAGTAATGTAAAAAAACACTTAAAATATAGAATAGATAATCTTTGTTATTTTATTCATAATGGTACACAAACATGATATTTTTATAAAACAAAACAGTTTTCTACTTGTTGTACCACTCGTATTTTTCACTTCTGTAAATTTGTATTACTGTGTTATTTACCAAAATGTTACTGATCACACAAGAGCAGATTAATCATTCCCTGATCTAATAATTTTGCTCAATTATTTCCAAGAAACTGTGCCCTGAATCTAAACCGGGAAAATTTCAACAACCGGGCGGGACACCGGGCAACCCAGTATATCCGGGACTGTTCCGGCTCGAATAATTAAATTAAAAAAATACACAAACATCAATTATCAAATGATAACGCTAAGTCGAAACAATGTTCAAAAAATCATCGTAAAACAAAACAGCACTAAAATTTGTCGGAATGTATTAATGACTATTTTTCCTCAGTCTTAAAATGTTTAGAAAATCATTAGAGAATTTTCTCTTTTGAAACTCAGTTGTTGCTTTTTTTATAAGTTTTATAAAGATCTATGTATATGAAAATATGCTCTTATATTTCATCAAATATAAAACAGTAACACAAAGAAGATCTTCAAAAATGTATAACTAAATAAAAATTTTAAATAATAATTAAAAATATTACCTAATGATTTATCTTTAAATAAAATAGTGAAGTACTTTGAACAGATGAAAACATTGTTCTCCTTATCATTTAATGATTAAGTTGTTTTCAAATGTATATGTGTTATTGAATATATGTGCATTTATTCAGTGTATACAAATAAATTGGGGAAGGATAACCCTGATTCTAAACCGCTGCTGCCTTGCAGGCTTACCCACCCATGGGACAGGCTTCGTGAGTTAACCCCGAGGAAAAATCCGGAGCCGGAGTCCCTAAGACGGATGTACATCATCCACGATGTCCTTCCGGCAACTTCTGCAGCCAAGTCGTCTCCAAGCGTGGTGCTTTGCACCCCTTTGGACCCAGACGACAAAGCCGAGAGGGAGGCCCTGTTGTCTGGGCAGCGCAAGGCCTCCACAATCTTCGCCCAGGCCTGCGCTCTGGAGGCCACTGTGGAGGAGACTGTCAGTCCAGGATCGGTCTGCTGAGCCATTCAAGAACCTGCTCTCAAAACACGACTAGATGACTAACCTAGTGCGCTACCATCATCTTCCGAGATGGACGGTTTGCCTACAAATACATAGGTATTAAATCAAGGTATTACATCAAAAAAAAAAAACTAACTTCGAGTTTTTCTACTTCGCATTAGCAAGATTTTAAAATCAATATTTGCACTTGATTTTGATATTCAACAATTTTTAATGAAAATATTGATCTTTAATTTCATAAATGTCTTTGATATGTTTGGATCAGCTATCAAAAGTTAACCGAGCTCAGCTACAAAGACATAAAATATCCATTTGGTTATTAAAGTCAAAGAAAGTCTTCTCGGCCATGTTTTTTGATCAGAGGTTCTCAAGTATGGATCGTATTTTTTGTTACAGGTGTTTGGAAAGAAATATAATTGTGTACAGGTAAGCCAGGAGTTAATTTTTAAGAACCACTGTTTTCAATTTGTTACTTATATTGTTCCCAAAACGAACGTCATATTAAATCAAGATGAATGTTTAAAAAAAAACATGAGAAAACACACAGAAAGCAATTGGATGAGCTTGATTATAAAAGAAAAAGATAATGTGCTAATAGGAATTGTTTACTTGTATGGCATAATTCTCGGTAGTTGTGAAAGAAAATATTTTTCTCAAGCTGACTTTAAAGAATATCTGTGAATTTGAACGTAACGGTGAAACGACTGTTTATATTACATTTGAGCCACATTGATTGTTATCAGTAGCATCTGTGATCGTATCTTATTAAAATGAAGAGACACATTGTATTGCTGATTGTTGTTTCGGTGCTTCATCGCACAATTACTGCAGGTAATTGAAGTGTTTCTGTGATTTACATCCCAACAGCATGCCAGTTAACCAACACATTTTACAACAACTCAATCCACAAATAATACTTTCATTTATCAATGTCTCTATTCACCAGTTTAGATTATTGTTTATCTAAAGCAGTGGTTCCCAAAGTGGTCCCTATGGACCCTCGGGGGTCCCCAGTACCAGTGGGATAGAAATTAATTTGGTTGTCCCTGAACAACTTCAGGGGGTTCACATAAGGTTTAATATAAAATTATTGTATCAACTACTAGTGATGTAATACATACCATGCTATTGAAATTATACAGTATTTCACTAAGCAATAATACAGTACAATGAAGGATTGACGAAATGGGTCAGTTCGTAGACAATTCTTTATGTGAGTACTTAGAAATATTTGAACTTTTTTGACAGAATTAGAATCCTCTTTACCAGTAAACAAAATTTTACTTTTAGTTTATGCAAGATTTGTAAAAGAAGAATTTTATTTCTTAAGAATTGTTACCTGCTAAATGTTTGGAGACCGATAAAAATGGTGAAATATTTACTGAATTAAAAAGATTTTTTTTGGATGTAAAAGCTGTACCCTTGACTAATACCATATCTGTTGTAACTGACTTTGCTCCGGCAATGGTAGGAATATACCGAGGCTTTCTAGTATACGTTTATATTACCATTATTAAAACAAAGTTATATACATATTATTTATTTGTAGCATTAAGTAGTTGGAAGACAACTAAGAAAACTTATCACAACTATAGGTATCAGGTGTCTACATTACTCGCATGAATGAATTTTTTATTGACGACTGTCATTACTTTTGTATTAAGAACAAATTTAAAAAAATGAAATGAATTACGCCCTCACACACACACACAACGATTATAAAAGAATGGCATTGTTTATTGGTCTATCACTTGTTCCTTAACTAGTAAGAAAACTTTACTGCCATGGCTGTTTTAGTTTTGCTGTCTTTAGTTGGTCTGCTGTTTACACAAAGCACTAACGCATGTTACAAACTTAATATATTCATCATGTATCTTTTTGTCACTAGTATTAACTTCAGAACCATCTTGCGCTGTTTAGTTCCATAGAGTTATTTTTAACTTATTAACCTCAATTAAGGCAGGCCAAAAAAAAAGCAACGAATATATATATATATATATATATATATATATATGTATATATATGTATATATAGATATATAGATATATATTCTAGAATATACAAGCATTTGATGCGTAGAAGAGCTTCATCTGAACTTTTATTAACAATGTAACTTTGATTTGGTAATGTGAGGAAAAATTTGCCAATATTTTTTTTTCTAAACGCCTCCACATTCACCATGTCATGGTTTTATTAATGATCCTGCCAGTCATAAGGAAAAGATTTCTGCCATTGATTACAGCGATTTGTGGTATGTGGGCCATTGCCATCGACTTTTAGTTTTCAATACCGCCCAATATAGTCAGAACTGCAGATTTGTGTGTATCTGCTAAAAGGCTTTTCTATAATTTACTGATAGGCGGCATGCTCTGTTTCTTCCATATCTGACTGATAGGCGGCATGCTCTGTTTCTTCCATATCTGACTGACAGGCGGCATGCACTGTTTCTTCCATATCTGACTGACAGGCGGCATGCTCTGTTTCTTCCATATCTGACTGACAGGCGTCATGCTCTGTTTCTTCCATATCTGACTGATAGGCGGCATGCTCTGTTTCTTCCATATCTGACTGATAGGCGGCATGCTCTGTTTCTTCCATATCTGACTGATAGGCGGCATGCTCTGTTTCTTCCATATCTGACTGATAGGCGGCATGCTCTGTTTCTTCCATATCTGACTGATAGGCGGCATGCTCTGTTTCTTCCATATCTGACTGATAGGCGGCATGCTCTGTTTCTTCCATATCTGACTGATAGACTGCATGGTTTTGTTTCTTCCATTTCTGCCATACACAGTAGGTGGCCATGTGTTTGACCAGGCTTTGCCACTGACTGAATTTTTAACTTACAAAAAACGGTTGGTTACGGTTCTGTCCCTGACAGAACCCGTATTTTTTTCGGGTACCAGCCATAGATATTGCTCCACACCGTAACCCTATCCCTAACCCTAACCCTATCCCTACCCCTAACCCTATTCCTAACCCTAACCCTAACCCTAATCCTGAAAAAAAAATTCTGAAAAAAAAAATATATATGCTAAGTTTCTTATACCCTAATATAACGTTATGGCTGGTGCCGGAGCCACTGCGTAAAAAAAATGATTTAAAGTGAATGGATAATTCTATGATATACATACCATGAGTAATTTTTGTCAATGTCTATGGTGTCTCATATCTCGAGTACAAATACACCGCATTGTACATTAGTGTGTACTTTTAATTTAATTTATTCCTGACTCTTACAATGTTGTATGGCGGGTATGTTAGGGAAGCATAAACAGTCATTGCGTTTGTTAGATCATTTTTGACAAGAACTAAAAAAATAATTATCGGCCATGCTTGTGGAATGCGGATTCAGTGAGTCCTCCCATACTGCTGCTAGGTAGGCGTGACAGACTTATTTGTAAGAGGTGTATAGTTGAAAGGGTGGTTTTTTACAATTGTTAATTTCAGCTTTAAATCTACGCGAAGAATTAAATTATTATTTATTTAGCAATTTATATATTTTTTTCATTTTTCTAGTTGCAGTTGGATTTTGTGCTACTCATACAAATGCCAAACTAGAAGCTAATAGTCAGGTGATATATCAAAAAGTAATTACAAATGTTGGTGGTGCTTATGATGTAAACACTGGAGTATTTACATGTCCAATTGTAAGTCTGTATAACAAAAGTACATATCAGATAAAAATGCAAACTATAAAGGTATTCGATACATTAAAAAACTATATTATCGGTTAAAATAGTTTTATTTTTTAATCGATTTATTATAATCAGGTAATATGAACTTTGCCATAAAACAAGTTTCATGTAAGCTCCCTAAAGCTCATCTGAAAGAATGAATTGTACAATTAGTATGTTTTAGTAGCCACGACATATTTATAAATATCCTGTCTGGAACGATACTCACACCATCTTACTTTCAGCATATATTTAGGTACACATTTAAATTTTGGTTGACTCTGCATCCTCTAACCAGCACGACAACCGGTTTTGTAATTTACGGATTAAGGGAGTGAGAGAAAGAGAGAGAGAGTGTGAGAGAGAGAGAGAGAGAGGGAGAGAGAGAGAGAGGGAGAGAGAGAGAGAGAGAGAGAATGGATTTAATTTTATAATTTAAAGACTACCTTTTTAAAATAATATTTCTATAAGCTTTTAGAAACTATAATATTTTAACCTGCCAGCGATGGTTTGTTTCACTGCAGCTTATTATATTGTAATGCTTATATACATTGAAAAAAAAAACGAAAATTCGACTATTGCGTTACCGGTTTTAATAATAAGCATTTTACACAAGCACTTTCCACTAGGTTACTTAAGTCGCTTGATAAAGGTTTTACATATTTAGAACAACAAAAATTTTGACTGCTCTTTGTTTATATTTACAATATGAGAATTATTTACATTCCGAATCAATTTTGTTTTCTAAATTTCTAGCAAGGGCTTTACTCATTCACTGTTGGTGGCTTGTCAACTCCAGATAACTTGATGGTACTAGACCTGTATGTCAATGGTAGATATTTGATATCTATTCATGCATACGATAAAACAAGTAATCCATCTGGCAGTAAGTTTAAATGAGAATACATTTTGGTTTTCCGTATTTTCTTTTTTTTTTTTTTTTAATTAGAGCTAAATTTAATTTTTTTTTAGTTGGCATTAATACTTATTAATGAATTCATAATTTTTTATGAAACATATTAAAAATTCTTTTCTTCCGAGCATCTTTCTTTGTATATATAACTAGTAAATCTGTTGCTGCTACATAAGGAATACTTCATTGAGAGTTGTTATGGTTATGCCATAATAAATGTATGTTACTTTATTCTATTTAGATATGAATATTTCTTTTCTTTTCCGTATATCTTCGTTGTTAATTTACCCAAACATTTAATAATCAACGTCGAATATTTTTAACAAATGATCCATCGAAACCTAGACGAGTTATTTATTTACTTTTTAAAGACGAAATCTCTAAGAAGCTATAAACCACAAATGGGAAGGCTGGCTATATGAGGCGAATTTGTCATTCCGTCCATAGCAGATAATGTAACGGACATGGGGGAGAACAGAAGATAAATCGAAGGGTAAAACAATCACATGAACATCAATGGTCTTCGCTTTAGATAAAACCATAAAACATCAGTTAGACCATCAGTTAGACCATCAGTTAGACCATCAGTTAGACCATCAGTTAGACCATCAGTTAGACCATCAGTTAGACCAGTGATGCTAAATTTTTTTTTTTCTGTGGGCCATTATTGTCTGCCAAAAACATTTGGAGGGCCAAAAATATAATTTTTATATATGTATGTATATAATGAGATGTTATTTTTTTAAAACTTGTGGGGGCCAAAAATTATCATAAAGGGCCAAATTTGGCCCGCGGGCCAGTATTTTTAGCATCATTGAGATAGACCACCAGTTAGACCATCAGTTAGACAATCAGCTAGACCATCAGTTAGACCATCTTTTCAATTGAATTCTCCCCAACTGGAACGTATTTTTGGTTCTTTTCTGCCTTTCATTTGTCCCCAACGAAACCGGAAGTGTATTAGCTTCGGAGGCACCCTTAAAGACATGCAGAGAACTTTCACTATGACACTAACATTTCACCTTCTTCTCATGGGAAATTGAATCAAGGATCCTATGTACTACATTTCTATTTTATGGCAAGATGTATGATGCGTTTACTATAAGATGTTTTTTTTTGCTTTAAAAATATGACATATATTAAATGTGATGCTGAAGTACTAATTTTACTTTTAGGTCGAACTGTTGTGGCAGAATGTAAAAAAGGTGAGAAAGTAAATGTGGTGAACAGAGTACTCGTCACAGTGTATTCAGTCAGTGATGCAAATTACGAGCACAACATTTTCAGTGGATTTCTTATAGAGCCGACAATTTAATTTGAGAATATGTTTAATTTTCACTTCGCATTGCAGAAAATTAAAAAAAAAAATGTAAAAAAAAAATATGTATTATGTTTTTCAAAAAGTTTTCACTATATCCTAAAACAAAGAACTCACAGATGCAAGAAATACTAAAAGAAACATACCCCATTAATAAAATCAAAACAGTTACATTAGGCAAGTAATGGGTCACTGAGTTTGACCCATGACCCCTATGACTCATCAAGTTCTTGACCCAGACCTATCATGACCCATGACCCATTGAAGCAAGCTGCTAACATGGGACATATTAAAATTGTTTAAAAGTACAAAATGTGTTTCAACAATCTATGTGTATGCCCTGCTAAGAAATTTAAAGCACAAAAAGTAAAAAGATAAAAGATTTTTATTGAAGGAAAATTTCAACTTATTGCAACAGTTTTCCTCTGTAGCCATGCAAAATGACAGACAAAGCTTCAACTGTTTCAGGATGCATGCAGTTACGTCGTGATGTAATTATGTGCCGGAGACTAAGGATGGGTCGTGGGTCAGGGAACATTGACCCATGACCCATGTGACCCATCTAGTTTTGCGACCCATTTGACCCATTGACCCATGACCCATTGACCCATTACTTGCTCTGCTGTTCAGTTACAATTCTTGGTTATCATTAGTCACAATATTCCCAGACCTCGTCATTTCCTGTCTCATTTTTCGACAGATAAAATTGTCCTTTACATAGGGAAATGTTTGCACTTGTTTGTACTTAGTCATACTATTGTAAAGATAATAATAAAAAGGGACATAATCTATTAATACTACTACCTTATCGTTAAGGCCCCTTCCCAAAAGGTACATCTATGAGTAATGGTATAAATCTGTTCACCGGGATTGAAAGTGTGTTTGAAATTATACCAATACTTTTAATATTATAAGTCTTATTTCTTTATATATATATATATATATATATGTATATATATAACAAGAATATCACTCATTGTGACATGAAGCCGAGAAATGTGTTGTTAAATAACACACCAACTGTTGCCATATACGATCCCAAGAAACCAGTTATAGCCAAACTGACAGATTTTGGCCTGAACCTCATTAAATCCGAAACGGAAACCACGTCGTCCAATATGGATGCCGTTAGAAACGTTGGAACTCCGAGGTACTCAGCACCGGAAGTTCTACGAGGCGAGATGCTGGACGTTCAGGCCATGATGAAAACCGACGTCTACTCCCTGGGGCTGACTCTGCTGGAACTGTTGCTGGAAGAAATACCGTTTGAGAATATCTATGACGGCCAGCTGAGAAAGGAAGTGGACGAGAAAGGATTAAAGCCGAAACTATAAATTATAAATATAAAAGATTTTCACCAGTTTGAGCATAATAAAATCTACACATAATGAGCTAACAAAACAATACGGTCCAAGGAAAAATTTTGTCTCGAATTGTTATGAAGAAAAAAGCACATTCAGGACAACCTTTGATTCCAGAATCGTTATATATATATTTATATATATATATATATATATATATATATATATATATATATATATATATATATTTATTTAGCTCGAATAATTAAATTTTAAAAAGAAACAAACATCATTTATCAAATGACAACGTTGAGTCGAAACAATCTTCAAGACATCATCGTTAAACGAAACAGCACTAAAATTTGTCGGAATGTATTTTTATGACTTTTTTCTCTGTCTTAGAATGTTTGGAAAAACATACAATGATTTTCTATTTCGATACTCAGTTGTTTTTTTTTTATGTTTTATAAAGAACTATGAATATATAAATATGCTCTTATATTTCATCAAAGATAAAACAATAATGACAGTATGCACAAGTCTTCTTCGAAAATTTTCTATCAACATCAAACCGTTTGGCAGTTAAAATTACCAACCTGTTCACGCTGTGCACTACGAATGTTAACGTCGACAGCTGGCTGTCTCTTCAAACAGCCTGTAGAAACAGCAACTGTCTATGCTGGCAGTGATGTTACTTTTAAGCACGTAAAATGGATAAACAATAAATGTTTGCTTAAAAAAACGAAATTTACAAAGAAATAAAAAAAAAAATTATGTTACAAAAAAATTAATGTTGATACATTTATGAAATGGGCGGTTGGGTAATGGTACGAAAAATGAGGCAGTTGACAAAATAAAATGTGGTGGGTTGAAGTCTGAAGTGTGTCCATAGATCTAAACGTGTCTGGACTCGTCTTTAACCGGAAATTCTTATTTTTGAAATAAAACGGATTGAATTGTATTTTTTCGCAGTGCCGGAGAAAATGACACCACTATTCTTCCTGTTAACAGTTACTTCCCTTTTCATGTGTCTTACAATTGCTACAGGTAACTATGAAATTTCAAACAGTCAAATTGATCCGTCACACATAAATGCATACATTGATTCAAATTTAGAGATTTCATCAAGACTATTATTAAACTTATCTGTTCATCATCTAGGCCTACAATTAAAAATAAACATGTAATTATTATCTAAAGGAAAAAAAAATATATTTCTATACAACCATTATTGAATTATTGCGTTCACGTACGGGCGCCACATATATCGTGGTCAGCCCCGTAGCGTGAAAATTTTACAGCATGGGCCAGGCATTCTACAGCAGGGCCAGGCAATAGCAGGGGGGGGCAGGTAATACATTTTACTAAGTAGAACAAATAAGCAGGGGGGCCAGACAAAACGCAGGGGGGCCCGCCCCCCCCGCACGCCACGGGCCTGATCGGGGTGCAACTCCAAAACATGTCAGAGTCTCTTGGTCATGTGGGCCTATAAGATAGAGTAAACTGCATTCAAATGACGTAGTAATTGGTTTGAATGAGCAGTAGGGCTCTCTTTGTAGGAGATTTGTCCAGGGGCTGATGGTTACCTGGCGGCAGCCTGGTTTGTGTATCCAATGGATACTATCCATCTATGGCAACCCATTCGTTTCAACGTTCATCTCTCTTTCCATATCTTTCCTTAAATTATATTTTTATATACAAGATCAGTGGTTCTCAGAAAAAATTTCGCTCGGCGACCCAATAAAATACCATTATTTTTTTTTTCTTACAGAAGTATAATGAAAGTTACAAAATAAAAAAATATAATAAAATGTAATTATTTTAAATATAGACTTTTACCATTTAACCTTTAATAGTAATATATTTCTGCATTTTCGCATTTAGTAATCTGATATCATGAAGTCAGTTTTCGTCAATTTATTGTTCGTTGTCTTAAAACAGAAGAGAAATCCAATCATAGAATTGATAGAACATGTGTGCGTTGTATTCAAGAAAAACGTAAAGAATTGAAACTCAAGTTTCGCCATATTAAAAGAGCTTTGAAAGAAGCACAACAGCAGCTGACCAGCTCAGGAGAACGCTGTTTATCAGAGGGGATGGATCTGACCAAACACATAAATCTATGTCAACAGGAAGTGAATACTTTGAGGGCGTCTATCGAAGCTGCAGGGCGGAAAGACGGTGTAAGTCTATCAAAGAGACGTTAGTATATTTATGACCTATTGTAAAATATACTGTTAAATGCTCTCACTGTTCAATAACTGACACAAACAGACGTGGGTTCAAAAAAAGAGCATATAATGATTATAAATAATAAACAACAACAATGACCACTGTTCTTGCCGGCTTCGCTACTCTCTCTTCTTTCTCTATGCTGTGACTACGTCATCGATCTCATACCCTCACAACTTTCAATTACAAATTCTATGGTGCGCTGATATAGGGAATTCCCGGCTACTACCGAGGTCAATTTAAGAGTTATAACAACACATAAACAAGCAATTAAGCCTGTTCCATTCTGGACACAGGACGTGTTAGCGCATTTTCATGTTATGTATCAGTACGTATGCTATCTTTCAGTAAATATTTGTAAATTTTGGAAATGTTTATAAATTCAATTGTGTAATGCATATATCTGTAAAAAATAAATTATAAAGACGTTTCTTTATATTTGAAAAAAAATTATTGTCTCTTAAATCTAACTACAAGTGGTTTGTGGTTACTGAAATAGGACTCATAATTGAAAACATTCGAAATTATAGTCATTTAATCGTCCGAAAACTCCGTCAATTGTTGCATAGCTCTGATACTTTCAATTAAACTCAGAACACAAGCTTACTATTTCATTTGATGAGTTTCTTAATAAATCTTGGTGAAACTACGTGCTGCAGTATTTCGCACCAAATGAACGGGCTATTGAACGTACAAGGTGTATATATAATATATAAGCCCCTTAGGAGCCCTGAAGCCCGGCCCTCAGAGGTCCTATCGCAAAATAAACTTTTGATGTACTCATGGCAGGCCAAGACCTACAAAATGATATATACATCATGGGTCTAGGATTTATAGTTGCTGAGATATAGCGCTCCTTTATTAATATAGCTTATATTGTAAAAAACGGTTCTAAGGCCCCTTTTACGGCCCTGAGAGGTCAGTTCGCGAAATGGAAAAAAGTCATTTCTTGGCAGGCCAAGACCTACAAAATGATATATACATCATGGGTCTAGGACTTATGGTTGTTGAGATCTAGGGTGTACACAGACGGACTGACAAAACGGGGACAATAGAGCATTTTTTTTTCGAAAATGCTCTAAAAACATCTATTTCGTACATTAATTGTTGCGATGATTCGTCAGCTGTATAAAGGGGAATCGATGGCATTTGCCATGTCTGCTAGTAAGGCCGTACACTTTTTCATTGCGGACACATATACCCTATTGTCACTAGACGCTAGAATATTGGTGACATATTTTGTGCTTAATTTTTGAGGGTTGGACTATAAAGCATTTAAAATATCAAATTCGAAATTGTTATTGAAATAGTTTCTTGCACCAATACAGGTTAGGGGGCTTCATTCGCCTTCCGAGGAAAGTTAAGTCAATTTAAAATAAAAAAAAACATTCTTTGAAATAAAATTTGGGTTGCAGGACATTTAAACCGCGGACATTACAGGTATTATTATGAAGCCGGCAATACGATTAATTAATTCAGTAGTTTAAATATAATTTTTTTTAGTGCTGTCCCCTTTTCCTTTGTTGTTTGCGTACTTACCTTCTTTATACGTCAATCCAGCATTCAGTGGCGTAGCGAGCTTAACTAGCGCCCTGGTCAAAATTCTTTTTTTTAAGCGCCCCCACCCATTCGAAAACCATATAATATATGTAATATATACCCCTTTGTGTCTAGCGACCGGTGCAATATGCCCCCTTGCCTCCTCGCTACGCCACTGCCAGGTTTGCCAGGTTTTAAGTAACGATCTCTACGTCATAAGCTAAATCCGTACTCATAGCCCCAGAAAAATTGCGATATTTTTCTTATGAAACGTAGTCCTAAACAGGCACCAAATTATTTTTTAAAAAAATTAAATTAAAAACAGCAGGTGTTCGCTGGTTTCTCTTGCTTCTATGTTGAATTAATGATCAGTCAATGGTCAGTCATTGGTTAGTATTTGGTCTGTCTGTGATCATTCCGTAGTCAGTCAGTAATCAGTCTGCGGTCGGTAAGTGGTCACTATGATTAGATAACATGTGGAAATAACTTCACGATATGTTTGGGAATCAATGTTCTGTTCTTATTCTCAGGCTCCTGTAGTTCAAGGAAGTCCAAGTGGTTTGGTTTTGTCAGAGTAACGCCAAGAAGATCTTCAAAATTTGTATGACTGAATAAACACATTTTAAATTATAATGATAAAAATATTTCCTAATACTTTATCTTTTAAAAAAATAGTGAATTAATTTGAACAGAGGAAAACATTGTTCTCATTATTATTCAATAATCAAGTTGTTTTCAAATTAGTATGTGTTATTGAATATTTCACATGTGCATGTTTTCAATATATAAAAATAAATTGGTATTAAATCAAGGTATTACATGAAAACTTCAAGTTTTCTTACTTCACCTTAACGAGATTTAAAATCAATATTTGCACTCCAGTTTGCTTTTCAAACATATTTAGAAAAAATATTGATTTATACTTTCATATATGTGTTTGATATGTTTTGGATCAGCTATCAATAGTTGACCGAGCTCAGCTACAAAGACGAGACCGGCGTACATTGTTTTATAAATATCAAATATCCATTTGGTCATTAAAGTCAACAAAAGTCTTCTCGGCCATGTTCTTTGATCAGAGGTTCTCAAGTTATGAATCGTATTTTTTATTACAGGTGTTTGGAAAGAAATATAATTGTGTACAGGTAAGCGAGGAGTTAATTTTTAAGAACCACTGTTTACAGTTTGTTACAGATGTTGTCCCAAAACCAACGTCATATTAAACTCAAGATGAATGTTAAAAAAAAACATGAGAAAACACACAGAAAGCAAATAAGTTAGCTTGATTATAAAAGAAATAATGTGCTAAATAGAAATGTTTAATTATTTGGCATAATTTTCGGTAGTTGCAAAAAAATATTTTTGGCAAGCTGATTATAAAGAGTATCCGTGAATTTGAACGTAACGGTGTAACGACTGTTAATATTACATTTAAGCCAGACATTAGCATCTGTGATCGTATCTCAGTAAAATGAAGAGACACATTGTATTGCTGATTGTTGTTTCGGTGTTTCATCGCACGATTACTGCAGGTAATTGAAGTGTTTCTGTGATTCACAGCTCAACAGCATGGCAATTAACCAACGCATTTTACAACAAATCACTCCACAAAAGATACTTTCATTTATCGATGTCTCTATTCACCAGTTTACATTATTTTTTATCTAAAGGTTCATCGATTTCTTTTAATATGATCTCAACATCACTTAATTTACTATTCTATTAATTAAGTTCTTATTTCATTAGTTCATTACTGCATCGATTTATATTATTTATCAATCTATTCTTTATTCCATTTATCAAGTATTTCTTCCTCCCTTTTTCTTTCGATGTACTCATTCAATCGACCTACATCTTTACATCTTTACATCCATGCATTCATTATTCATTAGAATATGATCTGTCTAAGAAGTTTTCATAAATTCATCTATAAATTCTTTAAATGATTCATAACATATAACAATAAAATAATTCATTCATCCATTTATAACTATATATATATGTTACGGGCTCTTTTAGTATATTTCTTAATTATTGCTAGGTTTCCAGAACACATTCACATAAACAGATAAGCCAACAGATGAGTCAACACTTATTAGTGTAAAGTATAAAAATAACTGAACTTTATTTAGACTACTCGTGACTGCACGACTGTCTCATACAAACTCTAATCCAACACTCAATCTATAAAACTACATCTCTGTCCAAACTCCAATCTAACACTAATACAACACACTGACTTAAAAACTAACTTACAACTTCTGGTCCCCGATCTGGTGGGTGGGGGATAGGGGGGGATGGGTGTTTCGGACAGTAGGGCTTTGATCTTGGTCAGTGGCCAAAGGTGCGAAGTCGCACCTTCGTCCAGCTAACGTCCAGCTTCCGAGCGCCTGGTAGCTTTGATCACGCTCCGCTGACCACAGATCTAACGGGGGTGGGGATGAGGGTAACATAACATGGGGTAGCTGTGATGTGGGGGGGGAGGGGTGCGATCGTAACATCTCCCTTCTTGTCAGTAAGCATGATGCAATCATGCAAAATAAAATAAACATCAAATTGTATGCTGAACAAAACCAAAACTAATTTAACTTAAAATAATACAAGTATAACTAAAAAAAACTTTAAACATTTTCATACCCGTAATAAGATGATTAGCATAAAAGAGAAAAAGCAAAAGTTACATGTTGATTGACAACTATTGTGTAGGTAACAAACTCATAACATACGTTAGAATCTCAGCTCTACAACTTGTTAACCAACAAAACGTGACATGATCCTAAACAGTTTACCTATAACAATTGTATCATTTGGTCTACAATACCGTATCTTAAGTCTTATGATCCGTAATGTCATAATATACTAGATATTTAAACTACCTCATGGCGAATAACCATCAATAAACAAAATCAATTTACTATCAAAATACATTCCGAAATTCTACATTAAAAAAAAAAAAAAAAAAACGTTTCATTACACAGTAGATGTAATTAATTATGACAGATTAGGCGAAACAATATAAACAAGTGCAAAAATATATCCAAAATCTTATTAGCCTCCCATAAATAACACCAATCACTAGCTACGTAATCATGATCTATATTGAACAAAAATAACATCCAAAAGCTACCTAATGTGAGGAGTCATGTGACAATCATCAGTTATCACCCAACATCAATACAGTGAGATAATATATCTATTTTACGAATATTTACAACACAAAAATTATTATGCAAAACCTAGGATGGTAACATAAGTTACATCATGCAATTATAAATTCTTCTAAAACAAATTAAATTATTGTCAACATTTAAACAAACAAAACGATATTTCAAATGCACATAAAATCTTCAATAAAACTCTTTAAATAATGACATCACTTTTACCAACATTAACCCTTTCTTGTACATCACTAATCGAGATATCACATGGTCAAGAGTCAAACTATTTTACAAAATGTTCTCGCCAGTTGCTATTTAAGTCCCTCTCCCTGCATCCAAAGAACCCATACTTTGATTGTCTCTTTTGATGAAAATTATTATGAAACTCATTATTTTTAGGTCTAGACTTCAGAGTACAATACTGGTCTTGGTAATAGGGCCTAAAGCATGACGCTACCCTACTGCTACAATCTCTGTCTTCGTGAACACGTCTGTTATAAAACATGACATTATTAATGTCATAGCCTCTCCTACCCTCATTATATTGTGGGTCATATCTACCCCTACACCGAAAAACATTGTTATCACCCTGCCTAGGCTGTGCGATCATTGCCATATTATTCACACAATTCCCATTCACGCAACATTGCTCTCTCACATCAAACTTCCTTCTAATTATATACTCACACTCACATTTGCGCTGCCTACCTTGCTCTACGGGTATGTTACGATTATAACTGTTGTTCTTCCTTACAACTATTATTCTACGAGTCTGATACTCAGGTTTACTAATACGCACAGGAAAAGTTGGTTTTTGTTGTGGTGTCTTCCCACAATGATCATTTTGTTTACAAACAGGCTCTATAACAGGGGACTTTATTCTATCACATTTCTCCTTAATTATTGTTCCATCATTACTACAACTTTTGGTCGGATTACTGACTTCTTCAATAAATTTAACTTGACCAATGTCCTTTTTTACATCCTTGATCTCAACTATTGAGCCCACTAAATCTATTTTACTAACCATGGCCTTCAAACCCTCTTCTATTTTAGGCTGTGATGCGGCGATTGAATCTATCGATTCTAATTTGATCAGGATACTGTGTAACAACTTCTCTACCGAACCTAGTCTAATTGACAAGTTGTCTATTTTTAAATTTGTTTCTAGTATTTCATCTCGTAATTTCTCTCTGTTTTCTAACTGCACATTTCCCTGTTCTCTACTCACTCTTTCATCCTTTAACGTCAACTCGTCATTTTCTCTTTCAATTTCCTCTCGTTAAATGCCTTTATTTCTAGCCTAACTTTCTCATTTTCTACTTCTAATTTTCTAATTGTCATCTCTTCTTGTCTTTCTACCCTCTCATAATCCTCTCTCTCTCTTTCTTCGGCCTCTCTTATACTAACCCAATCCCGCAATTCTTTGCCAGTATACCCGAGGTCCTTACCCATCTCAATTAAAGATGTTAAGGTTGCCATGGCACTGTAAACAATATACACCAACAAATAGAAGTAGTAGCAATAATAATAAAAAAAAATTGAACAGATCACCACTGCTAATTAAAATCGATAGTGAAATAAAACCAATAAACTTAAATAAATGTTATAGCTGTTCCAGGTAAACCCTATTTTAACCTCCACTGTATTTAACAAACGAAATACAGAATTTTACCAGGAACAGTGAACAATTAAGTTACATTAAAACAATCTTACAAAAAATTCTAAATAAATACAACTTATATTGACCTGATAAAATTACTCAATGGAAAGAGAAGATAACACCAAAAAAAAAAACCCAAGGTATACTAAATCAGCAGAGCTAAGTACCTAAATAATGGAAACAGAATAATCATAATAATTAACCTCAGTAAAATTGTTTTAGTTGTTCCAAGTGGACCCTATTTAAACCTCCTTTGTATTCGAATCAATACAGAATTCCACTAGGAACAACAAACAAAGTACATTAGTAGGTTACAATTAATTTTTCAAAAAATTAATACAAGATGTAAAGTTTTAAACTTAGCTGCAACTTCCAGATCCTCTTGCAGAATTGATGACATTAATATAGTTCCATTCGAATTTTAACTCTAATGTTATTAGTTTCTGATTTATTTTATTGTTCTTTTTAATTAAAATAATATTGTCAATAATCCAATATTGTAACTGTACCACCGTAAATACCAGTCTTGAGACTCAATCGGATCCGTAATACACACAGTTAGCTCACTATATAACAATTAGTTTCCTCTGCAACATCAGCTAAGTCAGCAACCTCAGATACGTCGGCAGCATCAAATACGTCGGCAGCATCAACATCAAACCGCAATGACGTGCAATATAGCAGTAAATAATATACGTACTATAAATTGCAGTAAAAGTATAGTACTATGCGACTAATTCATTAATTAGACAGTAACCTCATCTCAACAGCAATCTCGGTTACACATTAGCATCATCAACAGCAACCTCTGTTACATATAAACATCAGCTCAACAGCAATCTCTGTTACATATCAACATCAGTTTAAAGGCAAAAATGAACTATTCAAAACGTCGACAAGACCAGTACTTTAACTGCAGCCTACTCAGCAACAATAACTTCTATCACAGAACAGTTCAAATGGTCGACAGCAGCATTACAAGTTAAACATTATTATGTCCGTAGCTCACTTATAATCCACAGAAGAAAATACTCACAACGTCGTTTGCATTGATAGCAATTTTCACAATTTTCCTTTAATCCGCAGTCACGAGTTCACGTCGGAGGTGCCATAAATGTTACGGGCTCTTTTAGTATATTTCTTAATTATTGCTAGGTTTCCAGAACACATTCACATAAACAGATAAGCCAACAGATGAGTCAACACTTATTAGTGTAAAGTATAAAAATAACTGAACTTTATTTAGACTACTCGTGACTGCACGACTGTCTCATACAAACTCTAATCCAACACTCAATCTATAAAACTACATCTCTGTCCAAACTCCAATCTAACACTAATACAACACACTGACTTAAAAACTAACTTACAACTTCTGGTCCCCGATCTGGTGGGTGGGGGATAGGGGGGGATGGGTGTTTCGGACAGTAGGGCTTTGATCTTGGTCAGTGGCCAAAGGTGCGAAGTCGCACCTTCGTCCAGCTAACGTCCAGCTTCCGAGCGCCTGGTAGCTTTGATCACGCTCCGCTGACCACAGATCTAACGGGGGTGGGGATGAGGGTAACATAACATGGGGTAGCTGTGATGTGGGGGGGGGGAGGGGTGCGATCGTAACAATATACATATATTTATATATATATATATATATACACATATACATATATATATATATATCTTATTTATATTACCATCTATGTATTAAATAAGATATGTATCTTATGTGTATTTCAAATGTGTCAATTGTATGGAATAACATTTTAAATTAAAAATGAATGAATGATTTGATGGATTAAACTTATATTATTTCGTTTATGAATACATTGTTCCTATTACTGATTGAATATTTGAAGTGTTCGCTGTTGTGTATTAGCGAGTGTTTTTTTTTAAGTGTCATTTGGTGCGTGGTGTTCAAGAGGCAGTTGGGATGTTGATCTTAAAGAATGCGGACATATTATGAAGTATTAACGAAGGAGATAAATTAGAAGCACAACAAAATCCTGTACACAACAAATGAATGGACGAATCGATCAATGAATTCGTTCATTGACCAATGAGAAAAATAATGAATTGATTTATCATTAACTATCGCTCAGTGAAACAAATCACTTAAATCGATATAAACTTAAAGTATCCAAAATGGGACACAGCGAAGTCCTGCCAAGAAATTTTATCTGCGGCTGACAGAAAAAAAAAATCCGCAGCGAAGCCTCTGATATTATAAACCATGATGTGTTGTAGCGGTACAAAAGTGTTCTTATTTCATAAATACTAATTTTCTATCTTTACGTACTCTGACAACTTCAGCTCTATATAACAAGGGTGGATAGGCTGGGAGCCGCATTCCAATTTTCATAAGGTAAACAAAAATATGGGACTGATGGTTAAGTTGGTTAGATACTCGACTGTCGACCTAATAGTGGTGGGTTCGATCCTCGGTGAGGACATTGGGAGTTTTCCCGGTGAAATTTGTTCCCTAATTTTCCCATATATCCACCCAGATTTAATTGGGTACCTGACTTAAGTTGGGGAAGTAAATGCGGCTGGGCATTGTGCTAACCACACAATCCCTACATATGCAGAGGTTATAGAAACAGATGAATTTTACACTTCAACTGCCCCGATGGCCCATTTGGGCTTAGGAACTTTTAAAAATAAAATATACTCTAAAAAACAGCACAATATTCAATTTATCAAGATATAGAAGACATTTTTGTATGATAAAAATAACATCTGGATCAGACAAAATTTGGCAACCATTTTGCTATATCTGTTTATCAATTTTATGATTTTTTTTTTCAATTTATTTATTTATCGGAAGAAGTATCCAATAAACTGGCTGATAAAAACTGTGCGAGAAATATAAGAGATACACAGAAAGATTTGAAACTCAAGTTTTGTCAGATTCAGAGATCTCTGATAGAAACGCAAGAGCAGCTGATCGACCAGGGCAGACAGTGTCATGAGGAGGTATCGGAGCTGACCGAAAACTTGGATTTATGTCGGGAGGAAGTAAATACATTGAAGGGGAAACCAACCCTTGAAACATTAGGAAGGAAAGACTAGAAAACTGTGTAAGTTAAGAAGTCAATATGGCTATAATCTAATACATAATTGCCTAATGTAGTAGACCGGTAGACCGACGGTGTGTATTCCATCCACTTTCGTCTCCCTCAGGCTAATTGGGGGGTGGGGGGGCAACGTAACTACAAGCAGGGGAAGGGATGAGAGGTGGGGTGTTTTATTTATGTGGGAACGAGGAGGTATTATTTAACTCGCCTGCTCGGCTAAAAATAATCTGGGGAATTCCAAAACTGGAAATCTAAACACAACAAGGATTTCTTATTATATCGCAAGTATCAAGCAGCCAGCTTCAGCAGGCTTTTCAACTAGAATATATATATATATATATATATATATATATATATATATATATATATTAGGGCTGGTGATTAACTGCAATTAACGGTTGATTAATGCGTTAATAGCGAAAGTGATGTATAGCTATATCCAAATGCCTAAATAATTGGTTTAAGGGAAGTCACCAATAAGGATCTCCCTATTAAAAGTACAGCTTTCTTATTTCCCGTTTTTAATATTACTTCTATAAAGTTGCTTGCCGTTCTCAACGGAAGACCAAAAGATACAGAGACCAAGAGACACAGAGACCATGAGACACAGAGACAAAGAGACTCAGAGATTTAAACCATGAAAACAAACTCATAAAAATATTTTCAATGAAGGTTACTAAAATCAAGCATTTACACCAATGAATAATTTGTTATTTTTTTTTAATATGGAAATATTAAAGACAAAAAAGGACATAAATAATATGTTTCATAATTGTTTTGTTACTAATTGATATGATGCTAATTTATAAAATAAATGTACATTGTAACATTATTATACTTATGTCACTTTTATTTGTAATGGTGAAACCTTTATTGAAATATTTGATAATTTGTATGTTAAAAAATATTCGTGTCGATTGGAGGGTGAACTTTTTTTTTATGCAACACAAAAATTACCCATATTTTCTTTATTTGTGATACAAAGCTTCACCAAATATGATTTGGGGATATAGGGTAATTGTAAGCCATAAAGTGCTAATTATGCATTCAATATTCAATTAATGAAAATTTCTTTTTTTTATATGTTCAAAAGAAGAATCTTTTTTTTTTCATTTAGACTTTACATTGCCCATTGCCAACAGCGTATAAAGATGTTTTAGTTAATCGCGCAGGAATTTTTTAATTAGATGACTTCACTAGACCAGTGGTTACTAAAACTATGGGTCGCCCAAAACTTTAATGATTAATTTTAATCTAGAACATAAATAATTTTTATTTTTTTATTTTATCATTTCTCTTTTTTTTTTTTTAAATCAGGACGCAAAAAACAAATATTATGCTAAAGAGATTTAAATGAAAGGCTAGTAGATAGTTCATTACATAGAGATACCCGTGTTAACCGACTTATTTATTTTCATTCTTAAGTTGTCTTAGAGTCGTGGTGCATTTCTTTTTCCTTCTGACTCTATTCATGTTAAGCTGATTCTGCTTAGCAAGTCAAAAAAAGCAATGCCACACTTATTACTAATTTTCTAGTATGTTTTTTTTAGAATACGAATCAGCAAGACAAAATTTAGTTGACGTTTTCCAGTGCAAGTAATGGACATATAGTGTGGAGGAAGGGATTAGGAGGCGAAAAAAATAGTTATGTGCATTATTTTTGTTGTTTTTACAATCGCTTAGTCAGTTCCAATAAACTCCAGGTACGCCAGATGCCGCTCTGAACCAAGGATCGCCCAAAACGTTCCGGTCCAATCGCGTTAAGCCGTTGCTTATATGCATTTTGGGATCTATGAGTAGCTTTAAATAGAATTCCGTCTAATTAAGAACTTGTTAATTAATAAAATAATAGCTGTTCTCTGCAAAATAATATTCCCTTAGGTTTTGATGAGTACGCTTAGTTTTTTTTTTTGGTTTCTGACGAATCCGATACTTTCATACTTTGCTTTTACAATTTAAAAAAGCGATATGTTGTAAAAAAAAAAAATAAATAAAAAAAATGAAAGTATTTCACAGTTTGGCATTTAGGTTTCATGTTTGAAAACCTCAGAAATTATTAAAAACTGTTAATTTAAAAAAAAAAACGTTTATCGAACTGATACGCCGGGAAGACGCCATTTTGAATTATTGATTCTTTACTTTTGATTTAACGCAGAAGTGAGACCCCTATTAGTAATATAGATTATAAGAGCCTGCTCCACATCTTAATTAATGACCAAATGAGCACAGCGGATATGTTACAGATGTCATATCATTACACAATATAATTTAGATATATAGGTTGCGCGTGGAGTCATACCCTCAGTCAAATTTAAGGAAGTACAGCTGTGATTAGTAGCCTACAATAACAAGACATGTTTTTGACCTTCAAGGCAAACAAACCAATGCAAGGTGACAAAAGAATAAACACGATGAACGGAAAAGTTACCACGGACTGTTTGATCGGAAATACATACAGTCTTTGCCCTTAATTTGAACTAACGTTCGGGAATTCCCATAGTTATTATATATTTCAAGTAAGCTCACGAAATAAATTCAAAAACACAGATTTTCATTTATTTCAATAGTAGTATAACATTGAGGTAAGTAATATTAAAGAATATATGTAGTAAGTTTTTTTAGATATAATTTAAAACATATTATGACTAATATAAAGGTCTACTTGTTATGAACAAAGTCGACTTGCTGTAAGATAATGTATTAGTGTATTCCAAAAATGGAATATTAGTATAGATGTGTGCTATGAAAGCCGAAACGTTTAATCGCAGCTATTTCATTAAAATCTATAACAATGAAAGTAATAAAACATTGTATTTAGTTCATAACTAGATAAGATTTAAATAATAGATGAATTCACCATTATTCTGGCAGAGTCTGAATAAAAAAACAGGATATCTATCTATCTATCTATCTATCTATCTATCTATCTATCTATATATATATATATATATATATATATATATATATATATATATATATATATAACTTTATCGACCGGTGTGTGTGTGCAGTGAAGTGTTTAACTATACACAATTTGTGCTACAGTGCGGTGTTGTGTGACACGCTAACGATAATAGTATGCGAATAGCAGAATGATTTAACAACATATGTAACGTTTGAAAGACAAGCTGTGTAAAATGTATTCAAAGTGTCCCCACATTCCTTACATAAAGCAATCAGACAACGATAGTTAATTAATTAAGATAATATGAGTGCATCTTCTAAATTTTAGAAAAAATATTTATCGTTAAATATAGCTCAAACGTAATGATTTAACTTTAAAATATTTGTTTTAAGTGTAGTTTAGGCTTCAATATGGTCAGCCAGCATGAGGCCGCTGAGAGCCGCATTAAGATTTTTTTCTTTTTTTAGTAAATAGCACCATAGTGTAACTATCAATATTCATGTTTAAAAATTGATGAAGTAATAGAAAAAAAAACTGGCTTATTTGGAGAACACAAAAATTTACTAAGAGCTGGTCGCGGCTCTTAAAGCGTATTAGCCAACCGCTGTAATACAAGATTTACTCTCTTCGTAACCTGCGTGTTTCAAACGTTTTATATTGTTAGTTTTCGTTTTGTTTTTAAATATCTTAAATCATTGCAATTTATGTTAAATTCTGCTCAAATATTAAACATATATTTTTTAACTTAGTTTTCAATTTCTGACTTGACATCGCTTCGTAATTAAATGGAAAATATTTGTAACAATGTTAAAATAATGAAACGATTTTTTTTCGTTACATCCGTAAAATAACAATTAAAAAAATATGCATCTTTCGTTTCGTTGTAAAGCAGTGATTTAGTGGCGTAATTAGCGTCAGTAGCGCTCTTGACAAGTTTCTGATTTCCATAACCGCAGTATTGTAGTAAAGAACTGTAAAGTACATATAAGTTTCTCCTTAGTCTGATTTCAAGGATTGCTCCAAATTGGACCCCGCACCTGGCAGGAGTCACGCCATTTACATTTAGCTAATTGGGCCTAGTTGTTATTGTATAAAAATAGAAGGTGGGCCTCGCTAAAATTCATTCAATTCATTCAATAAAATTCATTAAATTTGGCCCCGCAAATCGTAATGCCGGCCATGAATGTCTTCAGTGGAGGTCTGTCTCTACCCTCTCAAATCTAATTCTGTATAGTGGCAGAAACCTGGACTTTTTAGTGAAAATAAATATTAACGGTCAACACTGACCATCAACACCAACAAAAAATTTATTTAGTCTCTTAATTAATTTTAATTAAAAAACAGATTTTACCTCTAGATGCTAGTGATAAAAGTTTTCGAATTTCCAAAAAAGACGCCGTAAACACTATAAAAACCAACCGTATTCTAATGTATATATATATATATATATATATATATATATATATATATATATATATATATATATAAATTAGGCATATGACTAAAAAAAAATTTCATTATTTTTTATTCCCCATACTGCCACAATTGGATATTTATCATATATAAACAAAAAATATCAATAACAACCCTTAACTTTTAAAAAAGTTCACCTTCCACAAGCCCAGTAAGTCATATGTCATACCCGCATTTAGTATTTTAACTGTAATTTTGTTCTGTGTATTTCCGAAAAGGCATTAAATCACCAAAGACTGATGACAGTCTTGATCAAAAGCGAAAAATCCTAATGCAACTACACATCGTGAACATATATAGAACAATTGGTTCTGATGTAAAAAGCAGAAAATACATGATCATTAGGGTGGCCTAAAATCATATGGTAAAAAATAAAGTTTCTCACATCTAACGGGGCACCCTCTTGTTGAGTTCCATTTGTCTTACTTAGTAACTGACAACAATTTCAGCTACCTACTGCTATTAGAAGGGGATGATCAGGAGTCACAAAGTTTTACTATATTAATAAAAAAACGCATTTTCGTTGAATTGTTTTATTACATTTTAAAATCATACCATTACTGTAATGTAGCTGTTAAGTAACGAAAATGTCAACATAAAATGTAAACTGTAGAGTGCTGAAGAGTCAGAGTACATTGTCTAAACATTGTCTACACCGAAACCGAAACAGCACAGATGGCAGACTTCTTTGTAGTTTGTGTAGGGATGACTTTTCTGTTTGCTTCAACAACTTGCAAAATAAATTGCTTTTCTTCCTCGTTTTTTGTCAGCAGTCTATTATATTCCTCAAAACGTTAAACTCCACGTTCTGCAGTATCGTTGACCACACGCAAGTCGTTAATGCACTGCTTACCCTTCTGGTATTCAATATTATCATTTCTCTGTTCAGGAGGAAGAACTAGAAACGAGTTGCGTATGTGTAGCTTTGTAAACAGATTCTATAAACGCTTTGAGGAAAAGTGACCCAAGCTGATGCCTTCATTTTGGAGCAATGATTGATTATCTCGAACATGTCGCTCACTAGGTTCTATTTCAAAACCTGTTGTTACTTTCTGTTTCTCAATTGGTGACACCATCGGAAAACAATGCCAGGCTGACAGTCTCATCAGACAGATACCACATGTGATTCTGGAGATTTTTTTGTGCTGCAATACTGATGTCATGATAAACAGACTGATATTGCTGCAGGTCCTTCCTGAGCAAAAGATCTCCTCCAGGTGCTTCCGCTGCACAGGGTGCTTGAGTCCAGGCTTTGTGTACAACATGGTTCCAAACTGTACACATTGTTTGAGTTGGCTCTCTTCCTTGTATGTAAGATTGAAAATTTCTCTCTGATGACGGAAGATGTAAATTTTGATGGCATAGATCAGCTTAGCCATCTAAGCATCTTAGCATGATATACAAGGCCTGTTGCTCTCCAGTGAATGGTTTTTGGTGGATCTCCTAAAATGATCATTGTCAGTTCATTAAGTTCTTCATAATCATCTCTGACCTGGGACTTCAAGTCAACGAAATTTGTCAGAAAGCTAACAGTGTTTTCGCGGAAAATATCAGTGCTTGGAGGCAGTTCCAACTTACTATATTTGTCAAGCTTTATGCGCCCCCAACTTCTTTAAATCTTTTGAAGATAGGTAAGCCTTTACCAATACCAGCTCAAGAACATGATGATGACATGCCAGCCACAATAGTTCTCCACCAATACGATTCTCAAGCAGTACACAAGATCCATTGAAACGACCAGTGTTGACAGAAGTGGTGTCGAAGTTCATAGCCTGGATGATTTCTAACAGTGTCTACTGTTCTAAGTGACCATAAATAGCACCAGCAGCATTCTTTCCTGTCCCTGATGTTAGTTTAGGGATACCTAGTAATTTTTCACTGCCATCACCAAAAACCAGCACCGGCAATTGGTCAACTTCTCCAAGACCCAGGATTTTAGATAAGATTTTTTCCATCCCAGTGTAGAACTACAGGATAGTCAGGCTTGAATGAAACCTTTAAATCTGCTGCTTATTTACACCTGGCTGTCGTTCTGGCTCTTGGTATGGTGCTTCGTGAAACTGTCAAAGCGCTGCAGCCATACGAGTCATTAATCGCAAAGCTTCACGATCAGACGTTTGGTTGCGATCCACGCACTGGTGACATGCTTAGTGAACAAGGAAATATGATACCCAATCTCCGTGATGTTTATCCAGCTTGGACTTGGGTCATATTCATCTAGGACTTAAATTTATTGGATTATTCACAGCTCTCTGTTTCATTTTCACACGATTCACCTTCTAAAGTTTGTTGCTGTCGTTTTTCAACAAAATCCAGTAAAATGCCGTAAAAGGTAAAAAAAACGAGGACTGTGAGCATCCCCTTCTACTTGGAATTTAGTTGTAAAATTTTAAAAGTATACTACTTAAGGCAAAATGAACTTAAAAAAGGGTGCCCCGGTATGTGGCACGATGTTGAATTTTTGGGCCACCCTAATGATCATACAATGTTGTTAAGAAGTTTGAAAGACATAACAGAAGTCCTGAAACTATGATTTCACAACGATGTTTAATGTAAGAGATGAGAAAGGAGAGTGGTTGTGCCGAGAAGACAACGAGTTATATGCACTTCACATTTCAACAAAAAGAAAAGTAGGCTCTTGAAGATGATTCACTAAAGATTCAACCAAGAAAAATGAATTTATTTTAAGGGAAAGTGCCAGTCACAGAAAGCTTTACTAAAGAAAGTGTTGAATCAAGTGTCTTACCTAATTCGGATACAGAAGATTCTGTGAGTAAAGAAGATTTTGTGAAGAACAGTGTTCCAGTAGTAGTGAAGATAATGAGAAACCATTAAAGTCTAAAAGACAAAAAAACTTCTTCAGTGCGTTTAATGACTGCAGCTAAATTGAATACAAAAAAGCTCCAAAAAGTCGTGAACTGGAGTTTGCATATCTACTGCAACTCAAAGCGCCATTTACATAGGTCTAATGAAAGAAGGAGAAAAATTACAAAGTAATTTAAAGGAAAGCTTTCAAAAAGAACACGGTTGTTTACAATTTGATGGAAAAACCATATAAAAAATGAAAAAAAGGGAGGTCAGACTCGCTGTTCCTTAGCAGGCAAATGCAAAAGAAGAGACAATGTTTAATGGAAAAAAAGAAAAAAAAACGATCTTCTTCTTTCTTTCTTTGGCTCTACATGTTATTTAGGGCCCTAGTTTGCCATAAGACACTTCTATTCACTTTTCCCAAATGAAAACTGTGCAACATGAATACAAATGATTGTCTCTGACCAGTGCCGGCCTTAGACATTTTTGTGATATAGGCAAGGACAAAAATGCCGCCCTTTTTAGTTTCATTTTTCTAAGAAAACTCTATAAATGCTATTTATTATAATACATTTTTTAAAATTTGGCAACTTTATAAAAGTTAAAGAGTTTTAAGTATACGTAGTATATTTTAGGAAGTTGTTTTTTTTTTTTTGGCTAAGTTAAAAAAGTAATGAAAAATAAAAAAAAAATGAAATGTCATGTTTATTAAGCGTTAAAAACATAGAAGAGAATTCAAGAAAAATATGCTTTTCTAGCTTTTGCGGAGGCAAACTCTTCAATTACTTCGGTCAGATCCAAATCTTCTGCAATCGTTTTCTCTATAGATATTGTAGCTAAACCAACCAAACGATCCTGAGACATGGTAGAACGAAGATATGTTTTTATGAGTTTGAGCTTCGAAAAGCTTCTCTCTGCACTCGCCACTGTCACGTACACATTCGGAAAAAGAGCAACCACGCCCATTCCACATAGATAAGTTAATTGAAGGTCCATGCAATCTTTGAAAACCTCTCTTTTATCACATTTCTCCAGTTTTTTAATGTCATACAAAATCCAAATAACTGATTGAATTGCAGTATCCAATATCTGGTTAAAAAAATTTACTCTGAAATTCATTTCTGGATCGAGAATTGGATCGTCTGAAAATTCATAGTCAAATTGTCCCTTTCTTAGTCTAGATCTTATTTGTATTTCCGCAGGTAAATTGCACTCAATACCAAATTCTTCAGCCAATGATTTAGCTGTTGTAATTGCTTTGGTAAAACCTTCATCTGTTCTATAATTCTGGAGCATTGTTTTAGTTGTGTTCAATTGTTGAATAGATTTTTTTTAAATCAAGATCTTTTTCTTGAAATGTTTTGCTAGATATATTGATCTCAAATAAAACATCATACCAAATCACTAATGAACAAATAAACTTGAAATCGAGCATTTTTTGTGCTATTCCCTTAGCTTCTGCACGGGTCTGGGTTCCACGTAGTTCAGAAAGGGAAATGTATCCATCAATTGAAACGAGTGCATCGTAAATTTCAACTGTTTGGTATCGAATTACCTTCACGGCATTAACTCGACTTTCCCAACGTGTTGCGTATAACTTGTTAACAGTTAAACCTGCTGCCTCTTTGTTTTTTTTTGTTTTTGGACATATTTTAACAATACATTCCAGCAGTACCGTACCCAGGATTTTTTTTTTTGGGGGGGGGGGGCTGTTCCAAGTTTTTCAAGGCCAATATTTGTCAATTTTTTATGAGTTACTATCAGCAATAACTTTTTTTGGGGGGGGGGGCACCCCCCCCCCCTGGGTACGGCCTTGCATTCCAGCGATGTGTTGATGCAGAAAAAAAGTTGTATATATTTTGAATTACCTGAAAAAAACCTTACTGCTTCCAAACAACAGTTTACGGCATCATTCACCACCAAATTCAACGAATGCGCATTGCATGGGACATAAAAGGCTCTTCAATTTAGCTCTTTAACTATTGCTTGGACACCATTGTGTATTTCCCGCATGTTCGCTCCGTTATCGTACCTTTGTCCCCTCTTATCATTGAGAAAAATGCCTGGATCTGACAGCTCTTTAAGTAAAATTTCCTACATACTTGCACCTGTAGATTTTTCAAGTTCTACGAATCCAATGAAGTGTTCATTGATAGAAACTTCTGAATGTTTGTCATTTGTCGATTCATTTGCTGTAACAAATCTAACAATCATTGTCATCTGTTCTTTGTGACTGGCGTCTGGCGTGCAATCGAGAACTATAGCGTAATATTTTGCATTTTTAGATCCTTTATCACTTTCTGTTTTATCTTTTTACTCAACAGTTGAATGATCTCATTCTGAATATTTTTTCCCAAATAATGGTCATGAATTTCATCTGATTTTATACGTCTTATATGTTCTTTCATTACCGGATCAAAGTCAGCAATAACTTCAACAAATTTCAAAAGTTTCCATTATGAGATGTATATAACCGATCAGACTGCCCTCTCAGGGGTAAATTTTGAACTCCATGTACTCTGACCAAAGATATTATTCTTTCTAATACATCCTTCCAGTGTTTCGCTTCACGATTTATAAGGCGCTGATTCACGTCATCAATAGTTTTATTATTTGTTATCCTCATTTTTAGTTCTTTCCACTCATGATAACTGGTTAAATGATCTGGAGATTTTTCATGATGCTGCAATATACTTGACAAATTTTTCCAGTCACAACTGCCATGTGTAGCTAAGGCAGATTTACTCCTGTTATATATTCTGCAGCAAAAACAATACACCTTATCTACTGACGTAGAATAAATCAACCATTTCCTTTTTAAAGTTTCTCTGTTAGCCAGTTTGCGTGTATAGTGGTAATTAGAAAAGTGTCTCCCACTTTCATCTTTTGGAAACAAGACTCAAATTTGATCTGCTTTTATATTTTTCATTTTATTTCATTTTGCTGGAATTTGCCGCTCCTTGAAATAATGCCGCTCTAGGCGGCTGCCTATATCGCCTATACCTAAAGCCGGCACTGTCTCTGACACAACGGCATCATATACTTGAAGAAGAATTGATGCAGTCACACTGTTACAGAAACACTTTCAAAATGTTGGATTAGAAAAAAGCTTTATACATTGTATGATATCACCACATTCTAGATACAATATTGAAACATTTCATAAATCATCATTTTGGTACATCAAAAATTTCACCAAACATCAGCTACTGTTTATTTCAACAATAGCAGAAAAGTATGAACAACTCAAAACATCATTTGATAATGCTGGAGCACCACTAAAGAAATCAGAACAAGAGTGCTGGCGAGATGGCATGGCTTTAACATAATGCTATAGGATTTTCAAAACTAGAGAAATCTTACTAAAAGTAAATTTTCTATCACTTCCAAAAATCAATAATGAGAGATGGAACTCAAGGGAAATTTATTGTTTGTCATCATTCGTTCTGATGAGAATCTGCAAACAACTATGGCAGCATGTGATTTCATCAATGGTATGTGGGCTGACATCTGGTTCACTGCCCAGTGTTTCATTACTACTGACTTTGATAATTAATCATAAGCTTGTAAGCAGCATACAAAGACTTTGAAGTCATTAAAGACATTATGGTTTACAGATCCAACTTCTATACATACGAAGCGTTGTAATATCTGTGCAGAGCGTGCAATTAAAGTGATACAAGATTTACTTTCACTTGCAAATCCATTAAAAAAAAATTGAACATTAAATTTCTTCTACTAATGCACAAAAGAAGAGCACATTGTAACATTATTATACTTGTGTCACTTTTATTTGTAATGGTGAAACCTTTATTGAATCATTTGATACTTTGTATGTTATAAAATATTCGTGTCGATTGGAGGGTGACCTTTTTTTATGCAAAACAAAAATTACCCATATTTCCTTTACCTGTGATACAAACCTCCACCAAATATGATATTGGGATATAGGTTTACATTTTAGTCATACCCATAATATATATATATATATATATATATAATCTTTTTAATTAAATTTTGCAATAAATTTTAATTTTACCACCATAAAGTAAACATTGATACAATGGAAGTAGACCGTTTATTAGTGTTGTTCGTAATAGTTAAACACGGTTATATTCCCTGATTAGTATTATGAGATTTTTTGCTCTTTTTTGTATTAAAAATGTATTAATAAATCATGCATTGTCATGAAGCCAGAATTGTATAACATGTAATCAAAATTGTAGGTAAATTTATCGATAAAATACAAAATATGCCAGAATAATCAATTATAAAGTTTTCCCCAAACAAATGAATAAACAAAAGTTCAGAGGAAATGGTAAAAAGAAAAAAAAACACGAAATACAACAAAAAAGTAAAAAAAAAAGCAAATTGACATATAGCATATAAAAAAAGCTTATAGATTTTCTTTCAGTATAAAAAATGAGTCGCTTTTTACAAAGAATTTTTCGTATAACATTAATATTACTTTCATTTAGCTTTGGAAATAATACCTATATTTCATTATAATTTATCCTGTAAGTTGATGTGAAGGTGATGGGATGGTCATAAGATGACTGCAAACGACTGTCACTATCTTCTTAAAGGATATAAATTTGTAGGAGGTAATATTTTAACTTTGACTTTTTAAATAATCATCTAACATATAAAGTAGCTATCTTGTAGTCCATCCGTCCTGTATGGGAAAGCCGTCGCCATAAATAATTTATGACGTCACTTCCCGATGACACAGAAAGGGAGCGCCGACGCTATCAATAAAAAAAATCCTCTAATACGTCATTTCCCGATGGGTGCTGTATCGTGCCTTAATGCTGCAAAATAGCATAATAAAGTAGTTATTTTTTTACTTTTCAGTGCATTTTTATAAAAACTTTTTTTAAAGATTTGTTTTGATTTTAACATTGATAGAATTAATGGCAAAACGTAACGGGTGAGATAAATTAGCACCCATATCTTTACCTAATGGTGTTTAGTTTGGTTTGTTGGTTTGCTTTGGTTGATTTGGTTGGTTTGGTTTGTTTGTTTGTTGGTTATTTGGTTTGGTTTGGTTGGTTAGCGTTGACGGGTAAAACGTAATTTGTGACGTATAAAATGTAGGTCATTTCTGCACATTAGGAAGGTGGCACACATCAGCACCTAATTAACCTAATCAATCGTATTTATAAATTCAGAAAATAAATTGATTTCCAGATGGTACGATTTATCTATGCATAAAAAAAATAATTCTTCACATGGGATATCCTCTATGACGTCATTTTACGGAAGTCGGCTGCGCACGTGGCAGAATGGGAACGCCGCCGCTATAAATAAAAAAAAAATAATTCTGCACTTGGAATTCCGTGTAATAGTTACTATTAACGAAGACAGTAAGAAAAAATTAGTGCACAATACATTTGCAGCGGAAATGTTTTTGCTGGATTAGTGAACGATGGCATCGAGCCATGCTTTAGACGCAATTGGTAGACACTAAGAGATGTTGCTCAAACCCGCCATTTACTCAGTTTTTTGTTATGCACTTGGAATTCCTAGTCAATAGTTCCTATTAATTCTCTTATTAAACATTTCATTGAGATAAAAACTTTAGTTGCGAATGCAAAGGGCAACTAGTAGTTTTCAATAAACTTTTTAATGTGTACAATTATTTTAAAGATAAGTCGTCTTTCTCTGTCATCATTTGTTGCAACCATATAAAAGTTTGAGACATCTAGAGGTGCAAAATTGTTTGTTGTTTGTTTATGATCTATTATATTTTGTTTAAAAGTAGATAACACAGATAAGTAATCCGTAGTTCTCATTATCTTAATTATTATCAAAAGAACTACAACTAAATATATTCAAATTAAATAAAAGAGGTCAGGAGGGAGAGGGGAGGGGGGATAAAGCAAATCTGCGTTGTTATTAGTCACTGTTAATTTGAATAGGAAATGAAATTCTAAAAATTAGTATTGATTTTTTAGCTAGGATGAGAACAAGATCTGAGGTTAATCTAGCCCTTAACCTACACTCCATGAATAGATCATACTTTTAATATTAATTTATGAATGCTCTCTCTATTTTTTTCAATGGTATATATATATATATATATATATATATATATATATATATATATATATATTATTTATATAATTTCAGTAGTTTTTTTTTTTATTTGGAAGTGGTTTGCAAAAATCGACCACGTTTTAAAGTGTGTCGTAAAATCGCAAAGATAATAGAAACTGTCAAATTATGTTGAATTTAAAAAAATCATGTCTTAACAAGAGTTTCTGAAGCTTTCCTAGAGATGTTAGAACTGAGCAGATATGATTGAAATTACATGATTAAACTGATAGAATGGAACTGATGTAATTAAGCTGAATGGATGGAACTGATAAGATTTAACTGATATTACTACATTGCTGTGCTATGAGCTATTATCTTTATAGGGAAGATTGCCCTTATTTTTACAGTAAATTATGTTCTATTTCTTGTCCATGGGAATGGGATCCCCGTGGGAACCCCATGGGAAACGTCCCATGGGATGGGAAGGGATGGTACAGCACACATTTGTATTTTCCATGTCCCATGGGACACGGCATGGAACAGAGTAGCCGCGTCATACCGACTTGATGTGCACCTGAGCTAACCCAAATTTGTTATTTTTTAAAGCTTTTAATGCTTCTTTTTCATTTAAATATGTATTGCGTAATCTGTTCTTTATCTTGTGGTGGGACACCTAATAGCAGATAATAAATAAATAAATAAATACACATAACCTTTTATCATATAAGAGTGTTCATTTGAATTTTGGTGCGTCACGCCCAAAAATGTGGTATAAACAACTAGATGGAGCGCAAGCCATTAACACCAATAGTACGGCCTGATTTTAAGAGATGGGCGGAGATTACATAAAAATTTGCCATGCGTAGCCGAAGCAATACGCATCTATGCATAATCTGTTTACCGCTTGCATGTAGCGGACGTACAACCGTTACGCCAGTAATCAGACTGTCAGCCATTGTTGTAGTTGATGATTGGTGTCGTTGGCAATTTCATGGGAATCCCATGGAACGGAACAGACATAAATTACCATGAGATAGGATAGGATGGGACAGAAAAATCTGTCCCATGGACAAGATTGTGAAAACATATTCTGATTTCTAAATGCAGGCTTTTTTATTTGCCTCATGATAAATGTAATGAATATGAGTCATTTGGTTGAGTGATTTTTTTTATCTAATAATAAAATTTGTAAACAAAATATGTTTGTTCTTAAGCAAATATAAGGTTGTGAAAAAGATACAGTAATTTAATTGTTTTTTTTTTTTATTTAGTTCGATGTGCAAACTTTAAAAAAAAATAGCTGTAAAAGTGGAACTATATATTTTTAGTTGAAAATTAGCTAAAGTTTAGCTATTTAATCAGATGAGATTACTGTACTTACATCTTATGGCTTTTGTCTCCTCGGATTTAATTCCTTTCTCTCCCTAGACTAGACATGGCAGTACGTCACGGCCAGCCTTTATTCTGCTAGACTTGGAATGACGTCATGAATAACGTGTCGTCGGTTTATCGTGTCATGGCGTCATGACCAAAATAAAAACAGTTGAAACGCTTTTCTAAGATCTAGAAATATACCAAATTAGTTTTTAAAACGAAACTATTATTCTACAGCAATGCCATGTACATGTGATATCATGATGAAAATGTTTCTTTTTAAGTATTGAAATTCGTGAGTAGTTTTAAGTCACGCGTATGTATGAAATTTTATAAACTGCAGAGATCTAACTTATGTTTACCAAAAAAAAAGTTTAAACTTACCGGAAAACAGTTCTGGAGCCTTGTATTTCCCCTAACCCATAAAAAATCAGTCTTGGATTAGAAAAACGCAATACTGTCTTTGAAAAATATTCATATTCTTTTATGATATTGATTTCAATATTTATATTGTGTGTTGCTTATTTCAATTCGTATAAATAAGACGGCGTGGAGAAGGACTCAAGCTGGCGGAAAGGAAAACAAATTGGCTGTGGCTCATACAGCGACGTGTACAGAGCTCAGGTCACTGTACAGCAACATGAGTTGGACATAGTAGTAAAGCATATCAGAACTGACACCAGAAAAAGCTCTCGATACAAGGTTGTTTTTTTTTTAATTCTTCTTATAAAGCTATGGCTTTCCCGAGACCAGAATACTTAGGACATAAATTGAGAAAGTATCGATATTTTGATCAAACACTAGATAATTAGCTGGTCTAGACAATTACAAACACAAATAAAACAAATAAGATTGATACATTAAAAATTGGATACATAAAGATAGTAATTTTTATCTGGTCTTTTTCTTTTTTTAAATTATATGTTGCAGAGAAATTTTAACATATAATTCAGTGTCAGTTTTTGATTTATGCACTCTTTACAGTGGTATCCATAGATTTGACCTTAGCTGTAAATCTTTTATAGTAACAAATGTTTTCAGGTGCTCTGCCAAAGTAGAAATGAATGGATTAATAATAGTTTAAAGTATGTTAACCGCTTTTTTGGAAACAAACTTCAGTTTTTATTTGACCTTTTCATTTTTCGTTAGTTGATATCATTTTAATCACCAACACATTTAATAGTTTTTACATTTTTACTTTAAATGAAAAGAGGTTTTTTTTTTAATTTTTGGAACAAAATCGGAATCCATCCGTGCTACTCTGCAAGATACCAATGTTTCTTAGGTTTTTATCAACGTGATGATTATTAGCAAATAATATCTAGATATGTATCAGAAATGTGAAAATAGTTTAAATTTGTTTTGATCTTAAACAATGCCTTATGACTTAATCTATACTGTAATTTTTTTGGAAATCTTTTCGTATCATTCTTTAAAAAAACACCTTATCTTCCATGCATTAGTATTTTTAGGAAAAGCACTTTTTTTGTAAGTCTCTGAAAATTAAACTATGCATCAATTAAAAAAAAAACATTGTGTATTGCATTTAAATTAAATTAAACTATTAGGTATTTAAACAAATTTCAGAAAGCTGCTTTGGATGAAATTAAAGCACTTGGAAAACTAAATAATCTTTCTCATGAAAGAATCGTCAAATTATTTGGACACTGTATTGAAGATTTTGCAATTTATATTTTTATGGAATTCATGAAGGTAAGAGGATTTCATTACGTGATGAAAGTAGAGTTTATGTTGTATATTATATACATATATTATATATATATTTTTAAATATACGATTGACGATCTTATAAAAGCTGAAAGTATATTTTGAAATAATGAATAAGAGAGAGAGAGAGAGAGAGAGAGAGAGAGAGAGAGAGAGAGAGAGAGAGAGAAGGGAATGGCTTTCTAGTGCATTCATTTAATTTGATATAAAGCAAGAAGACGATAGCCTAAAGACATCTTGAAATCTAACATCTAAAATGAATACAATTACATAATTATCATTTTTAATTCCGTTTTTAATTATTGACAGAACCACATTATTAAGAGTGGTGGTAGTGACGATATATCAGCCAGAGTCTGACAGAGCAGTAATCTGTTTTTATCTGCTATATTATACAACATGACTTGGTAAAAAAAAAACAAAAAAAAAATAAAAACGGAAAAGCAGGGAATAAGTGTACGTGCTAGCTAATTGGATTAACAAGGCGCGAGTTTTTCTTTCATAACCTCAATGACCTTTGTACCGCAACTGCAAATTTGTGGACATTTTATAAAGTATGATATTTCTCAAGCTAAATGAAACTCGTATGCAGATGTTAATGCTATATGGCAATGTTTAGGATTTACGAACTTTCAAAAATGTATTTTAAATAATAATAATTTAAAAAAAATTGTATCCACTGTTCAAAGCAATCACTATATGACTTCATTGAAAAGAGTGGTGCCTTGGATCAACTTATGGTTTCTCGTTTCACAAAACAACTTCTTGAAGGCGTCCAGTATCTTAGAGAAAATAGGATAATACATAGAGACATAAAGAGTACGTTTTTTTTCTTAAATCTTGCTTTAAAATATTTTTTAGTTCACTCTTTATTCTGTTATTCTTTCTTTTTAATGTTTTAATTATATCGTCGTATTGTAGTACATTGCGAAAACCCCTTATATAAACAGATTTTCTGAATTAAATTCAGTTTATCTAAAAGCAACTAATTGATCTTGTTAATTTCCGTGTCTCTGCTGGAGGCTAAATTACTCTTTATATTATTATCGTGGGCTTATTATGTCAAATACTGTGTTACAGAAGACGATAATAGTCACCATTTAACAATTTAATATTTATTTACACGACATTAGAATAATTATTGAAATAAATACATGTAAGAAAGCATAAGTACATATCATCACTTCCACACTACTTCACTAACAACTGTTTCAGAAAACCATCCTACTACCTCAACTGTTAATATCACACTCCAATTGTCTTATTCTAACTTGTACAACACATCTTTATTCTTAGCTGTCCACGTACTAACTATCCCTCTTTCTAACTACTTTACCAGTGGTCAGCATAAGACTTACTCACAACATGCACTGACCACAGGCATAACAGAGTTATGACATTAATAATACCCTTACGTTATTTTGAACTTTTTTTCCATATTTAAACTTGAAGGTGCAAATATTTTGATGAATGACAAGGAAAATATCAAGCTTGCAGATTTTGGAGTATCAAAGATGTTCAAGACGCTATCACAGGCCCAAACAGCCTCTACGGGTACATTTAGGTACATGGCTCCAGAAATGTTTACCGGTGAAAAATACAGTTATCCGGTGGACGTGTGGTAAGATATTTGAGTTGTTTAATGCTGCTTATATGAACGTGAAAAAGTATGTGAAACTAAAGAGCTATATTTTCTCACTAGGTTTAATTGGTATTATAGTTTTTTTAGATGATAATTTCAACATTGGAGGGACTTAAATATTAAACCAATGAAGGTAATCTGCACAGACAAAGTATAATTTGTCTTTCACAATATGTGTATACATATAAATCATACAAGGGGAAGGTGTCGTTTGCATAATGCTCAAGCTCCATTCTAACACACGCGCTCAACATTTGTATTACAAAAAACGTGGGTGTCATTTGGCAAAATAGAATGTTTGATATCGCAAAATTATCTTCATAATATAAAAAAAAATTGCTTTTGAAATAGTAGGTTTTTAACTCAATTGCTTTATTGACCTCTTAACCGAAAAGAGTAAGTGGAATCGAAAAATCATAAGATAAACAGATGAAGCTAAACAATATAGATTGGCAAAAATGTTTTTTTTTTAAATAACTTATTGTGTACGAGTATTTCTTTAAACAACAATAAATTTGGTGGTCTTTTTTTTAAGTTAGATTACATTTTAACGATTCCTATTTGCAGGACACTGTCCAGATATTCGTTTTGCGTTCAAATAATCACTTTCTTTAACAGTTTTTTTTTTTTGCAGCAGGGTGCCCATTGATTAACAATATGTGCATTCAGAATATTTTTTTCATATATTTGCATGAGAAAATTTTTTGATTTCATTATAAACTTTCGCTAATTGAAAACAAAAAGCCTGCCTTTTCCCGAGGAGACCTCATATTTTTACGCTACGTTTAGATAGCTAGTTAGGTCCCTAGTTAGGTCACTAGTTAGGTCACCATTTAGGTCACTAGTTAGGTCACTAGTTAGGTCACCATTTAGGTCACTAGTTAGGTCACTAGTTAGGTGGCTAGTTAAGTCACTAGTTAGGTCGCCAGTTAAGTCACTAGTTAGGTCACTAGTTAGGTGGCTAGTTAAGTCACTAGTTAGATGGTAAGACACTCGCTAGGTCGCTAGTTAGGTCGCCAGTTAAGTCACTAGATAGGTCACTAGTTAAGTCACTAGTTAGGTCGCCAGTTAAGTCGCTAGTTAGGTCACTAGTTAAGTCACTAGTTAGGTCGCCAGTTAAGTCACTAGATAGGTCACTAGTTAGGTCGCCAGTTAAGTCGCTAGTTAGGTCACTAGTTAAGTCACTAGTTAGGTCGCCAGTTAAGTCGCTAGTTAGGTCACTAGTTAAGTCACTAGTTAGGTCGCCAGTTAAGTCACTAGATAGGTCACTAGTTAAGTCACTAGTTAGGTCGCCAGTTAAGTCACTAGATAGGTCACTAGTTAAGTCACTAGTTAGGTCGCAAGTTAAGTCGCTAGTTAGTTCGCCAGTTAAGTCACTAGATAGGTCACTAGTTAAGTCACTAGTTAGGTCGCAAGTTAAGTCGCTAGTTAGGTCGCCAGTTAGGTCGCTAGTTAAGTCGCTAGTTAGGTCGCTAGTTAGGTCGCTAGTTAGGTCGCTAGTTAAGTCGCTAGTTAGGTCGCTAGTTAAGTCGCTAGTAAGGTCACTAGTTAAGTCACTAGTTAGGTCGCAAGTTAAGTCGCTAGTTAGGTCGCCAGTTAGGTCGCTAGTTAAGTCACTAGTTAAGTCGCTAGTTAGGTCGCTAGTTAAGTCACTAGTTAAGTCGCTAGTTAGGTTGCGGGCAAGGCAACCTCTGTATAAGTCTAAACGCGTTTGTGTGAAAGTTATATTGTGCGATAAAAATGTTTTTTACCAAAAAAATATAACATTTCCATGTACCAAAATGGACATTGTTTTTACAACGACTAAATTTTCTCTAAAAAATTGATAATGGCATTGATATATAGATAATGTATTCCCCATTCAAGCCTTAACATCTAAGTGCAACCGAATATTTTGACATATTAATACTAATAAGATAAACGAAGCTCTCTTTATTTAACAATTAAAGGGCTGTAGGGTGTGTTGTTGTTGAAATGTCAACTGGTGGTGAGTTATATCCTAATAAAGAAGAGCAGCAGATAAACACAATTATGATCGGACCAACGCCGTCACCACTAAATTACTTGAAAACTGTGTTGCCTGATGAGACAAGGCAATTTCTACAGCCGATATTTCAAAAAGACCCTCTCAACAGACCTACAGCTGAAAAGCTTCTTAAAAAAGTATTTGTACAAGGTAAGCCTAATAAACAACTTCTGTCATAAATACAATCTAACACATAATCGTCTAACCTAAGCCCTAGACCGTACGCTCGTCCGTGTGGATCCAGGCTAAAAATAGTCTGGGGAGAATTCCAAAATTTTCGTCTCACTCAGGCTTATGGGGTCAACTACGTAAATACAAGTGGGGGAAGAAATGAGAGGTAGAGTGTTTAATTTATGTGGGAAAGTGGAGAATATATATATATATAAATATATATATATATATATATATATATATATATATATATATATATATATATAAAACTAGCACACCAGCATAAGCGCACACATACAGTGTGTGCCATTTCCAAGAAAAAAAAGTTAAATTCTGCATTCCAAAATCTTCACTTATTCTGTCTATCATACTGTGTATTATATTAGTACCTTAAACTATTTCAGTTCAGTCAATATAATGCTTTTTTCATAAATTTTATTAAACGAATTATAATTTCAGATTATTCAGATGAAAAGAGAGAATTTGAAATGCTAATGGAACCATTGAGAGAATGTAAGTGTAACATACACTGTTTTTTTTTTATTTTGATTATGTAATAATCATTTCATTTGTTTTTGCAAGAATATTTTGCAAGAATATTTTGCAAGAATATTTTGCAAGAATATTTTGCAAGAATATTTTGCAAGAATATTTTGCAAGAATATTTTGCAAGAATATTTTGCAAGAAAATTTTGCAAGAATATTTTGCAAGAATATTTTGCAAGAATATTTTGCAAGAATATTTTGCAAGAATATTTTGCAAGAATATTTTGCAAGAATATTAATGCTGAAGTACTTCCCATGGACGACATTTCTTTTGCGATTCTCTATAAATCTCGACTGTCTCGTCTCTGACAATTTTTGTTTCATCACAAGTTACCGCCGATTTACGTTTCGATATTTTTTTATACAGGATTTCTGTCAAATTTTCAAAGTTGCTACGGACGTTGCACCAGCCATAGTAGGGCGTTACAAAATAATTGTTTTACACCCTATTAAAGGGCAATATCCATAACTATGTTGTGTACAATGTGCTTTCCATCGACCGATGCCTACAAATGGCTGCTGGACACAACTTTGCAACATCTTAGTAGTTTGGTAAACAGAATCAAAAACAATTTCTTAACAGAAGGTCAAGAGGCGTAGGCTTGGCCAGTTTTTTTTTACGGGTCACTGACCACACGTGATGGCTGTGGCCTATACTGGTTGCTAAAGCGCGATGTGTTTCCCCTTAAGGTGTTTTTTATTATAGATGTACTGTTAATTAAAGTAGCCGATTAAGTTACTTGCCCTTTATATAGGGCACAACGATTGTCATTTCATGTAAATAAACACTAAATGTTGTATTTGCATTTGGTGTTTACTTATTTCTCGCTGTGTTGTGCGCGTCCTGTGGAACCACGAGGCTGAGTAAAATACAAATACTCGCCCAAACTCATGATGTGATTTTATATACACTAGACAACGGCCGTACCAGATCGCCATGATCATGACAGAGCTACAGTTCTCAGAAAACGCAAACAGTTCTTAATGAATTGGTTGAATTATAAACAAATGAGGAACTAAAATATACATTTAATTTCGGTTCTAGACTGTTCTGGCTACAGAAAAAGACGCCCTGGGAAAAAAAGCTATGGTGCAAAAGTTCCAAAAAGATTTTTTTATGAACATATTATGATTAACGTTGTTTATAAAATATTAATAAACAAGAAAAACACATTGGTTTAGTTGAACATGCTGATTTAAAATTACTAAATTGAACCAGACTTTGCAGAATGATGTCTTTGCAACAAGTTTAATTCTATCTTTAAAATAATGTATTAATTACTAGATATGAAGCCCGGCGTTGCCCGGAAAATCTAGGTGTAATGTTAAACCCCTTCCTAATCAATTTAATTAGGTGCTGATTTATGCCACCTTCCTAATGTGCAGAAATGACCTACATTTCATACGTCAAAAGATGTGACTGCCATAACCAACAAGCCATCATCAAAAAGTAATCCATCGAGGGAACAATAACCTCCAGTACACAATGTTTACAAACTATAATAACTGAGCATGATTATCAAATGCGCAGCCGATTTACTTGAAATGCGTAGCCAATTTACGTGAAATCAAGTGCAGAATTTTTTTTTTTTTATTTGACGTCAAAGAGGATTTTTATTTATAGCGTTTAGCCCTGAATTCTATTTATAGTTAAAATCAAAACAAAGCATTAAAAAATGCACTGAAAAGTAAAAAACAAGCAATTAAGCCTGTTCCATTCTGGACACAGGACGTGTTAGCGCATTTTCATGTTATGTATCAGTACGTATGCTATCTTTCAGTAAATATTTGGAAATTTTGGAAATGTTTATAAATTCAATTGTGTAATGCATATATCTGTAAAAAAAAAATTATAAAGACGTTTCTTTATATTTGAAAAAAAATATTTTCTCTTAAATCTAACTACAAGTGGTTTGTGGTTACTGAAATAGGACTCATAATTGAAAACATTCGAAATTATAGTCATTTAATCGTCCGAAAAATCCGTCAATTGTTGCATAGCTCTGATACTTTCAATTAAACTCAGAACACAAGCTTACTATTGCATTTGATGAGTTTCTTAATAAATTTTGGTGAAACTACGTGCTGCAGTATTTCGCACCAAATGAACGGGTTATTGAACGTACAAGGTGTATATATAATATATAAGCCCCTTAGGAGCCCTGAAGCTTGGCCCTCAGAGGTCCTGTCGCGAAATGAACTTTTGATGTACACATGGCAGGCCAAGACCTACAAAATGATATATACATCATGGGTCTAGGACTTATAAATGCTGAGATATAGCGCTCCTTTATTAATATAGCTTATATAGTAAAAAACGGTACTAAGGCCCATTTTACGGCCCTGAGAGGTCAGATCGCGAAATGAAAAAAAGTCATTTCTTGGCAGGTCAAGACCTACAAAATGATATATACATCATGGGTCTAGGACTTATGGTTATTGAGATCTAGGGTGATGACGGACAGACAAAACGGGGACAATAACTACTTTACTATGGCACGATACAGCACTCATAGGAAATGACGTCAAAGAGTTTTTTTTATTTATAGCGACGGTGCTCCCATTCTGCAAAAAAAAAAATAATTGTACCATCGGGACGTCATAGGTCATAGGTTATTTACGAACGCGCTCGCTAGTGACCTAGTCTGATTAAAATGCTATCTGTCGTAATAAAAGCTAAAATAATTTGAATGATATTATATATTATTATTATTATTATTTAATATTTAGGACATTTACATTTCATAACTAAAAACCACAGAAACAATTTAAAACTGAAGATTTTTGAAAAAGAGATGTCGAATCGATTCGACTAAAGCGCCATTTTCAATTATGTTTTCGTGACCTCGCTGGTCACATGATTATTTTATCAAATACTATTGTTTTATTTATTTCTGAAGGGCGTTTATTTATAGAACGTATTCCCCACACACCGCGACCCGAACAAGCTTAGCGATTAATAAGTAGGATGCCAAAAAAAATATATAAATTATAATTTTATGTTTTGTTGTTATTTTCATATTATCATGTTAATTTTTTATATCTGCATCGACATCTTACCATCTTTTTGTTTTATTGAGCAAGAGTGTGTCTTGTTTATATTATTTACAGCAAAATCTTTCAATGTATAAACTACCGTTATTATTGGGTTCTGAAGAAACCAGTATCTGAGATGTCTCTTTCTTGTTTTTTTATAAAATATATGTTAGCATTCTGAGTTTGGCGACATGTGGGGGGGGGGGGGAGGAGATGAGCTATTACTTTCGAGAAAAAGGCCATTATAGAAAAAAAGATAGAGAATCCCTGTCTTTTAAGAGGTTGGTTTATAGTTTCTTGCAGAACCCCCCCCCCCTCCCAAACTCACCATACACATTGTTTAATTCTAATGCCGACCAGTCCATACTTTAGTCACTTCCATTGTATATGCTTTAGACCCTTAGATTTCTATTAGGCTTAAACTCAGTTGTCTATATCCATAAAAAATCATGAGATGCTTCTGTTCACATAGCAGTTATACTTAAGTACAAGAAATATTCTGGAGGCCTTCAAATTTAGGATTTGTTATATGTGAAAGTCAATCAGTTATTTATTCTTACAATAAATTAACATAATTACTTTTTTTTTCTTTTATAGGTGAGCCTTTCTTGTTTGATAGCTCAGATGAAGATTTGGTGTCAATCAGTTTTAATGATGAATCAGATGAAACAAGCGACTTTTTAAGGCCTGTAGTCGTCGTTAATCCCTCTCCCCCTTTCGTATATTTTGAGTCAATCAGTATTAATAAAGAATCAGATGAAACAAGCGACTTTTTAAGGCCTGAACTCGTCTTTAGTCCCTCTATCGCATATTCTGAGTCAATCATTATGAATAATGAATCAGATGAAGTAATCGAGTTTCCCTCTACTGACATCTCTGAAACAGTATTGAATATAAGCACTTACTCAGATGTATTACATGAACTGTGTATATCCCCAAGTTTAACACAATAAGAAAAAAATATGAGCTTTTTTTTTTTTTTAAAAATATAAACAAAAATATGTTTAACATTTAACCCGAATGAAATTTGTATCTAAATAATGCTTGTATATTTCAAATAGAACATGATTAAACGACAATAAATATATTCTGTTCAAATTTTGATATATTTAAGTTATCTTACTTATCTTTGTTTTAGTGCAAGAATGTGACAGAATGTGATATATATATATATATATATATATATATATATATATATATATATATATATATATATATATATATATATATAGGGTATGAGTCATATTTTTTTTTTCTTGAGACATGGAAAAGTTGCATAATGTACTAAGTATTAAATAAGTAATTTGCAAAGGAATTTCTGAAGTCGTCTACATGCTGCAACTTTTAATTTTGTCTTACCCTACTGTGACTGTGTAGTAAAAACGCCTATTTTGTATATTTCCTTATAATTTATTCTTCAAATTGTGACCTACTGATTTTTAAATTTTGCATTTTGGTGTGTTTCAGATCTCTAGTACTCAACAACAGTGGCGCAACCAGGGGTTGGGGCAGGGGTGGGGGTTCAAGCCCCTCCCCCCAGGCCAAATCGGAGGGACCCTGCAATTTTTCCAAATCCAATGAATTTAGACTACAACATTTTAAAATTGTTTTAGACTGTTAAGGATCTCATCTTGCATGACAACATTAGTTTAAACTTAATTTTGTACACAATTTAGAATACGTGAAACGTTTAGGATACAAATCATATTATACTGCAATTTTGAACATATATCATATCATGAAATTATTTTTTTACATTTGCTTCTGCTGGTTTGAGACTGAGTTTGACTCAATCAGCAGTCTTTCTTTTGTAACATCAATACATAAGTAAAGTTACAAAAAAGACTGTCAAACTCATAATAATAATTATCTGTTATATCATTGATTATTTATTAATTATAACTTTTAGTTTTGATTCGACGAGTTTAAAAAAATTTTCGACTTCGGCGGGGTTTTGTCTTTTTTTAAAATGTGAGCCGCCCCCCAGTATTTTTTGCTGGTTGCGTCACTGCTCAACAACAAAGAATTTGAAGTTGCAGGTGGTAGACATAGTTTGTTTGGAAAATTGTTTTTAACCCTTCATCTGGATGCTATGAGGCATCTTTCTACACATGTCTCACATATGCAACTGAAAAAAAAAATTATGACTCACCCTAATATATATATATATATATATTAGGGTGACAAAATCATTGAAAAAAAAAACATTTAATGCTCTCAACATAATATATTGGTAAATTTTTGAGACAATCCGTTGATATATATATATATATATATATATATATATATATATATATATATATATTGATAGATCTTTCGATCAATGGGTGGATTGATGGGTGCCTTTACAAATTTCACCAAAATTTCACCATATGGCGGCATACGAATACTGATGGTCAGTGATGGGTATTCTTAAAAATCACGTCATGTATACATGCATATTAATGATAGTAATGACCATTTTTTATGAAAAAACTTTATGTGAGAGTGGACAAAATTTGTTATCATAAAAAACATGTTTAAAGTTGTTGTTTTTTTACATGATTACATCTAAAACGAGAAACAACGAAAAGAAAAAACAACAACATATTTCTCGGCATTTAGAACTGAATCAAATCTGTGATTTAATGCGTGGACATGATATTTGTTCGGAGCAACATTCCATATTCTGTAACGAGACCATTTACTTACAAAGAGCATACTTTTTGCTCAATCTGAGCAATTCCAGTTAGAACTATTCAAACCATTCATTCGGTAGTTCTTCATCAATAATAATAAAGTCATTACTTTCAGAAATTGCAATATTAACAACGGAATGAAGTGATTGACTCAAAATGAATATATAATCTGGTGCTACGAACTCTGTCGGGAAATATGTTAATATCAACAAGACAAGGATCTTTTGTTTCCTGTGGTATCCAAGAACTATATTACAATATTTACATTAATAGCTAAATACACATAAAAACAAATAAATTGAATAGCGCTGTCATAATCTAGTCATCATTAGTATGAATGCTGTTTTTTTATTAATAACAATATATATGACCTCTTGCCTGTGAATTGATTCGATACATTTTTTTTTTCTTTTCTTAAATTCTCATAACATAAAATAACTAGATCCAAATAATTACATTGATATATCTATGTAAAGTTTTTTTAGAGTACAGCTAGAAGTTATAAATTTACCTGTTGTTTTATCCTTGAGAAAAATATCACAAATTTTGACATGAAGAAATCATTGTTCTCAAGTTATTATTCAACAAAAGTAGTTTTTCTCAAATTATTATTTAATATGTTTTATATTTGCTTGTTATTCGAATACATTATAATAAAATGGTTTTATGTAAAGACGTTATAACAAAACAAACCAGATTGGTTTACTTTTTTCGTTTTAACAAGATAGGACATCAATATTTGTACTTAATTTTCTTTATGAAAATATTGAACCTATTTCTTAATGAATGAAATGGATATGTTTTGGAACAGTTCTGAAAACTTTTAATCATCAGATATGTTTGCCCATCAATCGATATCAGAGCTTAGCTGCAAAGACAGGAGTGGCGTATAATGTTTTATAATACATCAATTATTTAGGGTCTAGTAGAGTCGTGTTAGTCGTCTCTCAGCCATAAATATTCGATTATAGCCGTGTTTCCACAACATGAAGGCACCGCCTGAGAAGTAGATTTCGATTTTAAGGGGGAGGGGCAATTCGAAAATGGAGTCGATACGAGTTTTACCCTTTCGCTCCGGGCCATTTAACCCTTTGGGCACTATAGTCGCCGCATGTCGCCTCTACTGATTGGCAACTATAGTCGCCGCGCGTCGCCTTTACTGATTGGCAACTATAGTCGCCGCGCGTCGCCGATTTTGGGTTGTTCCGTTGCCGATAGTGTTACATGTTTTTCATTGCTTATTTTAAGCTTTTGAATCTCTGAACATAGAGAGCGATAGTTATTCTATTTTATACCATAGTAAAATGAGTGGTGCAAGCAAGAAAAAATTGTTCCACAACTCATCCAATGACCTGCCACCGATTTTCTGGGTTTGTAAAAGCCTACTGTATGCCCACGATTTGAAGCAATCTGGAAGACCTGAAAGAGTCGCCTCAGTCCTTCAGAGAGCACTCGAAGGACCTCGATTACGAGTCAGCTGTTATACTAGGATGTGGGGGCTAGAGATTAACGTCTCGAAGACCGTCTTCTCGCTCTGTTTACCATGGGCACGAGTATCCTTGCGAGGAGCCATTTAGACTGAGAGGTGAGTTCAGCGCTCTGGAACCTAAGCCCAAGAACCTGGGAGTAACACTGACAGAAAGCTTACTCTCTGCACACATCTTTCAGAGGTTGCCTCACTGCGCCTCTGATAGACTGAATATGTCAAGAAGTTGGCGAGCACATCCTGGGGGGCTCGAGCGAGTCATCTGAGGTCACTGGTACATGGGTGCAGTAAGGGTCTCAGATATGATTACAGGCCAGGTTGTGCAGGTCTATGGGTCTAGGAAGTCTTTTAGAGGCCTCAGATGTTGCACGAAAACCAGGCTCTCCGGCTGATCACGAGGCTCTTTTTCGAACGGCACCCACAGCAGCGGTGGAAATCATGGCAAATGTACCACCTCTGGGTATCCGTAGAGAGCAGGCCGTTATAACCGCGTATGAGCGGTTTAAGCGGCAGTAGGAGACCTCTGTCCTAAGGGAGATGGTCGATGGCTGGGTGGAAAAGAAGCGGCTCTCGATGCAGTCTTTTATGCACCACGCAATAAGACTTGCCTCCGAGATCAAGCTGCCAACTGACCGCCTAATGCCTAGAGACAGTCTCTAAGGTTCCTCCCTGGCGAGGCTCTCCTACATGCCCAGAGGTACGCATGACCCTGGTCGAAACCAATGTTAAGAACGCAAAGGATCACCGAACCACCACGGATGTGGCTATGGAGAATGATTGGAACCTATTCGGGGAACGCTATACTGGCCTTTATACCCCGATGCCTCTGTATCCAGTAGAGACAGGCGGACAAACGCCTCGTTTGGGGGTCCACATCACTCTCCACAAACTGGCTTTGTGAAAGACCATGCTGGCCTATGTGGGTCGCTCTGTGCTTACGAGGCAGAGATGACATCCATTACTGAGGCAGTGGACCACATAGGGGAGCTAATCGGTGAGGGTACTTTGCCTGCTCTGGACATTGTCATTCTCACTGACGCGCTCTCTGTTCTCCAAGCTGTAAAAGGGACAGGAGAATGGCCGCTTCTGCTGGAAGCCATGCTGATAGCAATACAGGGTCTTGTGTCCCAACATCACGTGCATGTGACCCTTCAATGGGTTCCCGGGCATGCAGACGTGCCCGGAAATGAAAGGGCAGACGGCATTGCCAAGGCAATAGTCCAGTCGACAGATTCCCAAGTGCTGCCCGTGAGTGCAAGAAAGAGCTCATTCGAGGCAGCACGTTCCATGATCTGCCTCTTTGGACAATCGAAGTGGTTCTCGGGCTGGGCTCATGGGGTGAATGGAGTTAACGTCCGAAAGTTTCTGGAGCGGCCGTTCAAAACTGACCCGTGGTGGAAGCTTAGGCGTGTCGAGCAGGCGCTAATTGCCCAGTTCCGAACTGGGCACTGTCCTATTGGCACGTACTTTGGGAGGTTGAGGCCCAATGTCGACACCCTTTGCAGACACTGCAGGGAAGTGGAGGAAACCGTAGATCATTTGCTTTTTGAGTGCCCCGGACTGGTGGACCAGTCCGGAAGCCTGCTGGCCATCGGGCTCTATGGCAGTCTCCAGATGTTGAGAGACACAGCAGGTCTGATCTCACGGGCTAAGTCTCAGCCCGCAGTTAAAACTGAGAGAGTTCAAAGAGAGAGAGAGAGAGCAAGAAAACAACTCGTCAATATTCAGAGGACTATTTAAAATTTGGATTCATACCCGCTGTCCACGATGCGCGGATGCCTTTTTGTCTTTTATGCCAGCAATGCTTGACCAACGAATCAATGAAACGAGGTCGTCTTGAGGCACATTTGAAGGCAAAACATAGTGCTCATATTAATTCAGATTTGAATTACTTTAAAACTTTAAAGACAAATTTTGAAAAGAGAACAACATTAAAGTCCCTATTTGCTGCTCATACTTCAACTACTAATCGTGTTCTTGAGGCTAGTTATCAAATTTCTTTATTCATTGCAAAAACTGGAAAAAAATCATACTATAGGAGAGAATTTTATAAAACCGTCAATATCAGCATTTCTTAAAACGGTTCTTCAAAAAGATGACAAAGATGTAAAAGCTATGCCACTCAGTAGCAATACTGTTAGCAGAAGAATAGATGAAATGAGTGAAGATATTGAAAAACAACTTGTTAAAAAGTTGAAAATAACAAATTTCTCAGTGCAAATGGATGAATCATTTTTGAGAGACAATGAGGCAGTATTAATAACTCAATTAAGATATATTGATAAAGGGAATTTTTCTGAAGAAACGTTGTTCTGTAAAAGATTACAAAGCACCACTACCGCCAAAGATGTATATAATCAGCTGAAAAACTACTTAGATGTCAATGATATACCGATAAAAAATATAACATCTTGTGCTGCAGATGGTGTTCCTAATATGATGGGCAAAAAAAATGGTTGCTTAAAAATGATGAAAGTTGAGAATCCAGAAATTATTCTTGTGCATTGTGTTATTCTTATGGAAAACTTGGTAGCTAAAAACATCTCGCCTGGTCTTAATGAAGTACTACATTCAGTAATAAAGTGTGTTAATGCTATTAAAGCTAATGCCAAAAGTGAGCGTCTCTTCAAATTATTTTGTGAAGTTAAATGGCTATCAAAAGGGAACTGTTTGAAAAGATTTATCCAACTGTTGGATACTCTAAGTGATTTTTTTAGCGACAAACGTGAAATGAAGTATCTGTTAACAATCGATGATAAAGCATTTGTGAGTTATTTAGCCGATATCTTTGAAAAATTAAATATATTAAATAAACAACTTCAAGGAACAAATAAAACACTTGTCGATGCAAAAGCAAAGATATTTGGTTTCATTACTCTTATTGAGTTATGTCACAAACAAATTAACAACAAAAACTTTGATCAGTTTCATTGGCTCCAAAAATGTGAAGTAACTCATACCGCTTTACATGTTATTGTCAATCATCTGAATATTTTATCGGCTGATTTTAAAGAAAGATTTTCTGATTTAAAACAAATTGATTTTCCAACATGGATGATGCAGCCAATGTTAGTGGATTTGTCTGATATATCAAATATGTAGTATCAAGAAGAACTCGCAGAATTGCAAAATGATGAGTCAGTTAAAACTTTATTTAATATAAAAGGTGCGATGGCATGGCTTCGTGAGGAAACAGAAATCAAATACCCAAATTTAACCAAATGTTCAAGAAAACTATTGCTACCATTTCCATCTTCATATCTAGCTGAATGTGGATTTAGTGCTGTAAATGATTTACTGTTAAAAAAAAGAAGTCGGCTGGAAGCAAAGACTTGAGATCTCACTAAACTGGAATAATAAATTAATATAGAAATATGTTTATTTAATTTTTTTTTCGTATTAGAATTTCAGTTTAACATTATATTTTTTTAAAATTAACTTATTGTTTTTCGTTAACAAGTTTCTAGTGATTTCTTCATAAAACTTATTATTTAAGTTTATCAAGTGAACAATCAATCAATTAATTTTTAGATATTGAAAATTATGCATTTTACATGGGGGGGGGGGTATAAGAATTTGAGAAAGGCAAAGGTGGGGCACGACATGAAAATGTTGGGAAACACTGGATTAGAGGTTCTCAAAGTGTGGATCATGAGAACTATAAATTTTATCAAGTTGGTTGGGACAAAATGAGTTTTCGTAGTGGGTCGCTGGAAGCAAATATTTGAGCTATTGTTTCTTACACGAAAATCATACAAAACTGAAGATGTATATTTAAAAAAAAAAATATCTGAATTTCAACCCCTGTAGTTAAGGGATTAGTTAAATATTGTTAATAAAAAACATTGTTAGAAAAGTTGCTTTGTCATTATTATCAGTACCTGATTACGTACTTATTTTATAAAGCTGAAAACAAAGTAAGATGTTGTTTTTGTTTTTTTTACTAGAAAACTACAGTAAAAAAAAAATGATATCATCACTTAAAACCTACACTAATTGTTAACTGTAAGTTTTTGTGGTGGTGTTGCTGTGTGAAACGATGACACCAGCTGTTTCGAAGACTGCTGCTTCACTATTTAAAATAATATGGCTCATGGTAATTGTAATGCTTATTTGATCTTTATCTCAACAGCTTTTAAATTAAGCACAACATGTTACAAAATATCAATCCTTTTATTTTTTTATAATTTACTCCTTTCATCTATTCATCAGTCGATATTTATATTTATCTAAATGTTCATCGATTACAATTACACATCAACAGACATTTGTTTATGTGATTTCATGCGTTCTTTCTGTGGGCTTTTAGACTTGGTGTGTGTGAAGTCCCTGTAAGGATGAGATGAAATATCTTAGATCCTTTAATTCCCTTATTGGACGGTTTTTTATGCCCTTATTTTATCCCCACCATAGTCAATAGTGCAAAGACCATGGAGACCCCTCGGGAGATATATCGAAAACTTGAGCCAAGACCTTCGAACTAACTTTCCATTCATCCATCCTTCTAACTATCCATTCATCCATTCTTCTAGCTATCCATTCATCCATCCTCTAGCTATCCATTCATCCACCCTTCTAACTAAATATCCATCATCCATCATTCAAACTAACTATCCATTCATCCATCCTTCTAGCTATTAATTCATCCATCATTCTAGCTAATTATCCATTCATCCATCCTTCTAACTAACTATTAATTAATCCATCCTTCTAACTAAATATCCATCATCCATCCTTCAAACTAACTATTAATTAATCCATCCTTCTAAATATTAATTCATCCATCCTTCTAACTGTCCATTCATCCATCCTTCTAGCTATCTATTCATCCATCCTTCTAGCTATCTATTCATCCATCCTTTTAACTAACTATTAATTCATCCATCCTTCTAACTATCCATTCATTCCTCTTTCTAATCATCCATTCATCCATCCTTCTAATGAACTATCCATTTATCCATCCTTCTAATTATTAATTCATCCATTCTTCTAGCAAACTATCTATTTGTTAATTATTTCTTTCCATGAATTTATCCATTACCTCCCCCCTTTTAATAATGTATTCATTTATTTTTAAGTCTTTTCGTCTAGCCATTTTTTAGACCTCTATTTCACCAATCAAAAATTACTTGATTTACTCATTTATCTCTCATATATTCTATTTATTATTCCTTTTTTAAACTTTAATCTTATCTTTCAGGTATTAACTTATCTATTAGGTATTATTTTATCCCTTCATTAATCCTCTCATCTATCGAATCAATCGTCAAGTTTTCACTTTGTCTATCTCTCCATATATTCATTCATATAGGCCTATTCTTAATACACTTTCATCAATTTATCCTTTCCATTCATTTTTTTTATTAATCACATTATGAATGCTTTCAAACAATTGTTCCTTTAAAAATTTAATCATGTCAGCATGCCATCAGTGGAGTAGCGAGTTTAATTCGCGCCCGGAAATATACCTTTTTAAGCGCCCCGCTTTTCGAAAAATATATAATATTATATGTAAAATATATCTTACCGCCCCTTTCTGAGTAGCGATTGGGCAGGCTTGCGGAGCCGAAGCCGGAGCCGGAGAGCCGAGAGCCGCTACTTTTTGCTGGAGCCGGAGCCGAAAAAATCTGGCGGCTCCACGGCTCCCAAATGTTTTTTTTTTTAAAGCAGAATTTTTTTTTTAGCTATAAAATTCCAAATTGGTTTGATTGTTTGCCTCCTACAATTTGAAATGTTGTCATTTTAACGAACGCCACATCAGTAACAGCGTTAAAATGATAGCGTGCACGCACATCACTACAAAAAATCTTTAATGGGGAATCGTTTTGTGTTCGTTTTAAATCTTGTTTACCCTCCGAATTTTTTTTAATGGCATGTTATTTTGTTATATATAAAGCTAAAACAGTTTTATTTCATAGAATAATTGTATCAATCATTTAAAAAAAAATTTAACGACAAATAGAACGCGTCATTTCGTATTATTTTTGACCGCGAATTTGTAATAGTCTAAAAACAAAATAGTCGCTTTCTGTATTTAACAATTTTATTTTAAACAGAATATCTGAAATAGAGTAGATACATTTATAAGGCTGTGGCTATACGGACCCGGAAGGGGACGGATGGTCGTGCGGTAACGCGCTCGACTGTCGATCTGAAGGTACCTGGTTCGATCTCCGGTGAGGACCAAGGAAATTTTTCAGGTCTTGGCTCAAGTTCCCGATATATCTCCCGTGGTGCCTCCATGGCCATTGCACTATCGGCTATGGTGGGGATGAAAGAAGGGCACCATAAAACCGTCCCATTAGTGGTTTATAGGATCTAAGGGATTTCATCTCATCCTTACAGGGACTTTACACATACGGACCCGGGTCCCAATAAAATCCGATTGTTATTTGGACCCGTGGCAAATACGCACTAAGCTTAGCTATATGTAAACTTTATTAGACGGAACCCGAAAAAATAATAATACAGTGTCCGCTTAGTGGAACCCTAGACACTGAGTAACGATTAAATCATACAATTCAAACAATTATAAAAAAAAAAACTATAATAAAGTTTATGTATAGCTAAGCTAATTGCATACTTGCCACGGGTTTGAATAACAATCAGACTATATAGGGACGGGGTCCGAATAAAAATCGGAGTTTATTGGTACCCGGTTCCGAATAGTCACTTCGAATTTATAAATAATAAATATAAATACTGAAGTCTTTAAAATATTTTTAATAAGGTATCATTTTACTATTTGCTAATTTGATCATTGAAATAACTTTTTATTACTTATGAAAATGGCGACTAGTGAAACCTCGGTCGAAAATAATGATATGATTCTGGATGCACTGAAATGGTTTGTTTTTAGTAAAACCGACATGCGTATATTTTTCAAGTTCCTAACTATGGGGGGTGAACGCGGCAAAATTTGCATAACTTTTTATCAGCGGCATGTTTGCGTGGCGCAATTACAAAAAATTACTGCCTCTTTTTTAAAATTATATTTCTATAAGCTTTTAGGACCATAAGCTTTTAGGAACTATACTATTTTAACCTGCCAGCGATTGTTTCACTGCAGGTTATCATATTGTGATGCTTATATAGATTGGAAAAAAAACAAAAAATCCACCATTGCGTTACCGGTTTTAATAATAAGCACTTTACACAAGCATTTTACACTAGGTTACTTTAGTCGCTTGTTTAAGGTTTTACATATTTAGAACAACTTAAAACTTTGACAGGTCATTGTTAATAATATGAGGATTATTTCACATTCTGAATAAAATTTGTTTTCTAAATTTCTAGCAAGGACTTTATTCATTCACTGTTGGTGGCTTGTCAACTCCAGATAACTTGATGGTACTAGACCTGTATGTCAATGGTAGATATTTGATATCTATTCATGCATACGATAAAACAAGTAATCCATCTGGAAGTAAGTTAAAATGAGAATAAATTTCGGTTTTCCGTTTTTTTTTAATTAGAGCTAAATTTAATTTTTATTTTTTTTTGGGAACTAATATTTCTTAATGAATTCATAATTTTTTTTATGAAACATATTAAAAATTCTCTTCTTCCAAGCATATTCCTTTGTATATATAACTAATAAATCTTTGGCTGCTACATAAGGAATACATCATTGGGATTGGTTATGGTTATGCCATAATAAATGTATGTTACTTTATTCTATTTAGATATGAATAGTTCTTTTCTTTTCCGTTTATCTTCGTTGTTAATTTACCCAAATATTTAATAATCAACGTCGGATATTTATAACAAATAATCCATCAAAACCTAGACGAGTTATTTATCTACTTTTTAAAGACGAAATATCTAAGAAGCTATAAACCACAAATGGGAAGGCTTTATGAGGCTCATTTGTCATCTCATCAATAGCCGATAATGTAAAAGGCATGGGGAAGAGCAGAAGATAAATCGAAGGGTAAAATAATCACCTGAACATCAATTGTCTTCACTTTAGATAAAACCATAAAACATCAGTTAGACCATCAGTTAGACTAAAATATCAGTTAGACCATCAGTTAGACCATCAGTTAGACCATCATTTAGACCATCAGCTAGACCATCAGCTAGACCATCAGTTAGACCATCAGTTAGATGATCTTTTCAATTGAATTCTCCCTAACTGGAACATATTTTAGGTTTTTTTCTGCCTTTTATTTATTATCCCCAACGAATCAGGAAGTTTAATAGCTTTGGAGGCACCCTTAAAGACTTGCAGGGAACTTTCACCATGACACAAACCTTTCACCTTCTTCTCATGTGAGATTGAATCAATGACCCTGTGTACTAAATTTCCGTTTATGTCAAGACGTATGATGCGTTTGAAACCTGCAAAAAAGGATATGAAACAGTACTCCATTAACCCCCAACGCCTGGGAGAGCCAAGCAGCCGACCGCCAGTCCTGGAGGCTCGCTGTCCGGCAGGGTTCATTTGCGCGCAGAGGCTGAGCGACAGGATAATGCTGCCCTGAAAAGAACAAGGCGGAAGCGGAAAAAAGAACACCTACAACAACAACTATCTATTTTCCAGTGCGACAAGTGCGGCAGGGATGGCCACTCCCGAGTCGGACTGCACAGCCCTTCCTGGCGGTGCTTGTAGACTCAACTTAGCTACACCATCGTCTCTCGAGACGGACGGATGCCGATGACGATGATGCGTTTACTATAAGATGTTTTTTTGCTCTAAAAGTATGACATATATTAAATGTGATGCTGAAGTACTATTTTTTTTTCTTTTAGGTCGAACTGTTGTGGCAGAATATAAAAAAGGTGAGAAGGTAAATGTGGTGAACAGAGTACCCGTCACAGTGTATTCAGTCAGTGATGCAAATTACGAGCATAACATTTTTAGTGGATTTCTTATAGAGCCGACAATTTAATTTGAGAATTTGTTTAATTTTCACTTCACAATGCAGAAATTTAAAAAAATGTAAAAAAAAAAAATATGTATTATGTTTTTCAAAAAGTGTTCATTATATCTTAAAACAAAGAACTCACAGATGCATGAAATACTAAAAGAAACATACCCCATTAACAAAATCAAAACAGTTAAATTAGGCAAGTAATAGGTCACTGAGCTTGACCCATGACCCATATGACCCATCAAGTTCTTGACCCAGACTCATCATGACCCATGACCCATTGAAGCAAGCTGCTAACATCGGACATATTAAAATTGTTTAAAAGTAAAAATATGTTTCAACAAACTATGTGCATGCCCTGCTAAGAAATTTAATGCACAAAAAGTAAAAAAGATAAAAGTTTTTTATTGAAGGAAAATTTCAACTCATTCAAACAGTTTTCCTCTGTAGCCAGACAAAGCTTCAACTGTTTCAGGATGCATGCAGTTACGTTGTGCTGTAATTAAGTGCCGGAGACGAAGAATGGGTCGTAGGTCAGGGAACATTGACCCATGACCCATGTGACCCATTCAATTTTGTGACCCATTTGAACCATTGACCCATTACTTGCTCTGCTGTTCAGTTACAATTCTTGGTTATCATTAGTCACAATATTCCCAGACCTCGTCATTTCCTGTCTCATTTTTTTGACAGATAAAATTGTCCTTTACATAGGGAAATGTTTACACATGTTTGTGCTTAGTCATACTATTCGCTGTAAAGATAATAAAAAAGGGGGTATATCTATTAATACCTCATCGTTATGGTCCCTTACTAATAGGTCCGTCTATGAGTAAAGGTATATATTTGTTCACCGGGATTGAAAGTGTGTTTGAAATTATACCAATACTTTTAATTATATATTTTTTTTTCTTTATATACAAGATTTGTGTACGTAACTAATACAGTTCAAAAAATATAATAATATTAAGGATGTAATCAGCCCCGTAACGTGAAAATTCTTCAGCAGGGGCCAGGCATTCTACAGCAGGGGCCAGGCATTCTACAGCAGGCGCCAGGCATTCTACAGCAGGGGCCAGGATTCTACAGCAGGGGCCAGGCATTCTACAGTAGGGGCAAGGCAATCTACAGCTGGGGCCAGGCAATAGAAGGGGGGGGGGCAGGTAATACATTTGACTAAGTAGAGCAAATAAGCAGAGGGGACCAGACAAAACGTAGGGAGGGGGGGTAACTGGCCCCCCTGACCCCCTCCCCGCATGCTACGGGCCGGGATGTAATACAAGTAAATATGTTTTATAAAGATTTTCTTCTTTTTAGTTTCGGTGATGTTTGTGTTCCTCTGTGAATACTTCACAATCAAAATAAAACTACGATGACATTCATTTATCCAATCTAGCCTAAATTTATTTACCCACTTTAAAATGGGTGGAATTGATTTGCTTTTAAAAATAACCTTTAACAAGGAGTTGGAAAAAATCCCTTGGTTCTCAGCGAGGATCGAGTCTAAGGATCTAACCCAAGGCTCTTATGTTCAAAGACGACTTTTCTTTGCCACCTTTTCGGGTTAAAGTTATGCTGTTTTCATGGGCGGACTTGGGAGTGGGCATTTATTTAAAAATGAGTGGAATTTAAATTTTTGTAAAAATAAAATCATTAGATCATGTTTCAGTTATTATAGGCCATTGAATTTGCTTCACTTTCATATAAAGTTATTGATTTTACTCGTAAAGTTGAATTTTTTCATGATTTTTTTTAGTATGGTGCATTTTTTGCATTTTTTGTACACATGATGAATAATCATGCTTGTCTAACCCATTGTTTTTAATTGTTAAGTATAATGTTTAAATAGTTTCATTGTTCACATTTTACTCTTTAAAATGATACCAGAATCATTTGTGTGGGTTGGCTAGTTTTTTTTTAAATAAAAGCATTTAATAAATGCCAATTTTCATTTTTTTTACCTCCCTTTAAAATTTTACAAAAAGCTGTGTTGTCCCATATTTGACCCCTTAAAAATATAGCTTTTCAATTTCTATAAGTTCTTGAACAAAATTCAGTATGTTATTTTCATACTTACGTCTGATTCCCTTAAATATGGTCTTTCTGAAAGCAAATTTTTTTGGAATATTTACCCCCATAGTGGGCTGCTTAGCATGTAGAAAATTTTCTTAAAATTTGACAAAAATAGACAAATTTGGTATCAATAATCTTAGAATGACCTATATTTTGTAGCCAAAATTTAATAAACTTAATTAATTGTAAAGAAAAAATCAGTTTGGGGTACCTAATTACAGCTGTGGTAGATACAGGTTTTGAGAACCATTGATAGATTTACCCTTTTTTGAATCTAAAAAAATAAACCTGAGAGGACGTTTGATTTAGCTGAAGTAAACGATGTAATAAAAAGATATTACAATGTTGAAGAATATTGAGTCGTGAATTAACAAAATGCACAACTTAATTTTATTTAATTTTGAAACTTGGGAAGTTTGCTGTGAGTATAGGTAGTGCATGTTGTTATCGTCATTTTCAATGCTATTCAGATTTTGTTTTATCATTATCTCATACCCTGAGTTGGTATTAGCTTCTCATGTTAACTTAATGTGTACACAAATTGATATGTCTTAATTTTTTATTATTGTTCTGGAAACTTAGAATGACGAACCTTGGATAACTACTTGTCCATCCGTTAAATTAACAACTATAACACTAATTTATTATGTTTTAACTATTTGGATTGATTTTGAAGAAGATAACATTCAAATGACTTACCAACTGGAGCCATATACGATCCAGAGAAACCAGTTTTAGCCAAACTGACAGATTTTGGCCTGAGCCTCCTTAAATCCGAAACAGAAACCACGTCGTCTAATATGGATGCCGTTAGAAACGTTGGAACTCCGAGGTACTCAGCACCGGAAGTTCTACGGGGAGAGATGCTGGACGTTCAGGCCATGATGAAAACCGACGTCTACTCCCTGGGGCTGACTCTGCTGGAACTGTTGCTGGGAGAAATACCGTTTGAGAATCTGAATGTCGGCCAGTTGAGAAAGCAAGTGGACGAGAAAGGGTTAAAGCCGAAACTATAAATATAAATTTGAAAGGTTCTCACCAGTTAGAGCATAATAAAATGTACACATAATGAGCTAACAAAACAATATGGTCCAAGAAAATTTTTGTCTCGAATTGTTATGAAGAAAAAAGCACATTCAGGACAACCTTTGATTCCAGAATGGTTATATATATATATATATATATATATATATATATATATATATATATATATATATATATATATTATTATTTAGATGGAATAGATTAAATTTTAAATATAAACAAACATCATTTTTCAAATGACAACGTTAAGTCGAAACAATCTTCAAGACATCATCGTTAAACAAAACAGCAATAAAATTTGTCGGGATGTATTTTATGACTATTTTTTCTCTGTCTTAAAATGTTTGGAAAAAACATAAAATGATTTTCTCTTTTGATACTCAGTTGTTGTTTTTTTTATATGTTTTATAAAGAACTATGAATATAAAAATGTGCTCCTATATTTCATCAAAGATATAACAATAATGACAGTATGCACGAGTCTTCTTTGAAAATTGTCTTTAAACATCAAACCGTTGGACATTTAAAATTACCAACCTGTTCACGCTGTGCACTACGAATGTTAACGTCAACAGCTAGCTGTCTCTTCAAACAGCCTATAGAAACAGCTACTATCTATGCTGGCAGTGATGTTACTTTTAAGCACTTAAAAAAAACTAGATAAACAATAAATGTTTGCATAAAAAAAATAAAAATTAAAAAGAAATAAATAAAAATACGTAACAAAAAAAAATAATATTGATACATTTATGAAATGGGCGGTTGGGAAATGTTACGAAAAACGAGGCAGTTGACAAAATAAAAAGTGGCGGGTTGAAATCTGAAGTGTGTCCTTAGATCTAAACGTGTCTGGACTCGTCTTTAACCGGAAATTCTTTTTCTCAAGTAAAAAGGATTGGATTGTATTTTTTCTCAGTGCCGAAGAAAATGACACCACTACTCTTCTTGTTGACAGTTACTTCCCTTTACATGTGCCTTACAACTGCTACAGGTAACTATGAAATTTCAAACGTTCAAATCGATCCGTCACACATAAATGCATACATTGATTCTAATTTAGTGATTTTATCAAGACTATTATTAAACTTATCTGTTCATCATCTAGGCCTACGATTAAAAAAAAACATTTAATTATTATCTATAGGAAAAAAAATAGCTTTCTATACAAGCATTCTTGAATTTCACCAATGCATTCACGCACGGGCGCCACTTACACCGTGGTGCAACTCAAAAAATGTCAGAGTCTCGTGGTTATGTGGGCTTATATGATAGAGTAATCTGCCTTCAAATGACGTAGTAATTTGTTTGAATGAGCAGGAGGGCCCCTTTTGTAGGAGATTAGTCCAGGGACTGATGCTTATCTGGCGGCAGCCATGTTTGTGTATCCAATGGATACTATCCATCTATGGATATCCAGTCGTCTCAACGTTCATCTCTCTTTCCATATCTTCCCTTAAATTATTTATATACAAGATCAGTGGTTCTCAGAAAATATTTCGCTCGGCGACCCACTAAATTTTTTTTTTCATGAGCCAATTGTAGTAAAGTAAAGTTCCCTTCTTAGCCCTAACGGGCCTTCGGGGCAGATGAAGTGTAGAATTCATCTGTTTCTATAACCTCGGAATATGAAGGGATTGTGTGGTTAGCACAACGCCCAGCCGCCTTTACTTCCCCAACTTAAAGTCAGGTACCCATTTAAAGCTGGGTGGACTTGTGGGACGACTTTGCACCAATTTCACCTGGAAAAATTCCATGGGCCTCACCGAGGATCGAACCCAGGACTCTCAGGTCGACAGTCGGGTATCTACACCACTCGGCCACCCGTCCCTACCCAATTGTAGTAAAAAACTGCAAAATAAAAAAAGATAATAAACTTTTATAGTTTTGTACACGTAGATAACAAGGGGTGTATTTGTGTTAATTGTTGATATATTAATTAAGCTTTAACACTTTATCGCTACTCACACATCATTTGTCAGCGATCCAGACTTTGAGATCCGCTGTACTAGAAGCAAGTTTTTTTAATCAAAGTTAAATTCACTATTGTAATATATTTCTGCATTTTTTGCATTTAATAATCTGACATCTCGAAGTCAGTTTTCGTCAATTTATTGTTCGTTATCTTAAAACAGAAGAGAAATCAAATCAATTGATGGATAGAACATGTGTGCTGGGTATTCAAGAAGCACGTAAAGAATTGAAACTCAAGTTTCGCCATATTAAAAGAGCTTTGAAAGAAGCACAACAGCAGCTGACCAGCTCGGGAGAACACTGTCTATCAGAGGTGACAGATCTGACCAAACACATAAATCTATGTCAACAAGAAGTGAATACTTTGAGGGCGTCTATCGAGGCTGCAGGGCGGAAAGACGGTGTAAGTCTATTAAATAGACATAAGTATATTTATGACCTTTTGTAAAATATACATAAAAACATCTGTTTCGTAAATTTATTGCTGTGTTGACTCGTCTGCTGTACAAAGGAGAATCGATGTGACTGGCCATGTCTGCTTTTAAGGCCGTACACTTTTTCACTGCGGACACAAAGACCCTGTTGTCACCAGATGCTAGAGTATTGGTGATATTTTTATTTGTTTAATTTTTGAGATTTTGAATATAAATATTTAAAAATTTCAATTTCGAAAATGTTATTGAAATAGTTTCTTGCACCAATGCAGGTTAGGTGGCTTCAATTGCTTTTCGAGGAAGATTTAGTCCATTAAAATAACATTCTTTGAAATAAAATTTGGGTTGCAGGACATTAAAACCACGGACATTATAGTATTATTATGATGAAGTCGGCAATAAGATTAATGACTTCAGTAATTGAAATATAAATTCCACTATGGAATTTTTTAGTGCTCCTTTTTCCTTTGTGGGTTGCGTACTTACCTTCTTTATATTTCATTCCAGCATTCAGTGGCATAGCTAGCTTAACTAGCGCCCGGGGCAGAATACCTTTTTAGCGCCCACCCCACCCATTAGAAAACTATATAATGTTATATGTAAAATATACCATTTGGCGCCCCTTTTTGAGTAGAGCCGGGGCATGATGCCCCTTGCCCCCACGCTACGCCACTGCCAGCTTTGCCACGTACAAAGTAACGATCTATACGTCTTAAGCTAAATGCGTACTCATAGCGCCAGAAAAATTGCGACATTTTTTCTAATGAAACGTAGTACTAAACAGTTACCTATTTATAAAAAAAAAAATTAAATTAAAAACAGTAGGTGTGCGCTGGTTTATCTTGCTTCTATGTTGAGTTTATGATCAGTCAATGGTCAGTTAGTGTTCGTTCATTGGTTAGTATGTGGTCAGTCTGTGATCATTCCGCAGTCAGTCTATGGTCAGTCAGTAATCAGTCTGTGGTCGGTATGTGGTCAGTATGATTAGATACTATGTGAAAATGTTTGGGAATCACAGTTTTGTTTTTATTCTCAGGCTCCTGTAGTTCAAGGAAGTCCAAGAGGATTGGTTTTGTCAGAGTAACACCAAGATCTTCAAAATTTGTATGACTGAATAAACACATTTTAAATTATAATGATAAAAATATTCCCTAATACATTATCTTTTAGAAAATAGTAAAGTACTTTGAACAGAAGAAAACATTGTTCTCATTATTATTCAATAATCAAGTTGTTTTCAAATTAGTATGTGTTATTGAATATTTCATATGTGCATGTATTCAATATATAAAACTAAATTGGTAATAAATCAAGGTATTACGTCAAAAAAACCCTACTTACTTCGCCTTAACGAGTTTTAAAATAAATATTTGCACTCCAGTTTGCTTTTCAAAATTTTTTAGAAAAAATATTGATCTATATTTTCATATATGTGTTTGATATGTTTTGGATCAGCTATCAATAGTTGACCGAGCTCAGCTACAAAGACGAGACTGGCGTACATTGTTTTATAAACATCAAATATCCATTTTGCCATTAAAGTCAACGAAAGTAATATCGGCCATGTTCTTTGATCAGAGGTTCTCAAAATATTGATAGTATTATTTTTATTACAGGTGTTTGGAAATAAATGTAATTGTGTACAGGTAAGCGATGAGTGAGGGGGTGGTGCTGACACGGCACCACTGGGCGAATGAACTTCCAAATTGAAGTCACCGGCCAGGGCGGACGAGATCAAATGTGAACCCAACTGCTACGTGTCCGTGATCAAGACGGGCCACCAATAAGGAGGAAACCGGCTGTGGTCAAGCTTAGAGAGGGTTGGGCGCCGCCAAGCATTTCCTGCCTAAGATACACCATGACTGAAAACCTACTAGTTTTCAGTCAACTCGGTCCCCCAACGACCCATCCACGGGTTAGGGGATAGAAGAAGAAGAAGCGATGAGTTAATTTTTAAGAACCACTGTTTTCAGTTTGTTACAGGTGTTGTTCCCAAAACAAACGTCATATTAAACTCAAGATGAATGTTATAAAAACATGAGAAAACACACAGAAAGCAAAGGAATAAGCTTGATTATAAAATTAAATAATCTGCTAAATAGAAATGTTTAATTGTTTGGAATAGTTCTCGGTAGTTGCAAAAAAAAAATATTCTTGGCAAGCTGATAATAAAGAGTAACCGTGAATTTGAACGTAACGGTGTAACGACTGTTAATATTACATTTAAGCCAGACATTAGCATTTATGATCGTTTCTCAGTAAAATGAAGGGACACATTGTATTGCTGATTGTTGTTTCGGTGTTTCATCGCACGATTACTGCAGGTAATGGAATTGTATCTGTGATTTACATCTCAACAGCAGGCCAATACTTTCATTTATCGATGTATTCACCAAGTTAGATTATTTTTTTATCTAAAGGTTCATCGATTTCTTAAATTTGATCTCAATATCACTTAAATTACTATTCTTTTAATTAAGTTCTTATTTCATTAGTTCATTACTCCATGGATTTATATTATTTATCAATCTATTCTTTATTCCATTTATCAAGTATTTCTTCCTCCCTTTTTCTTTCGATGTACTCTTTCGATCGACCTACAACTTTACATCCATATTTTCATTATTCATTAAAATATGATCTAAGAATGTTTCATAAATTCATCTATATATTCGTTAACTGATTCATCATTGCACATAATAATAAAATAATTTATTCATCCATTTATAACTATATATATATATATACATATATATATATATATATATATATATATATATATATATCTTATTTATATTACCATCTATGTATCAAATACGATGTGTATCTTATGTGTATTTCAAATGTGTCAATTGTACGGAATAACATTTTGAATTAAAAATGAATGAATGATATGGTTAAATGGATAGTTTGATAAACAATGACGTAAGACCGACGATGTTTTAATACTTTAAATTAAAATTTTAAATTTAGCAAAAACGTTAAAATTAGATTAAACCTTTAAATAAGAAGATTGAAGAATTTATGTTTGGATGAATACCTAAGTAATTGATTGAATGAAAAGAATGTCAATGGATGAATAGAAGGGATAAAAGAATGAATAGATAGTTGATTGAGAGGATGAATATGTTGTGTATTAGTTTGTGAGTTCCGCAGCAGAATATATGCTGTAAGAGTACTATATGTGGGTGTGAGAGCTGTGTTGGGTCAGTTAGCTTGTTTGAATGGCATGGCGGGGGTTTGATCGTGAAAAGGGTGGAAGATCAAAGTTGTGAATGGAGAGTGACCGGAGTGACCAGTGTGACCAGTGGAGAATGGCTGTATTGAGCTGAGGAGATCAGTATGTTTAGGAGGGAAGGTGGATGTAGGTGAACGTGAAGAAGAAAGTTAACGGACAGTAAGGAGTTTATAATCTTATGGAACAGGTGCTAATTCACGAGTGTAAAAGTTGGGCCGTTGGCGACTATACTATTTGTCTGGACTTAAATGTTATTTTGTCATTCTTTGTTTATAGATTTGATGGATTAAACTTATATTATTTCGTTTATGAATGCATTGTCCCTATTAATGATTGAATATTTGAAGTGTTCGCTGTTCTATATTAGGGAGTGTTTTTTTCAAGTATCATTTGGGTGCGTGGTGTTCAAGAGGCAGTTGGGATGTTGATCTTAAAGAATGCGGACATATTATCAAGTATTAACGAATGAGATAAATTAGAGGCCCAAAAAGATCCTGTACACAACAAATAAATGTACGAATCAATTCATGAATTGATTCATTGACAAAAGAGAAAAATAATGGATACACGAATTAATGAATGAATTGATTTATCATTAACCATCGCTCATTGAAACTAATCACTTAAATCGATATAATCGTCAAGTTTCCAAATGGACACAGCGAAGTCCTGCCAAGAAATTTTTTCTGCGGCTGACAGAAAAAAAAAATCCGCAGCGAGGCCTCTGATATTATAAACCATGATGTGTTGTAGCGGTACAAAAGTGTTCTTATTTCATAAATACTAATTTTCTTTCTTTACGTACTCTGACAACTTCAGCTCTATATAACAAGGGTGGATAGGCTGGGAGCCGCATTCCAATTTTCATAAAGGTAAACAAAAATATCGGACTGATGGTTAAGTTGGTTAGATACTCGACTGTCAACCTAATAGTGGTGGGTTCGATCCTCGGTGAGTTTTCCAGGTGAAATTTGTTCCCTAATTTTCCCACAAGTCCACCAAGATTTAAAAGAGTACCTGACTTAAGTTGGGGAAGTAAAGGCGGCTGGGCATTGTGCTAACCACACAATCCCTACATATGCAGAAGTTATAGAAACAGATGAATTCTACACTTCATCTGCCCCGATGGCCCATTTGGGCTTAGGGAACTTTTAAAAATAAAATATACTCTAAAAAAACAGCACAATATTCAATTTATCAAAGTATAGAAGACATTTTTGTATGATAAAAATAACATCTGGATCAGACAAAATTTGGCAATCATTTTGCTATATCTGTTTATCAATTTTATGATTTTTTTTTCAATTTATTTATTCATCAGAAGAAGTATCCAATAAACTGGCTGATAAAAACTGTGCGAGAAATATCAGAGATACACAGAAAGATTTGAAACTCAAGTTTTGTCAGATTCAGAGATCTCTGATAGAAACACAAGAGCAGCTGATCGACCTGGGCAGACAGTGTTATGAAGAGGTAACGGAGCTGACCGAAAACTTAGATTTATGTCGGAAGGAAGTAAATACATTGAAGGGTAAACCAACCCTTGAAACATTAGGAAGGAGAGACTAAAAGATTGAGTAAGTTTAGAAGTCAATATGGCTATAATATAGGCTATATATATATATATATATATATATATATATATATATATATATATATTGTAATAACCATAATAGGCTAGACAATTTACATTTGGCTCAGGGAGGGTTTTAATTATCTGGCCACTTAGCTTGGCGGAAGTGAAAATATTAGTTTAGAGCAGACGATAATTATTAGACGACGACCTGAGACCTTGATAGTGTAAGAATATATTTTATCACATTATTTGTATTGTATAATGTAAAATAAGAAGTTACTTCATATGCAAATAAATATATACATGTATACATAAAAGTCTACTCAGTGCATTTTACATGTAGTTCGTCTTATATATATATATATATATATATATATATATATATATATATATATATATGGACACTTAAAATAATTTAATATACACCCAAGTCAGTCAACAAGAATAACTCCGAAGAGACTGAATTGATATAACACACCAGTAATATAATATAATATACAAACTTCTAAGAAACAGAAGTGCCACGGAAATAAAATATATTGTCCACTAATCTACAAACGTGGCTATGACATATATATATATATATATATATATATATATATATATATATATATATATATATATTAGAGCTGCTGATTAACCGCAATTAACGCTTGAATAATGCAAGAGTGATGCATAACTAGCTACATATGAATGCCTAAATAAATGGTTGAAGGGGAAGTAACCAATAAGGATCTCTCTATTAAAAATACAGCGTTTCTTATTTCCCTTTTTTATTCATATTCTATAGAGTTGCTTGCCGCTATCAAGTGAAGACCAAGAGACACAGAGAGCAAGAGACACAGAGATTTAAACCATAAAAACAAATAAACTCATTAAAATAGTTTTAATAAAATGTACTAAAAATTATACTTTTACACTAATGAATTATTGTTTTTTTTTAATGTGGAAATATCAAAGACAAAAAAGATATAAATAATATGTTTCATATATGTTCGTTACTAATTGATAAGGTTCAAATAAGTTTAATTCATAAAAAGGCTAATTGTACATTCAATGTTAAATTTATTAGTCTACACAAATATTTTTTGAAGTGTTGCGAAGAAGAATATTTTCATTCAGGCATTACTTTTCCCGTTGTCTACGGCGTATGTGATTGTTTAAGTTAATCATTACAATCAGCATCATGGATGTTTTAACAAATGAGCTCACCAGTCCAGAGGTTCTAAAACTATGGGTTGCCTCCCACTTGTGGCCTAAGAGCTGATTTGATGTCTGTCCTTAAAAACTTTAATAATTAATTAATTAATTAATTGAGAACATAAATAATTAATGTTTTTTTTTTTATTTCATCATCTGTCTTTTTTTAAAAAAAAAGCAGGTCGTGAAAAACAAAAATTTTTTGGCTTGCTTGATTTTGAGAACCTCTGCTTAAGAGATTTAAATGAAAGTCTACTAGCTAGTTGATTACAATCATGCTAACTGACTTGTTTTTTTTTCATTCTCAAGTTATCGTTGGATGCGCAATTGTTTTTCTTACAAACTTTAGCTAGTGATTTTTAGAATAAGAATCAGCAAAGACGAAAATTTAATTTAAGCTTACCAGATTTTTCTGAACGCTAAGTAAGAGACACATAATAGGTACATAGTGTTTGTGTGTGTGTGTGTGTGTGTGTGTGTGTGTGTGTGTGAGTGGGAGGGTGTCGGACAGGAAAGAAATAAGGTACTGCGCATATTTTTTTTATTTTATTTTTACTACCATTATTAGAGTACGGTACAAAAAAAATTGTCTGATGTACGTAAGATGCCACCCCGAACTATGTGTCCCTCAAGGAGTGCTGACTCCAATGCGTTAAGCCTTTGTTTATATACATTTTCTAACTAATAACATGATTCGATGTTAAATAAGTATCCGTCTGTATGAGGACTTGTTTGTTAGCTTATTGAATGACAAAAAAAATACTTATTCAGATGGGATCTATTGAGGAGTCTAAAAAAATTGTTTAATGTTCGACTTATTCATTAATGCATGAAATACTGATTGCAACGCTGTGGATATGTCACAGATGTCAAATTGTTCCATCATAAAAAGCAAAGGTAGCTCTTGTAACTCACAAGCTATAGTTAGTAGATGCACAACAAATGTTCATTACGTGAAATTTCGAGGCAAACAAATAAACGAGAAAACAATGGAAAACAAAAGTATGGACTAGTAAAATGCAAACAATTAGCACGGACACGTGATTGTGACGTGATCAAAAATACAAACTAACCTAATTTAATTAACTCTTGAAAAAAATATACCGTGTAGAAAGCCAACTTTTAATTTGAGAAACGGATAAAACCGTATTTATTTAAAGCCTCTGGTTAAATAATAATGGAAATTCCCGTATTTAAAAAATGCATTTACGATAGGATTTTAATTTATTGGAAATAGGCAGTATAATTAAGGTAATTAATATACATTAAATATAATGTGTAGCCTTTTTTAATATAACGTAGAGCATTCTATTAGTAATGAATATTTGTAATAATCCTAGTGGTCTTGATGTATAAATATTAATGAGTGGATTCCAAAAACGAATACTGACATGATCTAAAATTTCGTTATGCTCTATAACAATGAAAGTAATACAACATTTTTATTTATTCGTAGATAGCTGTGAAGTAAATAAAGATGAATTTATTCACGATGCTTGGAGAGTGTTTAAAAAAACAAACACAGCATTTTTTAAAAATATATTTCTAATTTTATTGAGAAGTCGCGGATGTAGTCAGGTTTTTTGTTTGACCCAAGTTGTGCTACGGTGTGGTGTCAGGTGACACACTGAAAAGATAAAAGTAAGCAGATAGTAAAAATGATATAACATAATGTTAACAAGACCAAACCATGTAAACTGCATTCAAAGTTCCCCTACATTCCTATACTTAAAGAAATCATAAAAAATAATGAATACATTTTATAAATAAATAAAACTATTACATATATATACATATATATAGTCCTATATATAATATATATATATATATATATATATATATATATATATATATATATATATATATATATAGGGGAGACCGGGGAAAGATGGCTATGCTAACAATTTATGGTGTTTATTGATTTTATTTTTAAAGGTAGTAAAATTAATTTTACATGAACTTTTAGATTAACCATTTGTGGTGTTAAATATATTACAATTTAATTTTTCAAATATTTTTAATACAGTATAATTTTATTTTTCCCAAACCATACCAAATTTTCATCTTGCCCCAGTACCCGGGGTAAGATGACTTTGGCCATGGGGCAAGATGACAACACTAAGATAAAGTTGAACACATTTTATTTTTAATATTTTACATGGTTTAACAAATGATAAATGTATTTTTACAGCTTACAAAGTATAAAACTAGGTGTAATGCATTGTAACATAATGTTAAAGAATTTAGTAGTTCAGCTAACAATAGTCACATATAAAAATGACATTTTCATAATTGGAGCAGTCCTTATGCCACCACTCTTGGCTTTTACAGCACTGGATCCATTCTTCTGTTGGAGGGTCACACTATTCCTCTTCACAAGCAGGACAATTTATAACTACACCATTTGAAGTTGATGCAACTGGGCTGTTTGACCTGGCTATTGTAGACTTAGGCCTGCAGGAACTTACTTCTAGTTGGATTTTTTTTCTACCTTTTTAGCTTCACGAGCTTCTTTTCTCTGTTTTTTTAAATGTTTCTGTTCTTCCTTTTGATTTTCCATTGGTTTTAACATTTCTTCGATAGAATGCTCGATCTCAGTTTTTTGCTTTTTCCTTTTCTCTCACATTGTTTTGCTTTAGGCAATGGTTTGAAATCAAAAACACTCACATGCTCTTTTGGTGCATAGGAATCATCATTTGCACTAAATTTTGGTTCTTCTGGAGGGTTTATAATTTGGTTTTCTAATACCAGGGTCTGAGGATTAGCACTATTTTTCTCAGTATCATCAACAACAATATCACGGTCAGTAGTTTTTGCAGCAGCAAATTCATGTTCACTAAACACAAGGGGATTATGAGGCTCGATCCCACATTCCCTAAACCCATTAACGGTATTTCCACCTGTAGCTGCTTTGAAGTATGCGGTGTTATATAGCTCGCCAATACTTTTGTCTGTGATAGGTTGTCTTGGATGAGTGACCATAAAGTTGTCACATGCTTGGCTATAGAAGTTCTTTAATGGGCCGAAAAATGACACAACAAGGGGCTGGAGACGATGTGATGTGTGGGGCGGTAACCCAACCATGATGATGTTTTTCTCTCTGCAATATAAGTCAGCCTTCAAAGTTGTGTGAGTTTTGTGGTTTTCAATAATCAACAGGGCAGGAGATTCTTTGTTGGTTTTACGTGAAGTTAGAAATGCTTCAAAAAAGATAAAAAGGAGCCCTCATTGCTCCAGCCGTTATCACTGCAGTGGCCTACAGTTCCTGGTGGGGCTCTTTTTACACGTACAGTAACATTCGTTTTCTGGCAAAAATCAGAAAAGGTGGCAGGTAAAAGCCAGTTGCGCTAATGCAACAAATTATTGATATGTCCTTCTTTAACATTTTTAGAGAGCAGAGGCCATAGATTCTTTGTTCCATTCGCATCTTGAGGATTTCTTCTTATAGTGTCTAACCATACCTGAAATATATATACATATAGTTAGTTGGTTTAATAAATTCCAAAACACGCAAAATGACGAGCTCGTCATCTTGCCCCCGTCATCTTGACCCGAACGGTCTGTTTTTAAATATTTATTTTTATTGCCATAAACAAGGACAATTAATTGACATTTATTCATGGTAATAGGTAGTATTTGAATTAAGTTGTTCATAAATATGAAAGAAAAACGAAATATCTTACCTGTTTCTGCAACAGAGCTTATTTACTCATGCATAAAAGTTATATCGTGGTTGCGGTAAACATCGAAAGCTTCACAACTAATACAAAAATGGCGATTTCATCGTGTTCACACTATTTTTTAACGAACGGCCGATAGAGGAGCGACTAGTGTTCGGCTGATGCTGCCAACTTATGGAAAAGTTTAAAATTAAGACGTTTTTCATCTTGCCCCGCTCGTCATCTTACCCCGGTCTCCCCTATATATTAGGGTGGGTTGAAAACTTTGCGTTTGCATGTGAAACCAAAGGACATCACAAAAAAATTAGTTCTGGACACTTGTAAGTGCCCCATTTTTAATTTAGAAAATACTCGCTTTAATAGTATTGACAACCACAGCAGACTTATCAAATAAGAGACACACCTAACGTAAATCAATATTGTATGCAAATATAAACAGTCAAGCAATGGTAATTACTCACAGAATATAGGTATATCCTTTTCTAACAAATCGTTACTGCAAAAAGTTATCACAATAATCTTGTTTTGAATCAAAACGAGGCATTAAATTGCGGGAATTTACTCGTGCACGAATAAAACCATCTCTGGCCTCAAAACCATAAACAGCTTTTGAGGCATGTGTAACCAGTTTTATGCAACGTTCCACTCCTTGAGTGTGGTTCTTGTAATTCAAAGTGAGTGGCTCATTGCTGAATTTAGCAATATCATCATCTGTCAGCTTCATCGTGAGTGGTGGCTCCTGGATATCTTCCCAGTTAATCAGATCAACGTAGTTTGTTGCATCATAGTTAATCGGCGGATTTTTAAACAGACGTATTGCAGCTGTAGATGCCTGGAGTCTTTGCTGGAGTATAATATCAACTGCTCTTGAGCGAATACTTTTGTCTGAATCAGTCAGCATAGCAATAAGAATATTTTCTGAGTGAGCAAAATATGCACTGCGACTAATGTAGGGCTTGACAAAGCAGCAGTTTCACTGGAAAGTTCTTTGAGAAGTTGAGTTGCATGATAGTCATGTCTTGCGCCATATGTGCACGAGGAATTGTGCTTTATGTTGAACCAGTTTGCAGCATAGTTAGTTACAATGAAGTGTGTGATGATGCAAAGGCTAGCAGAAGGATTATCTGTAGCAACATACAGGCGGCAAACCCTGTTGGCAAAAGTAAGCCATCGTGAGTGATTTAGGGGACCAGGCTTTCTAGCTGATAAATTTTCAGAAACAACGCCAGTTCTAATGGCTGTTACAATATCATATAAATATTTCTGGTCACATGAGAGATCAGCTACCACATCCTCATCTAACACAGGCATACTGTGTTGACTTGTGATCTTTGTAAAATTAGCAATACGTTTTAGTTCGCAATGATGAAGTTCACGACCAATGGGACCACTGAAACTCGTTGCTCCAGATGTTGGCCCATCCAGTGTTGTAAACAGATGGCGCAGTGGTAGTTCATTTGTGTGTAGCAAGCATATGAACCAATTCAGAGGACGTCCTAAAGCCACCTCTAGATGACGGATTACTCCACCTTTACTGCCGACATTTGCATTTGTACTGTCACAGCCTATTGCTAAGATACTATCACTTGCATCTTGCTCTCTAATTACAGTTACAATACTGTTAGCAATATTAGTACTTCTGCCTGATGAAGGCGTCACATTTGTCAGATAGCTACTACCTGGTTCTTCAACTAGAACATAATGATTTTCAACAGTAGTGTCACCATACCACTTGCCACTTCTGTTTACTTTGACCAAAGTGGTGTCTCGTCTACCATCAAAGTAAATACTTGTGATACCTTTTGGTGACTGTCGCATATCACGTTGCAAACCCTTTCTTAAATTCAGCCTCTCACGATGTACTTTATTCTTGTCTATCACAAAGCTTTGATTGGTTATGAAGCCAACATCGATAAGCACTGCTGTTGCTAGGGATGCTGCAGCTCTGTCTGATATGCCATATCTGTCTGCTTCTTTTGCTAAATTTGGAAGGGGTATTCGCATCTGACCTTCAGCTACATCATCATCACTACGACTGGATATATCATCACTAGCTACATCATCAATACTACTGGATTTATCATCACTATCATGAAGTACCTCGTCATCGCTGTCCTCTGCAACACTTTGGTCACTTGCACAACTGTTACTAGATTCTTCTTCACTAAGATTTAAGTTACTCTCAGCACTTGAAAATTTTCTTGGCATTTTACATCTTGTTTCTTCTTCAATTTTTCGTTGTAAACGCTTCTGCAATCTGGTTGTTGCTTGGAAGTCTATATTTGCCATAAACATTTTGCGAGAGTTTCTTTGATCATATAAAAACAACAGTTCATCTGGTGGAACTTTCAAATTTCTAGGACAGTTACAAGATATGCTTACTTGTTTTGTAGAATTGTCATAAGACATACTGCACTTACATGCAGCTATATCAAACAATGAGTCCAAAGTGGCCAGAAAGGTAGACTGACTTACTGAACTTGATTTAGAACGAGACAGTTCTGAACCTGTTGAAATCATTGTTTCCACACGTTTTGTTCATTATTTCAGAGGTCATTTGTCAAATAAATACGGAGTTCCGTAATGATATTCCAATATTTTCTCTTTTTCAACCCACCCTAATATATATATATATATATATATATATATATATATATATATATATATATATTAGAGCTGCTGTTCGATTAAAAAAATTGATCGCAGTTAACGCATGATTAAAATTTTTATCGCAAATTAACGCACATTTTAATCGACACAATATAATACATTTGTTTGTACTCAAACTAGTCGTACATATCCCCATCCACTTCCCATCGAATGCATCCCATATGTGCCTTTCCTTCATAAAATAATAATATAGCAAGAAAGTATTTGCTTCCTTATTGTTAACGCGGGTTTTTTTTTATAACCCCCCCCCTTGCCCATCCCAGTTTTATTTTAGACACAGCTGCAGAAAGATGACGTCACTTACCAACCACAAGTTACATTGTTTCAAAGCCATGACACTTGTCAATCAAACTATAACACGTGCAAATGTTCACCAATTGTTTCATTCAGGGTCATAAGTTTGAAATAAGAAATGGCAATCCTATTGTTTCAAGGTCATATCGCTGATATGATTTTATGCAAACGTGACAATCGGGGGTCTTTTTTTTTTTCTTGTTTTTTTTTTTAATCTCGTCTGATCTGGTTATAGGATTGTGTTATTTACTGATTTTGTTATATTGTATCTGCAACTCTGAAATAAACAGCTTTTGGGTAAAATTTAACGCATTTAGGTGTTTGTGTTAAAAATGTAATCGCATTTTTTAACGCATTAATTACGCTTTAATTGCAGTAAATCAACAGCCATTTATAAAATTTAACTCAGTATCACAATAATTCTGAAAAATACAACCACTGTCTCGGGTACAGATGTATTATTAGTTCAGCTGTTGCAGACGAGCAAGATAATATACTATCAAAATACGATACAAAATTATGCGCAAAAAAATTATACACAATTTCTAGATTCTCGTTATTTTGATCTAATCATACACGGGTTCATCATACGTTCAACAATACTCTATAGTACCTCCACCAATACACTGCAGTATATAATTTTAACTAGTGAATGAACGTTTTCTCTTTTTACACTGACATGGAAGGGAACAGGAGTTTTACTTGTCGAAGGGCTAAATAGCCAAAACATCTTCATTATATATTACAAGTTGGGCTTCAGTCGACATACCTGGGGATGAGGGTATGTGCAAATTGCGACAGGGAGTGGGTGGTAGATCTACTCAATAAGTAAACGGACCTTAAACTTCAAATGGTTAGTGCAATTCTGTTATTTATCGATTCGGTGAACATTCCGCATTTGGTTAAATTAACGCATTTAAGTGTTGCGTTAAAAATTTTAATCGCAAATTTTTTTTTGGACGCGTTAATCGCAAATTAACGCAGTTTAATCATCAGCCCTAATATATATATATATATATATATATATATATATATATATATATATATATACTAGTTGCAAGTACCCGGTTTTCTGTTTACTTTCTGGTTTCTCCCTACCCCTCTCTCTCTCTCCCTCCCTCTCTCTCCCTCTCTCTTCCACCCTCCCTCTCTCTCCCCCTTTCTCTTCTTCATTACCCCTTCTCTCCCTCCCTCCTTCTCTCTCCCTCTCCCTCTTCCTCCCTCCTTCCCTTTCTCTCTCCCTCCCTGCCCACTCTCTCTTTATCTCTCTCTCCGTCCCTCTCTTTATCTCTCTCCCTCTCTCTCCCACCCTCCTTCTCTCTCCCTCCCCCTCTCTCTCCATACCTACCCCCTCTCTCACTCCCTTTCTCTTTCCCTCCATCTCCCATCCTTTCTTTCCCTCCTTCTCTCCCCCTCTCCCTCTTTCCCCACCTCCCTCTCTCCCCTTCCTCCCTCCCTACTTCCCTCTCTTTCTCCCTCCTTGCCCCTCTCTCTTTATCTCTCCTCTCTCCCTCCCTCTATCCCACCCTCTCTCTAACCCCTCCCTACCCCCTCTCTCCCTAAATCCCTTTCTCTTTACATCCCTACCTTTCTCTCTCTCTCCCTCCCTCTCCCGTCTCCCTCCCTCCTTCTCTCTCCCTCCCTCTATCCCCCTTTCTCCCTTCCTCCCTCCTTCCCTATCTCTCTCCCTCCCTGCCCCCCTCTCTCTTTATCTATCTCTTTCACTCCTTACTCTCTCTGTACAATTTCTGGATCTTGATGTTGTGTTCCGTGAACCAAATGTAAAAAAAAAAAAACTACTTTATTATGCACAAATACAAGTTGGTGTGGTACTATACAGCACCAAATAAAAAAATGTATCATCGGGAAATGACGTCACAGAGGATTTTTATTTTTAGCGATGGCGTTCCCATACCGTGATTACTTTAATAGAGTAAAATACTAAAATAATTAATTACAATTAAACTACCCATTGAGATGAAACGAAACATGTCCTATAACCTTCCCCATGTAATTATGTGTACGTGTACCAAATTTCACGTTATTTGGTTGTCTCGATCTTGAGTTTTAAGGGAACAGACAGCAAATGCGTCTTATAAGTATTTTCTGAATTCTAGAAGATTACTACTTTGTTCAATATAGCTGAGATGTTATTTGACAAATTAATAGTTTAAATTAATTAATTATTCGTTGTGGAAAAAAAGTATTAAAAAATTGCATCTTTCGTTTCGCTGTAAAACAGTGCCGTAGGCGTTAGGGGCACTCAATGTGATCCCTGATTTTTAATATCCAAAGTTGTCTGGCTACTAACTAAATTGGATGTCCGATTCTCCCCTTTGTATTTATAAACTTCTGAAAAGAGACAGAAACCCCTGACAGTGATAACAAATACCATCTGTCAATGAGAGATAACAAATCTGACATTAACTATTGTTATCAAATAAAAAAAAAGTAGTTAGTTTCAGACTCCTCAATATTAAAATTAATAAACTCATAAATAAAATAATAGTAACTACTTCTAGAACCTAGTAATAAATGTTTTCAAATTTACAAAAAAAAAAAAAAAAAACTCAACAAAAGCCAAAAAAAAAGTAATCTGACTTATAGCATATACAAAAAGCGAGACATTTTTTTTTTCGAAGTGGCTACGGTACCATCAAGCGCCATTATATTAGTGTTAGGAATATGGCTGGTGCCCGTATTTTTATTGGGTACCAGCAATTATATTAGGGTTAGGAATAGGGTTAGGGTTAGGGATAGGGTTAGGGTTAGGGTTAGAGATAGGGTTAGGGTGTGGAGCAATATCCGTTGCTGGTACCTGGAAAAAATACGGAGTTCCGTATGATGGTACCGTAGCCTCTGCATTTTTTTTTACATCTAAAAAAAAAAGATTCGCTTTTTTATTATTAATTATCATATAATAATTCCTGATATTTTTTGACATTATTATTACTTTCCTTATTAATCTTTTGAATTAATATATTTCGTTTAATATTATTATTTGTCCTAAAAGTTTTTACTACTAGAAGATGATGCTGTAGCCTTAAGATGAATGATAGCAACAATCACTATCTTCTGGAAGGGTATAAATTTGAAGGAGGTAATATCTTAACATTAGAAATGTTTGTTTGTTTTTTTCATTTTATGCGATGAAATTTAATAATTATATGTATATATATATATATATATATATATATATATATATATATATATATATATATATATATATATAATTTCAGCTTTCTTGTTATCCTTTCTTACAACCAATCACGTTTTTAAGTGGTTCGTGAATCACAAATGTTATAGATAATGGTTTATTGAATTGAACTTCGGGCTGACAAGAGTTTCTGTTTTGTTCATGGGCTTTATCCCCATCGGATTGAATTAGTATGAGGTGCCTGCTTGCCTGCCCTAGTTTAGACTTGGCATGACATCATGACTATATAAATATATGTATGTAGTATTATAAACGCAATATATCTGTTTACGAAAAAGACATTTCTGGAGCGATGTACTCATAATATATGTCTTGGCTAAGAATGGCTCCATCTATAAATAAAAGACGTTTTCTTTCTCACTGCCTTTTAATTATATTTACATTAAGTTATTACATGATTTTAAATATTGATATGAACTAGCTGTACCCTTGCAAAACCTTTGCATAGAGGTTATATCCCCTTAAGCTTGATCGGTAGGCTAGGTTATTTTTGGTTTCGGGCCAATTTTTTTATGATTGTATTTTAAACAGGAATACTGTTGTATTAATTCTTTACTTTCGATTTTACACAGAACCCAAATCGCTATTACTTTATTAGATGTTTGTAGTTTATTTCCATTCTTTATAAACAAGATGGGATCGACAGGAATTCCAGCTGGCGGAAAGGAGAACAAATTGGTTGGGGTTCATCCTGCGAAGTGTATAGAGCTGAAGTCAAAGTACGGCGACAAGTGGTGGATATAGTAGTAAAGTATATCAAAACTGACAACAGAAAAAGTTACCGACACAAGGTAGTGCTTTTTTTATTCTTTTTGTAAAACTGTGGTTTTCCCGAGACAAGAATATTTAAGACCTAAACTGAGAATCGAAAGATAATGTAAAAAAATAAGGGAAAAAAATGAGAAAACAAAGTAAAAGATGTACCCGTGGTTAAAAATTAAGCAAAAAAGAAATGGGGAATATACGAAAAATTCACATTTAAAAAGAAAATATAAATTAAACATAAACACCGGCATTATACTCAATACACTTAAAAAATCAGACAAGGATTAAATTCGGTTGAGGCCCGATTCGCAAAATTTTTTTTGGCACCTTGAAAAAAAGAAACAGTGGAAAAAGTGTTAAGTTGGCTTCTTTTTGTGGTGCACTTTTGAAATAACCAAAAAAAAAACAAACAAAACAAACAACTTTACGTTGCTTTTCACATAGACCACTTGCGTAATATGGCAACTTTCCAAACGCCGCAGCCAATGATGCAAGAAATAAAAAAATAAATCATATGTGAAATAGTATCCGTAATAGGGCATTCTAAAAATAGAAGACCAAATGAAAAGGAAAGTCTACCTGTATGTTTAGAGGATCGTCTTTACATTAGGGTCTGCGTTGAATACAAAGTTCAGACAGACTAAACAATTTAATATTATACAAAAATATCGAACATTTATTTTAGTAAATGTGTGATATGTAATTTATATAAATTAAAACTTACTAATATTAAAGATGTTACACCAAATTAATCGTTTTGATTCAGTTTGTTTTATGCAAGGATTTAGTGGTAATAGTATGTGCCTTTTGGCGGACAGGTCGGGTAGCTTTCTGGCCATTGGACTTTATGGTAGCTCCCAGATGTTGAGGAACACAGTGAGTTTGATCTCACGGGCTCTAAGAGACTAAGTCTCAGCCAGCAGTTATCACTAAGAGAGTTCAGAGAGAGAGAGAGAGAAAGAGAGAGAGAGAGAGAGAGAGAGAGAGAGAGAGAGTAGTAGTAGTAGTAGTAGTAATGAAAGTTCTATGCTTCGATAGCTCAGTAAATTTCATTTAGTCCTAAAGGCTATCGGGGCTGATGAAGTGTAGAAATCATCTGTTTCTATAACCACGGCATATATAGAGGTGTGTAGTTAGAACGTCGCACAATGCTTCTATACTTTACTTTTGATTAGTATTTGCCTTTTATCAGTTACTGTTTTTTTAGAGTAATATTAAATTAGAATGCCTTGATATTTTTCGCCAAATACTAGTGAATAAACCTGTCCGGACAAATACAAATAATACACATATGAGATAGAAAATTTAAACGAGCAATTAAGCCTGTTCCATTCTGGACACAGGACGTGTCAGCGCATTTTCGTGTAAATATTTGTAAATTTTGGAAATGTTTATAAATTCAATTGTGTAATGCATATATCTGTAAAAAAATATTATAAAGACGTTTCTTTATATTTGAAAAAAAAATTATTTTCTCTTAAATCTAACTACAAGTGGTTTGTGGTTACTGAAATAGGACTCATAATTGAAAACATTCGAAATTGTAGTCATTTAATCGTCCGAAAACTCCGTCAATTATTGAATAGCTCTGATACTTTCAATTAAACTCAGAACACAAGCTTACTATTTCATTTGATGAGTTTCTTAATAAAGCTTGGTGAAACTATGAATGGGTTATTGAACGTACAAGGTGTAGAACGGGGCCATATATATAATATATAAGCCCCTTAGGAGCCCTGAAGCCCGGCCCTCAGAGGTCCTATCGCAAAATGAACTTTTGATGTACACATGGCAGGCCAAGACCTACAAAATGATATATACATCATGGGTCTAGGACTTATGGTTGCTGAGATATAGGGCGCTCCTTTGTTAATATAGCTTATATAGTAAAAAACGGTACTTTGTAAGCCCCCTTTTACGGCCCTCAGAGGTCAGATCGCGAAATGAACTTTTGCTGCACACATGGCAGGCCAAGACCTACAAAATGATATATACATCATGGGTCTAGGACTTATGGTTGTTGAGATCTAGGGTGATGACAGACAGACAGACAGACAAAACGTGGACAATAGAGCATTTTTTTCGAAAATGCTCTAAAAATTGATACAAGCAGAAAATAATTTTAATGTGGTCTTATTCTTTTTTTAAAATTGTATGTTGCGGAGTTTTTAACATATGATTTATTGTCATTTTTTGCTTTCTGGCACCATTTACAATTCTCGCCATGGAGATTACCTTAGCTGTAAATCGTTTATTCAAGTAAATGTTTCTCTGTGCTCTGCCAAAATAGCAAGGAATTAATTCATATGATTTTTTTATATTAATTACTCTTTTGGAAACAAAATTTAGTTTTTACTACTATACAGGATACGGATATTATCTTAGTAACGATTTAAAAATTATCTTTTGAATCGTTAGTGCTAACTATTTATAAGAAATACAAAATATTTTTGAATTTGTCTGATTTTAAACGACGACTCATGATAGAATATATACTGTAATTTTTTAAGAAATCTTTTAGTTTTAGCCTTCAAGAGGGTCTTATCTTCCATGTATGAGTGTTTTAGGAAACACATAATTTCTTTAATTATAATTATTGTTCTCTCATAATATAAAACAATATATTGATAAAAAAACAGTATATATACTATTGTATACTATTAATGTGAAACAAAACATATAGGTATAAAAAAAAAATTTCAGAAAGCTGCTATGGATGAAATTAGAGCGCTTGAAAAACTAAATAAACTTTCTCATGTAAGAGTCGTCAAACTGTTTGGACACTGTATTAAAGATTTCGCTATTTATATTTTTATGGAACCCATGCAGGTAAGACGATTTAATTAAAATATGAAAAAAGAGTTTGTATTATATACTGACACACATCAAGTATTAAAGCAAAGTACTTGTAAAAGTACTTTTTAAAGACAAAAATGGATACAATTTAATATGTACTAGATGTACCCTGCAAAACCTTTGCATAGAGTTATATCCCCCTTAGGTTTAATCAGTAAACTAATAGGTTATTTTTGGTTTCGGACAGATCCGTTTTTTTTTTTCATGATTTTCATTACTGTTTTTTACGTTTAACGATTTAAAACTTGAATACTGTTGTAATAATTATTTACTTTCGATTTAACGCAGAACCCACACCGCTATTATTTATAAGTATTATTTTTACTTTCGTTTTTGAATATTGGCAGCTTCCAAATCATTAAGAGTGGAGTGGGGTTGGGGATGTATAAGCCAGAACGTCAGAATGTGAGTCTGTCAGAGTGGCAGACCTGTTCTATCTTCTAGCATAGCACTGTATGTGAGAACCTGCAAAACAAACAAAAGTTAATGGAAGGCTTCAAAAATATTGTCTTGGTTATACCTCATTGACCTTTGTTAAGATTTCATAAAGTGGGGAATTTCTCAGGCTTCACGAAAATATTTTATGCAGATTTGACTGCTCTACGACACTGTTTAGAATTGAAGATCTTTCCATGATGTATTTTACGTAACAATGCGTTTACAAATTCTTTTCACTGTTCAAAGCAATCACTGAGTGACTTCATTGAAGAGAAAGGTGCTTTAGATCAACACGAGGTTTCTCGTTTCACAAAACAAATTTGTGAAGGCGTTCAGTACCTTAAAGAAAATAGGATAATACATAGTGACATAAAGAGTTAGGTTTTATTTTTGTTGAAACTTGCTTTTACATTTTGTTCGTCACCCTTTATTCTTTTATCTCTTTCTTTGAATGTTTGTTTTAAATATATCGGTGTATTTCAGTGCATTGCAAATAAAAATAAGGTTTATTCTTCAATCTTAATTTCTACAATTTTTTAACTGCATTTAATTAAATTTAGTTATCATAAAAGAATTTTTTATTATGTGAAAAACCTTGTTAATGATACCAAAATGTATTGTGTACTTTCTTTTACTCGTTAAATTTTAAGGTGCAAATATTTTGATGAATGACAAAGAAAATATCAAGCTGGCAGACTTTGGAGTATCAAAGATGTTCATGACGCTATCACAAGCCCAAACAGCCTCTACGGGCACTGTGAAATACATGGCTCCAGAAATGTTTACCGGTGAAGTATACAGTTATCCGGTGGACGTGTGGTAAGATCTATGCAGTGTGAAATGCTATATATGTGTTTTTGTATAAATGAGTAAAAGTAAAGAGCAATGTTAGCCCATGAGTATTAATTGGTATCATTGTTACGGACTCAATCCCAATAATTGACGTCTCGTACCGATGGTATGTTTGATACATTTGCACATTCAACGCTGGTAAGTAGAAAAAAAAGTCAATAGAAAAAAAAACAACATCCCATTGATGGTTTATTGGAGCAAGATATTTAAATTTTGTCCTTGCACAGACTTCAATATTTCGCCCTTATTGGCCATCGGCACAGATAAAGTAGAATTTCTCTCTCTCTCTCTCTCTCTCTCTCTCTCTCTCTCTCTATATATATATATATATATATATATATATATATATATAGAGAGAGAGAGAGAGAGAGAGATAAATCGTACACGGTTGTGATGTGGTTTTCATAATGCCCAATCTAATTTAATAACCGATAGAACCTAATGGGGGTTGTCCATTAATAACTTCAACCAATTTTAGCACATTTAGACAAACAAAAATAAACTATAAATATACCCCCCCCCCTTTTCAAATTTAAGTTTAAGTAAAAACCTACTAACTCCCCCGCTAATTTAATAATTATAATAATATTTGACTTGTAAATATAACGAGTTTTTACAAAAAGCTGGAACCCATCTCCTTTCACATATTATATAACAGAATTTGGATCTTCGGTGATCTTTGTGTTTGACTACCCGGTTCGCAATTATATACCCACCATACTATCCGCAGAGCCGTAGCTAGCTATTGTGGGTGCGATAATTTTTGGCACCTCACTCCGACACACCGTTCTTTAAAGTGTGAAACTTTTAACGATGTATAACATCTTTAAACTACACACTTCTTGTAGTGTTCTCAAATGTCTTCGTTTCTTCTAAGAATAGTTCTGGGTTATCCGTCTTGTATCATTATATGGCTCCCTTGCCTTGATTTCATTCCATTATTTCCCACACAATGAATGGCCACTTGTAAACTTCTAACCATCATAGATGTAGTGCCTTTAGATATGTCCTTACTTTGAAGTAACTTGCTGACTTAGTTAATCATTGACAACAGTCTTGACCGACGACCTAGCATAAATATTCATGAGAAACTAATTAAAGGTACTAAATTGGATGCTACAAATTACTTAAGAATAAACTTACGATCTGCGTACTCTGACATATCTTAAAGTAGACTTCAATTACTTCAAGATATACATTCACGGCTGCTGCTCTTGATGTCCATCTCTAGTGTATGTGTGACCTTTGAATGTTACTTGTACAATTGATAATACATTTTTCAGCTTAACGAAATGATACAGTTGATTTACCAAAATGATGAAATAATTGACGTCAAAAGTTTTCATACCTCCCCCTCTACCTTTATGTCGACAACTTACGAACTTTTTCAGTACATGTACCTCCATCCAACCTCATAAGCTGTTGACATAATTAATGGACGACCATTTAACAGGCAGAGGCGTAGCTAGAGGTGAGCAAGGGGTATCATACCCCGGGCGCTACTCACAAAGGGGCGCAAAACAGTATATTTTACATATAATATTATATGGTTTTCTAATGGGGGGGCGCTAAAAAGGTATTAAAAAGGTAAAACAGCCTGCTGAAGCTGGCTGAACGAAATCCGACAGAAGGGATAACAAAGAAATATACGAAATACTGCAATAGAAAAAAATATGTGGCCTTTATTGCCATAAACATAATACGATTATGAACAGAAATAACAAAGAAATGTATGAAATATTGTAATAGAAAATAACATTTGGCTTGTATTGCCATGAACATCATTAAAAAAAGGCATACACCGCACGATATGAAAACTACTTGTTGGAGACACACGCATAAGCACACGCATAGGTTAGACGATTATGTATTTTTATTATTTAAGGATATAGAAAAATTACACGTTTTTCACCACACATAAAAAAAAAAGAAAAATAATACTTACTACCTTGTACAATAATGGACATAGTTTTTTTTATTTTAAACGACTGAAACTCTCCCATCAAAATTGATGGAGGCCTATATATATATATATATATATATATATATATATATATATTTATTTTCTTAATTCATCCTATGTTAATAATCTACGGTCAACCAAATTATTATTTTGAAATATCAATAATTATAATATTTTTAAAAATATCTTTTTTATTGACCTAAGGGCTATTGGGTGTGTTGTTGTTGAAATGTCAACTGGTGGTGAGTTATTCCCAGACAAAGAAGGTCAGCAGATACATACGATAATGGCTGGACCAGCACCGTCACCGCTGAATTACTTGAAAACACTATTGTCTCATGAGACAAAGCAATTTTTACTGTCAATCTTTCAAAAAGACCCTCTAAGTAGACCAACAGCTAAAGATCTTCTTAATCATAAGTTTGTACAAGGTAAACCTAAAACACAGCTTGTCTAATACATACAGTTTTAATTATTGGATTTATTACTTATAAGATTAACAAAAATTGTATTTCGTGTAAAATAATACACATATATAATTACACACACACACACAGACACACACATATATATATACATATATATATATATATATATATGGTTTTTTCTTTATGTGTGCGCGTGTGTGTGTGAGAGAGCGGATATGTTATTTCCAGATGTAATTATTTCCAGTTAATGCTGCCTTCCTAATTCTATAATCAGTCTCTCTGTATCAAATTGTTTATCACATTAATACCATGAGCACATTTTATTCATTAAACATTATACTTTGCCAGAAATTTAATTTTGTTGATGAAATTGTAATTGGGCTACATGTTTTATAATTCGTTTTATTTTAACTTAGTTTATCGCAGAGAAGACATCAACCAGAACATGAACAAAACTCTTCTGTATAAGACATTAATAATAGGTTCGGAAACTGATTACACAGAAGTTTTAAGTAAAACAGTTCTCAACAAAAGTATACTATATTCGGAATCTTCAGATGAGGAAAGTGAATTTAAATATTCAAATATTAGAATACACAAAGACACATTGAACGTCTATAACATACCTAATCATGGATTCATAGATAAGGAGTCTGGTAAGTAGTGTATCGTAACTACATATAACTTATACTGTTCCTTAAGTTTACAACGGTTTTATTTTAGTTTAATAATGCAATGCCCATGGGAACATGCAGGGTCGATTTATCAACTAAGCACAGTAGGCACTGTGCCTAGGGCCTACGGACTTTTCAAGGACCTGCGAAAACCAGAATATAAAGTGAAAACAAGTTCAGAATGCCAATAAAATTTAATAATGTTTGTATTAAAGTAACTATATATAACCGTGTGAGATGAGCACGTCAAGCTGCAGATCTGTAAATTACACTATGTCAACTTTTCGGCTCTTTGTCCTTAGCACAGTCAAATATGACGTCCTCAAAGTTTATTTAGATTTCAAATTTTCAAAGAAGTGCGGGTGCATTCTTGAAAAATATTAAAAATGAAGTCGGGGAGGGCCTACGATTTGAAAGTGCCTAGGGCCTACAATGACCTTAAAACGGTCCTGGGAACATGGGATGGTTCTTTTCACATAACAGTGTTATTAAGGTACAAGATATCTTCGGAAGGCATTCAAAACTAGCGTAGTTTAAAAATATATTATTGTAATACATAAAGCTATTCTCAAAATATATGAAAATTATTACTTTTTTTTTTGCTTTCAAGTCTATGACAAGTTTCATGTCTCTGATGACTCAGATGAATCAAGCGAGTATATCTCTAACGACCTCTCTGCAACAGTATTAAATAGAAGCACTGACTCAGATTTGTGTCAATGGATATAGAATTAGAAATATTATGTTGGTCAGTTTAAATGGAATAAAAATAAATTTGAGCTTTAAAAACAGTTTGCGATAAGAAAATATTGTGCTCAACATTTTTAGCCGAGCGAAATGTTTCATAAAATTTGTAAATGTATAATTAAAAATAAAATTCACATATTTCTTAAACAAAAAAAAAAGTTATTAAAAAAAATAGCATTCTGTTCAATTTAAATACATTTGAGTTATCTTAGTTGTGTTCTTTTTCATGAAAGGATTTGATAATTTGTTTCAAAACAAGTTTATTTTATCTTTTGATAGAGAATGAAACGATTCTGTGCTGATGGCCATCAACAAATCATTATGAATTAAGAAGTAATTAAATATAAATTTGCAATTCCGATTGCACATAATGCACACTCTCATTCATGATTTACATATTTAAATCTAATTCATAGATGGGCCCATCTGTTAATTTTTTTTTTTCAAAATGCCCTCATATGTCTCTGGAAGTCTCTGCCTAGGGCCACCAAATGCCTTTGAAAGTCTCTTTTCCAGGGGCACCAAATGTCTCTGGAAGTCTCTGCCTAGGGCCACGAAATGCCTCTGGAAGTCTCTGCCTAGGGCCATCAAATGCCTCTGGAAGTCTCTGCCTAGGGCCACCAAATGCCTCTGGAAGTCTCTGCCTATGGCCGCCAAATGCCTCTGGAAGTCTCTGCTTAGGGCCACCAAACGTCTCAGGCAGTCATAATCATATTTTTTTAAACTGTACATTAATTATATATATACATTTGCTTAGCTAAATATTTTTTTATAATATGCATTAAGTTTTTTTTTTATTTGCTAAAGAAATCTCGTTTCGACTATTAGTATGATTGTAGCATATGTTACATGTAGCAGACATCATAGGCAACATTCATTATATGCAGCCCCACTTAAAATAGGTCAAATGAATATTCCTGATTGATGCTATTTTTAGGAGGGGAGGGGAACGACACCTTTTTCACACCATCTCACTTTACACGTATGTCGTTGACCTGCTGTCATTCACTGAACCTGGCAAGATGATACAAGGCGCAGAGTCGTGGATCAATAGAAAGAACAGTCATGCTTTCGGGAGAGTTACAACTATACCCATGTGTTATTTCTCCGTCCTTAAATCATAATTATATACTAGATGAGAGATCTTTACACATATTTTTATACCAAAGCTGAATTTTTGCTACTTAGTAAATCGTTCTGCACTTTTACATACAATAAATGCCAATTGACTCGTACACATAAAAGAAGTAAATTAAATAGCGTCGGCACAATCGCGTCATCACAATGCGGGGACTCAATCTTCCGCATTCGCCAATATTTTAAAGAGTTCCTGTTTATTCTCAGGCTTTGGTAGCTCAAGCAAGTGCAGAAGGATTGGTTTAGTCAAGAGTAATGCCGCGAGGATTATAAAAATTGAAATACTAGACAAATCTCGTTTCGGTCTTAAGTCTGTCTGCTGTAGATCAAAAATATGAAAACTGTTTCCCGTTTTAATATGAATAGTTCTCGATTAGTTAAACATTTTTTTTAATCTCATACCATAAAACAACTAGATCCATATAATTACTTGGAACTATGATAACCTCAAAGTTTAGCTATCACTATGAAAATTTATTTGGGCTTCACAAAGTAGTTATAATATGTTTTATGCTTGAAAATTTTTATTAGAAAGATTGAAATGAAGACACCCTTTTTAAGTTATTTTTCAACTAAATGAGATTGTATCAAATTATTATTTAATAGCTTATTATATTAACTTTGTATTTTGATTCCATAAAAACAACTTTGTCGAATGTAAGGGCATTATATAAAAAAAATAAGCCAACTTCGATTTTCTTACTTCGACTTAGTGAGATAGAAAATCAATATTTGTACTTAATTTTTCTTTAGACCAATTGTTATGAAAATATTAAACCTTATTTTTCATGAATGTACTTGCTATGTTTTGGATCAGTCCTGAACACGTTTTAACCATCAGATATGTTTGCCCATCAATCATTATCACAGCTTAGTGTGGCCGTATATTGTTTTAAAATACATCCAATATTTATTTAGTCATTGAAGTTTTTCACAGTTTTCTCAGCCATAATATTTGATTAAGAGTGTCTCAACGTGTGCGTCAAAAGAACTATACATTTTATCAGGTTGGTCGCGATTTTAAAAAAAAACAATGTTCGTAGTGGGTCACGATACGCTAAAGTTTGAGAACCGACGTGTTTAAATACAGCTGTTGTTTCTTACACAAAAGTCATACAAAACTGAAGATGTATATTGAAAAAAAAATGAATTTCAACCCAGGTAGTTTAGGGATTAGTTTTATATCGTTTATAAAACAAAAACTGTTAGAAAGTTGTATCGTCGTCATAATTATTGTAGTTGATAACGTACTTATTTTTATAGCTGAAAACAAAATAAGCATTTTTTTAAATTAAAAAAATGGCAGTATAAAAATTGATACTATCACTTAAAACCAAAATTAATTGTTTAAACTGTACGTTTTGTGGTGGTGTTGCAGTGTGAAACAATGACACCAGTTGTTTCTATGATTGCTGCTTCGCTGTTTAATATAATATGGCGCCAGGTAATCGTACTGTTTCTTTGATCTACATCTTCACAGCTTGTCAAACAAACAAAACATGTTACAACATATCAATCCTTAAACATTACTATCATTTAATTCCTTTATCTATTCATCATACGATCCTGATATTTATCTAAATGTTCATCAATTACAAAAAGTACGATATGGTTGTTATTTGGGTGGAACAAATCGACACATCAACAGACATTTATCTGTTGTGCTTCAACGCGTCCATCTTTCTGTGGGCTTTTAGACTTGGTGGTGCACATCTCTCTAAGTCAATGGCAAATATCTTTGGCTTGACCCGGAATAGAACTCTTTGCAAAACAGTCGAGTTCACTACCGAATGCGCTGACAAAGAGCCAACTACTCTTTTAACATTCTTTATTTTTTTCATTCAGTTAACTATCCATTCATCCATCCTTCTAACTAACTATCCATTCATACATCCTTCTAACTAACTACCCCTTCATCCATCCTTCTAACTAACTATTCATTCATCCATCCTTCTAACTAACTATCCATTCATCCATCCTTCTAACTAACTATCCATTCATACATCCTTCTAACTAACTACCCCTTCATCCATCCTTCTAACTAACTATTCATTCATCCATCCTTCTAACTAACTATCCATTCATCCATCCTTCTAACTAACTATCCATTCATCCATCCTTCTAACTATCCATTCATCCATCTTTCTAACTAACTATCCATTCATCCATCTTTCTAATTAACTATCCATTCATTCATCCTTCTAGCAAACTATCCATTCATGATTTATTTCTTTTCATTATCAATTCATGAATGTATCAATAATCCCCCCCCTCCCAAATAATGTATTCATTTATTTTTACGTCTATGCGCCTATCCCTCTTTTAACTTCTCTATTTCAACAATAAAAAATTACTTAATTTACTCATTTATATCTTATCCTATATATCATTCCTTTTTTTAGCTATAATGTTATCTTTTATGTATTACTAGCTGTACCCTGCAAAACCTTTGCATAGAGTTATATCCCCTTATGCTTGATCGGTAGGCTGGGTTATTTTTTGGTTTCGGGCAGATCCGATTTTTCTCATGGTTTTATTTTAAACTGGAATACTGTTGTACATGTATTAATTCTTTACTTTCGATATAACGCACACTGGAAATGAGTATTATTATATATGATTTTATCCCTTCATTAATCCTCTCATATATCAAATCAATCGTCAAGTTTTCACTTTATCTGTTTGTCCATATATTTATTCATATATTCTTGATACACTTTCATCTATTTATCCTTTCCATTCATTCTTTCCTCCTTTCATTAACCATGTTATCCATGCTTTAAAGAACTATTCCTTTATAAATTTAATCATTCTTTAAATCAATGAATTCGGTCAGCATGTCATCAGTGGCGTAGTGCGCTTAACTCGCGCCCGGGGCAAAATACCTTTTAAGCGCCCCCCTCCATTCGAAAACCATATAATATTATATGTAAAATATACCATATAGCGCCCCTTTGTGAGTAGCACCCATGCATGATACCTCCAAGCTCCCTCCCAACTACGCCACTAGATGTCATGTACTCATGTTTCCCATCTCTCCATCAATAATTATTAATACATTCATCTTACCTTCTTTCCATCCACCTAATCATCCATTCATTATCTTATCCCTACTCTTGTTATATTTACTCACATCACTTATTCATTCCAAGTATATATATATATATATATATATATATATATATATATGTTACCGGCAAAGTGTGAAATCCGGCATTCTATAGAATGCCTAGGCAATGTATAGAATGCCTGAATTTTTCAGGCAAAGTATGAAATAAATTGCTATTTCATACATTGCCTAGGTATTCTATAGAATGTCGAGTTCCCGTTCGGCAAAGTATGTAACTATTGGTTGGTGAAACAATATGATGTCATGATGGTGGAAAAAGAAGGTGTGAGTGCCATTCAGTTTTACGTCGCGGACTCCGAGTTATTTGACGTACTTCATAATGCCCATTTGGCTATTGGTCATGGAGGACGGGACAGAATGTTGAAAGAACTATCACCCAAATACAAGAACAGTACACGTCATGATATTGAATTGTATGTTAACCTTGTCAGAAAAAACAAAATGGCGTCAAAAAAGGCATTGTAGTCAAGCCAATGGTTTTTTCAGAATTCAACTCCCGTTGTCAGGTCGATCTCATCGACTTTCAATTCCATCCTGATGGGGAATACAAGTTTATAATGGTGTATAAAGATCATCTCACCAAGTTCGTGGTTCTCAGGGCCCTGAAGACAAAGAGGGCAGAAGAAGTAGCCTACCAGCTCGTAGAAATATTTACGTTGTTTGGTGCTCCAACAATTCTACAGTCCGATAACGGCAGAGAATTTGCAAACAGTGTGGTAAGCAGCTTAATTAAAGGAGTACTGCCCAACCTTGAAGATCGTTCATGGTAAGCCGCACCACTCACAAAGCCAGGGGAGCGTCGAAAGAGCTAACCAGGAAATCGAAAATATGTTGTGTGCTTGGATGCAAGATGGAAAAACTGGCCGCTGGAGTGATGGGTTACGGTTCGTGCAACTCATGAAGAACAGAGCTTTTCATTCTGGGATTTAAAAGATCACCATACGAAGCACTCTTTGGCCGCAATGCTAAAATAGGCCTCACAACGTCATCCCTACCTGACGATGTTTTACAAGATATGGAAACAGAGGAAGACCTCGAAAAAAGAATACAGAACATACAAACAACACAAGAGCAGATAGACAGAGATGAAGGAATGCAAGAGACAGCCCTATCTGCAGAAGACATGCATGAGGATGCAAACCATGATGGAAAAGTATGCACAATTTAAAAATTTATACTTTGCCAAAACGACACTAGTCATTCTATACAAAGCCTAGGAATTGTATAGAATGCCTAGGAAAAGTATGCACAATTTAAAAATTTTATACTTTGCTTAAAACGACCAGGCATTCTATACATTGCCTAGGCATTCTATAGAATGCCGGCATTTCACACTTTGCCGGTAACATATATATCATTTGTTCATCCATTTAATCATCTATAAACTCATTCAGTTATCCATCCACTAATTCAAACATCAAACCCTCATTCTACTTACTTGAGATTCAGTCTTATTTATCTGTCATGATATATTAAGACTTGTAATTTAATCACACGCTTTTAAATCGATTAAATCCCTTACTTGCTTTCAAAAAAGTAGAACTATTCTCATGTGATGACAACAATCTTATCGTTTTAACGAATCAATCAAAATAGTACAATCTCAAACATAAAGCTTTAAATCAACGATTGATAAATGCAAGTCTGAAGACATGGAAAGAAAAACAAACTACGAAAAATACATAATCTTACTATCTCTCAGTAACATTTGAGTATTTTTTGGGTGTACAATAACTCAAAAAACTTAAGCGATTTTAGATTCGTTGGACAAAGGCATCATTATAATTCAATATAAATATAATGAAGGTTATGTCTTGCTGAGAAATGTCCGATATTGACGTAGTTGTTACAAGTGGTGCAGTGTATGGGGCCATGACTCCCCACGTGACTATACGTTCCTTGTAGCTAGAAGAGTTACTGTTTTGGGATCACTCCAACTGTTTTCGTTTTATAGTTAAGGGCCTGGGTAGGGCGGAGTGGGGAATTGGTTGTTGAAATGGTTACATTTACTGAATCTATAATAAGTAGTTAAAAATGAAATATGTATCGTACAAAACTATTCTTGCAATCTTACTTACACCCAGTGGCGCAGGGAGAGGAACTGAGGGTTATCTAGCCCCACAGGGCGTCTACCTAGGAAGGGGCGTCGAAAGAATGTTGCTAAGTTGTTTTTTGTTTGTTTGTTGTTTTTTTTTTAACTTTTCAGATTAGGAGAAAAGGATGCCAAAAAATGTAGCTCGCACAGGGCTCCAGCCTCGGCTCTGCTTACAACCATAAAAAATTGAGGCCATGAGGACAACAAATGAATACAAAAATTATACAAAAAGTAGTGAACTCGACTCGTCTGCAAAGGGTTCTATTCCGGGTCAAAAATTACCATTGGTCAGTAGGCTGAATTAGGGGAAGTACCTACCTCAATAAACAGGAGTTGTGTCAACTTCTATGCCAGTTAAATGAACAACACTTTTCGACATAGTAGTCATAACTAAATGAATGATATTTATATAGCCGCAACATTTGATCTTATAGCACTAAATTTTTATAACTATATTGAAATGCACTGGTGAAGCTGGCTATTTGTATGGAAAAATCAAAACTTCTAGAGTTTTCTAGAATTTCCCGGAACCTTCTCAAGTTCCCCACGTTTTTCTAGGAGCTTCTAGAACCTTCTAGAGATTTCATATAACCTTCTAGAATTGTATAGATTTTTTTTTTAACTTTCCAGAACCTACTAGCATTTTCTGTGTGCGTTATATATACATACTCACATTCAAAATTCATTCAAAATGATTTACAATTTCAGTGTCGATGAGGCAGTACTAAATAAAGACATATATTCACAAACACGGTTCCCAAGCGTTTGGATTAAAGCAAAACACAAGAAACAAAATGCTCCAAAAAATTTGAAAAAAGTTTTTAGGCCATCCACGGTACAATACATATATATATATATATATATATATATATATATATATATATATATATATATCACTATCGCACATCTGAATTAATTATTTAATGCCTGCCAAAAAGCGGGAATGTGTTAATCGCTACAAAGCTTATACGTGAATCCTACACTGCAACGCCATCTGTAAACCATAAACATGGTTTACATAATTATTTTTTTTTAGCCTCTTTATTCACTTTTGATCCTTACAGTTTTATAAAGCTTAAGCTAGCTTGGTGGTCTAGAACAATCGAAGATCATGGGATAATACTTTTCACATAACAATGTTACTAGGGTACAAGATATCTACGGGAGGCATTCAAAATTAGGTTAATGGAGAGTTTTTAAAAAATGAGTGTAATACATAAAGTTATTCTTAAAGTATATGAAAATTATTATTTTTTTTTATAGTTAATGACGAGCTTCTTGACTCAGATGAATCAAGCGACTATCTTTCAAATGACATATCAGCAACAGTTATGAATAGGAGCACTCTCTCAGATTTATGGCCATGGCAAGTGGATTAGAGATATTATATTGATCAGTTTAAACGGAATAAAAAATGCAATCGAGCTGTCAAAACAATTTACCATAAAAAAAAAATTATGTTTAACATTGTCATCAGAATGAAATGTTTCATAAAAATTGTACATGAATAATTAAAACTAAAATATACCTTATTTTAAAAAAAAAAAAAGTAAAAAGAAAAAAAAATGTTTAATATTGATGTATATGAGTTTTATCTCAGTTGCAGGGGCGTAGTGAGAGGTGTGCAGGGGGCATCATACCCCGAGCGCTACTCACAAAGGGGCGCCAAATGATATAATTAACATATAATATTATATGGTTTTTGAATGTGGGGCGCTAAAAAGGTATTAAAAAAAGGTAATTTTGCCCCCGGTGCGAGTGAAGCTTCTACGGCATTGCTTAGTTGTGCTCATTTTCATGAAGGGATTTGATAATTTGTTTTAAAAAAAATATATTATTTTATCACTTAATAGAGAATGAAACGAATCTATTCTGACGACCATCAACCAATCATTGTGATTTAAGCAGTAATTCAAGATACATTTACAATTCTGATTTTACACAATGCACACTATCATTCATGATTTACACTCACAGCCATTCTTATGGATACACAGACTAACGCCTAAAGTTCTTAAAACTTTATATTTAAATTTAGTTCATAGATTCATCAATTAATTTTTCAAAGTGCCCTCATACGTCTCTGGCAGTCAAAACCATATTTTTTTAAAAAATAATTGTACATTTCATGTATACATTTGCTTACTTAATTTTTTTTTTATAATGTGCATTATGTTTTTTTCCTTAAAAAATCTCATTTCGACTATTAAAATAATTGTACCATATCTATAAATGTTGATTAATCTCTATATATATATATGAATTTATCATGGAAATCTTATGCAACAGGAAATTAAAGCACTAGGAATTAGGCATTAGCCATCATAGACAGCAGAATCATGTGCAGCAGGAAATAATAGGCAGCAGGCATTATAAGCAGCAGATATCATTTGCAGTAGGCATCATAGAGAGCAGAATCATGTGTAGCAGGAAACAATAGGAACACAGCAGGCATCAAAATCAAAGGCAGTAGGAATCATATGCAGCAGGCGTCTTAGGCAAAATGTACTATATGCAGCAGACGTTATAGGCAATTTTTGGAAAAATTGGCTCGAATAATTGTATATATATATATATATATATATATATATATATATATATATAAATATATATATATATATATTATCACAATGTAATTTTATCTTCCGTTGCCTTTTATATACTGAACAGCTATCACAAAAGAAAACACTTTAACAAAATTAACAAAATCCTTTTGAAGATACCCGATCACTCTTTAATTCGTATCAGCACAATATCATTTACAAAACCATTAAACTGCACACAACTAACTGACCAAGTCTACTCTAATAACTGGGCCAAAGAACGACCTCTCATACCAGGTGTACTTTGCGACTCTCGTTCAAACAACTGGACATCAACTAACTGTACCCACAGTCCATCTACACACACACACAGACACTCACAGACAATACAACTCAGTCTACAGTTACACACTCGTGCTCTCCCCTGCTCATACATACCATACCGTTATCCAAACTCACAGCGCACACAGTCACTCTGTGACATATATATATATATATATATATATATATATATATATATATATATATATATATATTTATAGAGAGAGAGAGAGAGATTAGCAAATGACAAAGTTTAATCAAAAAATAATAATCGTTAAACGAATTATCGTAAAACAAAACAGCTTTAAAATGTGTTAGAATTAGTATGTATAAATATGTCTAGAAAAACTTTTTTTTCTTTTTATGTTTTATTTAGACTGATATGTACCAAATATGTTGTGATATTTCATCAGAGATAAAACAACAAGGCAATTTCCTTGTTAAAATTGTCAAAACACATTCACCCTTTTGGCAATGTATATAACGAGTTAACGCAGTGCACTGCAACTCAATTCGTCAACAAACTGTCTCTTCAAACAGGGTGTAGGGTGTTGTCTATGCTGTTAGTGTTGTTACTTCTGAGCATCTAAAAACTTGATAAACTATAAACATTTTAATTATAAAAAATAAAATACTAGCTTTAAAAAAAACGGATAAACTATTGCTTCTATGAAGTGGGTAAGTTAAGCCAGAAGTACTAGTATATTGATAAGTACGAGATAAGTGAAAAAGATAGCAGAGAGTTGACAATTAGCTAGAAGTTTAGCTCGATCTTATTAGATTTTGACCAAGAGCATTGATAGTGCAACGTTTTGTTTTTAATATCTGACAATGATGTATTCTTTTCTTCGATCTGTTGTGTTATCTTAATTATTACATTTCACTTGTGGTAGCGTTCAATTTAGGTGCACATCTCTAACAGATAACAAACACACCATGAATGAGGCAAACTACCAATATTTTAATAACGTCTATTACATGGACATCAAAGATAAAAACATACACGAAATAGAATTATTTGCAGCAATATTCACATCCAATGCCCTGAAAATTACATCTACATTCTAACCAGTCCTGAATGATTGAGATGGAAATACTTGAACAAAATACACTATCGAATGATTAAAATTTGCCACTGTGGCCTCGCACACAATATAAATTGCAACGATATCTTCTCTTAAAGTATATTGCAGTCCCGAAGGATAGAGATACTTGAGCAAAAAACAGTTTTGTTACTTCTTGTCTACTAATTCTTGCAACTAACTTTTCACTATCAGTGTACTGCCGTCCCGAAAGATTGAAGCAGTGAACTTTTAAACTTTACTAATTAAATGGAATTTTCCAACCTATCAGTGATTCATAAGTTCTGGTGATACACTTAAGCTATCGGTGTAGATATTTTATTCTCATGGTGTCGGAGAAAAAGGAAGAATTCTTCTGCATTTGACAGTTACTTCCCTTTTCGTATATCTTGCCACTACTACAAGTAGACTATAGAATAAGGGAAGTTTAGATTTAACCTTCAAACACATTCTCCCTATATCGATTTTCTTTCGATACTCTTATAACTATTATCAAAATTTTCATTTCTTCATTAGCGCCTACAATTAAAAATTAACCTATAATCAGTTTCTCCGTCCATGTTGTCATTGTTCCACCTGCATGTAGTCTACAATTTTACTAAACGATTCGTACACACTAGAAACCAAGTAGATTCAATAGCGTTGGAACGATCTCGTCATCACGGTACGGAGAAGTCTTCAGCATTCGCCATTATTTAAAAAAAAAGAGTACCTGTTTTTTTTTTTGCAGACTTTGGTAGCTCAAGGAATTACAAGAGGATTGGTTTTAATCAGACTAACACCGTGATGATCATGAAGATTGTTATATTAGACATACAAAGAATCTCTATATAAATAGTTTCGGTCGTCTCGCGTCTGTCTTCTGCGAATCAAAAGTATGCAACCTTTTTTTATCTGTTTTAATATTAATAGCGTCTGCATTCATTAAATGATTTTATAATAAATACTAGCTGTACCCTGCAAAACCTTTGCATAGAGTTATATCCCCTTATGCTTGATCGGTAGGCTGGGTTATTTTTTGGTTTCGGGCAGATCCGATTTTTTTCATGGTTGTTTTTTAAACTGGAATACTGTTGTACATGTATTAATTCTTTACTTTCGATTTAACGCACACTGGAAATGAGTATTATTATATATGATTCTCAACTCGAAATAACTAGATTCATATAATTACATGAACTATGATAACCTCAAAGTTGAGTTTTGGTGTATCTCTGCGAAATTTTGTTTTGGCTTCAGCAAGTAGAAATAAAATTGCCTAAAGTTTTATACTTGAAAAAATTAAATAGAAAGGATGAAATGAAACATCGTTTTTTTTTATTATTTTTCAACAAAATGAGTTGCTATTAAATTATTATTCTATAACTTATTATATTAGCTTTGTTATTTGAATCCATAAAAATAACTTGGCTGTATGTAAAGGCATTATATCAAAACAAACCAACTTCGTTTTTGTTACTTTGAAATAACGAGATAGAAAATCAATATTTGTACTTAATTTTTTTTTAGACCGTTTATTATGAAAATATTGAACCTTTTTTTTTCCATGAATTTGCTGGATATGTTTTAGATCAATCTTGAACGCTTTTTAAACCATCAGATATGTTTGCCATCAATCGATATCAGAGCTTAGCTACAAAGACGAGAGTGACTGTATATTATTTTATAATACATCAAATATGTATTTAGTCATTAAAGTCTTTCGCAGTCTTCTCAGCCATAATATTCGATAAGTTGTTCTCAAAGTGCGGGTAATGAGAAGTATACAATTTTACCAAGTGGGACGAGAAAAAAAAAGAAACAAGTTTTCCTAGTGGGTCGCCGGAAGCAAATATTTGAGGACCACTGTGTTTAAATATAGCTGTTGTTTCTTAAAAGAAAGTCATTAAAAAAACTGAAGATGTATATTGAAAAGAAAACAGCTGAATTCCAACCCGATAGTTAAGGGATTAGTTTAATATGATTTATAAAAAAAAAGCTGTTGGAAAAGTTGTATGGCTATAGTTATAAATAGCTGAATACAAACTTCTTTTTAAAGCTGAGAACTGAGTAAGTATTTTTTTTTATTAGAAAATGACAGTTTAACAATTGATTGTATTACTTAAAAACTAGATTAATTGTTAACTGTAAGTTCTGTGGTGGTGTTACTGTGAAACGATGACACCAGTTCTTTCGACGACTTCTGCTGCTTCGCTGTCAAAAGATGGCACGAGTTAAAAGTACTGTTTTTTTGAGCTACATCTTAACGGCTTGTCAAACAAGCAAAACATGTTACAACATATCAATCCTCACATGTTATCTATTCACCTGTCGATCCTTGATATTTTTCTAAATTTTCATCAATTACAATAAATACGATATGGTTGTTTTTTTTATGTTTTTTTTTATTTGGGGTGGGGGTGGGGGGTGGGGGACAAATGGATACATCGGTATTTGTTGTGCTTTCAAACGTCTTATACACCTGGTGGCGCATATTTCCTCTCCACGTCAGTGGCGAATATTGTTGGCTTTACCCGGGATAAAACCCTGTCCCTTTTGATTATGAGTCGCGTTCGCTATCCAGACTGCGCTAACCAGAAGCCAACTACTCTGTTAACATTATTTATTTTTTCATTCAGTTATTTATTTTAGCGTTTATTCCCTCGGTCTATTTATTTTACTACATTGTAAATTGTTCACTCTTTCATCAATAATCTCTCCATTCTTCCCATTTGTTCATTCACCTGGCCTTTCAACTCTAATTCCATTTATTCATTATTATAAACAAGTTCATCTGTCCATTCATTAACATACTCATTCTTCCATCTATCAATAAAACAATTCACTCGTCCTTTTATATCCATTCTTTTTTCAATAAATAATCTAAATAACCGTAATAAGTCACGGGCTATCCACGAACCATCTATCTTTTTTTCTCATATCTATTTATAGATCTATCTACTTCTTAATGTATGATCACTCCGTCATTTATTCCTTTACTTAGCCATCCATTCATCTATTCTTCTAACTAACTATTCATTTGTGAATTATTTCCTCCCTTTATCAATTCATGAATTTATACATACCCCCCCACCTCTAATAATGTATTCAATTCATGTGTACGTTTATGCGTCTATCCCTCTTTTTATTCCATTTCATCAACCAAAAATGACATAATGTATTTATTTATCTCTTTTTTTCTATCTATCATTCCGTTTTCAGCTATTATCTTATCTTTTAGGTACATCGATGTCCCTCAGATAAAGTAAATATATGCTGTACATAGATGCCCTTCAGATGAAGTAAATCTGTGCTGTACATAGATGCCCCTCAGTTGAATTAAATCTGTGCTGTACTTCGATGTCCCTCAGATGAAGTAAATCTATGCTGTACATAGATGCCCCTCAGATAAAGTAACGCTATGCTTTCTTCGATGTCCCCTAAGATGAAGTAAATCTATGTTGTACTTAGATGCCACTCAGATAAAGTAAATCTATGCTGTACATCGATGCCCCTCAGATGAAGTAAATCTATACTGTACTTCGATGCCCCTGAGATAAAGTAAATCGATGCTGTACATCGATACCCCTCAGATGAAGTAAATCTATGATGTACTTCGATGCCCCTCAGATAAAGTAAATCGATGCTGTACTTCGATGTCCCTCAGATGAAGTAAATCTATGCTGTACATAGATGCCCCTCAGATAAAGTAAATATATGTTGTACTTAGATGCCACTCAGATAAAGTAAATCGATGCTGTACATCGATGCCCCTCAGATGAAGTAAATCTATGTTGTACTTAGATGCCACTCAGATAAAGTAAATCTATGTTGTACATAGATGCCACTCAAATAAAGTAAATCGATGCTGTACATCGATGCCCCTCAGATGAAGTAAATCTATACTGTACTTCGATGCCCCTGAGATAAAGTAAATCGATGCTGTACATCGATACCCCTCAGATGAAGTAAATCTATGATGTACTTCGATGCCCCTCAGATAAAGTAAATATATGTTGTACTTAGATGCCACTCAGATAAAGTAAATCGATGCTGTACATCGATGTTCCTCAGTTTATGTAAGGTTGGTAAGGATGTAAAAAAAAAAACTAATGTTTTAAAAACTGAAACATCTACAGTTCCGTTAGCCTAAACACCATCCACTTTATTTCCATAGCTCAAGTCAGGTACACATTTAAAAACTGTGGGGAACTGGGGAGGGGAATGAACTTTCAAACAACTTTCACCATGACTTGGATAAAAACTCATTTTCCCTCTAGGTGATCGATTCTCAGATCACCTGGTGGACAGCTCTACATCGCTGGGATACCCATGTTCCCTAAATATTGGAATATATATATATATATTAGGGTGGGTAAAAAAATTTTTTTTTGGAGTTGGCAATTTGAAACATATTCAAAAAGTTGCCTATGGTCCTACTGATTGTAAAAATGTAAAATTTGTAAAAATTAGATAATGTCTTCCACTCCCAACTTTTTATTCAAGGGGTACGAAAAGAAATGCACTATGTCTAAAAAAAATATTTTTTTTTTTTTTACATTTTTAGATACTAAAACATGTCAATAATAACTATGAATTAATTATATTGCAGAAACAATTTTTTTTAGATCAATTAAAATGTATTTTCAGAATGTTACTCATTCAGAAACTTCAATAATTTAAAAACCTAAAATTCACTTTTCTCTGAAAAAATATTTTTGACATTTTCCTTCACTGTGGCAAGAAAATCTCAAAAACCACAAGTCAGATTTTGTTAAAACTTTTAATTTTTATGTAGAAGAGGTGCATTTATAGAATGTCAGAGGCTCTTCAAGAAATTTTAAGTCCATTTTTTTTTAATTTTCAAAATTAGCATTTTTTGCTTATTTTCACCATACAAAATTTTAAAAATTCATAAAAAATGTATCTATTAAATTATCAAAAAAGTACTTTGACATTCCCTAAAGTAAGCTTTTCTGATTATCAAATTGTACATTTTATATGAATCAGTCTATAAATATTTCAGAAATATTTGCCACAAAAAGGTCATAAATTTCAAGATGGCGGCATGCCGCACCCACAAGTATCAATATTTTAATATTTTTTTTTAACAAAAATATTTTTAAATCTACTATATCATTACTAAGATATTAAAATGACTTAAACTTTAATAATAAAAAAGATTTTGCTTTGACCCGGGTACCCCCCAATGGATGACATTGTATACCATTTAGAATGTTTGGTATAAGTAATATGAAATGGTACAAATCTATAAATCGTTCATGCAAAATATACAATGTACATATGAATAATACTGTTTATGGACTATCACAGGAAACGTGCTTTGCTTTCAACTTTCGGAAGAACATCCCTTGATTTCTTTGTTTGCAAAACCATCCCATGTCGAGAGCTATGTCCGTATAGTTTGAAATGTCCGTACACTTTCAAACTAACAGCAGTAACTTCTTTAATTGCTCTTTCAACAGCTTGAGAGTGACAGGGAATTTGATTCAGTATGATTGGGTTGTTGCGTTTAAGTTCATCATCACAAATATGTTCCAGCAGAGGAGGGGATGTCACTGCACAAAGATCCCAGTTAATCATCTGATCATATGATTTAGCTGCAATATTCAGGATTATGTCATTTTTGTTGAAAAATTCTAACTCTGCATGGAGCTGGTTTATGTCGTGCTGTTATGATTTTATTTACTGCATAACTTCCAATTTCTTCATCATTGTTCTAACTGCAGCCAATAGAATGTTTTCTGGATGTGCAAAGTAGCAGTTAATTTCCAGTACAGGCAATATAATAGATTTATCAGCAGTATCCAGGTTCTGAAGCAGTTGTATCTTATAGAAAAATTTTCTAGCCCCACTTTGACAAGATGGATCGCAAAAATCCTGTTTGCTTTTTATTGTCAACGCCATCTTTGCTCTCATCAGATATGTTCCTTGGCTGCCCTATCTATGTCGACGCATCTTTACTGCATCCAGAGTTGTAGATGGTGTTAACATGTGTAAGTCCTTCAACACAGCATTAACGATAATACATGTATCCCTAAAGCTTAGTTTACATCGATCCACTGCTTTGCATAATTCTTCATATTGATAAGTTTTGTTATTTGGAACTTTCCTCATCGCTGGAGAAGTCTGCATCAAACAGTTCATCATCTTCAGCATCCTGATCTGGAATATCATTATCTTTCTCATCATTGACGTTATCATTTTTGGTTCCTATCTGATCGCCACCCTGCATCAATGAATGTTTTCTTTGCTGTCGATTTTTTAAATATTTTTGTTGTTTGCTTGTCAACATTGTCTATGAACATATTTCTTGCCATCTTTTGATCCACCCAAAATGACCACTCAAGCACAGGAATTAATTTTTGAGTGTGGACATTTACAGTCTCCTCTATCCCTAACACCTGCATCAAAACATTTTTACATGGACAAATGTCGTCAAATAACTTTTTGAAGGAATTGTACCCCTCTTGAAAAGTAACCGATGATCGTTTTATATCTGAATATTTCTCAAGTTCATGACCTTTGGCTATAAGTCTTTTTACTCGAACAATTATACTGGTAATGTCATTTGTAGGGATACTAGCCTGGTCATATAATTGTTTAACTTCATGCACTAATGCGTGCGCTCGTGAATGAAGGCTATGATTGTATTGTTCCATTTTAAGCATCCACATATAGCCTTGAAAACATCTTCACTGGTTGGGAAGTTATCTTTTAGGCAATTCAGCTGCTATTTAAACACAGTATGTACAGTTGCACTTCTTGTAGAATAACTCTGTATTCATAGAAGAACTTAATAAAATAATTGAAAAATTAATCAAAAAATGAAAAAAACAACTATGCACGTCCGATAATGAATACGTTAAGCACCAGTTATATTGAGAAAAAAATGGATGCAATGCTATATCCCAGTTGTATAGAACTAATTATAGTTATTCATAAAAAAGGTTATATAAAGATAAAACACAAATTTTATATGCATATCATTTCTTTTTTGAATAACCTAGGTCACTAAATTTAACATGTTCAGTCACAAAAACTCACAATAAATATGGATTTAAAATTTCGAACAAAAGTTGGGAGTAGTAAAACTATGTAGTTTTCAAATATTTGTACATAGTCCATGTACTACCACTTGAAAATGTAACAACTTTTAATGATGTTTCAATAAAAAAATTTTTTTACCCACCCTAATATATATATATATATATATATATATATATATATATATATATATATATATATATATATATATATATATATTATGTAGTGTATAAATATCACACGTTATATTAAAAAATAATATCTAATCAATCGGTTTGGTAAAATTATTTCTTTACTTCACTTTGTTTAAAACTACGGGAGGTAAGTCAAAAGTTACTGACAAATGCTAAGTAACATTTCGTCAGTATTTTAAAACATATTTGTTTAGCCGGTACATTTAGTTAGACATAAAAATAGAGATTATGGTCAGCAGAAAATAAGTATTTCTTATTAAACTACAAGTTTACGTAGAATGGTTTAATGGTTATAAATATTTATTTGTCATTTACCTTAATGTGTATTTGCCAAAATCAATATCCTTATTTAAATTGTGCATTTTTTCCAGAGAACTATAAATACGATAAACACATTAAAGAGATTTAAGAAACAGGCTAACAACAGGATAGAGAATGACGTTGTAAGAAATGGAATTGAAAGATAAAAACTTGCGAAATATACCACAAAAACAATGATGTTTTCCAGGGTCATATTTAAAAAAGTACAAGGCACACAAGAGGAAGATTTAACGGCGGGCACAACTGTTGCGCACCCACAGTCCCAAACTTTTAGGGGCCGCAATTCAAACATTTAGAACATTAAGCCATTATTTAAACCTTTTCTTTTTTTGACGCCTTCGTTTATTTGTTAGGGACCCAATATTTTCTTCGGCGTACGGGGTCTCCATCACATATAGTCCGCATTTGAAATCCGACAGTCAAGTTTAATTTGGATATGCGGTTGACATGTGTTATCAACGACTGATTGGCCAATGTAAGATTATGCAATCGCAGGGTCTTATCCGGCGCAACGGGTTTCATTTGATTGGTCGGCTTTGATGATATTCTTCAAGAATGGGTTTTTTTTATCAATGTGGTTAACATTGTTTAATCACTGTTTATTGTATTATAATAATGAAACCTGGCGAAAGATGGTATTGTTATATCTACTGACTTATCAGTTTAATTTCATTTAAATATTCATTAATAATGCTTAATTATATTTGATAAAGACAATTGCAAATAAAATTTTTATAATTCTAAAACTAATTCATTAAAAAAAAACTGAGAGAAATATTCCCCAAAATATAAAATATTCAGTGTCTAAGAACATGTTTTACTAACTTCACCTATGTCGAAAGGTATTCTAATGAAGTCACGCTCTATTTGTAGACAGATATATCCACTCGTGACGTCATTTATCCAATAAAAAGTTCCAAAAAATGAGACATTAAGATTAGTTCAAATTAAAAGGTAGGTGTTTTTATTTACAATCTTGCATCATCGGATTGCTTCTCCATATTATTTCAAACATAACAACAAGTCTATGATAGAAATTTATGTTTACCATTTGCAGACATATGTTACAGATGTTAATGTATTGATACACTCACACAAACACACACATATGTATATATATATATATATATATATATATATATATATATATATACAGACAGATATATAGATAGACAGATATAAGTATAGAAAGATAGATAGAAAGACAGACATAAGACAGATTGATATATAGACAGACAGACAGACAGACAGACATATAGATAAATAGATAGATAGATAGATAGATAAATAAACATATATATATATATATATAGAGAGAGAGAGAGATATAGATAGATATAGATATAGATATAGATAGATAGATAGATAGATAGATAGATAGATAGAATGATAGATAGAATGATAGATAGATAGATAGATAGATAGATAGATAGATAGATAGATAGATAGATAGATAGATAGATAGATAGATAGATAGATAGATAGATAGATAGATAGATACATAGATACATAGATAGATAGATAATGGTTGGATGGATGGATGGATGGATGGATGGATGGGTGGATGGATGGATGGATAGATAGATAGATAGATAGATAGATAGATAGATAGATAGAATGATAGATAGATAGATAGATAGATAGATAGATAGATAGATAGATAGATAGATAGATAGATAGATAGATAGATAGATAGATAGATAGATAGATATGTTACGGGTACGTTCATTATGTACTCCATAAATGTTGACGGTTTCTTTTCTGTATTATGTGATTGCCTCTTATCATTTACCCGTGCTCTAGCTTTCCTCTTTTCTACCGTTGTACTGCACATTTAAATATACGCACAGTACACACACCTATATACAAACAAAAGTATAATGTCTGCTGTGTTGGTGGCAATGTTTATTATGCAATAAAGTCTCACAACATGAAATGTAATTTAACAACTTAGCTACTCGTGACCTCTCTCCTCTATATCTAAAAATCTTCCAACTCCAACTAACTCGTCCGCTCTCTACAACTGACTCTCTCAAACTTTCATATTCAACTCTAAAATTAACTCGTCCGTTTAGATCGAGGTAGATAAATAGATAGCTACATGCATAGAGAAACAGATAGATATGTTGATTGATAGATTAATAATTTGATAGATAGATGGACAAATTATAGCTAGAGATATTGGTAACATAGATATTGTTATAAATCTGCTTCGCCCGAGATGCCCTGAGATGAATGATGCAATCACTCATGTACGCCTACACATTTTAATTCGGTCGTTCACCCTCGCTTTAGTTCAAGTGATGAAATATTGTTATGTCCCACCTGCACTCCCACGCAATGACCTTCACCCTCTATTTTGGCGGGAAAACGATGGATTTAGCGTGGGTGAGACTTCCTATAAAAGGAACTGTGATGTGATTCATAGAACAGACGAACAAGAGAACGACGAGCGACGATCAAGGAAGAAGGAAGGGACAACGAGAGACCAGGTCTGTTGATGCCGCGAGTTCGTTATCAGCACATCGCCAGCGATAGATAACACGTAGACTCGTTTCAACTGGATTAGTTGTACGCATAATGGACTTTGTTGTTTGGTTTTAGCATGGACTATTATGACCGGTACATTGTAGACTGTGAATACATCTTATTATTCAACTAACGAACCCACGTGTCCTTTAGTGCCTACCTCGAGAGTTTTGGCAAGTTCGCAACAATATATTAGTGTGTGTGTGTGTGTGTGTGTGTGTATTGTGTGTGTGTGTGTGTGTGTGTGTGTGCAGAGTGGCGAAATTTTTATAGAATTGTGCACGACTGCTAGGTGAAGATTACGTGTTTGGTATCCTTGTTTTATTGATGATCATGAGTCCACCCAGGGTATACATGTGTACTGGACAAATAGTAGATGATAGTCAAAGACAAATACTGTTGTACTCGCCACACCGTAAATCCTATTCCAGAGTTGTAACTACATATGTTCCGATGGTATCCATAGCTTATTTTTAAGAGTGTGTTACTTTTTCACTTTCATAAAACCTTTAGTAATATTGTTCACCAATGAGTAGCCTAAAAGATTTATGTAAAAAAATGTCTTAGGCGTAATAGTATTATAGATAAAAATAGTAAAATTACTCATATATATTCAATAAAACTTCATAGTTTAAGAAAAACAAAATTTTGAGCAGGACGAGGCATCAATAGCATATTCTATTACTCATGGCTAAAATCAATTAACTATTTTCAAATGGAAGAGAGCTCCTTCCCTGAGTTTATACAAGATATTCATGATATCTGTAATGATAGACAAGAACAGTCTGTCGGTGATATAGTGAATAAAACAGTGTCACAGTTAAAGTCTGTGGTGAGTTTCAACTTTAATATAGAATTAGGACAATAATTCAAAATTGACAATTATTTACCTCAGTACTTTTTTTTTTGTAAAAAAAAAAAAATAGGTGCCAGTACTCAGTGATGGATTGCCTAAATTTTAGCTAAAACCCAGTGTCTAGTTGAGCTCTTATTGCGCACAATTTTAAAATAATTCAATTTTAACAAATTAATAATATAACAAATTAATAATGAACGTTTAAATACAAGAAAAGTAATAATTTTTTCCCCGCATTGAAAAAGGTGCCGGTACGCCGTACCGGTGCGTACCGTTATATAAAAAGCACTGCTTTTAGGTGTTTTCTCATCTTTTAGGTATTATCCCTTCATTAATCCTCTCATCTATCGAATCAATCGTTAAGTTTTTACTTTGTCTCTCTGTCCACAAGTCCACCAACAGAAATTTCGGGCCCCTGGGCAGGGCTGTCACAGGCCCCCGTGCTGATAATAATATTTTCAAATGTTGATTGGCCAGCTCAAGTCGGGCATTTGCACCCCCCCCCCCGTCCCTCCCTCTCGGCGGCACTGTCGGTCCGTATATTCTTTCATATAATTGATACCTTTTTATCTATTTATCCTTTACATTCATTCTTTTATCATTTCATTTACGATTCATGCATTCGTATTTTCAAACAATTATTCATTTATAAATTTAATCATCCTTGAATAAATGCATTAGGTCATCCGGTCATGTACTCATGCTTTCTATGTTTCTATCAATAATTATTTATACATTCAGTATAATTTTTTTTTCTGTCTTGCTATATTTCGACTTATAATTTTAATCACACGCTTTTAAATCTATATAATGCCTTACTTGTTTTCAAAAATGTAGAGCTTGACACATTTGATGATAACATTCTCATGGATTTAACGAATCAAATAAACGAGAACAATCTCAAACATAAAGCCTTAAATGATACACTGACAAATACGATTGATAAATATAACTACGTTAAGTACATTGTCTTACTAATCTCTCAGTAGCATTTGAGTTTTTTGTTGGTGAGCAATAACTCAAAAAGCTTTAGCGATTTTAGATTCGTTTGACAAACGCATCGTTATAAATCGATATAAATATAATGCAGGTTATGTTTTGCTGAGAAATGTCCGATAATGACGTAGTTGTTACATGGGGTGCAGCGTATGGGGGCGTGACTCACCACGTGATATAAGTTCCTTGTAGCTAGAAGCAGGCCCGTAGCCAGGTCAAAGTAAGCAGGGAGGCACCAGTACCCAGCAAGGGGAGGCACCTTTACTTTTTCTTTATTTTTTCCTCTTTTTCTTCTATTTTAAGCGAGGGCGTGCCCCCCTTGGCTACGGGGCTTGCCAGAAGACGTACCTTTTTAGAAGGGATAACTCCAACGGTTTTCGTTTTATAATTGGGGGCGGGGGAGTGCGGAGAGGGGAATGTGGTGTTGAAATGGTTACATTTACTGAATCTATAATAAATATTTTAAAAAATAAATATGTGTCGTGCAAAACTATTCTTGCACTCTTACTTACACCCAGTGGCGTAGGAAGGGTACTGCGGGTTGTGCAGCCGCACAGGGCGCCTAACTAGGAAGGGGCGCCGAAAGATCGCTGTTATTTTGAACTTTTCAGTTTGGGAGGGAAGGATGCCAAAAAATGTAACTCGCACAGGGCGTCGGAATGCCTAACTACGGCCCTGCTTACACTCATATACAATTGAGGTAATGTAGACAACAAATGAATACAATCAATCTATGTCAGAAAAGAGTGTCTTTCAGTTGATCTCACACACTCCCCTTTTATTTAAACGGATACCAAACAAAAAGTGGAAAGTTTCTTTTTATTATCTTGGTAGCTGATTTTTAGACGTGATACTCGTAGTGATAATTGCGTTGAGGAAGATATTAGTTTTAGAGAGAAATAAAACACCAGGTGGCATTGTTACATTTTTTAAAATTACAGAAATTCGTCTGCGAAACATAATTTCAGACACAATGGCTTAGCCTTATATCTATGGGTGTAACTATCTATCGTGGTGCTAGAGGCGAAAATTGCCGTCCCATCTTCGTGCTCCATATGGCCGATGCCTGCCTTGGTTGGAAGGAAAATAATATGCCCACCAATTCACAGCCATTGTCAAACATAAAAAATATTGCAGTTACGCAAAGGCTTATGTCTAAACTATTTTTTTTACTATATGTATATTTGTTTCACGTTAATTATATGTTTGTTTCGCATCCTGTGTTACAGATACAGGAACTCTAAAAATAAAAAAATACAAACAATTAAAATTTCGTCTGGAGTTTTAGAGACTAAATTTTTTTATTCTGCAGTCATCTTTTCCCTTTTTTTTTGTTTTAAACTTTATTTGTGTGTCCTAAGGTAAAGTTTGTTGTCTTATTTTTAAAATATCCCAAGTATTTCTTTTTGTCACTGTTAGCTGCATTTATTTTGTAATTTATTTACTTAATTACACATGAAATGAAGACCTTAAAGTCATAGGAGTGAGAAAGTGGAGGACGATAACCATGAATCGGGAAAAGTGTAGAAGAGTAGTATGGCAGGCTAGGGCTCTGAATGGGCTGTAGAGCCAAAGGAAGAAGAAGAAGTCGATTGAGGTCGTCTTTAATCAAAGTTCCGCTGAATTATGTTTCTTTTTGTATAACTTCTAAATTCTTTACAAATATACTACAACGTTAATATGCAAGTGTTTTCAAAGAAAAAAAAATTAGAAGGTTAAATTGATAAATGAATGAATGTACTGAAGGGATAAGAAAATGAATGGATGATTGGACGGATGTAAAGAAGGAAAATGAATGAATGAATCATTGGTGACAGAGAAATGGAAAAAATAAGTACTTGAAATGATCACTGAATGTAATTCTGAATTCAAGAATGATTTACTACATAATGGAATAATTGTTTGAATAAATGAATGTGTGATAGTATTGTTAAAGAAATGATGAAAGAATGAATAAAAGGATAGATAGATCAAAATTATCAAGAATATATGAATGAATATATGTACAGATAGACAAAGTGATAAAGATTTAATTCATTTTTGAGAGGATTGATGAATGAATTAAATATAAGATGAAAAATAAAGCAAGTTATAAGTTTCACAGTCAATATATATATATATATAAATATATATTGTGTGTGTGTCTCAGAAAATCAATTTTATTTACATTTCAGGCTGAATTAGGACATCAACCAACAAAAACCAATGACAATTTACCTCGAAAAAGACCAGAAAGGGTATCAAGAATAAACTCTACCGCAGAAACCTGTCCTTCAAAAAAATCATATGTTATTGCAAAAAACTGAGCAGACACCAATTGCTCTTTGAAGAGATGGGTTCTGATGTGTACACTGTACGACACCGCCTCGCAGCCCTGACTCTGACGATCATTGTACTGTGCATGGTGACTTACCTCATTGGTTCCCAAATTAATGATGCCGCGGGGAACGTAAACAGTGGCGTAGCCACGCAATATAACATAGGCAACAATTTACAATGGAGCAACAAATCGTTGGCTTTTATTTCGAGGCATCTGTCCCTGAGAGATCAACTCAACAGCGATGAGCTAACTAACTATGTACGTAAAAGCGATTTTAGTTATGACGAAAATCTGTTAAAGTTGGTGAAAGAAAACAAATTCGAACAGTCTGTAATACTATTCTTACTGCAGCCCACTGTCAACCAGCATGAGTTCCGGTATATTCAGAACCCGCAAAACACGTGTAATATTTTTCAACCACAAGTTCTGATTACTGTACCGTCTGCTCCTTCCAATTTCGAGAAGAGACAGAACGTCAGGAACAGCATACGTGAATTGTTAGCCAATAATCGCTCCAGCAATAATATCCTTTTGATGTTTTTCATTGGTCGGGCAAGTAATGAGGTAAATCAGCAGAAGATAGACTTGGAATCGGCCGAGCACGGAGATATAGTTCAGGAGACTTTCAAAGATACCTACCGCAATATTCGATACAAAGCGGTATCGATGCTGAAGTGGGCTAACATGTTTTGTCAGAGCGCCCTGTACGTTATAAGGACGGACGATGACGTCAAAGTAGACATTCCGCCTATGATTGAAAGATTGAAGTCGACAAAGTCACAATACGACAATTTCATCCTAGGCCATGTCTTGTACAACGATGATCCCGCTCGCAATCCTCGCAGCAAGTGGCACCTTCCTTACTCAGAATTCCCTGGGAAGAAACTACCCCCATACGCCCTGGGTGGCGCTCTCGGCTATCCCATGTTGACAGTTCGTCTCTTGTACCAGGCAGCTCTGAGAGTACCACCCGTGTGGCTGGATGACCTTTACATCACTGGGATATGCGCCCCCAGGATAGGAGCTAAACTGTTCAATGATTCAGCTTTTAGATTTAAACATTTTACACCGACTCATTTTATTTAAAGTCTAGCTAATGTAATCATTTGAACTCTGTAGGCGTAATTAATTTAAGCAAGTTTAATCAAGTTACCAGTACTGTTTATATGGTTTTAGTGTTCGTTTAGTCCTCGCCACACACTTCGACTTTATATTTTACTATATTCTGGGCAAAATAGAATGAAAAGTTACTGCCTACATTGTGCAGCCAATAAGCTCTATATAATTAAAGATTGAAAAAAAAAAGTATAAATATGTATTGACGTATTTCACTGTGTTCATGTTGTTTTCTCATTTGATTTGAAGTTATTCGTGCTATATACAGACAAAGGAATACAGACAAAGGAATACAGACAAAGGAATACAGTTAAAGGAATACAGACAAAGGAAATTATATAGCTCAATTAAATACATTAGCAGAGTCGTTCTTAGTAATTGGCAAACTGGATAGCAGGACAAGATCCCTTCTGTTCAAGGGACCTCTGTAGGGGATGTTAAAGTTCCGTAATTGTATCACACCCTATTAAGTTTTGTATAACAGCAAACAGAGAATAATTCTTTGGACAAGCTTCATGTTCCGCATTGCTTACATTCCTAGCAATATGGCCCTTTTAAAAGGAAGGACTATCTGCTCCTAATAATCTTTAACTAATAGGATTTGTAAGCAGTGGTGCTTAGAGATTTGTTTGCTTAGGGTCCTAATACCTTTGCCAAAGACCCCCAAGTATACCTAAGCCTACTGTCCACAAGATATATATATATGTAGCGCTATGACACTAAAGACTTAACAATAACAAAGATAAGTAACTAATTAAGTCTATGTTTCAAAAAAGGTTAAATGATAGTTTTTTTTTCATAATAAAAATTTTTTTCAAAGATGAGTTATTTAAAATTCTTATAGCCAAATGAAAGAAATATTATTTTCAATAATGCAATACAATCTTTAATTTTATATCTATAACTATAACTATATAGTCAGCCCATGTTCATCTTATGTATATTTTTTATTGCAAACAGCAATTAAAATATGATAAATCGCATAAGCAAATCATACATTTGTAGATTCTGTACAGACATCTGAAGATCGCCCGAACAAAAGTAAACATATTTCACTGTTCTATTTTTAGAGCTTGATATTGAAAGGAAAATCCCTATCTTATTTTACACATGTGTAGAAGAATTATTTTTAAAAAATGGCATGTGAAAATAAATAATTGGATCTAGTGATACAATAATGAATACATTAGATAATCATCTTCAACTTTTAGTGTGACATAATAATCAAATAGTTGAAATGATAATCACCTCATTGTAAAGAATATATATATATATATATATATATATATATATATATATATATATATATAACTAGAACGTGCGTACATTATTATTACGACTGGTGTCTTCTAACACAATCCCGTTTATTCAAATGATTACTGGTACATCAGAACATCAGTTAGAGAATAAGACACCAGGCATGGAGCAAATCCTTCCTCGTCCTTTCCGTTCGACCAGTATGGTTTACAAGCCTAACAAGCCTGATATTTTGTGAGCTCTCCTTCCTGGTCTGAGAGACATACCATGACCCACGGGGAATGGATCATAGGGGTTCTCTAGTCAGGAAAAAGCCCAATTACTTGCGAGGGTGGTAGTACTGTGGTCAATGAGGACTATCCGAGACCGCAGTATTCACAGCTGATGGTGGTGACGGATGTGGTCGGCACACAACACCCTTCCACTCCGTCCCACTAAAGCACACCTGCGCAGCCTGCCATTTCCGGCTGAGGGTACAGGCACACTACACCCTCCCCTCTGTCGGAGTAGCAGGAAAAACCCCTTTCCTTGCCATTCTGGCCGATCGGCAGTACACACACCCTGCTGGTCTGGCCAGTTTGGGCAAGGATTAAAACCCATCTTTCTGCCATCCCTGCAGATGATAGCGGACACACTCACCCCGCCTTCTGTAGGCATGGCAGACGTGCATCAGCGCCGCCAACAATGTTGGTGTGGTAGGCACACTACACCCTACCATGCTGGCAATGGCGGCGTTAAAAAAAAAAAAAGAAATTACAAGCCTAACAATATAGGCACATTTGTCAATCACAGCAAGTGGTAAACCAATGACTCTGTTTTTCAGAGAGTTTACCTCAGCCATAAACTATCAATCGCATTCAAATTATTCATTTTTTAAATAAATCAAAAAGCACTCTATTTATTTATACGAGACAATTAATAAGTAAATTATTCTTTAAAAAAACACAATTGTAAAATACATATTTATTTTTTTAATTCAATTAGATGCTAGTTTATGTGGACAGTTCATGTAAACTTATTCAGTGTGATATTTTCAAAAGATTTTATTTCAAATTCAAAAGCTCAAATTGTATACCCACTAAACCTAATGTTTTATACCATTTCTGATGTACCCTATTTTCGAAAGGGAATATTTTCTTTGAGGTTGCGACCACCTTTAGTTAAAATATGATTAATCGCATAAGCAAATCATACATTTGTAGATTCTGTACAGACATCTGAAGATCGCCCGAACAAAAGCAAACATATTTCACTTTGTTCTATTTTTAGAGCTTGATATTCAAAGGAAAATCCCTATCTTATTTTACACATGTGTAGAAGAATTATTTTAAAAAAATGGCATTATGTGAAAATAAATAATTGGATCTAGTGATACAATAATGAATACATTAGATAATCATCTTCATCTTTTAGTGTGACATAATAATCAAACAGTTGAAATGATAATCACCTCATTATAAAGAATAGATATCTTTAAATATATGAACATATTCCAGGAATAGTGTGCTGACGTAATTTCCTGCCCAACTAGTTTTGGATGGAGGAACAAGTCTTTATCCATTAAGGATGGATTTGTAGAAATCCCTCAGGTGAATATTCTGTTTTATCATATATTCTCAATTATAGCCAGACTCATTATCATATAGCCTTCCTTACTTATCCATTACTGTGTACTGTCAATCAAGCTTTACACCTAAATAAAATTGAGTCAACAATTAGTACTATTAAGTACTATACTGTATAATGGATAACAAAATATGTATAGTTATCTTCTTATGATGCATTTAAAATACTACTGTCATTTTACTGAAAATGCCAAATATTGAAATGAATCAAAGAAATACAAAAATAAAATATTTCAGCGACATATTTTGCTTGATTATTTTATATTTTATTTCGGCAGATTTACTTCCTAGTTGTGGTTGACGACCACTCCTTATGATACACTTTACCTTTCACAAATATACATTTTCAGCTGCACCATTGATTTTCATAGTTTGAAGTTTCTTTAATAGTTATGTTGTTATTTTTTTATTTGTACGCTGTGAGATCATTGCATCAGAATTGTATACTGTATTATATTTTTTTTAAAATATAATGAACACTTGATGTTCTAGAACAGCGGCTCATGTGAATGTACCCCAAAGGGTGCGAAAGTATGCTCTCCAGTACCCCCGCCAGGCGTACATTCGCGATTAAATGTACTAGTTTTATAATTGAGCATGCACACATTTCTAATGCAATGCTTGTGCACGTGGTTTCGTGATGACTCACGCATTAAACTGGCACCCTTTTTCAAACTCTTGTTGGTACCCCTGCATAACCTTCCCGAAACCCCTTGGGGTTAAGAGTATCATTGATTGAGAACAGCGGTTCTAGTAAAACGTTTACATTTTAAACGTTTCGTCTCAGGGCTTAAATGTTTGCATCGGTAAAACTGTAATAAAACACTGCACTAATACCTTAACAACTAAGAATTTTGTAAGAAAAAAAAAATATCACGTATGATTATTACTGAGCTAAAAATAACTGGATTGCGCAAAGGCGTAAACACCTGACGAGAGTTCGGATGCCACTTAATAGTACTCGGGCTCACTAAACAATTGTAAGTCTTTGTTTTTATCAACAGAATATAAAGAGCATTGCTATTTAAAATGCTCTACCACTGACCAAAAAAAAAAAAGTTGCCTTTACTGTTACTGGCTTTGCACAAGTGTTGCACCAGAAAAATTGATGCACAATAGAAGTTCATGTAAAAATGAGCACTTCAGATATAATATGTAATAAAAAATAATGAATTCTGAAACAAAATTCTTACCATTCAATAAATATAATCTTAAAAAATTAAATATAGATTGCTATTAAAAAACGTTAACCCAGCTTCGTCTTCATGACCATAATTAGTATGCATATGTTACGGCCAATTGTTACAGACAGTCCAATATGGATGATCTCAGGTAAGGACTAATGTATTTTTCAGATCATGGTTTATGTCCTCGCTATATCTCATTTGGTGGTTCCATGAACATTGCACTATCGACTTTATGATTGGAATGAAGGAATGGCATTGCAAAAACCGTCCCATTAGTGGTTTACTGGATCTAAGAGATTTCATCTCATCCTTACAGGAACCTCACACATCTACATTGATCTCACCGCAAACTCAGTCAAGCTACATCATTCCATTTCAAATGGTGAATAGAAACTTACTTGAGAAGATAAATGTCAATATTATCCAGTGCAATAAGGTCAACAGGCTGAAATTGTGACAATAAAGGAAAGAGTAGATTCAAATTTCTTATGCCCTGGGACCATGTCCCTTTTTCCCGCGTGTGAGGACAAGAAAAAATATTTGCAGTGCATGATTAATCTTATAAAACACACTAAAAACTGCATATTTCAATTGTGGAAACTATTTACAACTTTTGTTAAGAGGTGAGGATATTATTTCAAGAGTAAATGATATGTCTCTTAAAATAGTATTTCAACAAATAGTGATATGAAGATTAATTTTATTTGTTGTAAAACCATAAATAGGGCTAAATCTTTTCAAAAAGTGTTTTTACGTTATACTTATTACATAAAAATGTTAACATATAATTTAAAGTCTACAGGGTTCATTTTTAATATATATATATATATATATATATATATATATATATATATATATATATATATCAGTATGCCTTTTAACTGGATTTGTGACCGGCTAGTTTCAATAAAGAAGCTCTTAAAATAAAATGATAAAGAAAGCTAATGGTAAAATCAGAGAATTGCAAATTAGACTTCATTAAAAGAATATAGCTATATAAATAATAGCGGTGTGAGTTCTACGTTAAATCGAAAGTAAATAATTAATATAACAGTATTCCAGTTTAAAACTGTAAAAACGTAAACAAGAGTAAAAAAATTATGAAAAAAAAGGATCTGTACGAAACCAAAAATAACCTAGCCTAATGATCAAATCTAAGGGAATATAACTCTATGCAAAGGTTTTGCAGGGTACAGCTGATATTAAAATAATGTGTGTCTATAAACCAATTTTTTAAAATTATTTTTTTATGATAAACAATCTATTTACTGCACGCTCATTCCTCTTCTAGTGCTAAATTTATTATTTGACTTTCGGCCCCCAACGTCTCGTTTTCTTCCAATGCAGCCCGAAGTTTGAATGATATAAAATCAAAATAAGTCATGCATCCATATATCAGTCATTAATATTAGGGAGCGACCGATATGCCTTTTTACAGATAGTCCGATACCGATATTTTTCCCCAGCATTTTTGCCGATACCGATATTTTGCTATTAGTAAAAGGGTGTCTTGCAGAAGAAGAAGATTAGAAGAACAAAAGATTTGAAAAGACAAACCTGAAGACCGAAGCCAGAGACACAAACCATGCCTGCATAATCTCAGAAATCTGCATGTTTATTTTTTAAAATTAAACTTATAACGAACAATTTGTTGTTTTTACTTTTTACTTGTACACAAACAGAAAAGTAAGATAAAGTTGTAAATAATTCATGTCAAACTAAAAAAGTAAAAATTAATGGTTAATTAAAAAAATTAAAAAAGTATTAATTGTTAATTGTAACTTCATTAACTTGTGAAAGTTGTGATGAAATTAAAATAATTGTCTTCGTTAATCTTTGTAATTTTTACTGAATTTACTTGTAGCAGATTTTTTTTAAAGTTTGAAAAATAAAAAAAATACTTAATTATATCAGTAAATCGCTTCACTCAGGTGAACAGTTAACTGGAAGTCTGTAAGTAAACTTTAACTCTGTAAACCAAAACCAATTTAGAGTTACTAGATTTGTGAAAAAAAAAACAACAATGTATCGGCAGCCAAAAATCGGCCGGTCCGATAATTAATTGATAGGGCCAATATCGGTCCGATTATCGGTCGCTCCCTACAAAAAATCGGCCGATCCGATATTAACCGATAGTGCCAATATCGGTCCGATACTGATACCGATCCGATTATCGGTCGCTCCCTAATTAATATGCATTAGTCAAATGAAAAAATTCTAAAACATGTGAACGAATATAATCATTATTGTGTTTGTTATGGGAGATAGCTGGACGATAGAAATATTCTTATGTCGAGTGCTCCGTTAGTTGGCAATATCCATGTCTCTCCTCCACTGAAACATTAAAACGTGTGTCAGTGTGTCAGTGTGTGTGTGTGTATTTTAATTATGTGTGTAGCCGTGTTCTTATATGTATGTGTGTGTGTATTAATACGAATTAGTACTGAAATAAAAGTGCTTATCTTGATTGTCGTGTTTTTTTTCATTTTACAGACCATTAGAAATGGCTGCTGAGTTGCAAATTGAAGACAGTATCTTTAAAACGTATTCATTTTTTGGAGGTAAACATAAGAAAAGTGTTGTATTTATCATGAAAAAAAATAATTGTAAAAAGATCTATTAAAACCATATAACTACCTAATGTTATCATTGTAAATGAACTTATTAATTCAACAATTTTGATTTAAGTCATACAATGCTAGCAAATTTTCATAGAATTTTTATATATCGTCAAACGAGATGAGTTTGAAAAATCGAGAGAATGATTGGAGAATATTAACTTGAAAACAAAGCATCAGTGATTTTTTTAGACAAGTGACTATCACAGAGAACAATATCATGTCATTGAAAAAAATTTTAAATAATAAGATAGTACATTTTTATATTAAACATCGACATTTCCCAAAAACGAATAAATTTACAGTCAGGCACATGCTACTTAGAATATTTTTTATTTTTTTTTATTTTTGCGCTAACTAACAACTACATTGAATACTGCCTCTTTTTCAATCCTTAGTATCCTATCTACCATATAAATAAAAGGTTTCGTATATTTATATTTACATAGCTTAAAGCATTAATGCCTTTTCTTAATAACGAAAATCAGATGGTGTTAAGCAGCCGACAAATTGGACAAAAGAAGAGCAAATAGGATGTGGAGGTTATGGGAAAGTGTATAAAGCTAAGGCAACCTTTAATAATCAAGAGCTTCACTTTGCTGTGAAACATTTAGAAGTTCCTCAGAAAAAGAATGATTCCATTTATAAAGTAATCATGAAGCTTATTATTAGTATATTATGTATATATTTATGTATATACATTTTTAATTATATCTCTTTTTTCATACTTATAATGAATTAAATTAACCGGGAAAATCCTTGCAATTATCTCTACAACATTTGCTAATCGACAGCTTTACTATAATAAAGGACAGGAAATGATAAAACATGCTAATTATGTAAAGAAGTAAAATGCATTTTCAGGAGAAAATTCTTCCTGAAATTGAAACTATGAAGAAACTTAAACATGATAGAATCGTCCGATATATGGGGTGCTATATAGAAGATTTCAATGTTTATATTTTCATGGAACTAATGAATGTAAGAAATTCCTTTTTATTTTTAATTTAATTGATATTGTTATTGCTAATAATTTGAATTAAAAATAACGCATTAATGTAAAATAATATCTACATTAAATTAATGTAATAGTAATATACGACACATTCTTATTTGCAATAATCTACCAGAATAAAATGTAATTCATTCACTTGAATATTTTATTGGAATTTATTGACAACAATTTATAAATTTGCCGTTTCTCTAGAATTTTTGGCTTTGAAATAATGCTAATGCATATATAATATAAATATATGTGTGTGTGTGTAAAACTTTATATATCTCAAGATATCACTTGAAGATCACCTAAAAGATTGTACACTAGACCTACCTACAGCTTTCAAATTCATTCGGCAAATTATTGAAGGTTTGGATCACCTACGAACAAAGAATATTTTGCACAGAGATATAAAGAGTTAAGCGTTTTTTGTTATCTACTTTTTATAACTTTTACTTCATATGTTTTTATTGCATGTTATTATTTGTAAGTGGGACGGATGGCCGAGTGGTGTAGATACTCGACTGTCGACCTGAGAGTCCTGGGTTCGATCCTCGTAAGACCCATGGAATTTTTCCAGGTGAAATTCGGAGCAAAGACGTCCCACAAGTCCACCCAGCTTTAAATGGGTACCTGACTTTAAGTTGGGGAAGTAAAGGCGGCTGGGCGTTGTGCTAACCACACAATCCCTTCATATGCCGAGGTTATAGAAACAGATGAATTCTACACTTCATCTGTCCCGATGGCCCGATAGGGCTAAGGGAACTTTATTTTTTTTTATTTGTATACCAATCAATCCTTGTATGAAAAACCCTACAGCTAAATAAAGAGATTCACTTCCACCAATCAATACTTATTATATTAGTTTAATACTAGTCGTCCCGCAGCGTATCATACGCCGCCTTATCAATCAATTTAAATAACACGCTCGCTGTGATCCATCTTGACCCACTTTAAACAACACGCTTGCTGTGATCCAGCCCTCCCGTCTCCCGTTAATTTTCATTGCTTTTTATTTTTGGTTTGCAACCATTCGCTTTGCGTCTGCCTCAATCCACACTTCCCCTAGCACATTACAGTATTTTTGCTGACTGACGTATTCGGGAATTCCCCATATAGCTCTCCCTTCTCCCAGCACACTATAGTGTTTTTTTCCCGCTGTCGCGAGTTGTCGACGTATTCGGGAATAACAATTTATAAATAGTCCTGCATCTTGCATCTCAAAGTTGAGAATTATATTTATAGATACTTAAAATATATTAAAATATATTGATCGTAAAAAAAAAGAATTAGGTTTGTGCTAATTTTCTTTATATTAGAATGTAAGTTTAGATGTGGACCTTTATGTTTCTATGAGATGGTTAACTTTATAAAAGTTCTACTAACTTAGTCTGACATAATGTAAGTAATATAATCGTTAATTAGACGTGATATAAGATGCAAGATTTCAAATGCTTACACCCACATAATGAGTAGTTAGTTTATGTTTCTTGACTGGTCGATTATTCTTAGGCTTTTCTAAGGTACCACGTGTTAAAAAGAATAAAACTGTAAATAGACGACATCGTAGATATCTGTTGTAAAAGAGAGTTTAGATTATCGTTGGCCACTCTAAATTATACATTTAACAACACTACAAATTTTAAAAAGTAAGTCTTTATAAATAGGACATAATTATTCAATCAATACAAATACTCAATTGTGCAATGTTACACAATGGTACATCATTATTTTCCAACTCCTTATTTCTACAATTAAATTCAACTTATCACTAGTAAATACCGAAAATATTTTAAAAAGTAGCATAGATACTGATGTCCATACTCAATATAAATAGGCATTTGAAGATATCACAATTTAATTTTATATTCCGACGCCTTTTATATACTGAACAGATATCACAGCAGAAACACTGATAACTAAATCAACAAAATCCTTTTGAAGATACACGATCACTCTTTTAATTCGTATCAGCACAATATCATCTACAAAACCCTTGAACTACAACAGCTAACTGCCAACGTCCACTCTAATAACTGGGCCAAAGAACGACCTCGCATGCCAGGTGCATATCATGACTCATGCTCCAACAAATAGACATCAACTAACTGTACACACAGTCCAGCTACACACACACAAAGACACCCAACAACTGGATATCAACTAACTGTACAAACTGTCCAGCTACACACACACACACATACACCCAACAACTGGACATCAACTAACTGTACACACAGTCCAGCTACACACACACAGACATCCAACAACTGGACATCAACTAACTGTACACACAGTCCAGCTACACACACACATACACCCAACAACTGGACATCAACTAACTGTACACACTGTCCAGCTACACACACATAGACACCCAGAACTGGACATCAACTAACTGTACACACAGGCCAGCTACACACACACAAAGACACCCAACAACTGGACATCAACTAACTGTACACACAGTCCAGCTACACACACACACAGACACCCAACAAATGGATATCAACTAACTGTACACACAGTCCAGCTACACACACACAAAGACACCCAACAACTGGGCATCAACTAACTGTACACACAGGCCAGCTACACACACACAAAGACACCCAACAACTGGACATCAACTAACTGTACACACAGTCCAGCTACACACACAAAGACACCCAACAACTGGACATCATCTAACTGTACACACAGTCCAGCTACACACACAAAGACACCCAACAACTGGACATCATCTAACTGTATACACAGGCCAGCTACACACAGAAAGACACCCAACAACTGGACATCAACTAACAGTACACACAGTCCAGCTACACACACACACAGACACCCAACAACTGGACATCAACTAACTGTACACACAGGCCAGCTACACACAGAAAGACACCCAACAACTGGACATCAACTAACAGTACACACAGTCCAGCTACACACACACACACACACAGACACCCACAGAGAATACAACTCCAGTTACACAATCATGTACTAACCCTGCGCATTCATACCATTCCGTTATTCAAACCCTCAGCGCAAACAGTCACTCTGTGACAGAAGACATTGATTTGCTCTATGAGTAATATGAAGGTTACTATTTAAAATAAAAGTAAAATAAAGAAACGTTATTTGCAATGCTTTAGATTGTTCTGTTTCTGCAGACAAATATGCAGAAATCAGTCAGTACGCAAAGAAACCCAATAAAAAAAGAGAGAATTAGAATCGTAATATATATATATATACATCTTTTAAAAACTTTTGGAGAATTTTTTTAATGAAAAATATATGTATTTGTTGACTTATTTAGTTAAACTACTTTGTGATAAATTATGAAGTATATTTGTATTCACATATTTAGGTGGTAATATCTTGATCGATTCAGAAGGTAACATCAAGCTCGCAGATTTTGGAGTCTCAAAAGTATGCAAGACATTATCACAAAATCAAACACCATTTGTAGGGACTATGAAATACATGGCACCTGAAAGGTTAACATCAAAAGGCGGCTTTCCTGCAGATTTATGGTGGGTGATTTAATTTCATTTTGTTTGATTAAAGCAGTTTCAAAATTAGCATTAAAATCTCATTAAGCCTTAGGGTGGGGGGGGGGGGGGTTCTGTTATCTTACTTTGACTTCTATAGAATGACTCACTTTCTGATATGATAAACAGAGATTGTGTAAGAGATAAAGAAGAAAGGTGTAATTAAGACTAGCGGATAAATAAGTGATAATAGATGATAAGATAGATTAAATTGAGAATATTAAATATATATATATATATATATATATATATATATATTGTCACAATCCAATTGGTAAGTTCGTGGTCTAAGGGTTCACCCATGTCCCCGTAGGTTGGACATACACATTAATATTCATATATATATATATATATATATATATATATATATATATATATATAACATATACAATTCCATGACAACATATACAAATCAATGACTCTTGATAAATAATCAAACAAATAACTTTAATACCACCTATAAATTACTATACAGAAAATATTATATTTATGTGACGATTTCCATCACCCGCCCAGTTAAATTAATACCACATAGAAACTGGCATATGGCCCAAATTGTATTAACATTCAATAAGTAGACTATATTAAAAATATCAGCTATTACATTATACTGTCCAGTGATCTCTTAAGACTGGGCCGTTAAGGTGTACTTCAGGCAGGGCAATTCACGCTAAGTACGACTCGGACAAGTTACATTCAATTCAGGGCCTACATGTTACAAACAACGTCATGTACGACAATGTACACAATGCTACTTCTATATTAAACTACACAACGTATTGTCTAAACTACACAGCATACCTCCAGGTCGGTCATCCTACCACACACACACACACACACACACACACACACACACACACACACACACACACACACACCAAACATTAAACATGTGAATAAACCAGTTACATGGCATAGGGCGATTGCAATAATAAACTTACCAAATCTATGCGTTGCACGTCACTTGCAGCTGTTCACTAACAGAGCGCCGCCACAAGTTTCATTTTATACCATGCGCACCAAAATGTGCTCAAACATATTTCAGAAATACACTCCATTCACTACTCTATGCTATTTTCACAGACACACACACACACACACACACACACATATATATATATATATATATATATATATATATATTATAGAGCTGCTATTCGATTAAAAAATTGATCGAAATTAACGCATGAATAAAAAATTTATCGCAAATGAACGCACATTTTAATCGACACAATATAATATATTTGTTTGTATTTAAACTAGTATGTCATTACATCATAGCATAGAATTGACATAATAAAATTATTATGGATGATATGATAGATGCAATAACAAATAAATTAGTGAATCACAAGAAAGCTCATAGAATAGCCTTGGAAAAAAGCAAAAATTATTCTGAAATAAAAATAATTATAAAAACACTTGTTGCTAATAAAAAAAAGTTCAGACATAATTATATATAAACAGGCCCGTAGCGTGCGGTTTTTCTGGCCCCCTCTGCTTATTTGTTCTACTTAGTAAAATGTATTACCTGCCGCCCCCCCCCCCCACTGCTATTGCCAGGCCCCTGCTGTAGGATTCTCACGCTACTGGGCTGTATATCAATGACCTAATTTTAAAGGAAGAACCAACAACAAACAACAAAAACACAGACACAAAAAGACAGTACTTAGTACCATATCATTTGCTAATATTGTCAACATGAACTGAACTCCAATATATATAATAATACTCATTTCCAGTGTGCATTAAATCGAAAGTAAATAATTAATACATGTACAACAGTATCCCAGTTTAAAATACAACCATGAAAAAAATCGGATCTGCCCGAAACCAAAAAATAACCCAGCCTACCGATCAGGCATAAGGGGATATAACTCTATGCAAAGGATTTGCAGGGTACAGCTAGTAATTCTTAATGCCAGAAATAACCAAAGAAAACTTAATGTAATAGATAGGACACAATCAGCAAATTAAATCAAAGAACAAATTGTAAATAATGATATGAACATATAAAGTTATTGCAAAGAAGATAAATCTTTAAAGTAATATATTAATCTAGCTTAGATAATAATCAGAATACTACATTGAAAATAATTAACATTTTCGTTACAATTCCAACAACTGAAAATAATCCATTAAAACAAATTGTTTTTCCAACTGAATTAAGAGCAAAAATTTCTACTACTGCTCATAATACTTCTCTAGCATGTCAGATAAGACCGTAGAAAATTTTTGATAGGATAAAACTTAATAAAAATGAAGCGATTGAAAAGACTTGGGTGGGCGGAAATTACGATTTCACACCATAGCCTAAAGAATGTACATAGACTTTGTAACCATAATCATACCGAGTCATAGTGATCTTATGAAAATAACAAGCTTACTTTATACGTTTATATTCAATAGATGTACCCAAGAAAAATTATGAATCTAAATGTTCACATTCAGGTCATGTTGTTGTGTTTTTGTTGAAATGGTGACAGGAGAGATTTACCCGAACATAGAGATGCATCAGATGTATTTAGTTTTGGACAAAAAACCTTCTCCTTTAAACTATCTCACACAGCCATTGCCGAAAAAAGCCACTGAGTTTCTTGAAAAAGTTTTCGAAATTAATGTAGCCGATAGACCTACATCACGCGAGCTTTTAGCTCGTATACCTGAGATTGGTATGTCTAAAGCTAAGAGCCGTAAATTAAGACACAACTTACATAATCAAAAGTTAGAATAAAGAATAATCTAAAAAAAAATACCAATGAACGCTTACAACAAAATTATTTTTGCAGATGACATTGAGACAAATTTATTTGATGACATATCTTTTGACGAACGAGATGCAGGTAATAAATTATACAATACTTTTTGTCAGGTATACTATTATATATATATATATATATATATATGTGTGTGTGTGTGTGTGTGTGTGTGTGTGTATATATGTAGTGTAGATTGAATATAAAGAAAAAGCTAATATAATTAGAAATTGAATTAATTCCTCACAATTTAAGATCTAGAGAAATCTAAAATAAATACCAATGAACATGAAAACTTAATAAAACAAAATTATTTTTGCAGATGATATTGAAGCTTTTGACGAACTAGATACAGGTAATACGGTATCTTATACTATCTATATATAAATATAAAAATGTACTAACTTGATACTTTTTAACAGAGAAAAACGGCCTACGAGATTACGAATTTTTATTTTTTTATTAAATTCTAATATCTAAATTTATTTAAAAGAAATTTCTTTAAAATACGCTTATATTTAGTTTGCATTGGAAAATTCAAAATAATTCCTTATATATTACGAATATTATTAGAAACTAGCTGTACCCTGCAAAACCTTTGCATAGAGTTATATCCCCTTTGGTTTGATCAGAAGGCTAGGTTATATTTTGGTTTCGGACAGATCTGATTTTTTCATGATTTTTACTACTACTGTTTACGTTTGACGATTTTAAACCGGAATACGGTTGTATTAATTCTTTACATTCGATTTAACGCAGAAACCCAATTTGTATTAATATATTATATATACATGGGCGTAATCAAGGGGGGGGGCATTTGCCCCCCTCCACACACACACATTTGGGAAAATGTCATAAAGTTGTCACAATAAAACTGAATTAAATTTCCTGAAAGTTTATTACATTGAAGACACTGTACATATATACATATATCAAACATAAAAAAAAAGAATTATATCTGTAACTATAACTGATTACATTATTGTAATTTTTTTTAAATAATGGTTTCTGTGATGAACAGTTAAAATACTAATAAAATAAAGTATAAAATTATAAATTACACTGATACAGAAATAATATTTTAAATTTTAGCTATTTATTCTGGAACAAAAATTGTAAACGTCTTGGTATTTGTTCCATTCGATTGATAACATTTTCTTTAATTTGTTGATACTCATCATACAAAGACCAGATAAACGATCGTCACCAGTTGTTGAGCATAGCCACATTTTTACTCGTCTTAGGGTGCTAAATGATCTCTCGATTGTGCATGTTGTTACTGGAAGAGCCGGGGGAATGATGGTCGTGTGATAAAGCACTCAACTGTCGACTTGAGCGTCCCTGGTTCGATCTCCGGTAAGGACCAATGGATATTTCAGGTCATGGCTAAAGTCCTCGCTATATCTCCCGTGGCGCCTCCATGACCAATGCACTATCGGCTATGGTGGGGATGAAAGAAGTGCACCATAATAAACCGTCCCAATAGTGGTTTAAAGGATCTAAGAGATTTCGTCTCATCCTTACAGGGACTTCACACACTGGAAGAGCCAATGTTGTCAAAAAAGCCATCTTAATCATGGGGAAAAAACTGGTTCATCTAAAACCTCACATTGTTTGTGTTTTTTCCCTTTTACTACTTTTATATTTCCATATATCAGGTTTTAATCTCCTCGATTGAGTTGTAAAATGCGTAAAAATCAGCAAAAGCCCTGGCTTGATCCTTAAAATGCGAGTTTCTAGTTTTGTCATCAAAAAGGGATTCAAAACTAAAAGGGAAAATGCTGGTTTATAATTCTCAGGCAAATCAACTTTTGGATTTTCCCTGTTCATTTGTCTTCCAACTTGTCGTGGAGGTTGAATGTCGACACCAGTGTCATCTGCATCACCTTTTATAACTCTAAAAATTTCCTTATACCTCTCATCACAATTCTGCCGATCAACAGCCAATGTAGTCAACAATTCTTCAATGTATGTTTGTACTTCTAGTTAATTTAAATGCACTGACTGCAATTTTCAGGTCACAGCTTCTAACTTTGATGAATATTTTTGAATTATAACTAAACAAACATTAAATATAGGAATATATCAGAGGAATTCTTCTGTGACCATCATTTTCCCATTTTGTTCTTTGACAAATCTAACACCAAGTGACATCTGCTCTATGCCTGAAATTCAAGTGTAGAAAATGCAACTGAATTATTTGCTTTACGAACAATGTCTTCGCGCAAGAGAGACCCACAAATTTCGATAATAGTGTTTTGCGTAGTTGCCGAGATATACTTAGCACTACAATAACCAATTGACAAATGATTACCAAGATCCATGTCATAAGAATTAGATTCTTTTCAACGAAGTGCTAAATCATGCATGCCGTAAAATAGGATTGTATAAATGATGGGACCCAGTTAGTTACGATTTTCTTGAAATTGTCTTCTAAATGATGAGTTCAACTGCTCATCTAAAGAAACTGCTTTGGCTTACAATCATAGAACAAAATTGCTTGCATCTTCATGAGTCTTTGTGACATGTGTTTAACATCTGGGTAATTGCATCTTCGTTGGAATCTTTAAATTGCATGCATGGTTTGATGACAAATGCCCCCTCAACTGCTCGAATTACTTTTTTTACGGAAACAACACGCAATATTTGCAAAAGGCACCTTTTAACATACAAGACACGGTGTATAGTCTGATTACCATGCATATTTAAAAACTCTGTTTCCATCATTGTCAGCTCTAAAATCCTACTTTTTATCAGGGGTCTGAATTAATTTAGCATTAAATAAAAAAAACCAACAAGAGTTGCCAGATAAAAAAGCCGAATGCCAAGAGCATTTTTGAAGGCCTACTCAGGTTATAGAAGGCCAAATTAACAAAAAAACAAATAAAAATCGAAACCTTCTTGTGTTTGTTGTCAAAATGTTTGAATTTTCAAAAGCATTTATTTATATCATTATAAATAATTAATGTTATACTTAACATAAATTTAATTAAAAAATGAACCTGCATGTCATCGACAGTTGAATTAAAAAACGTGTATTCTTGACCCCCCCCCCCTCGAAAAATGTCTAGCGACGCCATGTATATATATTAATACTATATTGAATAAAAAGTCAGGATACCAATATTTATTTCTGTCCCATACCTCTTGCTGTATGTAAATGAATGTAGTCTAAGAACATATCATTTCCAGTTCAATTTAATTTAAGACATAGTGCTTCCAATATAATTTGATAGTTTTAAGACTCATTATTTACATTGTTAAATGTAGCATTATAGACTTGTAGAATTTGTTATAATAAGTATTTAATTTTGTCATTTTGAAAAAAAAAACAGAAATAACCACTGGATCTCGGTCTTTAATTTCCAGTCATCATAATTTCTATAAATAGTTGTTTGATCTAAGTAATATTTTTTAATTTGATATTTGTAGTGCATTTCTATAAAAGCATATTTCTTTTTTTTTTTTAAAAAAAAAAGGTTGTTTTATAAGCTTTCTTTTTAATTTTACTTTGTGTGTGTTTGTGACTTTCCCTTAATCTTGTAAATCACTTTTAGAGTACCATAACATAAGTGAATAAATGCGCAAAATCGTGAAGACTTATTTTTTGTCTTTAATCTACTTTTAAAAAATTAGGCAGAGGTATGCAACAATAGTAAGTTTAATTATTTTAAAACTAATAAGTAATAAAAATATTAAAAGATAAAAACACTTTATAAAAATGAGCTGAATAAAGAGAATAATTTATTATATCATACAAATATTATATGAATTATTATTACTAAAAATAAAAACTTGGGTGCTTACGAAATACTGATCTAAATATATGTGTAGCATATTTGAAAATTAGTAACACTTAAATAAATAATCTAAATACTTAGAATGGCACGGACGCTGATATATATACATATATATATATATATATATATATATTCATATATATATATATATATATATATATATACAATTATACATTCATATTCCCCTATTAGTGTTTTAATTTTAATTAAACAGCCAATTGAGAACGCTCTAAAATAGTCTCAATATAATGTGACATTGACATTCTTTCTAATTTATCTTGCGCTATTGTAAAAAGTAAATGACTGATTAGACAGATATTTAGACAGATGTAGGCCTATAGACATATATTTTAAGTGGTGCAATGAGTAAAAATCAATATCTTTTTAAGTCTGTGTGGACGAAAAGAGATAAACCATGTTTCCAGTAAATTACAGAATTACTCATTAATCAATCTTCAATTATAGTTTATTGTGAGATGATCTACACCAGGCCAAAATGTGAAATAATTCCATTTAAATATTTGTGTTTTTTTTTTTTGTGTATTTCTACAACATATTGCATCTTTAAATTTTAATAAATCATGAAAAAAATCGGATCTGTCCGAAACCAAAAAAAAATAACTTAGCCTACCGATCAAACCTAAGGGAATATAACTCTGTGCAAAGGTTTTTGCAGGGTTACAGTTAGTAAAAAATAAATGGATAGACTAACGATGTCTTGTGTCACAGTACGTATGATTCGTTTGTCATGATTTTTTCGATAAATAATTTTAGAGAGAAAATTGTTTACAAAAGTGTTGTGACAATGTTTTAGCTGCAACCACGTGCACATTAAATGGAACAACTGAGAATTTCATTACTTGAAATAAAATTAAAAAGGTGTGTAAAGTTTTTTTAAGCAGTGCGAGCGATGAAGCTGTTTAACGCAATCTTATATTTGGTGAATTACCGCGAAATTTTTACTAAGAAAGCAAAACAGAAGATTACGTTGAGCAAACAGAGAGCAATGTTTACAAACGATTTTGCTAGTAACAGCGAAAGATGTCCCACACAATAATTAAATCTGCTCACTTTCTAGGCTAATATTTTTTTTTTAAATCATCAAAGTGTACTATGGAACTATGTCCCATGGTCCTCACCAGAGATGATTGAACCAGGGCTCTCAGGTCGACAATCGAGCGCTTTACCACATTGGAAGCCTAGACTATATATATATATATATATATATATATATATATATATATATATAATTCTCAACTTCGAGACGCAGGACTATTTATAGATTGTGAAATTCCCGAATACGTCGACAACTCGCGACAGCGGAAAAATAAACACTATAGTGTGCTGGGAGACGGTAGGGCTGGATTACAGCAAGCGTGTTGTTTAAAGTGGGTCAAAATGGATCACTCAGTAAATCTTCACCCGTCAGCTATAGATGTTTAAAATGTTTCAAAATAAATTTCGCTTTACAGAAAACATACTTCGCTTTGTCATTGTGTCCGTATCAAAGATTGTGTCAGTATCTTTCCTCCTTCCTTTGCAGCGTATGATACGCCACGGACGACTAGTTCTTTTATAATATCAAACATCTCCCTCTGTGACGGCGGTCCTTCTACAGATCCTTGAAGAAAGGTTTTTGATATACGAGTGTTTTAGATTAGGGGCAGCTCTCTGGAACTAAATATGCTCATAAACCCAAGCATATATACACACATATTATATTTAGTTCCATTCTGCAGATCTATACCAAAAAAACTATATTATATTATTAATGTAACATTTGTACATGTTTGATGATGTTTTCTATCGAGCCCCGAATATTTTTATTGTAGGCCCCATAAATTTAATATATATATATATATATATATATATATATATATATATATATATATATATATATATACACACACACACACATTTATTTATTAACCCTGGAGACTGATTAAAAAATTTAAAAAATCACGTCTTAATTTTATTTTTTTAATTTTGTTCTATCATTAGGTACTTTAGAGACTGACAGTGTACCAGTTCTTGATGATCTTGATAGTGTAGAGCTCCAGGAACGTCGATATTTATATAGAGAAAACAGCTGCCAAATTTATTTAGACGTTTTAAACCCGTCAGAGTATGAAGATGATGATGATGATGTTTTGAAAATGCATGGTGATGACGTTAACATGGAGCATGAAGAAAAGAGATTTGGAAATGAAGATCCGGTTGATAATAATGATGAAAATGAAGACCACATAAATAATGACAACAAAGATGAAAAGCCTGAGGATAAAAATATTTATTATAATAACTATACTTATTCACGGACGAAAAACATTTTCAATATAAAAATAAAAAACCTTTTTTACTCAGAGAAATAAAAAGATTTAAAACTAGTTAATATTTTATTGATGCAAAAAAGATATTTACAACATAAAAATTGTGTGCTCTCTAAAGACTGTATTTATCTTCAATTCAATGTATTTTAAGTATTAATTCTTTTGAATCAAGCATGATAAATTTATATTTTTTCCAATTAATTCAGATAAGATTTTAAACTAGGCCTATTAGGCAAAAAAAATGATATGATGCTTGTCATATATTGCCAGTATTAGGCAAAAAAATTGACATGACGTTTGTCATATATTGCCAGTATTAGGCAAAAAAAATGGCATGATGATTGTCATATATTGCCAGTATTAGGCAAAAAAATGACATGATGCTTGTCATATATTGCCAGTATTAGGCAAAAAAATGACATGATGCTTGTCATATATTGCCAGTATTAGGCAAAAAAATGACATGATGCTTGTCATATATTGCCAGTATTAGGCAAAAAATGACATGATGCTTGTCATATATTGGCAGTATTAGGCAAAAAAATGACATGATACTTGTCATATATTGCCAGTATTACCATAAGTTTTTAAGCCACTGAAAACTAGCCCAACAAGTATGATTGGCAAGAAAAATAAACCTCCTTTTTTCCAAATTTTATGCCTGATTTGTTTATTTAGGTTATTTAATGCCCTCCCTCTTTACGACTGTCACTGTTATATGGGTCTCTGCTGAATCGTTCTCGATATTTACGCCCGTTTCGATTGACACTCTCCCCTTCCCGCTCCATCTCTGCCATTCTATTTAAGACCTAATTTCAAAGTATTAAACCTGAAAAACCGTTATATTTCATTTGACATACTTTTAAATTTGGTTCAATGCATTGTTTATTTTTTTTTTGACTTATGAATATAATCAAGTATTCTAACCTATTTTCTTGTACAGAAACTGATGTTTCTCGCTGTTGTGTAAAGCTAACTTTCATGATTGCTTGTTATCTTTATTGGATTTCAATGAATACTACAATGTTAATTTTAAACAGAACCATTAATATGTAAAAAAAGAATTAAAAAAAAAAGAAAAAGCTCACTTAAGGCCAAAGGACTCATAGGGGCAAATGACGTGTAGAATAGGGTGGTGTGAATGTAGAGGTAAAAAAAAGATTTTTTTGAATTTAAATATGTAATAGTTTGGAAAAGTTGTCACTATAGAAGATGATTTTGTAGCCAAAGTTTCACCTCTAAATTATTATTTTTTCAACTGCCCCAATGACATGAAATATTGATGAAATCCCTTAAATCTCGAACAATTTACTGAAAATCGGCTAACAACAAACTGTAATGTCCAAACATCCATTTTGTCCAATTAATAACTTAATCAAAACAATAATCAGTCTTCTGGTTGAATGCTGTCATTTGCTGCCTGGACAAAATCCTGTTCTTTATGAAGCCATTTCGGGCCCTTTCTCCGCATACCGACTGTGATGTTTCTGTAACGAGTTTCACATGTCTTTCTACGGCTTGAGTGTGACAGGGTACCTGGATAATTGGCAACATAATATTGTGTTGATCATGTATTCTGCTAGTTATTTCAGACATTGGAATATTGGCCAACAATGGTGGTGCAGTTACTTCAGCTTCCTGCCAATTTATCAGGTCAACATAGTCTGTTGAATCAAAGTTCAGTCTTGGAATACAAAATTTTCTGATGCCAGTTTTCTGTTCCTGACGAGCCTTTAGAATTCTGCGCAGTCCAAGTTGTTTAATGTGATCTCGATCATCAGTGACCATTGCTATCAATAGATTCTCTGGATGAGCAAAATAGGCATTTCTTTGGATAACAGGATCAATGATGTTCTTAACTTCTGTTGGCAGTGAACGAGACAAGTGAATTGTCAACCAAATGTGTTTAGTACCATCTACACAGCTGGGTTTGCTTTTGATTGCAAACCACACAGGAGCATACACCTGCATAATGTAAATTGCCAACATCTGTAAGCTTTGAGTTGGATTTTGTTGTGAAATATACAATCGAAGAATGCGATTGGCCGTTGTCAACCACCGTGAATGAGCCATTTTGCCAGGGTTTCTTCTAGCAAGTTCTTCTGAACAGCAACCGGTCATCACACTTAAGCACATTTCATGTAAATACCTCTGCTCTGTACTTAGTTCTGAAAGTGACACATCAGGAATGCTACTGCTAATTGCAACAAAGTTGCACACTGGCTGGAGCTCGCAATTTAGCAGGGCAGAACCTATTGGACCCGAAAATCCTTGTGGCCCAGTTGTTTTACCATCAAGATGTTTGATTAAATGGCGCAAAGGCAGCTCATTTGCATGCAACAAGCATGGCAACCATTGTAATGGTCTACCCAGTTTGATCTCCAAAAGTCTTATGATACCTCCAGCAGGTCCTGTATTTGTTGCAGTACCATCACATCCAATCCCTAAAATGTTGGTTATGTTGTGCCCATTGCTGTCAAAATATGTATATATGCAGTCAGCAATATCTCGAGCTGATGATGATTTAGGTGCTAAATGTGTGATGAATTTTCCTCCAGGTTCATTCAGTATTGTGATGTGTTCCTCATTTACTACATTTCGATACCAACGGCTTCCTTTCTTCTCTAGTTTAATTGTTTTATCCTTGCGGCCGTCAAAATAGAGAGTTTGAATTGCATCAGTAGAGTCTACTAATTGATCTCTGGCCATCTTTCGCTCTCGTCTCAGTTTATAGCGATCAATTACATTGGCAGCCTCAGTTTGTGAAACTATACCAAAGTCTTCTAGTACTGCTGTCGCAACTGCTGCACCAACCCTGTCTGATACTGCAAATCGATCACATATTTTTGCTAGCTTTGGTATTTTTCTTCTCATCTGGCTAGAGCTCGGTTTGGATGAAGTAGGTGTCTCAGTATCTGTAATCATGGTATTGCTTTCGGCTTAAGTCTGAAATAAATCTTCATTGATGCCAATTTCGGCATCTGATGAATCATCATTGTTCAAATCTATAACTCCAGGGCATTGGTCATTCAAATCGAGTTTGGGTGCTTTTTTGGCTCTTGAGTCCTCCTTCAACTTGCGATCATAGGTCTTTTTTAGTTTAGCTGAGGAAGCTCGATCAACACTACCAATAAACATGATCCTCAATGTTCTCTGGTCCTGCAAAAAGTGTTGTTCCTGAGGTGGCACTTTGTTTTGCTTTGCACAACCACAGTTTCCAGGAACACATTTGCAAATTGCAACGTCAAAGAGTTTCTGTTTACTTTTGTCAGCATATTCTTGCAACTTCAGCAAATACTTGTTATCTGCTTTCCTTCCTTTAAATGGCTTCATGAGTTTTCTGAGTTCATCATGTGAATTTCTGATCAGTTTGAGAATTCTAGTGTGTGAAACAACCGGAATGGACGCTTTATGCCATACAGCTTCAATGTCTGTTGCAACGATTTCAGCTATTTCACTCACTGTGGGCTCTTTGGCTTGATCAGAACTTAATTTTTGTCTGATGTGACTGTAATACTTCATCATGTCCATATAGGTTGGCAAAACATTTGTAACCAATTCACAGGAATGACCAAAAACAGGGCATTTATTGGCAGCTCTGGTGTCAACATTAGATGACATTTTTATCCCGGTGATTATCTGAGAAAGCATTAAGGAAGGATTTTTATATAACCATATAAAATGAGTGAGCCATAAAAAAATGTTTAGCATATTTGGTATATTATTCAATTATGTATACTCATAAAGCGATAATATTTCCAGTGCCAGTATAATGTACAACAACTGCGCCATAATATCTGGACTAGATTAAATGTGAATGGCAGATAATGAACTCCACCGGGAGCTAAGTTACTAAAATATGCTGATTTAAGCAGTAGATACTAAAAAAAAAAATAGATACTTACTCTGTGTAGAAAATACAATGTACGTTTATTCGCCAAAGTAATTAAAACACTTGAAAATAGAGGGTAAACGAATATTGTAAATACCGTTTTGCTTATAACGGAAGTCCAAATTTTCAACATGATTGGGGCACCACTCAAAATAAGCAAAAAATTCTGAAATTTTGCAGAGTTGTTAACTAACACTTAAGACAACTTTTTAGCACTATTACATTCAGAAATTCTAAACTTTATTTTTTCACACCACCCTAGTGTAGAATTCATCTGTTTCATTAAACTCGGCATATAACGGGATTGTGTGGTTAACACAACGCCCAGCCGCCTTTACTTCCCCAACTTAAAGCCAGTACCCATTTAAAGCTGGGTGGACTTGGGGACTTGCACCAAAACCTGAAAAAAATTCAAGGTTCTCACTGAGTTTTGAACCCAGAGCTCCTCCGGGCGATAGTCGAGCTACCCGCACATTTCATGCATGACGACTACATGTAAACGTTTGATGAGCAAAAGAGTTCGCGTCTGCGATAAGAAAAAACAGCATTTATCCTCTCGGTGCCCACAAACAACGTAAGTTTAGGTCATTGGAATAACATCGCGATTGTCGGCAAAGTGTAGAGACAGTATATCTACACTCCTACAGTATAAGAACTTTTCTTGGCTGTGCTAGAGCCTAAGTTCACATATTTTGGATACAATAATGAGGTTTGGAACTATCCACATCTTCACAGATATGGGACTAAAGTGGATCAGGATTTTATATAAATAATATGTTTTTAAAGCTTGCGTCTCGCTCTCGAGAAATTCCTGCAACTTATCTTTGATTTTTTTTTTTTGCGAAACAGTGAATATTCTGTTAGGAACTTATCTTTTATGTCTAGAACGATATTTTAGTACATGTATTCTGTTGTTGTTTGCTGGCCTGGGTCCTAAAACGGCTGTAGAGCCAAAGGAAGAAGAAGATTTTGCTGTTTTAATTTAACTCATTTTTATGACCATAATTAACAGAGGTGAATGCTGTTTCTACCCATTTCTCACTCAGCAAAAAAAAAAAATTTGCAAACATTTAAGAGTCTTACAGTAATTTATTGTTTTTTATTTCTTCATTAAACTGAATAAAATCTTCTTGTTGATGTTGTTTTTTGTTGAAGATTAGCCTACTTATAAGATTTTAATTTAAAAAGATAGATAGCAACCGACTTTTTAAAGTTATTTCTTCAAAGAAGCATATTATTTTATTTTTTTTTATTCCCTTAACCGATGTGGTTGTTGGGGAAACGAATGGACATCAGCAGGTGTGCTTTTCGAAAGTCCTTTCTGTTGGGCTTATAGACTTGGTGGCGCCCATCTTCTCTCCAAGTCAGTGGCTGATATTTTGTGTATAACCATGTACCATTAGCATGTGAGGCAAGTCACGATTAACATCGCTATCCAGCCGTCAATTAATTTATTAATAAGGCTCAAACAGGCTGTATATCTTTTATTCTGTGATTTACCCCCTCCCCATATAACTAGCAAGACTTTTTTTCAAATAGGTTAAAATACATCAGTGCATTGAACACTGGAACTACCTTGTCAAAATTTAACTTCACAATTGAAAAACAAATGGATGAGAAACTCTCCACCTGCATCAATGTATTATGTACATGTCTGATCAATTCATTCAAATATATGTATGCTGCAGCCTCACTTTAAAACAATATTTATCTAATTAAATATATTTTACTTTATAAACCTCAGTCAATAAATAAATCTTCTAAACTCGTGTTTTTTTTTTTTTTTAAATTGATTTTTTTTTCTGTTGGGTTTTAAATTACAAGCAATAGTTTACTTTTAGGAAAATACTTCTTACCAATACACATTTGTTCTAATAGGTAAACCAGAAAAAGAACCCCATTTAGAGCTCTACACTTTTCTGAGGGCCACCAGGGAATTTTTACGTCCCTGCCAAACAAGTAATTAATTTTAAATCTCTTCTTGTACCTAGTTGTACCTGTACCCTATAGGTACTCCTTTGCTATTTATTACTCTGAAGATAAATTATTTGGTTGAGTTTCACAATAATAAGCCCACGCTAAGTCTAAAAGAATGCTCCCCCCCCCCTCGAATATAAAACCTACTATGAAATGACTTAGCGATCTGTGGATGTGTATAAGCAGTTAATGTCGGTTCATCTGGATTGGCTGGCGGCAACTTGCACTCCTTTCAAGGTCCCCATGCTAAACGATATAGCAGTTGTTGGCTGTTTTAGATGGGCCCAAATATAACAGTTGTCAGGGGCCATGAATTAACTAGTTCCCAATACTAATAAAGCCCTAGGGCTATTGATTGAGGGGGGGGGGGGCCAGGAAGCAAGTGAACTGGTATAACATGCATCAAGGTTGCACTAACATCAATGATAAAGGAAAATTATTTGTCTGTGCCGCCTCCTGGCCCCAAACCTTTGCCTAAAGCCCTCAAAACCATAAGAACATATCTACATATTCACATCCATCCACTCTAGAACACATATGCAGATAACACTAACTAGCAATTACATATGAAAATTTCTTTTTTTATTTTTATTACAAAGGTATCAAAAGCTTTATCTTCTAAATTTTGAACATGATAAAAACATTACATCTGATGTAGAAATTAAAATATATGCATATGTAACTTACTAAGCAATTACATCTGAATGATTGGATAAAAGTGACATCAATTAAAAGAATATGATGATATAGTAGAATAAAATATTGCACTAGTGTTGGCTACAGTGCCATTTCAATGTCGTACAACTCAAATAATCAACAAAGTTGAAAGTTCATAACGAAAATTAACTATACTTGAGCACTAAAAATTCATGAATACATAATGTTTAGTAGTGCTGCAGATAAAACAAGCCACACAATAAAATGTATTTCTGGTTAAGATCATTTAAAAACAAAAAAAAAACATTATTGATGTGTCATAAAGCTAGGCCTACATTTAAAAAAAAATATAATGGCCTAAAACTTGGCACCTGAATAAATCTGAAGATTCTATAGTTAACATTATCTTAAGTAAGTTATGGTTAGTTTTACTTTCAATAAAAGTATCACAGAATTAAGGCCACATTAAAAAGTTCTTGGCAGCAAATTAGTTAACCTAAAATCAATGTTCTTGTTTACAACAGTTTAACGGTTCTAGAAAAGTAAAGGTTCCATTCAAATTAATTGACTTCATATTAAAAGCCCAATCTAAGGATTCATTCAAACAAGTTTTTGCCTTTACAATTAACTTTCAAAGTGGCTTAATACACTTTTTGAAAGTATGATGGCATGTGGTGAAACATGTATTATTTTCAACAAATGAGACCTAAGCTAATAAGAGCAATTGTTTATTGATGATTTAATCATGGTCATTTTAAGCCATGTGCAAAGTCTGTGAATGCCAAGCTACTCTAATTAAGGCCACTAAATGACTGATCAGAATGATTGTTAAAAAGACATACATAGTCAGAACTCAACTAAACTGAACAAATGTTTACAATTAATACAATAATCAAAGTGGAGCCCAAACCAAGTTGAAACTTTTCACGGTGCTGTTTCATCTCTCATTTATTATCTTTATTTTGTGTGAGAAGATTATTCATACCTAAAAAGCCTGATCGTTTTCCCTATAAGCCTTTAGATACTTCAATGTTGGCTGTCAACTACTATAACAAAAAAAAACAGCTTCAATCTATAGCTACAAAATAAAAACAAGAAAATTAGTGTTGAAATATTACATTCTATAAAATATTGCATGCTTATAAAACAACAGTTATTTTTAAATAGTATAAGCTGGCTAAGGCTTGGTAATTGAATAGTGTATGCTTCAATCGATAAATATATTTGTGAGGACCCTAGATATATTTGCTTTGGTTCAGGCCTAGCTTAAGACTGACACAATAAATAAGATTTAAATAATTAGCCAATCCTGGAGATTTTTTTACATTTCATACAATCACCACAGAGAAATGAAAATAATTTTTCTATATGTAATACAATTATCAGTATTTGAGATCAGTTAACAGCAAGTCTTGCATCTGAAGAAATATCATTCCTGAAATTGATATAAGATTTGTTTCTTTACTTATATATTTAATACTGTATTTTAAAATTAGAAATGGATACACAAATAAAAAAAAAGAAAATTAAAAGTTTGACAAAATACATGTAATAACTTCATTAAATAACATAAAGTACAACATATTACCAAGTCTGAACATCACAGATGTAAAAAAGTAATGGTCGAGGTATGCCATTAAAGTCACACATAACTGTAGTGGTGTAGGCTCCCATGTCTTTAAAGTACAGCCATTGGCCGATGAACATCTCAGGCAGGAGGCATTCTGTCATGACACAGTCAATACTGTCACAGGTCGGGCCCCATATAATGGATTGGTGGGTACTTGCAGTGTCACTGTCCTGTTCATTATTACCATACAAAAAAAATAATTTTAAAACCCAAAATTATAAATATTTAGTGTTTGCATTTATGAATTTAAATTGAGAATATCAAACATATATTATTTTTTTATATATCATATATAAAATAAGTCAAATGTTTCAAATTAAAAAAAAAACATGCTATGCATTAGGGTGGGGCAAACTGCTGTTGTCTCTGTCAGACAATTATAAATCGATGCTCCCTCATCCAGTGATCAATTTCACAATTCATGTTCATGTGTTATTTTCATGTCTAGGGGTCGCAACTTTGAAAAATACAGTTCTTATAGTACATTTTATGAATATTAACCCCTAAAGTGCCAACTAATATTAACGAAATGCATCTAGAATAGTTATCATATTTATGTTTGGTATAATTGCACAGCTAAATGATAACTGTTTATATTAATATTGTTATGTAAGCTTTTTGAATTTTTATTTTTACTGTAAATATTTGTGGGTATTAAAATGTGCCGCTTCTAGGCCCCCGTAAAAAAAATTTCCAATGAAGTAAAATTAATGAAAAAATATAAAAGACGAATGTTCACTTGTTATTATCTATTAAAACACGATTAAATTAAATATACAAACTTTCCCGAAAAGAATCCATTAAAAATGAATTAAATTAAATCATTTATATCCAAGACTGTTGACACCTGAAATGCTTTGCATCCCAGCAAGCTGCGCCGCCAAAGAGATGCTTGGAGGAAGAAGTCAGTTCAGGATCACAAAGAAGAAAGTGAAATAATTGTTTGTCTCGGTTTTGATGGCAAGATTGATGTCACTCTAAAGCATACTGGGTCTACTCGTCACAAAGTCAAAGAAGAGCACTACGTCTTAGTATCATTTCCTACCTGCAGCTATGTTGGAAATGTTGTTCCAGCATCAGGAAAGTCCAAGGACTTTCCAGAGAAATTATGTCAGTGGTTACAAGCAGCAAGTCGGAACTAACTTTACAAGCAGTTGTTTGTGATGGAACACCAATAAATACTGGTAAACATAATGGTGTAATCCGACAACTTGAACTTCAGATACGAAGGCCACTTCAGTAGTTGGTTTGTTTACTGCATGCCAACGAATTGCCTTTAAGGAAGCTAATAGAAGTCATTGATGGGAAGACCACTGGTGCAAAGACTTCAGAAGGACATATAGCAAGCATGCTGGAATTTGATCCCCAGCAGAAATCAATCATCGAATTTTCTTCAGTTTCAGGCTCTTTTGCTGAGGTTGAAGACGAGGTGATAAAAGATCTAAGTACAGATCAGCAGTATTTACTGAAAATGTGTCTGCTTATTCAAAGTGGTTGCAGCGCTGGTCAGAGTTACATCTCATACTTAGAGACTGCCCAACCTGGGACAATCAGTCATGCCAGATGGTTAACTAAAGCTAACCGAATACTCAGGTTGTATGCCTCCGAACAAAGTCCTTCTGCCGACCTTCAACGAATTGTGAAATTCATATTGAATTTTTATGCTCCATCATGATTTTGCATCAAATCTCATCCAAGCTGCCAGGATGGAGCCAATAACTTCTTCATGATTTCAATGTACCAAAAGCTTGACACAAATGATCAGGCTGTCGTGGCTCCATTGCTTTAAAGCAACAGCTACTTTTGTCATCTAGAAAATATCTTGTTGGCGGCTGTTGGCGACAAAGACCAAAACATTAGAAAATAAAATTTGCATACGAAAAAGTGTTGCTGGCTCGAAGTACTCACTCAAGTGACACGTGTAAGATTCGTTGTTTTGACAAGAACAGAATTCAAATAAATTTTTCAGCTGAGCCGTACATTAGCATGGTTAACTGGGAACTGGTCAAGTATGATTCACCTCCACTGCTGCAGGACATCACTGCCGAAGATATTGCCAGTTACGGCCAGGTGATTCTACCTCACTTTCCATGCCATTCGCAAGATGTTGAAAGAAACATCACGGATGTCACAGTAGTGAGGCAAAGTATACGGACATAATAGACGCCATGGTGCTATTATTCAAAAGCAGAAATCAAGATCAGACGTGCCAACAATAGAAACAAAGGCAGACTTTCTGCACTAATTTCACATTTGAAGTGCGGTACTGCTGCATATAACTTTGTTTTTTTTATTTTACTAGAGATTGTTGTTGTTGAATATGTTGTGTTTGATCTTAAGAACCATTAACATTGTTTATAATTCACTCTGTTCAGCAGCGTTATATTTTCAGAACACATTTAATTGCGTTTTTTTAAAGACAGAGTTGCTAGAAAACGGTTTTACAGAAAATAAAACTGTTTTTGTCTACGCTTTTACTTTCATATGGATCACTGATTTTGGTTTGTCTGAGACCTTTACTCCAAAATTTTTCAGTTTTTGCCCCACCCTACTATGCATATGTCATTTGTTTACTAAATATTTCTATGTTTTGATTTCAAGAAATAAAAACTTAATTAACTAAGCTACTAAAAGTAACTAAGCTAGAATTAATTCATACTCAAAAAAAAAAAATATCTCAAAACCAATGAAAAGATTGGTATCAAAATGTTTGGCATGAAGTTATAGTAAAATGTAAATACAGAAAATTTATTTAAATTATCTTTCGTGAGTCCCCTAGGATAATAAATGTTTTAAAATGCTTCACACCAAAAGATAATTTGGCTGGACAGATGCATGGTCGATGAGGATGTTACCAAAAGCTCCATAGATTCCATCATTCAAGTAATACATGTACACTGATGAATCAGCTGCACTACTGTTACTAGTTGTGTTTACTTTCACATTTTGAGCTTCACAGCATTCTACAGTGTTAGTTTCATTGTCTGCAAAAAAAGTACCATTGATAATTAAAAATAGTTCAGGTATATTAAAATTTAATATAATTGAAAAAAAAAATTCTAACTATTTTAATCCATGTAAAAGCCTATTATACACATTATCAGACCATTTAAAAACTAAATAAGAACACTTCTACATAAAATCAAATGATTAAAATCTGAGAATGAGAACACATTATGATTTTTTTTAAGAAAAAAAATTCTTGAATCCTATTCAATAAAAAAATTGAAAACGGTTGTGAATGATTTGCAGATCAGGTACAATGTAAACTTATTTTGCAAAGTTAGAATAAAATTTAATATTATGTGATTTTGTTTCTGTGTATCAAAATTAATTATATTTAATTGACACTGAAATAGATAATTAAGCTGCAGTGTTGGCAGTTTTTTCGGAAAGTTTGAAAAAAAATCTGAAAGCAGAATTAAATAAACATTTGCTCTTAGTAACAACATACATAAAAACATGATTTATTCAAAAATAACAGATGAAATCAAAATGAATAGATTAAGGTGGGTAGGGCACATAGAAAGAATGGAAAACAACAGAGGTCCAAAAGCAATATATAAGGCAACACCCAATGAGAAAAGGCCGATGGTTAGAGGAAGTGGAGAAAGATCTTAAAGCCATAGGAGTGAGAGAGTGGAGGAAGAAGATCATGGATCGGGAAAAGTGGAGAAGATTAGTATGGCAGGCCAGGGCCCTAAATGGGCTGTAGAGCCAAAGGAAGAAGAAGAAAAAAATGCATAAATTAGGCTTTAAATTTCAAGATCATCCTCAATTTCATTTGTTGTGTTCGTCAAAAAAAAAGTACTCTGCTTTCTATATTTGACAGTCATTCTTCGGTAGAGAACATTTACCATATTTATCAGCGTCAATGATTTTCTTGGCTACAATTTTCACCGCCAATGTTAATGCTGAGGTAACCACATACCTCCCAGGTTCGGCAATAATTCGCACACATCTAGACTCAGGAAAATATTTGTCTAACGCAGCCATGATAATTTTAGCCATCTGTTGAAGGGATTTTTAGTAGATTTAAATATATGATTTAATGCAATACAAATTTAATCCCACCATCATTTTTTTGTGTTATTTTTAATAAAGTTGAAGAAAACATGATTTATTGTATTCTATGTGTCATTTAATAATTGATATAGAATGCGCACAAGTAAATAAATGTGGATAGGATACAAATTTTTTAGTATGTTTATTTGTATTCAATTTTTTACAATTTCATAAATTTTTATTCAAATGAGCTGTCTTTTTAAAGAATCCCTAGGTGGCATATGTATCTTAGGTATTACATGTATTAGCATTTTTAACAGAATATGATGTCTCACTAACATAATTTTACATTTATACATGTACTTGTGACAACACTGTAGTTCCAAAGAAGAAGCAAAATGCCTAATACATTAAACTTTAGTTTTCCACATGATGAGAAATTATTTAATTACCAGTCACAAGAAAAAAAACATTTACACTTATTTAATGCAACAGTAAATTTATGATTGCAAAGGCAGCAATTTTGGACTTTAAGGCCTAGAAATTTCTCATAAACATGTTGAGCATGTAGTTTTTTGTTACGCCCAAACTTACATCCTCAAATGTCTCTTTATCATTTTCAGCGCCAGGAAATCCTCCCCCTAAATCGAGTATGTTCATCGGGTGTCCAACCTCAGCTCCTAGCCGGAACAGCTCATTGGCATCCGATATGACCATAGGGAAAAAAGAGCAATCTTCCCTTGTGCATTTAACATGAAAACTGAAATTTAAATTACAAATAGTCAGTGACAGTTACATTCAAGCGATGTATTTTTCATTGTGTAACAATTTACCTTTTTAGTTTTAGAATTTATATGGAACATAGATATTAGCACAGTGTATATGTGTTCAATGGTATGATCTGATGATAAATGTTACTAAAAAAATAATTTAATACAGTAGTTAAAAATTGTGCAAGTCCCTTGTTGGATTTACACAAAGTTCCTTGCATCATCAACAAAAACTAATTTCATATAAATACAAAACTATTTCCTTATAAATATAAGGACATGAAAACTGAGCCTCTTCCTATAAGATTCAACACACAATTCTATAACATAAATATACAAATTTACTGCACAAAGGTTCTATCACCAATCGATTACTGATTCTCTTCCCTGACCATCCATACTATGATTAGTCAAGCACACCTCCAGACAAACACAGTCACTCTATGACAGAAATATTAAGAAAAAGTAAAAAAAATAACATAAATGCTACTTTATAAAAATTAGAAGTTCATAAAAAAATACCTAACTCCAACAACTTTCATGTTCATAGATTTGGCTTTGTATAATAGTTGCTCTGCCGTCTTCATATCACAGCCATACTTTTTGTTAAAACTTTGCTTCACTTTGTATTTGTCATTGGTCTTGATACGAATCAACAGTCTAAAAAATAGAGTAAATATTAAAAATCAATATGAAAAAGTAGCCTCTAAGACCATGTGGGAGGAGGAAAAGTAGAATTTATCTGTTTCTGTAACCCTGGCATATTATCACAATGTACAGCCGCATTAACTGTTAATTATAACAGGTGGCTATTTATAGCTGGGTGGACATATGACAAAACATTCAGGTGAAAGTGGAGGGTTCTTCACCACATGACCATCTACCCATTAACAATAACAAAAAAAAAAAAGAAAACCTTTATAATCAGGGAAGGCCAAGCATGACATCAATGAGAGCTACATTGTTGTTTCTTTTATTATAAATTACCACACCATCACACACCATGGTCAAATTTACTTGACAATGAATGAAAAACATTTTAAAATGTTTTTTGATCCATTTTTATACATTTTCAGTTGGAGCCTCACTATTAGAAAAATGAGCTACATATGAATATTTTTTAAATCAGACTAGATTGAGCCACTTCTTGGGTTAGGCATATTTGACTTAAAATATTTCTTACATTAGTATATAAATAAATAAATATAAAGCATTGGGACCATTAGCTAGCCACACTACCTCTTAATACCCTGTGGGGGAAAGAAACATTTTTATTTCCCCAACTGCCCCCATGGGCTTAAGGTACATTACTAAAACAATTAGAGCCATTGAAGTCTAACAAAAGTGGGGTAGTCAAGTCTGGCTAAAACCGCTTCATAAACACATAGACAAAAAAAAACAACAACTCATGCAACTGAAAATTTTATAAGATTTTAACCTGGCATCAGGAAAGAGCTTGTGAATTTTCTCCAGTTCACGCTCATCATCCAATGTTATTAAATCAACATTATTCTTTGCCGCATACTCAATGTGAGAGTTGAATTTACAGGGATTAGCATAAACTATTTTGGATGGAGAGACTCCTAGCTGCAATATCTGTTGTATTTCAGCCTTTAAAGAAAAGAAAAGAAGAGAGTAGTAATGAACAATTTATTTTTTTTTCTAATTTTGAAAATAAAAAGTACATTATTAAACTGTCTATATGTAAGGCAATGATTACTGTAAATTGGTGGGTGGTTATGTTCAATAAGATTTTTTTTAAAAACTAAATTCAATGCTTTAAGAATATCCATTAAAGTAACATAATAGGTAAGATGTATTTTTTTTAAATCAGCTAAGCATCCACAAAATATTTGACAACATTGTTCAAACCATGCAAAAAACAATTCAATGACACAGTTATTCCTAAGAGATTTGACTTAGGTCAAAATTCATTATCTTAATGAGCTACCATGACAGTCTTCATGAGCCCAAAATGTTATAAAAAATTATAGTTGATAGTCTCAGTTAATACTTTAATAGTTAAATATCATAAATAGACAAATTATATCCTTACTTGGCTAGCACAGTCAAAGCCAGTTCCTGCTTTGGCCAAAAATTTGATGACCTTAGGATCATTGTTACATTTTACAGCTGAAATAGACAGAGTTTGTAGGTCAAAGTTCACTTATAAGCTGAATCAGACACACCAAAACTTGTTTCTTTTATTAATTATCAATGAGATTAAGTTTAAATATTTAGACATTGGCCAAACATTTTTTTTTTTTTTTTAAATAAGCTGACTTTAGTACTAACCATAAAAAATGTAGAGAAAAAAATAATATTCACACCATAAAACAATTCCACTCTGGGTAATAGTTTTTTCCATACATTCAATTTCTCCTCAATGTCATGAATGTTGACAATAAAAAATGGTGTGTCTTCTTTTCCCTGCCAATGAATTAGGGAAAACATTTAATTGAAAATAATCACACTAATATTTGTTTTATTGAGCTGTTGTGCTTTGTAAAGGTATTATCTTTAAAATAATTGATAACAGCCACTGAAATATAACCATACTTTTGTTTTTGTTCTCATTATGTATAATGTTCCTATTACATACAAAAAAATCTCATAAAAAGTATGATCAATTGTAAAGCAGTATAATGTGCCACTCATTGTACCACCAACAAGTACAGCCTCTTAAGGAATGACATTTGTAACGATGAAAACAAAGGTAATCCTTGTGATAATGACTGTAATCAAACTAACCAATGGGACCAAGGGTACCCAGGAGCCACCAAGTGTAGGGTAAAATTTATCATAAAATTGAATCTGTTTATTCATAAGATCTCATTTTTCTTTCTTTTCTTATGCAGTGAAGCTAAAAAATATGTATAAACATTTTAAAAAATTATTTACGAGTTGAAATGAAGGGGAAATCATACACATCTATATGTATCATAAAAAAATACATTTTTTGATTAAAGAAGTAAATTTATTTATGTCATTTTGAAAATTAACAAAATAATATGGTGTGGTTATTGAAAATTCTTTTTAAAATTAATTTTCTACATTGGATATTTTGAAAGTCAAACCTCACCACAGAATGTAACCATGAAACTGTTTCCTTCACTAAATCAGCAATAGGTTTGTCTTTGACATCTTCGGATACATCATGGATACTTTGTATAAACTGAGGAACATGATGTCCCTCCATTTCCTTTCTTTTTTGTTCGCTGGTGACTATTAATATAAAAGACAAATAATATCACTATTTGTAAAAGATCTTCAATTTTATTCTTAAAATGATTACAGTGGGTCACATTTTTTTTTAAAGTATATTTCAATTTACATAAATTTATATCAACCAATTATAATTGGAAGAGTTTCTGGTACATAAATAATATAATTAAAATCTTTTAAATACAACTTTAAAATGAAGAAAAAATGATTTCCTTAGGAAAGTATTTTTTTTATTTTAACTAAAAACAGATAGGCTATATAGAATAAGTGATGTTTTTCTTATGTGTAAGTAAAATATTTTTTTATTTAAAGTGCTCAATATAGCCTATAAATTATCACTGTTTATATAATATAAAACATTTTGAAAAATAAATGGACTAGTAATGAACAACAATAATGGAGAAGTGAGCAAAACAAAACATAACATCAGAAATCAAAATGAATAGATGAAGTGAGTTGGAAAATAACAAATGCTAATAAATGAGGAATAACCAAATCAAAGGGCAGACCAAGAGAAGAATTGAAGAAGCAGATGGAAAGATGCGATTGAGAAAAACCTTAAGTTTATGTTAAACCTGAAAGCTCTGGGATTGAGATAGTGGAGGAAGACGATCATGGATTGGGAAAAGTGGAAAGGAGGAGTACAACAAGCCAGAGCTTTTGATAAATTTAGTGAAAAGATGGAATGGAAGACTACAAGCCTGAGGCCTGAATGAGCTTTTTAAGTGTGAATGATATCATCAAAATAATTTCTGCCTCTATAAAAAAAAAAAAGATTTTACCCCAATAGCGGCAGTCGGTGACTTGTAATTGTGTTTTATTTTTATTTATTTTTTATCTTTAATGCAATAAACTTGATGTACGATAGTATTACGTAGGGGCGTTATTAGTTTTCCAGTAACAAATGACGGTTTACATAAGTTGGGTAGTAAGTAGCAGTAAAAGAAAGATGTATGTTGCCAACTAAAAAATATTTATTCGAATAAAAAAAAATATACTACTTTAGCTTTGACTTCAAAACTTTTTAAAGGTCAATATCTATTGATGTAACCCGGAAAAAAAATACGAACTCCGTATTGATGTTACCGTAGCCACTGCGTTAGATATTTATGTATGTAAAAGTTGAAACAACCATCCACCTCTCTCATCTATCAAATCTATTTATCTATCCAAAATCTATCTATCTATCTCTTCATCCATCCATCTATTCAGCTATCTATCAATTTATTTATCCACATTCTCAGTCTTATATAGCTATCTATTGTACTGATTAAAGCGATTAAACTATTACTGCCTGAATCTATGACTATACTCTCTCTCTCTCTCTCTCTCTCTCTCTCCCGTATTTACATATCTTTATGTATTTGGAGAATTAAGCTGTTGTAAAGGTTTTTTTTTATTTATTTTAAAAGCTAGTTGCTTGATATCAGTCGTACACGTGTCTATTCAATCACTAACACACGTGCGTGCTCATTTACCCCCCCTCCATCTCATAAGTCTATTGCCTCACTCACCCACGTACGTACTCGCTTTGATACTTCATGTTAATTTTACTTGTTTTTTTTCTTTTTCGCACTTATGAGATGTTTAATTTGCGTACCAATGAGACAAATGTGCAAAAATATGTTTGACAACAAAATGTTATTTTATAATCCACTTAAAAAGGGTTTTATATTGAACAAACTGATACGTTTTAGTTCGACTATTTGTAACAAAATAAACAAAAGTAACCGTCCTCCTTTAGCCCCCCCCCCCCCACTTCTGCAAATAATACAGGATTAGTTATGACGCGTTCATAGTCATGGTGCTTTCTCAGCGCTTTCTCCGATGTAATTTGGCGAAACACATTGACCATTAACTTGATATGCGTTGTAAAACAGATGGCTTGTTTTCGTGATTTTGCTAATTATAAAACATGATTTATGTAATTCTTAAAACAATAAATTAGTAATATTTTGGGGAAGGAAGGAGGTTGGAGGGGGGATATTTTCACATTATCTATTCGAGAAAGTGTGTGTGGGTGTACATGTGTGTGTGTGTGAGGAGGAGAGGTTTTCAATCCGTATACTAAACGATGCAGATTTTGATGTCATTTCATGTGTAAATGCATTTAAAACTAAATAAATTGGCTTATGCTTTTTTTGCATGGTTAACAAATATAATAAAAGATAGCGCATACTCACGATTTTGATATTTATAAATTTCATTTATTCCTCTTTCAAAAAGAAATCTTGACTTCTTGTTGAAACTCCTCTCTCACCTCTTTAGAAATTACAATATCCTCCCCCCCCCCCATCCCCACCTTCACCTCCGGTCTTCCCGGAAATGACGCCCCTGTTTGATAAGCGTTATAATTTAACGCCTTCCCGTGATTTGAAAATAATAACAAATGGATTTATGTATTCCTTTTTCAAAAACAAACAAACCTGATAAACGCGAAAAAGGGGGGGGGGCGTATATCAAATGAAGCCCAGGGGAGAAGTTATCGTTTAGTCAAAAAATGGTGTTACAAATAAACCAGTCAAATAAACCAGTCAAATACACCAGTCAAATAAACCAGTCAAATACACCAGTCCAATACACCAGTCAAATAAACCAGTCAAATAAACCAGTCAAATAAACCAGTCAAATAAACCAGTCAAATACACCAGTCCAATACACCAGTCAAATAAACCAGTCAAATAAACCAGTCAAATAAACCAGTCCAATACACCAGTCAAATAAACCAGTCACATAAACCAGTCTAATACACCAGTCAAATAAACCAGTCCAATACACCAGTCAAATAAACCAGTCAAATAAACCAGTCAAATAAACCAGTCCAATACACCAGTCAAATAAACCAGTCAAATAAACCAGTCAAATACACCAGTCCAATACACCAGTCAAATAAACCAGTCAAATAAACCAGTCAAATAAACCAGTCCAATACACCACTCAAATAAACCAGTCACATAAACCAGTCTAATACACCAGTCAAATAAACCAGTCCAATACACCAGTCAAATAAACCAGTCACATAAACCAGTCTAATACACCAGTCAAATAAACCAGTCCAATACACCAGTCAAATAAACCAGTCACACAAACCAGTCTAATACACCAGTCAAATAAACCAGTCCAATACACCAGTCAAATAAACCAGTCCAATACACCAGTCAAATAAACCAGTCCAATAAACCAGTCCAATACACCAGTCAAATAAACCAGTCCACTACACCAGTCAAATAAACCAGTCAAATAAACCAGTCCAATACACCAGTCACATAAACCAGTCAAATAAACCAGTCACATAAACCAGTCACATAAACCAGTCACATAAACCAGTCAAATAAACCAGTCAAATAAACCAGTCACATAAACCAGTCACATAAACCAGTCAAATAAACCAGTCGAATAAACCAGTCAAATAAACCAGTCACATAAACCAGTCTAATACAACAGCCTGATACCCCAATCAATATTGGTTGAATGTGTTTTAGCAAGTACCAAATAATGTGTGACATTTTTCATTGGGATTACATTTAGACATTTCTTTTTGATCTGAAGCCTACTTCAGGGGTCGGCAATGTCTAATTTTGGCCTTCCAGTTCCATGCGCAAATAATAATAATTATATTATTTTATATACCTAATCCTAATCAAATACCATGATATTGATTCAACAAGTTTAGTAGCTCTTAAAAAAAAAAAAAACTGAGAAAATTGTAAATTATAACTTTTGGCATTTCCGTCTCAAAAGGTTGCCGACCCCTGACCTACATGTATGGCGGTATTTTGGCGGGTGTCTTAATGAGTGTCGGCGGTTTTCGTTAAGAAAAGTGAAGCGCAGTCAGTGAGAAGTTTGTTGCGGGGTCTTCTAATAATGTTACTTTAAAGTTATTTATTACTGGTAGTAGATGTAAGACTTCCAGTCAACACTAATAAACGAAGTCGACTCCAGTTGAATAAACAACAATAATAGTATTAAATTCTTGAACATGAGCTGACATAAAGTTGAATTCAGAGGGAGTACAATAACTGTCTATCAACATGCATCCACATGTCTCGATGCCCAAAGCAAAACTAATAAAATAAAGCATGTGTTCCCCACTGTCGGTTTAGTGTACGTCATTTCTACCAAAATGACGCCATAGATACCGTGGTGGGCAGAGACCACCGAATTGCGTCATCAAACCTAGACCATACCACTTCTCCACAAAGTTCAAAATCATTACACTTTTATTAGATATTAAATGTACTTAATCCTGATTTTAAGAATTGTTAAAAAAGGGTAAAAAAAAATCTTGAATTCTTTGGACGGGAAAACTGGGAGGGGGGGGGGAGAACTGTCCCCTGCAGAAAGTAATTACAATTTTTATTACTATTATTGCCCTGGTAAATTAAGATAAAAAATGTGCACAATTTTTACTAATTTTTAGTGTTCAAACAACCAGCTTCTTATCTCACATTCATTGTTTGCTTGTAATAAATGAAGCACTCATTCAGAACTTTCAAAATAACGCAACGAGTTCCTTTCAATAATAAAAACATTTATTGAACAATTGATGTTTTATATTGCATTTAGTTGTTTATATTTCATATCTAAACGTAGAAATAAAATTTATTACTCTAGTATCAGCTATTGGATCGACTATCATATTGATGGCTAATAAAGAGAAAAGTCAATAAATACATCAATTTCATTGAGGTTTTAGAATTGATATTTAGCTATCCTATTATACGATGTTTTTTTCTGTGTGTGTGTAACCTATGTTTATTTGTTAATAGAATAGACCACAATCTCGATAGCTGGACCTAATGTGACAGAACAACAACAGAGCTAGGCATATAATATAAATTCATCATAACTAATTTAAAACAACTTGTTCCAATTTGTGTCAGAGAAACTAAATGGAGGTATGCCCCTCCCCCCAAAACACTTTTATAAATATGTATATGAAATAGTGAATTTTATTTAAACAGTCATGACTATAGCAAGGCAACTCGCGCCCGGGGCATTTTACCTTTTTAATACCTTTTTAGCGCCCCCCCCCATTTGAAAACCACATAATATTATAAGAAAAATATACCATTTGGCGCCCCGAACATCGGCGCCCGGGGACATATGTACCCCCCGCCCCCTCCTAGCTACGCCTCTGGACTATAGTTGATATTAAAGTTAAGACAGAGCCATTTTAATAAAGGGGCAATCTATGTGATTAGGCTACACAAAACGCTGTGCATTATTTCCTAGAGCAGGGTTACAAATATATATCACAATAACCCTGCCCGGAACCCTATAAAAAACTTACTATCTGATATGATTAAGATCTAAATATTAATTTTAAAAAAAACGACAACTAATAATCTTATTTTGTTAAGGTGATGAATGTTGAGGGTGTGTTGTGTATAAATGGTTCTCTGTGCCCCAGCCCCGTAGCCAAGGGGGGACACTGGGGGGTCGTGCCCCCGGAAGGTGTGGAGTGCCCCCCCCGCTTAAAAAAAGAAGAAAAAAAGGAAAAAATAAAGAAAAAGTAACTAAAATGAGATGGTGCCCCCTTGCTGCGTATTGGTGCCTCCCTGCTTACTTTGACCTGGCTACGGCACTGCTGTGCCCCATGAATTATAAAAGTTTATGGACGTAAAATTCTTTAGACATAAATTTGACATGAGGGGAGTAATAAAAACAAAAACAAAAAAAAAATATTTAAAAATACATAAAATTCGACAGTAATTTAGCATTAAAAAAAGTATAAATAAATTACATTTATTAAATTATTAGAACTTTAACGAGTAATTAGCAACGAATAAATAATAAATACATCGACTATACATATCTACATCTCAATGATCATATCAATTTTAGAGAAAATAAATACGCACTTGTTACAGGACCAAACGTGACCATTATATTAGGGTATAAGGAACATGACATACATAATTTTTTTTTGTTCAGAATTTTTTTTTCAGGATTAGGGTTAATGATAGGGATAGGGTTAGGGATAGGGTTAGGGTTAAGGATAGGGTTAGGGTGTGGAGTAATATTATCTACGGCTGGTACCCGGGTAAAAAAAATACGGAGACCATACGTATGGTCCCGTAACAGGTGCTAAATAAATATTATATATTTTTTAACCGTTGACATCTATCCTTTTGGCGACAGTATCTTTCTGAACATTCATGTGCCAAAATTAGTAAGCAGCGATGGTTTGTCTGAGTTAATCATGGCCCTGAAACCATCGTACAGATTTATCGGTTATAAGTTATTATTACATTAATATGGTTATATATAACGTTACAGTATACTATAAATATACTCAGATAAATTCAAAATTTAGAACGATAGCAATAAGTAAAAAGAAAAAAAAGCATTTATTTTTTTCAATGACTAAAGACTAAAGCGTTTACCAAGTCTGAGTATCACAGATATAAAAACGTAGCGGGCGGGGAATGCCGTTGAAGTCACACATCACAGTGACGGTGTATGCGCCCATGTCTTTGAAGTACAGCCACTGGCCGACCGACATCTCAGGCAGGAGGCATTCAGTCATGACACAGTCAATACTGTCACAAGTAGGGCCCCACAGAATGGATCGTCGAGTACTTGGGGTGTCACATTCCTGTCCAGTGGTGCGATAAACACAGTAGTTTAATAAGTAGGTCAATAAACACTAAACCAAATTATCAGTGCTAATATAATAATATTCAGGGGGGGTGATTTGTACGTGTGTATCATCGTTTTAAAAAATGATCTAGTGTATAATAGATGTAGGCTCCCCTCCCCTAATTGGTCATGCATTTTACCCTTCCCCAATTATCCTGCAAGCTCAGCTAGCTGGTAGCCAGAAATTATAGTTTGAGAATAAAAACAAAAAAGCTTTTAAGGGCAAAAAATGGAAAAAAAAACTGTCAGGTTGAGTGTTGCCTACGTTGAGATAATTTGGTTTCACAGTCACGTGATCAATGAGAACATTTCCGAAAGCTCCGTAGATTCCATCGTTCAAATAATACATGTATAGCGAGTGCTCTGCTTCACGTTGGTCTGTGATAACGTTACTTCCGTGCACATTGACAGAGCTTCCAGCTGAAATATCATTTTCTGAAAAGAAAAAAAAATAACAATACTGGTCTCCAATGTTCCCTCTAAGTTGTGGTATGAAGTGAGCAAAAAATTTTGTCTCTGAGCGACATTTTGTTTGAGGCCAAAATTTGTGAGAGATTTAAGGGATGTGGTCCGTCGGAGTGAGCAATCGTACGTGTAGTATGAGCGACACTCTGAATTCAAGTGAGCGATCGCTCACGCGCTGAGCTTAGAGGGAACGTTGCTGGTCTCTATATAGCAGCCCCGTAGCGTGAAAATTCTACAGCAGGGGCCTGGCATTCTACAGCAGGGGCCAGGCGATAGCAGAGGGGGGCAGGTAATACATTTAACTAAGTAGAGCAAATAAGCAGAGAGGGCCAGACAAAACGCAGGGGGGCCCGGCCTGCTATATAGTCATGATAAGTTACATAGGGAGGGTACTGCTTTCAATGTGGCCGTACTAGGCGCCGAACTAGGACAGGGGCGCCGAAAGAGCGCTGTTAAATGTTTTTGCACTTTTCAAATTGGGAGGAGGGCACCCCTAATGTAACCAGCGGCGTAGCGTGGGTATCGGCCGTCCAGGGCGGAAGACGATTTTTGCCGCCCTCTCATTTAGGTATTTCAATTTAATCTATACATTTTTGCCGCCCCCCCATAAAAAGTAATAAAAAGTGCCGCCCGGTGCGGACCGCACCCACCGCCCCCCGCCCCAGGTACGCCACTGAATGTAACTCCCACAGGGCGCCAACATAGCTAGCTACGGCTCCGGTAATGTATAATCTAAATTTTTATACTGTATACTGTAAACTAGACGACTGGATAGGGCCATGTGATGTCAGAGCCAACCACATTAACTGTCAATATAAAATAAGTACCCCGAAGCGGTGAAGTACTTTAGTCTAGAACCAACAAATATCTCAATGTATCGACATATATAGACCTCGAAAAAAAGCTGACCAAGGAATTGTCTGGGTATAATATATGAAATATGACAAAAAGTCTTGTTCTTCTGTCGTTATAAGCTTTATTTCTTATTATACTTAATTATAGAGCAATTTCATTAGAAAAAGTTTTCTTAATTAAACTCAAAGTAAATCAATTAATTTGGTACGCAACAAAGCATTCTTCAGTTGTTTATTTATTTTTTTTCTCAGAAACTGATATAAAGCCTATTACACAGACCTTTCATGGACTTGAAGAAAGCAAAAAAAAAAAAACACTGTATGGCTTTTATTTTTCTCTATTTCACTTAAATTGTTTACAGTAAATACAACATTTACCGTTCTGATCAATGTGAATAATTCTCTTGGCAACAATTTTGGAAGCCAAAGTAAAAGCAGACGTGACCACATATCTCCCTGGCTCTGCAATGATTCTCACTGCTCTAGACTCAGGAAAATGTTCATCTAAAGCTCCCATGATCGTCACGGACATCTGTTAAAATAATTTAAAATTTTATTTATGTCTAAGTTAAACGCTTCCTCACGCATTCCTGTCTTTAACACACATTTATATAGATGCTTGAACATTTCAAAAGACATTTGTTTTCAGATTAAGTGTTAGACTATGAACAATTAACTGTAAATAATGTAAGTAAAGTTTCCCTTCTTAACCCTAACGGGCCTTCGGGGCAGATAAAGTGTAGAATTCATCTGTTTCCATAACCATGGCATATGACGGGATTGTGTGGTTAGCACAACGCCCAGCCGCCTTTACTTCCCCTAACTTAAAGTCAGGTACCCATTCAAAGCTGGGTTGACTTGTGGGACGACTTTGCACCAAATTTCACCTGGAAAAATTAAATGGGCCTCACCGAGGATCGAACCCAGGACTCTCAGGTCGACAGTAGAGTATCTACACCACTCGGCCATCCGTCCCACAAATAATGTAAACAATGTATTATTATGCCTGTCGGCTTTTGGACCCGAATGGGGCCATCTCAAAATCTGGGGTAAAGCACCTGTATAATCTGATCTCGGCTTGTCAATTATTCAAAGCACTGATCGAGCTGTTTCCATTTGGGCTCAGCCCCCTCATAAGACCGGTACTGAATAGGGGCGGATTAAGGTCGGCAGATAAAAATGTGGGCACCTTTTGCAATCATAGATCGAAAAAAATATGAATTCGTGTAATGTGGGGCAATTCCAAGTTAGAATTTCGTTCAATACGTCTCAGAGTCTGAAGTGGTAATTACATGTAGAGAAATATGTAAAACTATACGGAAAATGTAATTATAAAGTATTTAGGAATGCATATTTATATTTTTAATAACCTTAACATAAAATACATTAAAAAATTTCTTTTTAGAATATATCAATAAGAAAACTTATTAGCTACTATTCAAGTAATATTAGTTAAGTACTAGATTAGATCAGTGGGATTGATGGCCGAGTGGTCCAGTTGCTCGACTGTTGACTGTCGTGGGTTCAATACTCGGTAAGAAACCTATAAAAATTGTCCATGTCCTAGTAGTTAAAGTTTCACATGTCCAACCAGCTTTATCTGACTTAAGTTGTGGATTAAAGGATGCAGGGCCTTGTGCTAACCACACAATCTCTTTACATGCTGAGATTATAGAAACAGACGAATTTTACACTTCATATGCTCCGACGGTCCTTTAGGGTTAAGGGAATTTTACTTTTTACTAGATTAGTACACTAATGTGGTTTACGTTAGGTTTTATTTTATTTATTTATTTTTTTTTTTTTTGCTTTTAAGATTGGTCTGATTAAAAGCATTTGACAAATAGATTCACATGACAATATATTCAATAATATTTATGAATTATGTAAAAGAAAAGTGACGATAAAGTTTTTCTAGTAAGTAACTAAACGAATACATTGCAAGTTTGAAAATTTTTTTTTTGTTAAAAAAAGTATTGTTATAAAAACAATTTATGGTCGTATATTTAGTTTCCCGTTTAATGTTTCGTTCCTATTCAAAAAGCTTGTAAGTATTTGCCTGTAATATGCATGTTCATTTTTATAGATATGCTAACTAGGTGTTCGCATATGTCCTCTAATACAAAAAGTCCCCTAATACAAAACGCATCTAATACAAATAGGCCCCTAATACAAAAGGGCATCTAATACGAATAGGGCCCTAATACAAAATGGCATCTAATACAAATAGGCCCCTAATACAAAAGGGCATTTAATACAAATAGGTCCCTAATACAAAAGGGCATCTAATACAAATAGGGCCCTAATACAAAAGGGCCTCTAATACAAAAAGTCCCCTAATACAAAATGGTGTCTAATACAAATAGGCCATTAATACAAAAGGGCATCTAATACAAATAGGCCCCTAATACAAAAGGGCATCTAATACAAATAGGCCCTAATAGAAAAAAGGCATCTAATACAAATATGGCCCTAATACAAAAGGGCGTCTAATACAAAAAAGTCCCCTAATACAAAAGGGTGTCTAATACAAATAGGCCCCTAATACAAAAGGGCATCTAATACAAATATGCCTCTAATACAAAAGGGGATCTAATACAAATAGGCCCCTAATACAAAAGGGCATCTAATACAAATAGGCCACTAATACAAAAAGGCATCTAATACAAATAGGTCCCTAATACAAAAGGGCATCTAATACAAATAGGGCCCAAATACAAAAGGGCCTCTAATACAAAAAGTCCCCTAATACAAAAGGGCCCCATTTCCCTGGTTTATTTTCTGATACGTATGGTGCCAAGATGGCTTTACAGATATGTTTAGCTATCTCTGGAAGTCTCTGACTAAGTCCCCAAAAAGACATAAGAAATGATCTGATTATATATTTCTGATACGTTGGTGTTATCCGTAATGGAATGTATTCATGTATTACAACACAAACACACACACAACATACGCATGCACATATTGGTTATGGTATCGTTGTTCTACTTACATTCTCAAATGTCTGCTTGTCTTTTTCAGCACCAGGAAACCCTCCCCCTATATCCAGTATAGTCATTGTGTGACCTGTTTCAGTTCCAATTTTAAAAAGTTCGCTAGCGTCGGATATTGCAGAAGGGAAGCATGAATCATCTTCTGGTACACAACCGACATGAAAACTTAAAAAAAAAAAGTCATATATATTTTTTTTTTAAATTTAATTCGATTGATCTTTATTTCTCTCTCTTTATATCATTCTTTCTACTTAATCATTTTCTAAATTTGTATAAATCATTACTATTCAACACTATTACTTTTCTATACCGTTACTATTCAACCATTACTTTTCTATACCGTTACTATTCAACACCATTACTTTTTTACACCATTACTATTCAACACCATTACTTTTCTACACCTTTACTTTCTTACAGTTCTCGCTTTTTATTTCTCAGTAAGTGAAGGGTGGAAGAAAATATCTAGTTGTTTTCGTTAGATTTTTTTTCAATCGCCCGCTACGAATTAATTTATTTTAGGTCAAAACAATTGCCGGATGATCTGTTTTTCTCTACTTTTGTTTTTTTTTTCTCTTTTAAATGTTGTTCCAGGCGGCGAGGAAGAAGATCAATGGGCATAGCAATAATTTTTAAAAGATTGTAATGAACCACCAATATTGAAAATAACTACCAGTCATCATTAAAAGGAAATTGCTATTATTTTTTTCCTTCTGTACTATACTAAAACAATATAAAACATCTACACAAAGAGAATAACATAGGATACCTGATTCCTACAACATTCATGTTTTCAGTTTTCGCCTTTTCTAACAATTTGACAGCTGTCGTCATATCACAGCCATATTTTTTGTTGAAACTTTGCTTGACTTTAAACTTGTCGTTGGTTTTGATGCGTAACAACAGTCTGTAGATTTTATCACAGAAAAATACTTGGACTCAAGTTATTCTGTGAGTAAAACCAACTACACATTAGATATTCGAACTGGGTACGGTACCATCAAGTGCCATTATATTAGGGTTAGCGGGAGTACTCATTTTTTTTTCGGGTACCGGGAATTATATTAGGGTTAGGAAAAGGGTTAGGATTAGGGTTAGGGTTAGGGATAGGGATAGGGTTAGGGTTAGGGATAGGGTTAGGGTGTGGAGCAATATCTATTGATGTAACCCGGAAAAAAAATACGAACTCCGTATTGATGTTACCGTAGCCACTGCGTTAGATATTTATGTATGCAAAAGTTGAAACAACCATCCACCTCTCTCATCTATCAAATCTATTTATCTATCCAAAATCTATCTCTTCATCCATCCATCTCTTCAGCTATCTATCAATCTATTTATCTACATCTCAGTCTTTCATAGCTATCTATTGTACTGATTAAAGCGATTTAACTATTACTTCCTGAATCTATAACTATACTCTTTCTCTCTCTCTCTCTCTCTCTCTCTCTCTCTCTCTCTCTGTCTCTCTCTCTCTCTCTCTCTCTCTCTCTCTCTCTCCTGTATTTACATATCTTTATCTATATTTGTATATATTTATTTGTATTTTTTCTATCTATAATTTAGCCATTTTTCAATATTTCTTACCTATCTCTGCATTTAATAATCCATCGTCAATTTTTCTCTTTCTATAAACCTCAAAGCAGACCCGTAGCGTGCGGGGGGTAGGGGGCAGGCGGCCGGGCCCCCCCTGCGTTTTATCTGGCCCCCTCTGCTTGTTTGCTCTACTTAGTAAAATCTATTTCCTTGCCCCGCCCCCTGCTATTGCCTGGCCCCTGCTGGAGAATTTTTACACTACGGGGCTGCCTCAAAGTATATTTTAAGTCCAATCCTTAATATCAGGCCTGCCAATGCAGCATTTTTTAAAAATTTTTTTGCAGAAAATTCTGGCGTCATTAAGAAGATACATTATTAGTTTAACATCTTTTTTTGTTTATAAAGCTTGTAGCACATTCACCTGGCATTTGGAAACAACCGTTTAATTTTCTCCAGCTCATGCTCGTCATCAAATGTCATCAAGTCCACGTTTTTCTTGGCAGCAAAAGTAAGATGGGAGTCAAACTTGCATGGGTTTGCAAAAACAATTTTTGAAGGGGGCACGTCTAGTTGTAATATCTGTTGTATTTCAGCCTTGGGATTAAAACAAAAGACAGACATATACAATGTAATTTCCATCATCAACAATCAAGATTTGTAAGATATTATTGTATTACTAGCTGCGCCCTGCAAAACCTTTGTATAGAGTTATATCCCCATAGGCTTGATCGGTAGGCTAGGCTATTTTTTGCTTTCGGGCAGATCCGATATTTTCATGATTGTATTTTAAACTGGAATACTGTTGTATTAATTCTTTACTTTTGATTTAACGCAGAGCCCAAATCACTTTTATTTATAATTACGCAGTAGCTACGGTTCTAAGGAACGGGACTCCGTATTATTTTTTCCGGGGTCAAACTAGATGCGCATGCGCTCTAGCGCTCTAGATGGACTTGATTTTTTTACGGCTGTAGATGTGCGCATGCGCGATAGCCGGACTCCGAATTTTGTTTTCGGGGTCCGGCTATAGATATTGCTCCTAACCATAACCCTAACCATATCCTTAGCCTTATCCCTAACCCTATCCCTATCCCTAACCCTATCCCTATCCCTAACCCCCTAACCCTAGTCCTAACCCCAATCCTAACCCTATTCCTAACCCTATTCCTAACCCTAACCCTAGCCCCGAAAACAAAAAAAAAATATGCAATAATAAGCAGTCCGTCTGCCGCGCATGTGCATCTATAGCTGGACCCCGAAAAAAAAAATAACACGGAGTCCCGTTCCTTGGAACCGTAGCCACTTCTTTATATTCATTATTATTTATTTTCAGTGTATATCATTGAAATTATATCGTATTTAGTTTTTCTAAATGTTTGACTTAGAAATAAAAAATGAAAAGATGTGAAAACCTTTTTTTTTTTGCCACGAACCGTCAACTTTGTCGGCATTGGTACCTTGTCAGGTGTCGGTGTCGGCATTGGTACCTTGTCAGGTGTCGGTGTCGGCATTGGTACTTTGTCAGGTGTCGGTGTCGGCATTGGTACCTTGTCAGGTGTCGGTGTCGGTATTGGTACCTTGTCAGGTGTCGGTGTCGGCATTGGTACCTTGTCAGGTGTCGGTGTCGGTATTGGTACCTTGTCAGGTGTCGATGTCGGCATTGGTACCTTGTCAGGTGTCGGTTTCGGCATTGGTACCTTGTCAGGTGTCGGTGTCGGCATTGGTACCTTGTCAGGTGTCGGTGTCGGCATTGGTACTTTGTCAGGTGTCGGTGTCGGCATTGGTACTTTGTCAGGTGTCGGTTTCGGCATTGGTACCTTGTCAGGTGTCGGCATTGATACCTTGTCAGGTGTCGGTGTCGGCATTGGTACCTTGTCAGGTGTCGGTGTCGGCATTGGTACCTTGTCAGGTGTCGGTGTCAGCGTTAGCTGTTTTTTTGTTTTTTTTCCGAAGTCAGTGTCGGCCTACATCCCTTGGGATTTACGGACCATACAAGTACAAGTACGACTACGAGTACAAGTACAAGTACGAGTACGAGTACAAGTACGAGTATAAGCACGAGTACAAGTACGAATACAAGTACTCAAGGTGCAGATATGAGTACATGATTCAAGTAATTTACTCGAATAATGTCCGAATAGCCTACAAGTAATTGGCAATACATGTAAAAAAAAACAAAAAAAAAACTCCATCTCAACGGATGGAATAGATGGGCTACTTGCAACTGACGCCAGGCACCAATGTTTAAGCTTATTGGAGTTGGTAATTTTAAACGAGATTTAAAAAAAAACATCCCTCTCAGCAAGGATCGAACCTGTGTACTTCTGGCCGACTGTCGCGCGATTTACATCTATCGCCAGGCCCGTAGCCAGGTCAAAGTAAGCAGGGGGGCACCAATACCCAGCAAGGGGGCGCCTTCTCATTTTAGTTACTTTTTCTTTATTTTTTCCTCTTTTTCTTCTTTTTTAAGCGGGGGGGGGGCACTACACACATGGGGGGGGGGGGCACGCCTCCCCCAGTGCCCCCCTTGGCTACGGGGCTGTCTGTCGCCCGTCAGTGATAACAGATTTTCGCATACATTGGGCAAAGCTTGTTGTTTATAAGGCAACCAAAATCTTCAAAATTCTTTATTCGACTTAATTTTTTTTTTTACGTTTGAGGAAATAATGATTTGAAAAAAAAAATCATGTAAACCTAGTCGTTAACAAATAACAATAGGAAAAATGGAAACTGCAAAATGGTTTATTTTTCTCATGAAAAAAAGTTAACATATCTAACCAGAACAGATTAGATAAAAGAATAATCCTGTTATTATTCTTCAGCTGTAAAAACATCCAGCTAATCCTGACTCTTTATATTTAAAATGTTCAGCCCCATATGCAAAAATATTTTTCTTACTTGGCTGGCACAGTCAAAACCAGTTTCGGCTTGGACCAAAACCTTGACGACTTTTGGATCATTGTTACATTTTACAGCTGAAATAGATATAGATAAATGGATGTAAATAGATAGTGCAGGTATAATTCATAACCCAAAATGCCACAACTCGAATAATTTAAACCATGTGTACTAGTACTAAAAAAAACTTGCTACGAAATCCTACATCCTATTTCAAAATGATTTTAACTAAAACGTTTTCGGTGTGTTTTTGTGTGTGTGTGTGTGTGTTTGTGTGTGTTTGTGTGTGTGTGTGTCTTGTATTTAGGTCCGTTCTTAGGATTTTGAGGGGGCCTAGGCGCAGAGAGAAAAAGAGAGAGATGGGGGGTGTTCTTCAGGAAAAGTATGCTGGATCCCTAATTTGTTAGAGAGCAAGAGAGAGGAAGAGAGAGAAAGAGAGAGTGAGAGAGAGAAAGAGAGTGAGAGAGAGAAAAAGAGAGAGAGGGAGAGAGAGAAAAAGAGTTGGAGAGAGAAAGAGAGTGGGAGAGAGAGAGAGAAAGAGAGAGGGAGAGAGAAGGGGGAGAGAGAGAAAAAGAGAGAGTTTATATAAAGACTGGATACATAATTTACTTTTATACATTCCCCAGTCAACATTAACAGGGTTGACAGGTCAAGACAAAAAAAAATTGAGTTTCATGGGATCCAAGATAAAACTAATTAAGCCTCTCATCAAGTCATAGAAAAAGTCATCTTGGAACGCGTACGATTTACAAACTTGTTTGTGAACGAATTTAGGTTAGATGCGATAGAAATAATGGCAACCAAGATAAGGTTTTGAAGTTGAGGCCGTCAAGCAAGACGTCTTCGGCACATCATCCCCATCTGGGGTAGTTATGTACGTAGGTGTACACAAACTTTAGCTAATGTTGCTAAACATATTGTTGATGAAAGGTGCAGTTATCCATTATAGTGTTAACAAACTCTAGGGAGAAATAATTGTCAGCTTTTGAAACTTTTTCCACAGACTTCCAATTTCCCTGTTTAATAGCTAAATAAGGAAAGATGTTTTATTCACCATAAAACGGCTCTACCCTGGGTAGTAACTTTTTCCATCTCGTCAATTTCTTTTTGACGTCTTGTATGTTGACAAGAAAAAAAGGTGTATCTTCTCTACCCTGAAAGACAAACATCTTGTCAGAGAAACTTTGTGAAAAAAAAAAGTATAACCTATTCCATAATAATTAGTGACACATTAAAAAAGAAGACACTAATCATACTCTTGAGTTTTATGGTATTTCTGTTTCTTATTTATAAGTTCGTTTTTTTGTATTAATTTATACGAAGTGGCTACGGTACCATCAAGCGCCATTATATTAGGGTTAGGAATATGGCTGGTGCCCGTATTTTTTTTTTCGGGTACCAGCAATTATATTAGGGTTAGGAATAGGGTTAGGATTAGGGTTAGGGATATGGTTAGGGATAGGGTTAGGATAAGGATAGGGTTAAGGATAGGGTTAGGGTGTGGAGCAATATCTATTGCTGGTACCTTGAAAAAAAATACGGAGTCCCGCATGATGGTAACGTATCCACTGCGTAATTTATAACAAAAGACCATTAATAGTTAAATAGGAAAAAGTACTTTCGATCTACAGCTGACAGACTTGAGACATCAAATATTTATATAGAAATTAGATTTAAAATGTAAATATATTGCAATCCATTCATATGTCATTAAGAATGTCACAAATGTTACTGTGGTATCTTTAATGACGTTGTTTGTTTGTTTTTTAAATTTATATTCGCAATCTGATATAAATGGTGAGACATAAGCCAAATTATGCGTTAAGATAAAACAGTCAACTCGAATGGAAAATTGCTAAATGAGGCTCAAAGAGCTAATAGTTGAGTGGCGTAACTCGAGTTAGTATTTCCAAAAGCGGACTCCGAATATGTCTACCTTATCTCGTTGTCGAGCTAAGGACCTGGCTGACAATCAGATAAATATCTCCCCCCCCTCTCTTCGGTGGACGGTCCACGCCGCTCGCGCCTAGTCCCTGATTCAACTGGATTAACATGATAAAAATAAAACCCATTCATATGACATTATTTCAGATAAAGAAATAGCCCTATTTCATTGTCATTTGCACTGAAAGATATATCATGTTATACTTCGAATGTATTTATGGTTGAATAGTAAGCTTACTTGCTTAATAGCAACCCTTAAGCATTATTAGGACTGTAAAGTTCATCGCTACATAGCCACAAAATAATCGAAACCCACAACTTAGATCACAAAATTCGGGTTCACAACTAAAGAGCCACTGAGCCACGGTTGATGTTTACCAATGAGTAAAAAGTAAAGTTCCCTTAGCCCTCACGGGCCATCAGGGCAGATGAATTGTAGAATTCATCTGTTTCTATAACCTCGGCATATGAATGGATTGTGTGGTTAGCACAACACCCAGCCGTCTTTACTTCCCCAACCTAAGTCAGCTGCCTATTTAAAGCAGGGTGGACTTGTGGGACGACTTTACATTGAATTTACCAATGAGAGGAACACAAAAGAGATGTTCATATTTCAGATTAGGTAAATCATTGTCAATTTTGAATTATTGTCCTAATTCTATATTAAAGTTGAAACTCACCACAGACTTTAACTTTTCCACTGTTTTATTCACTATATCACCGACAGACTGTTCTTGTCTATCACTACAGATATCATGAATACCTTTTATAAACTCAGGGAAAGAGCTCTCTTCCATTTGAAAGTAGTTAATCGGTTTTAGCCATGAGTAATAGAATATGCGATTGATGCCTCGTCCAGCACACAATTTTTGTTTTTCTTAAATTAGAAAGTTTTATTGAATTTAAATGAGTAATTTTACTATTTTTATCTATAATACTAGTATGCCTAAGAAAATGTTTACATAAATCTTTTAAACTACTCATTTGTGAACAATATTACTAAAGGTTTTATGAAAGTGAAAAAGTAGCACACTCTTAAATAAGCTATGGATACCATCGGAACATATGCAGTTTTATCTGTGGAATAAGATCTATGGTGTGGCGAGTACAACTCTATTTGTCTTTGACTATCATCTACTATGTCCAGTACACATGTATACCCTAGGTGGACTCGTGATCATCAATAAAATCAGAGATCAAACCCGTAATCTTCACCTGGCAGTCATGCACAATTCTATAATAATTTGAAATGAACATTAGAGTTGAATATGAAAGTTTGAGAGAGTTATAGGTGTGTGGATGGCGTGTATATTTAAATATACAACGATAGAACTGAGGAAAGCTACAGCACGGGAAATGATTTAAGGCACACAAAATAATACATAAATGAATCGTCAATATTTATGGAGTATATAATGAACGTATCTGTCTGTCTGTCTGTCTATCTGTCTATCTATCTATCTATTTATCTATCTTTCTCTCTGTCTATCTATCTATATTTCTATCTGTCTATCTATCTCTCTGTATATATATATATATGTCAATGGATAAATATCTGTAACATATGTCTGCAAATGTTAAACATAACTTTCGATCATAGACTTGTGGTTATGTTAGAAATAATATGGACAAACAATCCGATGATGCAATATTGTATATAACAACACTTACCTTCTAGTTTGCGCTAATCTCAATGTCTTATTTTGAACGTTTTATTGGATAAATGACATCACGAGCGGATATATCTGTTTACAAATAGAGCGTGAAGTCATTAGAATACCTTTCGACATAGGTGGAGGTAGTGGAACAGGTTCCTCGACGCTAAACATTTTATATTTTGGGGCATATTTCTCTCAGTTTTTTTTAATGAATTAGTTTTAGTATTATCAAAATTATTATTTACAATAGTCTGTAACAATTATAATGAAGTCTTATTAATTGAATATTTCAATTAAAAATAAACTGTTAAGTCAGTAAATATAATAATACCATCTTTCGCCAGGTTTCATTATTAGAATACAATAAACAGTGATTAAACTATTGTAAATCACATAGGATAAAAACCCATTCTTGAAGAATATTATCAAAGCCGACCAATCAAATAAAACCCGTTGCGTCGGATAAGACCCTGCGCTTGCATAATCTTACATTGGCCAATCAGTCGTTGATAACACATGTCAACCGCATATCCAACTTAAACTTGACAGTCGGATTTCAAAGGTGGAATATAGGTATTTGTGGCCCCGTACGCCGAAAAAGATATAGGGTCAATAACAAAAAAAATAAAACATTTGAGGCATCAAAAAAAAAAAGGTTTAAATAATGGCTTAATGTTCTAAATTTTTGAACTGCGGCCCCTAAAAGTTTGGGACTGTGGGAGCGCACCAGTTGTGCCCGCCGTTAAATCTTCCTGTTTTGGGCCTTGCACTTTTTTAAATATGGTCCTGGAAGTCATCATTTTTTTTTCCGGTATATTTCGGAAGTTTTTATCTTTCAATTTCATTTCTTACAAAGTCATTCTCTATCCTGTTGTTAGCCTTTTTCTTTCACCTCTTTTATGTGTTTATCGTATTTATGGTTATTTGGTCTAACTTAGTTCATATTTGTACATACATGTCTTAAGACTCATATTTATACATACATGTCCTAAGTAATTATAAATACCCTAGTGCTTAGAACATTCCATTCTTCGTGCCTGAAATTATCGATAACTTACAGTTATGTTGATAAATTAGAGTCTTAAGTTATTCTGTGTTGGCTCTAATATTATTATCGACAACTTAGTGTCTAAGTTATTCTGTGTTGGCTCTACAATTATATATATTTTTTTATAGTTCTTACTATCCATATGACGTGATGTAATTAAATCTTACTTTGTTATTGTAATAAACAACAGTGGCGTAACTAGGGAGGAGGCGGGGAGATCCTAATTCAAAAGTCCCCCAGGGCCACCACATTTTTTTTTACTATTAAGTACATTAACTCATGTCATGGTGTCGAATGTCAAAATGCAGGGGCCCCTAAATAGGCCAAGCCCCCCCGGGCCCCCAACTTAAGGAGGGTCCTTACTTTTTTTGCATTAAATATTAAGTACATTATCTTATGTCATGGTGTCGAATGTCAAAATGCAGGGTCCCCTAAATAGGCCAAGCCCCCCGGGCCCCCAACTTAAGGAGGGCCCTTACTTTTTTTTGCATTAAATATTAAGTACATTATCTTATGTCATGGTGTCGAATGTCGAAATGCAGGGTCCCCTAAATAGGCCAAGCCCCCCGGGCCCCCAACTTAAGGGGGGCCCTTATTTTTTTGCATTAAATATTAAGTAAATTATCTCATGTCATGGTGTCGAATGTCAAAATGCAGGGGCCCCTAAATAGGCCAAGCCCCCCGGGCTCCTAACTTGAGGGGGCCCTTACTTTTTTTTGCATTAAATATTAAGTACATTATCTCATGTCATGGTGTCGAATGTCAAAATGCAGGGGCCCTTAAATAGGCCAAGCCCCCAGGGCCCCCTAATCCCTAGGTTCGGCACTGAGAAACAAGTTAGTCGTTTCAAAGTTATATCCAACAGTCTGCCCTAATTTTGGTAGCAGAAAAAAAAGATATAACTTCCGATAACGGGATAGAGACAACGTCGGTCTGTTCTACTTTGTGCAGGCGCCACCTATGACGATCTACGGCTGCAGTAACATGTTATGTTTCCAGTTGTCCTAAATATTATCTACGACTTGGCATCAAAAAGACATTTGGCATGATGACAAGTATTTTTTTCAAGAAAAAATGTACAATTTAAATACGGATATTGATTTTGGCAAATATACATTAAGTTAAATGACAAATAAATATGTATAAGCATTAGACCATTCTATATAAATCAATAGTTTAATCAGACATACTTATTTTCTCCTGATGATAATCTCTATTTTTATATATAAACTAAATGCACCCGGCCACGCGTCGCCGTAGCTAAGGCTACTTAAAATTATATAAACACATATGTTTTAAAATACCGACGAAATATTTAGATAGCTTTTGTCAGTATAACTTTTGATTTACCTCCCGTAGTTTTTAACGAAGTGAAGTAAAGAAATAATTTTACAAAACCGATTGATTAAATATTATTTTTTTTTATATAATATGTGTGATATCTATGTAGCCTACATGGCAACACGCCGAGTAATTTACTGCAATTTTGTGTCTAAATGTCAAGGCCATCGGTGAAGAACTTTCTTGGTAATGATGTCACAACTAACATCCTATTTATATAGGTATAAAAAAGTCAATGACTAATTGCTCCGAATCAAGCCCCTCACCTATCAAGGACCCCCGCATGATCGTAAGCATCTGGCTATTTGTAAAATGGGGCCCCGTTGGGTGCAGTAATCAGCTATTTGAGAGTGCTTGATCTGTAGGGCCTCAGTTCCTGGAGTTTGCTAGGGGCCCAGGATACTATTTGTCGGCCACCCTGATGCAACGGTAATTGGATGGAAATAACAACGCATCTTCGGCAATTAGGACTTTGTGAATATAGTCCCCCCAGAAATAATTTACTAGAACGCAGTGGCTACGGTTAGGTCCGACCGAACCCGTATTTTTTTTACTTCGGGCACCAGCCATAGATAATATTGCTCCAAACCCTAACCCTATCCCTAACCCTATCCCTAACCCTATCCCTAACCCTATCCCTATACCTAACCCTATCCCTATCCCTAACCCTAACCCTAATCCTGAAAAAAAAATTCTGAAAAAAAATAATTATATATACCATGTTCCTTATACCCTAATATAATGGTTTTGGCTGGTGCCGGAGCCACTGCGTTACTCGAATATGTTTTACGCCTAACATAGTGTCATCATAAATTGAGTTTCTGGAATTTTAAAAAAGAGACATTCTTTTAATTCAACTCAATATGTTAACAGTGATTGACCTGTTACCAAATGTGAAGAATTATGATTCTTTCAGACATACATGTTGTACTTTACCCTTAGATTTGTAGGAATAGCATATTTGATGATCAATTTAAGTATAAATTAAGAATATGTAATCATATATATTAATTCAATCGTAATAAAAAAAGCGTATTCATTACCACTTTTGATGAAAGGTGTGAAGATGCTGCGAAATGCTGTAGTTAAAGTATTTTTTAAAAGCTAAGTAATAAAGTGTAACAACTAAAGGAAACAGAAATTTGCGTAAGTAATAGTTTTTACATTAAAAGTTGATTTAGTCAGACCAGATGGACACATTTTTCAATTTACTGTAAAGTACTGCCAATAACATTTTTATCGACTTTGAGCATTCAAGCTAGAAAAAGCACTGTACCTACCATATTATTTCAGTACAGCGACAGTTGTTATTTTAAGTATTGATTACCTTCCAATATTTAGGAAACATGGTTATTCCAGCAATGTGTGTGAGGTCCCACGAATGGGACGGTTTTTATGGTGCCCTTCTTTCATCTCCACCGTAGCTGATAGTGCAATGGCTATGGAGGCACCACGGGAGATATATCGGGAACTTGAGCCAAGACCTGAAAAATGTCCTTGGTCCTCACCGGAGATCGAACCAGGTACCTTTAGGTCGACAGTCGAGCGCTATACCGGACGACCACCCGTGATGTAGAGCTGTCCACCTGGGGATCTCAGGTTCGATCACCTAGAGGGACAATGAGTTTTTATCCAGGTTATGGTGAAAGTTGTTTGAAAGCTCATTCCCCTCCCCATGTCCACCCAGTTTTTAAATGTGTACCTGACTTGAGCTATGAAAATAAAGCGGATAGTGTTTAGACTAACGGAACTGTAGACGTTTCAATTTTTAACATTAGTTTTATTTTTACATCCTTACCAACCTTACATAAACTGAGGGGCATCTATGTACAGCTGTTAAGGATCCCTTGAAGGGCCCTCAGAAATATTGAGGATCCCGAGAAGGGTACCCTTGGCTGGTGTCTAAGTATATGAGGGCTGACTCAAAGTTTGACTCGTATTTTATTTGTATTTCTGCCACACACACAGTCTCCACAACCATTAACGATAAGACAGATGACGATGACTAACTCAACAAGTGTCGTGTGACAACGATCAGATTTTTATTGTACACAGAGGCACCAGACCGTATCAGGGATCTGGTGGCCTTTCAAATAAATCAAGGGTAATCCAAAAAGATACAGCAACGAGGTAATCCAATATAAAATGATCAATAAATTGAGGGACGTGTTCACTCTAGATCTCTCTCTCTATTCTCTATCTCTCTCTTTCCCTCACTCAGAGACTCTTCACTCGTCGACTTGTCGAGACGCCGCTCCCGGGCCGACTGTGTAGAATCTATATCTTTTACCTCGCTCAACACTTTTCACACGGGACCATTAACCAATCAAATATGATAGCTGCTACATTCAAACTTTCAAATTAGGGGGTGGAGCCTAAGGGGGGGGGGAGAAATACGCCGTGTAGACAAAGACCTTAGTAACTGGACATCGAGCGGGTCGCTGTCCCTTTGAAGAAACCGACCGGAGAATAGTCCCGGTCAGGTGGCCAGAGGTTTCCCCGCGGAATATAACATGTTACTGTTAACAGCTACTTTGGTTCGTCGACGGAGGTTTTGTCGAACACCTGGTCGGTGACACAATTACGGGGTGGGGTGAAGAGGGTGGGGAAGAACTGAGGAGCGGGAACGTAGATTGTTATGTATAGTTTACTTTAATATACATAATAACGTTATTACTATTATTACGCTAAGGGTTGGAGTAAGGGGATAGTTTCGATAAATTAGTCACAACCTGTGACAACAGCATAGATTTACTTCATATGAGGGGCATTGATGTACAGCATAGATTTACTTCATCTGAGGGGCATTGATGTACAGCATAGATTTACTTCATCTGAGGGGCATTGATGTACAGCATAGATGTACTTCATCTGAGGGGCATTGATGTACAGCATAGATTTACGTCATCTGAGGGGCATTGATGTACAGCATAGATTTACTTCATCTGAGGGGCATCGATGTACAGCATAGATTTACTTCATCTGAGAGGCATCGATGTACAGCATAGATTTACTTCATCTGAGGGGCATCGATGTACACCATAGATTTACTTCATCTGAGGGGCATCGATGTACAGCATAGATTTACTTCATCTGAGGGGCATCGATGTACAGCATAGATTTACTTCATCTGAGGGGCATCGATGTACAGCATAGATTTACTTTTCCTAGCCACATATCTTCTTCTTTCTTTATTTTTTTGTTTGTTTGTTAATTTATCTTAAGTCATTCGTCGCTGAACTGTGATAGATTACCCTTAGCCGGATGAAAATAGCGTTCTTGAGGGCAGTGGAAATCTCAATAAACATTAGGCTTACATAAGCTTATTTTCAATAGCGAGTTTCTTGTAACAGCAAAAATCAATCCGTGTTATATTGCTACTGGCTTTTGAAATATGGTAGGCTAACCTCTTAGCTAGGTGACAAAAAATAGCTATCAAAACACTTTTACCTGAATAAAAACTAGTTTTATATTCTCATATTCAAATAATGGTGGAAACACTGGTCGAATAGTTCACTGACCTCTGAAGTAAGATTTTTTTTTAAATATCAACAGTTTAAAAGTGTAAATTGTATTTCCTATTGGTGTCAATTAACGAAAAGTAAGAAGTTTTAAAATATCAACAGTTTAAAAGCTGTACATTTGTTGTCATATTGGTGTAAATCAACGACGAGACTTGAAGTTATGTTCAAGCTTCAGTATTGTTATTGAATGTACCGGCAACCTACACTAAAGTATAAAGTTATGGTTGTTTATCTATGTGTATCAGTTTAAGACGTCTTGTAATTTATAAAAATATATTAAGTTATCGTTATTGATATTTTTTTTGCATTTTGGATATCTACTTGTTGTATATTATTTAATCTTTGCATTGAATATCATGGAAGACAATAGATGATAAACAGTAATTTAAATCAGAGGCGTCCCTAGGGGTTTGGGGGCCCGGGGGGTTTGGCCCTGCAGATTTGACATACGATATCATGACATGAGATAACGTACTTAATAAATGTATGTCTATATTCAAATTAGTACAGTATATCAATAAAATTAACAAAAAATAATCATTAAAACTCTTTTAATGAATAATTCCATTGTTTAGTGACAAGATAATGCACAAGTGACAGATATCAATTCATTTTGCCTCACGTTGTGCTTTCTGTGCAGTAAAGGCATTTATAACATCATCTAAGTCAATGTTGTCTTGTATTTTTGACTTCACTTACATTAAAGCCATGCTGCTAAGCCTTTCTTGCGTCATTGTACTCCTGATATAGTTTTTGATTGACTTTGAGTTTTGAGAATAATCTCTCAGATGATGCAATGGAAGTGGCCTGAGTTAGCAGTATTCGGATGGAGGTTGCAAGGTTTGAGCAAACATCATTATCATATGAAGCCAGCTTCTTCAATAAGTCAGTTGGTGATTGTGGTACTGGTTTGTTGATGAAAGTGCTCTTGCATCAATGACACCATTGAAAAAGCGATTTGCCTGTATGTCATCATACAAATAGGAAAAAGTAACAGTTTTTCATCAGTGTGTAATCATCCATATAATTCAAGAGGTGTTTTGGTTTAAGAACCCCAAAGGTGCCCACATGGTTTTGCAACCTTTGGAATCTATCCTTCATCTCCATATGAAGTCTGTCAAACACTTCTGTCGCAACACTTTTGAATTGCAGTTCTATTTACAGTCCTACATCAGAACTCAACTCCCCATCAAGTCTTTTCTTTCTTCTGGTTGTTTTGCCTACAGGGAATCCATAGCATTCAATTCCTTCTTTTGCTCTTTCGATGGATTGGGTGATCAGTTTCGTCCGTTTCTCATCATTTTGATTAAAGCATGAAAGAGTCTTAATCTCTTCAGCATCTTTGTCAAGCTGCAAGAAAAGTGACGACGTAGCTTCTTCTCTTGAGTACCACAATGTAGGCCTACTACTCTCCTTTTTTAGTTTCCCGGCTCCAGTTTCTTTCAGTTTGGTCTCTGGGGTGATTTGGAAAACAAGTTGAGCAATTCATGAAAAAAGGTGAGAATTGCTAGATCTATCTCAGAAGAATGAAGAGCTGCCAAGTTGAGAGAGTGATTATCACAGTTCAGAAATGTTACGTTTGGATTTATGTCTAAGAGACGTTTCTGCCGGCCAGACTGACGGCCACTCATTGTGACTGCGTTATCATAGGTTTGATCTGTGCACAGATTTAAAGTCTAGTTCAATGTCTTAAAGAGTTTTCAGAACAAGTTCTTCATTATGTTGTGCATCTGGCTTCAAAATTTCAAAATAACCAAGGAATGACTCTTTTATTTCAAAATTCTCGACATCCAAGCTACGAACTTTAAGGGATACTTGTTCTTTGTGAGAAACATCTGGAGTGGAATCAAACATCAGAAAAAAGTAACAAACTTGCTTGACTTTCCCAACGATTGATTCCCTATCTTTATTGCCCATCAAGCTTATGAACTCATGTTGAATTATTCAAGTGATGTTACGTAACTTCATCAAATTCTGCAAGAAATTTCAAAGATTCTAGGAAGTTCCCAGGACTTGGAGAATCTAGTACTTCTTTGTGGCCAAGTAAGCTTGAGTTGGTTTTTGATAAGTACTTGACAGCTGTTGGTACACTGCTGTATCTTTATATGAATTATCTGAATGGTTATACTTATCTTCGCCATGTTCATGGTCTTCTTTGTTTTCAATGCTATTATCAGCTTTCTTCTTAAAAACCCATCAAATTTTCCTTGATTTTGCAGCCTCTCGTCTTTCTGATGCACGCTTTTTCCGTTTTGTAGTGTTAAAATAAAAAAATTGGAAACTCGTTTGGGGGCCCCCCTCAAGCGGGGGCCCGGGGGGACGTTCAAATTTGGACCCCCCCCCTCCCCCGCCCTAGCTACGCCACTGATAATTTAATAATTGAATTGAAACATGTCATTAGAGCCCTGCTTTTGAGTTTCTTATTGGTGTTTTGAATTGAATGAGGACATAAGAACCATTGTATAAAGTCTCTTAGTTGGTGCATTGAATGGAATAAGGCCATATGAGCCATTATATAAAGTATCTTAAATGGTGCATTGAATGATATCATGACAAACCATGTTATTTAAAGTATTCTTTTATCAGAATTGAATAGCTAGCGTCAACATTGTTGATATTGTAAATGGATTTGAATTTGAATTGCATCATGTCAGAAGAAGTTACGTCTGGCGTAGTTCCAGGACAAGCCACAGCAGAAAATAAATATGTTCGAATACTTTTTTTTCCATAAGCAGCGATTCTCAAAGTGTGTGTAGCGAGCCAATAGTGTGTGACATTTTTTTCTTTTATTTGGGTCAATAAAAAAAATAATAAATAAATAAATAAAGAATATGTACAACTATATTAAATTCATATACAATATACAACCCTTTTTTTGTTTATTTACAGGTGGATCACAAAAACGAATCTGGTCGTAAATCGCAACAGGTTTAGAACCACTGCCCTTAGTCAAATTTGAAGTTATTGTGAGGGCGGCGGACGGCATTTTATCTACTAACTATAACAAGATAAACCTGATATAAAGACAGAAGCAGATTTTATGAAAATGGCCCCAAATATTTGGGGGCACCACAAAGCTCAATTAAAAAAAACTGTCACTTGTCTCTCTTTTTCTTGAGAGCCCAATATTTTATTCTGCGCTCCTGGGCCTCCACTGACGTAAGTCCACCCCTGTTCATTTCAATCAATATATGAGATATAATCCATACAAAAATGTCGGCTCTCGTTTCGTTGCCGAACAGCAGCGGTCACACAAACACACGCCTAGTGCCCTCGAACACTGTTTTGAGAATTCCTGGAATAGACTGTGTACTGTTTACGTGTATTTCTTGAAACCCCACAACAGTGAAATGTACGTTGAGATAGCTGTGTGTCTACTGCTATTGCATTTTACTTGAATGAATTCTGTGGAGCGGAACTATATATTGTGATCAAGAATTGAACTGGAACATATTTTTATACAGCAGTATGTCAGCAAGTGGTTAAGGATCTTCAAAGTAGAATTTCCTTGATTATTTTTTTGTTACTATTAAGGTCCATGTGAGGGTGTTTATCGTTTAAGCATTTAATGAAACGGTAATGGTAAAATGTTCTTCTTTCATCTTCACCATTGCTTTGTGTATTATGATTATGGAGGCACCACGGGAGACATAGAAGTTGATTGGACAAGCTACACTATTTGAGGCTATATACTAAAGCATATACATCGGTCTCATCACGGATTAATTATCTTGAAAAGTTGAGAGTCCACAAATACAAACAAAATATTTGTTTACAATTTACCGGGCTGTGCTATATGTATATATACATATATTAAAGAGGCATTTAAATATCTACATTGTGTTTTGAGACATAATAGCTTTTATGGCTGTTATTTTCGATTTATTAGTGTTAATTTGTGTTTACAAGAACTTGTATACTTCATTAATTGATACGTACCATTAGTACATATATTTGAATTACAGAATCAATCTATGGTTAGCTGTAAATAAAACGTGTTCTACAAGAGCTATTGAAGCTATTTTTTTCACTTTGCAAAACCTGTGGTGTATATTTCAAACAGTCTTTTTCCCCAGCAGTATAAGCGTATTGTTGTTATGAAGTCAACCCAAGTAAATTTATTAACTTGGTGTGAATACTGCAGTGTTTTCTATTTCATAGGTAACAAACATAAGCTGGTTGTATTGGTGGACTTCACATAACACTTTGATATATATAAATAGCTTGGGGAACACCTGACCTATAATGTAACGTTCAATGCGTGGCATTTGTGAAAAGGTTGTGCGTGTGATAATAAAAGACCCTTTATAATACACAGCATATGAGTCAACATTTCATTCCAGAAAGAGAAGTGTAGAAGCAAAATGATGATATATTCTGTGTATTGTTTATAATGTTATAATATTACTTTAGTGTGCTTTACTCTTTATTGGTATCCCCCCTCCCCAATATAAACATTCATTAGAAACTAATTAGCTTCATAATTCTACAATATGTTAATATATCGGCTCTCAAGTGTGGTAGAGTTTGATCGTATTATACACAGCACCAGACTGAGAATATTTGGTAAATGAAGGGTAACTAATGAAATGAGGGGAAACAATGATAAGGGGAACAAATGAAATGAAGGGAAACGATGATGAGTGGAATCAATGATGAGGGGAACCAATGATGAGGGGAACCAATGATGAGGGGACCAAATGAAATGAGGGGAAACAATGATGTGGGGAGCAAATGAAATAAAGGGAAACAATGATGTGGGGAACAAATGAAATGACGGGAAACAATGATGAGGGGAACCAATTATGAGGGGAACAAATGAAATGAGGGGAAACAATTATGAAGGGAACACATGCAATGAGGGGAACCAATGATGAGGGGAATCAATGATGAGGGAAACCAATGATGAGGAGAACCAATGAAATGAGGGGAATCATTGAAATGAGTGGAACCAATGATGAGTGGAACCAATAATGAGGGGAACCAATAATGAGGGGAACCATGATGAGGGGACCAAATGAAATGAGGGGAAACAATGATGTGGGGAGCAAATGAAATAAAGGGAAACAATGATGTGGGGAACAAATGAAATGAGGGGAAACAATGATGAGGGGAACCAATTATGAGGGGAACAAATGAAATGAGGGGAAACAATGAAATGAGGGGAAACTATGGCCGTAAAAAACAATAGGCAAGTTTGTTTTGCCTTTTTTATGAGGTAAACTCTGCATCACTAAAAGGGAAACACAACTGAAATATAAAACACGTAAATGAAGACGCAGACAATATATTTATTGAGTCATTAACATTTTTATTAATGAGTAATGTTTGTGAAAAATTTAATGAGCTATGTTTGAAGAAATTTAATAAGCTATGTTTTTGAAAAATGAATCAGTTATATTATTGTCTTTTTACAATGACCAACCGGCTATGTCTCGAGAAAAGCTAAAGCCAAAATAATGAAAGCTGTAGGCAAGTTCAACCGAACTATTTGTATTTCAAGCAGAGTTCAGGCGCCGTACTAAATACTAATCGTGGACTTTTAATTTATCATAGTGTCTTTATTTTAGATGATAAAGAAAGAATATTTTTATCCCAATCGTATTAACATAAAACTCATTAATTAATTATGAATAATACGCCTGATCTTGTAATCTAAAAAATGAAAGTATTATTTCTTACATGTATCTGAAGAAATGGTAATAGCGTGTCCTCAGATAATTTTAAATACATCACTTAAATATGCAACTGTTCTCACAATAAAGAATCTTTTAAAGAGCTAATTTCTTCTAAACATTCATGCATTTTTGATAAACAAAACTTAAAAATTGAAACGGTTTTAAACAAAAACTATACTTTACACTTTTTGAATATAATTTTTTATCAACTTATTTTTTATAAAGTCTACTGATGATTTTAATTTAAAATTTATCGCAGACACCAACTCCACTATAACCTAGCTCAGAGTTGACAGCTCCCGAGTGGTTGTGGGTAGAACCGATACCAACACAGTACACACAGGCACCAGAACTTCCTGGACATGTACACGCTGTGTATGTCATCTTCGTCAAACAAAATTTTTCATTTACCTCACTGACCTGGTAATGATTCACGCACTGACCAAAACTGACCTGTTTAGTACAACCATGGGGATGTGACACGATGAATGTCAAGCGGCTATCGGGTTTTTCTCGGTATTTTTTTGGCACTTTATTCGAGAGGTCCCACCACCGCATCGCTGTGTTGTAAAGTTTATCCCCTAAACTCGTATCACACGTAGGAAAAATCAAAACACACTTGTCTTCATCAGTTTTAGCAAAATCAATCCTGGATTTTGAAAGTTTCACAATAGGACTATATTGTCTATCGTAAAACAGTCTGCAAGATGAATGTCTGGCCTCGGTATTATCGAAAACAACATGTCTGGCTGTGTGAACTAATATTTCCCACCAGGCAGAGTTTGGTTTGTCCGAATATAGACATGTTTCACAAGGGCAGGTCTTGTAATCTGTTTGGTACATAATCTCATTTACAATGTCTCTTCTTTCGCCATACGGATTTATTCCTCTACCATTAATATACCTAATAACATCCATCTCTCCGCTTCCAGTCCTCGTCTTTGCATTTCCTACACAATTGCTAAAAGGGTATGGAGTCTTCGTGTTAGGCCAAAACTTGGGTCTTCGTGGGCTGGTCATTTTCACATCAATTCTGACAGTCAGGTCAGCTACCACATTGATGAACTCATACAAATCTTCGTCTTGATAATCTTCAGGAAGACAGTTTATGTTAAATAGTTCTATAGGTATGAATTTTGAGTGACCTGGATTTTTCTCGCATACATCTTTACTGCGGACGAGGCTGGCCTCTGCTCCATCTGACATTTGAGTTTCATGAGTACCTGAAAAAATATTAATCTCCTACTATTTTGCCTTTATGAAACTAAATAATATATGTGAGCGTGTATGCGTTTACAATCGGATGTTTCTTCATTTGTCAATATAATTCTATTGAGCTATTTACAGATTTTGAGGAATTGCTGTTATAGGTTGCATGTTTTTCATAACATCTAGATCAGTGGTTCCCAAAGTGGTCCCTACGGACCCCCAGGGGTCCCTGGCATCATTCAGGGGATCCGTGGAAAATAAAATTTCATTTGGGGGTCCCTGAACAACTTTAGGGGGTCCGCGAAAGGTTAAATGTAAAATAGTAAAATTATGATCTATTTTTATTATTATGGAAATTAAAATTAAAAAAAAATAAATAAACTAGTAACGCACACTAATTAAATTAATATTATGTATGGCGCGGTGTGAGACAGATGGCCGAAAACACGCTTATACCATATACTTTGGACATTATAAAAATAATTCCACAAAGTAATAACATAGTACAAAGAAGGATTGACGAATTGGTTCAGTCCGTATAAAATTATTTATGTTATTACTTAAAAACTTCTGAATTTTCTATACAGCTTGACGAGTCCACTTTACCAGGAAACGAAGCTTTACTTTTAGCTTATGTAAGATTTGCAAAAGAAGAAACATTTTGTCAAGAATTGTTCTTGCTAAATGTTTGAAAACAAACGATGAACTGTTATTTACTGAATTAAAAAGAGTTGATCAATGTAAAAGCTTTACTCTTGACTAATACCATTTCTGTTGCTAATGGCTGTGCCCCGGCAAAGGTAGGAAGACACCGAGGCTGTCTGTCATACTTAAAACAAGCTGTACCAAATGTATTTTTAGTGCATTGTGTCATTCATTGACATCATTTGGTCGCAAAAAATCTTAGTGAACTTTTGCATAACCACTATATTATGTCATTAAAGCAGTTAATAAAATTAGAAGGAATGTCTAAAATTAGATATTGTTTTCTCAACTTTGATTGAAAAATGACGAAGACTATAATCGTTTACTACTTCACACAGTAGTACGTTGATTATCTAAAGGTGCATGTTTAAATCGATTATTTGCGCTCTTTGATTTAGTGTTGGAATTCCTGGAATGCAAAGACAATGATTTGCGACACAATTTAATATAGCCTTTACGAGTGATTCATTTGACAAATTTTACGAAACTAATTTGAACCTGCAAGGTGACAAATTAAATTGAATAACGTAATGGCTGCGTTGGTGGCAAAACTTTTTCTGTGCAAACAAAACTTGGAAAGAGGATAATGTTTTCAGATTCGAAATATTTCGAAATTGCAAAACAAAGTTGAAGATCAGCTTGCTTACTGTCAACACTTAACGGTTCTTCATGCAGACCTGAGCCAAAGATTTGAAGACATTCTTCAATTGGATATTCCCGACTGGGCGTAGAGCCCTTGCACGCTTGGACACAGACGAATCCTTACTAATACAGGAGCAGCTTATTGAAATATTCACAAAAGAGGAATTTAAACCCATCTTTAAACAAGGGTACCACAAATTATGGTTACAAAAACAGATCCCAATTTTATATCCTGCATTATGGGTTATTGTACAGAAGTTGTTGACTGCTTTTCCGTCTTACTATATGGTAGAACGTTGATTCAGTGCCATTATGAACAAACACACACACAAAACAACAACAAAAAACGACCAGAAATTAATGCTCGTGGGAATTTGCAGTCACTACTCACAAATTTTGAGCTGGACATAAATATATACTCGTATCATCTCATCAAGTTCATCCACGCCATTGTATTTTTATTTTAAACGGAAATTATAATTTCAATAAATACTTTTTCAGCAAAATGTTTTTTTTTCATATATAATTTTCATACCATGAATTTATGCAGCTTTTTCACTTGGGGGTCCGTGGGCAAGTTTTGACTATAAAAGGGGTCCGTGGGTCAAAAAAGTTTGGGAACCACTGATCTAGATAAACAGACATCTAGCTTGATAGATGGGTAGAAAGCTAGAGAGAAACTTAGCTATGTGGTCGTTTATGTATCATTTTGATCAAAAAAAATAATAAAAAAGAATTCATCGTTACCAATATAATGTTGAAATGTGATTAAAACTTTATCAAATTCAATGAGCACAGTGGCGTAGAGTGCTAACTTGCGCCCAGGGCACAATACCTTTTAAGCGCCCTCCCCCCATTCGAAAACCATATAATATTATATGTAAAATATACCACTAGGCACCCCTTTGTGAGTAGCGCCCGTGGCATGATGCCTCCTTGCCCGCCTCGCTATGCCACTGAATGAGCTCTCCATCTAATCAGTAATAACAAAAGTTTTCATTATGGTTTGTATGTAACTTATATTTATTTTTTTGTTTTATGTAAAGGACACCAATTCACCACACCTTTATATAATTAATTTTAATATTGAGATCAATATTAACAGAGAGATGGCTCGATGATTGACGAAATGATTTCTGAAATCTATACAAATTTTGTAGAATTCATACCTTGAGTCATTAAAAATGGTCGCTTCATTCGGGCATTCCTCTTTACATGCACCTAAAGTGAAACAACAGTTATAATTGTTATGCAAACTCCTGACTTGGTAGAAAAAGGAAACAAATATACAAAACCATTCTCTTAACTTTATCAGTAGCTACACATTCAAATGTGTCCCAAATATTTATAAGAAAAAAATATTAATAGATAATGAGGCAGTTTTTTTTTAATTATTTTTTGTTACTTTTTGCTCCCTTAAATGTTGACAAATTGTCTATGGTGCTGATAATTAATGTATCATTATACTATGAAACAACAAGAGTGAGGCTCTAATTGACCTTTTGCGTAACCGCCCCTGCTAGAGAGACACTATATTTTTTTGAAAAAAAAGGGGGTAGTTAAATAGTACAAAATAAAACTGGTTCGTTGGAAACCACACAAAAAGGTCAACGAAAAGCCGTATGTGGCTCTTACAGCCTCCTTTTACTATCAATGATATAGGCCAGTGGGATCTTAAAGCCTCATTTTACTATCGATGATATAGGACAGTGGGATCTTAAAGCCTCATTTTACTATCGATGATATAGGCCAGTGGGATCTTAAAGCCTCATTTTACTATCGATGATATAGGCCAGTGGGATCTTAAAGCCTCATTTTACTATCGATGATATAGGCCAGTGGGATCTTAAAGCCTCATTTTACTATCGATGATATAGGCCAGTGGGTTCTTAAAGCCTCATTTTACTATCGATGATATAAGACAGTGGGATCTTATAGCCTCATTTTACTATCGATGATATAGGCCAGTGGGATCTTAAAGCCTCATTTTACTATCGATGATATAGGCCAGTGAGATCTTTAAGCCTCATTCTACTATCGATGATATAGGCTAGTGGTTCTCATTTTTTTTTTTAGATTTCCAGCCCATTAAAATATATATCATGTTAAACGCTCCCCACATGGAGAGAAATAAACAAGAGCAAATAAAACAATTCTGGCATCTATCCACTGTATCCAGCAAACTGCTTTGGTAAAGATTACAGTTGGTTTTTAACAACTATGGATATGGTTTTCGATTAACATTTTAACTTACCTTTTTTTTTTTTTAAGTTTCAATTACCTTATTCTTCATAATAGCTTGTCCCATCTTTGTTACTGTCAAAAAGACAATAATATTTATAACATGAATAAACCAGTTTTAACAAAAAAAATAACATATTTTAATTCATTTTTCTATTTTAAAACTCAAAATCTATTTTTTTGTTTTGTTTGTCTAGAATCAAAACTTTATTTGTTTGCTATTTATTTCCTTTATTATTTTTTTACTTTTTTTTATTTCATTCTAAAGTTTTCTAGCCACAAATTTACTTTCATGGTAGTGGTGGAATACATGGAATATTGTATCATAGAGACTTTATTTTTACATTAAATGTTTGCTTGCTATAATTTATTGATAGACCTATATATACTCAGCTCTAAATATCTTTATTTTTTTTAAATACCTGAAATACATGTTTTATTATAATCTAATTTTGAACGCACACATTGTACCGCATGTTTATGCACACAACTCCTAGTATATGTAAAGAGGGTTTATTTTCTAAAGCAGGGGCGGCAAAACTTTTTGAAACGCGGGTCACTTTAGATTCTTAATTTGATAAAGGGACCGGGCCAAGAACAGTATTCAAAAGAAACATATGGGGAGCGAAGAGCGGGCTGAATCAACAACAGCCAAACGGGGTGTCAAGGCCCGATTTAGGCCTAGGCAGTATAGGCACCCTGTTTAGGGCCTACAAAAATGAATAATAAATATTTTTTTTTTAAAATTTACAATGATATAATATTAAATTAGTTATAAATTAATTAAATTAAATAGTGCCTAGGCATACAAAATCGTGCCCTGCAGGGCATAGGCCTACTTAGCACACGTTTCTTAGTTTTCCCTTCCCTGATCTAGTGACTAGAACAGTATTCTGAGGAGAGAATGCGGAATCAATTGAAATATTACCTACATTGGGACCCTATCTTGAAGAGCCTTTTCTACATCCTTAATATAAAGAGACAATAATGGCCACGGAGACACCGTGTATGACTGGAGATGCCTAAGCTCAAATCGTTAGCCTCCGGCCTTATCTATTGCTCCAAATTGGGCCCCGCGTCTGGCAGGGGCTACGCAATTTTAATTTAATTATCACTAATAGTTGTCACTTTAAATAAAATTAGAAGAGGGGCCTCGCAAAACATCCGATAAATTGGGCCCCGCAATTCGTAAGGCCGGTAGGCCGGCCCTAGTTAGTCTGAACCACAACGATCGGCTCCACTACGAACGTGCCAATAAAAGGAAATTTCCCTTAGCTCTAACGGGTCATCGGGGCAGATGAAGTGTATAATTCATCTGTTTCTATAGCCTCGGCATATGAAGGGGTTGTGTGGTTAGCACAAAGCCCAGCCGCATTTACTTCCCCAACTTAATGTCATGTACCAATTTAAAGCTGGGTGGACTTGTGGGACGACTTTGAAACACATTCCAGCTGGAAAAAAGTGGCATAGTTCTCTACACCACTCGGCCACCAGTCCCACTAGCATGCCAATAAGTCAAAACATATATTTTTCTTGTTAAAAGTATACGTTTATTTTTTTTTTTTGTTTACGTCTACATCTTCAATATGAAATGAAGATCGGATTTAATTGAACATGATCATGAAACATTTTTTTAAACTTATACAAAGAATATAAAATAAAAGTACGTTTTTTTTAATAAACTGTTCTACTTTTGATATACCATTATTTCAGCAACTATTAACAGCTTATGTTTTACTTACCAATATTTCTGAGCTGATCATCTGTTTATTATCATTCAGCGTAATGCGACACGGCCTAAGGGGAAGAAAATTCCTTTCGGAGAAACCCGAGATGAACCCGAAACTGTTATGTACCCAGTCACGGTACATCGAAGTTCAACTGACAAGGTAGTAAGTGGTGGAGGTTGTGGTTGGCACTGAACTATGTCTCAAGTGGTGCATTCATAGTCATTGAAATGTCGGCTTTAATGGGGATGAAAGAAGGGCAGTGTATAAAACGTCTCGTTGCTGGTTCATAGCATTTAAGATGTAAATATCTAATCCTAAAAGGGATATTAAAAAAAAAAAAAAAACTGCGGTCGGCAACCGATGGTCCCCAGGAAATATTTGTCAATACATAGAAAGATAAGGGCAGCATTAGCAATTATTATAATTGTAAAATAGAGAAAACAAACTAATAATTCAAATTATTAGCATTATATTATTCAGTGGCGTTGCGAGCTTTACTCGAGGCACAATACATTTTTAACGCCCCCTTTGTGAGTAGCGCCCGGGGCATGATGCCCCCTTGCCCCCCCCCCTTCCCCGCTACGCCAATTACATTATTATGAACATTTTAGAGGACGCAGTTCGTAAAATGCCTCTGCAGGTGAAAAGAAAATGCCGGCTGGTACCGGATACCTCGATTCATAATCATAGTTCATTTGTTTAATTCCAGAAGATGCGCTTCCACCATAATACGTTTCAAATAGGCTGTCATTTCAATGTACACTTGTTTTATTTCGGTTGAATTATCTTTATTTAGGAGGACGGGTGGTCGAGTGTTGTAGAGCGCTCGACTGTCGATCGGATGGTCCGGTTTCGATTCTCAGCTGACAATAAATAAAAAAAAAACAGGTATATGTATTTATTCAAAGTGGCTGATGTTTTATTTTATTTTTATTAAATTGTCGTTAACATTAACCAACTAGTAACATCACAAGATTGTAACTAATACATGCCTTTAATGTAATATCGGGTAAAACAAGAAAGTCATATGTTATTCAAATGCAATATAGATGTCTTCAAAAGAGGCTAAATAGAGGACATATCAACCTTAGAATCAGGGCCGGCCTTACGAATTGCGGGGCCCAATTTTAACGGATGCTTGCGAGGCCCCTCTTCTAAATTTTTGTAAAAAAACAACTATTACCATTAATATAAATGTAAATTGTGGGCCCCGGCCAGACGCGGGGCCCCATTTGGAGCAATCGGTCCAATCGGACTAAGGCAGGCATTGTGACTGTACTAATAATTAAATGTGTATACCTATTTATAAAATATGCATTAATACAAAAAAAAAAAACAACCTTAACACTAGTAATTAGTAGATTGGTAAAAAATTAGAGCATACATTTACTAGTTTAAATCAATGTCTTTTTTTTAAATTTCTTAAATTGTTCACTTATTCTGTTAAATGAAAGAAAAGAAAAAGGCAAAAAATTGTCTTAAACTCCGAAAAAAAGTTTGATGTTTAAATATAATTTACATATTACAAGTAGACCGACATATCACACATTTTAATAACAAATAAAACATGTCACTTTTATAGCAGTTTGAAAAAAGAAAAAAAGAAGCAACATATACATACATTTAGACTCGAATTGAATGTAAAAGCATTCATGTGAATCTCTGAAGCATATAGTCTATTTATGAATTGCATCCCTGACATTGTTCATGGTCATTATTGATTAAAAAAATTCTGACAATTCTTCTCTAAAATAAAAAATGGCATTAATTATTCTGGATTTATAATTCCATCTCGTATTGGAAATGGTTGGGATGCGTCTTTTCACTATTCAATCAAAGGCATCTGATCTTTTCGATGATTAGCTGAAGAAAGTAGAAAATTCTGACAGTCTAAAAGAATATCTTGCATTCTTTAATGCAGCTCACTGACTTCTCCAAAATTAAGTTTAGTCTGTGAGCGAATAATACTTTCCCGTATTTATTTTTTACTAAAGTCTGTAGATCTCCATATTCACCAACCATGAACTGAGCACCATCATAAGTCTGTGCTATAAGCTTTTCCTCACACTGAAATTTTTGGATATAATAAAATAAAATGTCGGCTAGTCTAATGGCTGTGCTGTCACTACTCACATCTTGAAAACCAACAAATCTTTAGTCGATATTTCCTTCTTCATTAACATATCGAAAAACATTGGATAATTGTGATTTATTTGAAACGTCAGTCGCTTCATCCATGACAATATCAACAAAATTACAACTTTGAATTTCTCTTTTTACTTCATTTATCATGGAACTTGAAATGCTCTCGATTAAATCATTCTGTATGTCACTGGATGTTCCAGAAAATATTTTAGCAGTCTGTAAATTATTAGATAGCTTTTCATCACTTTCTGACATCAGATTTAGTAGTTCAACATAATTGTCCCTGTTATTAGATTTACTGGTCTCATCATTTCCTCTAAAAGACAGTTCTTGTTGCGCCAAAAAGCTTGTGGCGCTTATGAGACTTCCCATTATGTACCTATTTCTTTTTACTTCTTCTTTATGTTTGTCATTTGAAATGTTCAATGCTTCAATCAATGAACAATCAATCCTAGTTCTACCGAATGTAGGCGCACACTGAAGCAATATGTAGCTTTGAAATTTCATGGCGGTGTCGAACAATTCTAAAGGTATGCATGTTTTCGATGCCATTTTTCGTCCAAGCGTTTTTTTAAGGTGAAAAAAGACGACAAGGTCAGCAGAACAGTTTAGATAATCTTTTATAACCACATAACTAAGAGTAATCTGTATACCAAGAAGAATTAAAATGTCTGTCGTATCCACCAGACGCTTTTGATTTTAAATGATCAAGAGTGTGTAAAGGTCTTCCTTTAATTATAATATCTTTTTTTCCGCAAAAGAACGGGATCCAAACGATTGGGTTAAGAGATTAGTAAAATGGGGCCCCGTCAGGTGAAGTAATCAGCTATTTGAATGTGCGTGATCTGTAGGGCCTCAGTTGCTGGATTTTTCTAGGGGCCAACCTGATGCAACGGTATTTGGATGGACATAACTAATCATCTTCGGCAATTAGGACTTTGTGAATATAGTCAAGGTTCCATTAATCCATCAGAAATACTTTATCAGAATCTTTCTCATGCCTTATATATTGTCATCGAAAATTGAGTTCTTGAAACTTAACAAAGAGTTATTCTTGTAATTAAACATCATTATTAAACAGTGATTGTCCTGTTACCAAATGTGTAAAATTTTGATTCTTTCATACACACATTTTGTACTTTAACCTTTGATTTGGTGGAATTGCCAATTTGATGATCAATTTAAGTCTAATATAAATATAATTAGTCAGTTTCTTTTACATTATTTCAATCTTAATAAAACAAAAGGCATTCATTACCAATTTTGACTAAAAGGTGGTGAAAATATGGCCCCCTAATAATCATTTCAAATATCTTTTCTCAAACTTTACATCAATTACATTTTGCGAACTGGTGTAGTAAAAGTATTTCTTTCAAAGCTAAGTAACAAAGCGTTACATCATTTTTATCGAGTTTGAGCATTCCAGCTAGAACGAGCACAATTCCTACCACATTATTTCAATACAGCGACAGTTGCTGTTTTAAGTGTCGATTACTTTCCAATATTTAGGGAACATGGATATTCCAGCGATGTAGAGCTGTCCACCGGAGGATCTCAGGTTCGATGACCTAGAGGCAGGCCCGTAGCCAGGTCAAAGTAAGCAGAGAGGCACCAGTACCCAGAAAGGGGGCACCTTTACGTTTTCAATATTTTTTTCCTCTTTTTCTTCTTTTTTAAGCGGAGGGGGGAGGCATTCCACACCTAGCGGGGGGGGCGGGGGCACAGCCCCCAGTGCCCTTCCAATAACGGGGCTGCTTAGAGGTATGATGAATTTTTTCCAGGTCCTTTTGAAAGTTGGTTATAAGTCCATCCCCCTCCCAATTTCCACCCAGCTTTTAAATAAGTACCTGACTTGCAGTGGCGTAGCGAGGGGTGGGCAATGGGGCATCATGCCTCGAGTACTACTCACAAAGGGGCGCCAAATGGTAGATTTTACATATACTATTCTATGGTTTTCGAGTGGAGGCGCTTGAAAGGTATTGTGCCCCGGGCGCGAGTTAAGCTCGCTAAGCCACTGCTGACCTGAGCTATGGAAGTAAAGGCGGATGGTTTATAGGCTAACAGAACTACAGATTTTTAAATTTTGAAACTTTTTTTTATTTTTTATTTTCATATCTTTTCCGACCTTACTTAAACTTAGGGGCATCTACTTACAGGATTGGTTTACTTAATCTCAGGGCATCTACTGACAGCATTAATTTAATCTGAGGGCATCTACTGACAGTATTGATTTACTTAATCTGAAGGACATCTACTAACATCATTGGTTTACTTAATCTCAGGGCATCTACCGACATCATTGGTTTACTTAATCTCAGGGCATTTACTGACAACATTGGTTTACTTAATCTCAAGGCATCTACTGACAGCTTTGGTTTACTTAATCTCAGGGCATCTACTGACAACATTGGTTTACTTAATCTCAGGGCATCTACTGACAGCATTGGTTTACTTAATCTCAGGGCATTTACTGACAGCATTGGTTTACTTAATCTCAGGGCATCTACTGACAGCATTGGTTTACTTAATCTCAGGGCATCTACTGACAGCATTGGTTTACTTAATCTCAGGGCATCTACTGACAGCATTTGTTTACTTAATCTCAGGGCATCTTTTGACAGCATTGGTTTACTTAATCTCAGGGCATCTACTGACAGCATTGGTTTACTTAATCTCAGGGCATTTACTGACAGCATTGGTTTACTTAATCTCAGGGCATCTACTGACAGCATTGGTTTACTTAATCTCAGGGCATTTACTGACAGCATTGGTTTACTTAATCTCAGGGCATCTACTGACAGCATTGGTTTACTTAATCTCAGGGCATCTACTGACAGCATTGGTTTATATAATCTCAGGGCATCTTTTGACAGCATTGGGTTACTTAATCTCAGGGCATCTTTTGACAGCATTGGTTTACTTAATCTCAGGGCATTTACTGACAGCATTGGTTTACTTAATCTGAGGAGCATCTATGTATAGCAAAGATTTACTTAAAATTAGGGCATCTACTGATAGCATTGGTTTACTTAATCTGAGGGCATTTACTGACAGCATTGATTTACTTAATCTGAAGGACATCTACTGACAGCATTGATTTACTTAATCTGAAGGGCATCTACTGACAGCATTGATCTATGTTGCCTAGCCACTGATCTTCATAATTATTTGTTTTGTTAAGCCATTAGTTTCCGAGCTGTGATAGATTACCTCTAACTGGATAAAAAGGGCTTTCTTGAGGGCAGTGGAAATCTTTATAGATACATGCTTACATAAGCTTATTTGAATATATTTCAATAGCGAGTTTCCTGTAACAGCAAAATAAGTCCCTGTACGCTGCTACGGGCTTTTGAAATATGGTAGCCTCTTAGCTATGCGACACAAATAAAAGACATTAAAACGCTTTCACCTAAATAAAAACTAGTTTTATTGTCTTACTTTTAAATAATGGCGGAAACACGAGTCAAAGAGTTCACCAACCTCTAACTAATTTTTTTTAATATCAACAGTTTAATAGCTGTAAATTGTTTGTCCAATGGATGTAAACCAATGAAGAGACTAAAGTTATGTTCAAGCCTCAGTATTGTTATAGAATGCACTTGTAACCTACACTAAAGTATAAAGTTATGGATTGAAAATAATTAGAAGTCGATCTATTTGTATCAGTTTAAGACATCTTGTAACTTATCTGAAAGTATTTAAGTTATGGTTGTTTATCTATGTGTATCAGTTTTAGACGTCTTGTAATTTATAAAAATATATTAAGTTATCGTTATTGATATTTTTTTACATTTTGGAAATCTACTTGTTGTATTTTATTTAATCTTTGCATTGAATATCATGGAAGTAAATTAGATGATAAACAGCAATTTAATAAGTGAATTAAATAATGTCATTAGAGCCCTGATTTAAAGTTTTTTTTATTGGCATTTTGAATTGAATGAGTTAATAAGAGCAATTGTATAAAGTCTATTAATTGATGCATTGAATGGAATGTGACAAAAAGAGCCATTATAAAGTCTCTTAGTCGGTGCATTGAATGGAATAAGGCCATATGAGCCATTATATAAAGTCACTTGATTGGTGCATTGAATGATATCATGACAAATCATGTTATTTAAAGTATTCCTTTATCAGAATTGAATAGCTAGCGTCAACATTGTTGATATTGTAAAATGGATTTGAATTTGAATTGCATCATATCAAATTGTTTATTATGCTAAGTCAGAAGAAGTTACGTCTGGCGTAGTTCCAAGAACAGCCACTGCAGAAAATAGATATGTTCCAATACTTTTTTTCCCACTGAGCAGCGATTCTCAAAGTGTGTGTAGTGAGCCACTAGTGTGTGACACATTTTTTTTATTTGGGTCAATAAAAAAAATGAAATAGATAATAAATAAAGAATATGTACAACTATATACAATTCATATACAACATACAACCATTTTTTTATTTATTCACAGGTGGGTCACAAAAAACGAACATGTTCCTTTAGCGAGAACCACTGCCCTTAATCAAATTTGAAGTTACTGTGAGGGCGGCGGACGACAACTCAATATAACAAGATAATCCTCATATAAAGACAGGGGCAGATTTAAGGACATGGCCCGAAATATTTGGGGGTACCACAATGCTCAATTCAAAACACTTTCACGTGTCTCTCTTTTTCTTAAGATCCCCCATATTTTCTTCTGCGCTCCTGGGCCTCCACTGACATAAGTCCCCCCCGTACATTTCAATCAATATATCAGATATAATCCATACAAAAAATGTTGGCTCTCGTTTCGTTGTCGAACAGCAGGGGGACACAAACAAACACACCTAGTGCCCTCGAACACTGTTTTCAGAATTCCTGGAATAGACTGTGTAGTGTTTACGTGCATTTATTGAAACCCCACACCTGTGAAATGTACACTGCGATTGCAGTGTGTCTACTGCTATTGCATTTTACTTGAATGAATTCTGTGGAGCGGAACTAATATTGTGATCAAGAATTGAACTGTTAACATATTTTGATACAAATGTATGCCAACAAGTGGTTAAGGATCTTCAAAGTTTCCTTGATGAATTGTTATTATTAAGAACCATTTCAGGGTGTTTATCGTTAAATCTTTTAAAGAAACGGTAATGGTAATGTTCTTCTTTCATCTTCGCCATTGCTTTGTGTATAATGATTATGGAGACACCACGGGAGACATTGGACATATACATCGGTCTCATCACCGATTCATTCTCTTGAAAGGTTTAGAGTCAACAAATACAAACTAAATATTTGTTAAGAATTAATGGGCTTTGATATATATATATATATATATATATATATATATATATATATATATATATATTAAATTAACATTTAAATATCTATATTGCGTTTTAAAACATAATAGCTTTTGTGGTAGTTTTGTTCGATTTTTTTCTATTAATGTTAATGTGTGTTACAAAAACTTGCGTGCTTCACTAATTGTTACGTACCATTAGTAGCCTAGCCTATTACATATATTTGAATTTCCTAATCAATCTTTGGTTTGCTGTAAATATAACTTGGTCTACAAGAGCTAAAGCTATGGAAGCTATTTTCTCATTTGGGAAAACCTGTAGTGTATATTTCAAGCAGTCATTTTTTTCCCTATAGATGTTGTTAAGAAGTCAACCCATGTAAACTTTCAAACGTGGTGTGAATACTGTAGTGTTTTCTATTTCATAGGCACTTTACGCTGGTTGTACTTGTGGAATCCATTTAAAGTTGGATATATATAAATAGCCTGGGGAACTCCTGGCCTATACTGTAATGTTCAATTCATGGCATTGGTGAAAAGGTTGTGCGTGTTAATAAAAGAACCTTTACAATACACAGCATATATGAGTCAACATTTCATTCCAATAAGAGAAGTGTAGATACAAAATGATTATATATTCTGTACATTGTTTATTTATAATATTTTAATGTTACTATAGTGTGCATTACTCTTTATTGGTATTTTCCCCAATTATAAACATTTATTAAAAACTAACTAGCTTCCTGATTCTACACGATGCTAATATATCTACTGGCCAGTGTGGTAGAGTTTGACGGGATTTCACGCTGCACCAGGCTGAAAACATTTGGTAAATGAGAGGAAACAATGATGAGGGGGACCAATGAAATGAGGGGAAACAATGATGAGGGGAATCAATGAAATGAGGTGAAACTTTGACCGTAAAAACAATAGACAAGTTTGTTTTTCCTTTTTTACGAGGGAAACTCTGCATCATTAAAATTAAAAAAAATAGGTGTTCGCAGATGTCGAAAGTGAGGGAAGCACAACTCTAATACAAAACATGTAATGTAGACGCTGACTATATATTTATTGCGTCATTAACATTTTTACTAATGAGTTATGTTTGAGGAAAATTAATGAGCTATGTTTGTGAAAAGTGAATCAGTTATATCCTTGTCTTTTTACAATGACCAACCAGCCATGTCTCGAGGAAAGTTAAAGTTAAAAGATGAAAGATGTAGGCCATTTCAACCGAACTATTTGTATTTCAAGGAGAGTTTAGAGTCTGAATTTCAGACGCCGTTACTAAATACATAATCGTTGAGTTTGAATTCATCATGGTGTCTTTATTTTAGATGATTTTTTGAAAACCAAACTTTAAAAGTAAGAAACGGTTTTAAACAAAAACTATACTATACACTATACACCTTTTGAATATAATTCTATTATCAACTTATTTTGTAGAAAGTCTACTGATGTTTCTAATTTAAAATCTACTACAGACACCAACTGCATTATAACCTAGCTCAGAGTTGACAGCTCCCGAGTGGTTGTGGGTAGAACCGAACCCAACACAGTACACACAGGCACCAGAACTTCCAGGACATGTACACGCTGTGAATGTCATCTTCGTCAAACAAAATTGTTCTTTCACCTCACTGAACTGGTAATGATCCATGCACTGACCAAAACTGACCTGTTTAATACAACCGTGCGGATGTGACACGATGAATGTCAAGCGGCGATCCATGGGCGTATTCAAGGGGGGGGGGGCACTGGGGGCATTTGCACCCCCCCCCCTCACACATTTTGGAAAAATGTCATAAAGTTGTTACAATACAACTGAACTAAATTACCTGAAGGTTTATGACATAGAAGACAATGTACATATATCAAACATCAATAAGAATAAATTACATTATTGTCATTTTTAAAAGAATTTTATTTAAAATTTTCCTTGTTTTGAGATAATCTTTTTTCTTTGGATATCATACATCAAAATTTTGTCGGTCCACAGCCAATGTAGTCAAAATTCTTTAATGTATTTTTGTACTGCCAGTAAATCTAAACGCACTGACTGCAATTTTTGGGTTCAAGCTTCTAGGTTTGATGAAAATTTGTGTATATTAACTAAACAAACAACAAATGTACCCCAAACTTAACCTCTTACAGCACAAACTAACCGATGTGCACCACAAACTATCCGATGTGCAACATGCTTGCTTTTTCCAGATTGTTCTAAATATTCCAGTTGTTTAACAATTTCTATAACATTTTAAGCAAACATCCGCAAGCTTTTTTACTTATGTGTCCATCTAGTTTCACATATCAAAGGAACATTTGGAATTAGTATCCTTCGCTGATTACTTTCTCGGAAAACATTGGTTTAATTGTTCATACTGTGTTTCGTACAGCATTCACATTATTTAAATCGTTCACGACAAGATTAATTTTATGTAAAATACAATGTACAAATGCTGCATTGGGGCTTTTTTTTAATTATTGCTTGGACTCCTCCTTCTTTACCTGTCATTGTAGAACATCCGTCGTATTCTTTACCAACAATATTTGTCATATCTAATCCGAATTCTAATGAATTTGTAATGATGGTGTTCTTTGACAAAACTAACACCAAGTGCCATCTGCTCAAAGCATGAAATTATATTGTCTCGTTGGCAAGTATAAAAAGTGCAAATGAATTATTAGCTTCACAAACAATGTCTTCACGCACGAGAGACCCACATGTTTCGAATATAGTGTTTTGTGTAGTTGCCGAGTTATACTTATTCTATGTCCAATTGACAAATATTTACCAAGAACTTTATCGCCAGATTCAAAACGAAACTCTAACAGGTCTTAAAAATTACCAGAATTTTATTCTTTTCCACGAAGTGCCAAATCATGCATGCCTCAAACTAGGTCTGTAAACTGATGGGACCCAGTTTGTTGCGATTTTCTTGAATTTGTCTTTTAAATAATGGTTATACTGCTTATTTATAAAAACTGCTTTGATTTCCAATAATGCAACAAAATAGCTTGCATCCTTAATGAGAGACTTTGTGCCATGTGCTTTGCATTTGGCTACGTGCACCTTAGGATGATAACAAAAAAAATATTTTTATGAAACCACTTGCAATCGAGGAACTTTTATGTGTAATTTAAGAATATCTATCGCATTTTTGATTCTTTTAAAAAAAGTTCCCCCACCTCCCCCTTTTTCGGAAGAAAAAAGTGAAAAAATATTTCTTTTTCCAAAAAAAAATACAACATTTTTTTTAGCTTAATTCAAAAAAGTAATAATAATAACTAATCAACTTTTATTAACAAATAAGATACAGATCAGTTAGTAATATGTACAGAATGTACAAGAAATGTGTAAAACATATTGTTCATATGAACTTCAGATTCAAAACTTCAAATTTTCTCGATTTCGCATGAAGTTCCTCCATCAGTTTTACAGCACGTTTTTGCATTTAACCCTGATGAGTGAGGTAAACAGTTCATTGAAGGACGCTTTATTGTAGTGTTCCACATTTAATCAAGCATTTGCCCATTCATAGCAGATGAAGTTGCAAGCAGAAGCGAGGATGTTGCGCCACTCTGGTATCAGAAATAATGCTATAATAGTATATATCGCATGTGAGTTTCATCTTGCCTAGTGTAAATTTGGTAGTTTCTTCCAGCTGATGCGAGGCCAACGTGAAGTTGTTTTGTAATGACGATATGCCTGACATAATTCATAAAAAGAACTTGAAATCATCTCGCCATCCAGGGTTCTCGCCTGAACTAACATCATCTGTCACAATGAGGTGGTAATCAGGCTGAAGAGTGGCATAGTTTTGCGTTAATTTGTCATCCAAGGAATAGTTGAGTTCTTGTTTGCTCGTTGGTTCTTGAATAAGAAATTCATGACATGTTTCAGAAGGAGGTTGAGTACATGGTGCTGACAGTCAATATATTGTGGCTTCTGAAAGCCCTTGCTCAAGACATCACATTTAAGAGAACTGGGTTTTATTTCGGTTGTCATATTTTCAGCATAACTACTTGATACTCTTCCCCTTGCACTCTTTTACCATCAAACTGGAGACAATAGGATTCTTTGCTTTGAAGTTTTTGAACATTTTTGGTTTTCATTTTCCGTCCTTCAGAGATTACTCGTTTCCAAACACCCGCCTGACTTGGAACCGGCACATCATGATTCTGTTCAGCAATGGTTGCAAGAACGTCATATGCTTTATGTGTAGAAATGTTGCTTTTTAGTACTAGCAAACCCGTTGTTGTAGTGCTTGCTCTTTGGTATTTCGGTTTGCATTCAGAAGATGACGTGAAAGAATAGGTTGTCGAGTCGGGTGAAGAAGCAGAGGTTTCAGAATCCGAAGATTCTGAGACAGTGGTATGTGTTTGTAAAGGTTGTGAGACAGTTGTATGTGTTTGTGTAGGTTGTGAGACAGTTGTATGTGTTTGTGTAGGCTGTGAGATAGTTGTATGTGTTTGTGTAGGTTGCGATTGAGAAGAGCTGGCTTGAGATTGAGTTTTGGATAGTCGGATTCGTTTTCTTGGGTGGATTGATTCTAAAGGGGCTTGTTTGACCATTGAATAACCAATCTTTCCTCCACTCTCAACTTGCCTCTGGTAGAGCTCTTTATCCTCCTTGCTTTTCCATTTTCCATTGAAGTTGGTGACATCGAATAACTTAGAAAGTATTGGAGTAAATTCATCAGACGGTTTCTTTTTGTTTTTGTCATATAAATCAAACAGACAATTGATTTTCTTTCTGATTAGTGCGCTGGATAATAGTGGAAAGTCTAGAATTTCCCTCAAGAGCAATTCTATATCCGTAATAATAATTTTGATTCGATCCAGTCGCCGTTTCTGGCTATTGAACAGAAAAGTGAAGTTTCCAAGAATTTGACGGTTTTTGGGCATCCATGTGAGATTGATTAGCTTTTCAACAGATGGAATTCTTGGATCCCTATTCTGTTTAGAAGATGAGGGTAGATGCCTTGTTTATAAACAAATGGAAAAACTGACTGGAATGTGCTTAAAAACTGTCTAGAAAGTCATGTAAAAATTCAGTGTAAAATTGAAACTGATAGTCAAACTGCGCGATATGTGAAAACAAAAATTAAAAGGTGGGGGAACTTTTTTCAATTTAAAAAAAAAATAAAATGTTCTACTATCATTTACATATAATTGTTCCTCGAATGTGAGGGGTTTCAGTTTCGTTACGAAAAAAAATGAAAATTGTTATCACCCTACGTGCATCTTCGTTGAAATCTTTTTTGTGCATGGTTTGATGACAAATGACCCCTGAACTCCTGGAATTACTTTTTGCGAAAAAAGCACGCAATATTTGCTACAGGCACTTTTTAACATTTAGGACTATACAACCTACGGTGAATAGTCTGATAACCAAGTATATCTAAAGCCTCTTGTTTCCACCCATTTCAGCTCTAAAATCATATTTTTATCAGGCGTCCAACAATCACGAATCAGTTGCAATTTCAACTCATTTGAAAGGTCGTATGTCAAGACATAACTTCAAATATCCAATTTAGGAAATGAAGAATTGACAGCGACAATCAAGTTAGAAACAGTTGCTTCAGTTGAACCTGTACTGTTGTCCTCAATGATAAGTCAGATGCTGCAGACGCAGTAAAATCCTCTAATAACGGATTTTCGAAATCCCGCGATTGCTCTACTTTTCATTTTCTTGAGACTGTAAAAAAAACTCTGATATCAATCTTTTTATATTAATTTTATTTTTGAATGTCTGAATTAATTTAGTATAAATTAAAAAAAACAATTACTCAGTGGAAGATGATTATAAACTATTAAGATTTGCCAGATAACAAAAAAAAACCTGAATGCCGAAAACATGTTCTAAGGACAAATCAAACTACAGAAGGCAAATTAAAAAAAAAATTGAAGTCGGAAAATGATTGTGCTTGTTGTCAAAATGTTTGAATCTTCAAATACACTTATTTATGTCAATATAAATAATTAATGTTATACTTAGTGACGCCCATGCGGCTATCAGGCATTTCTCGGTATTTTTTTGGTACTTTATACGATAGATCCCACCTGTCAAGGCCCCCTTGCGGGGTCCCTGCGGTCGTTGTCTATAGGTATGATCACTTACTGAGTTCTGGCCAGCATTTATATTTGTCACAGCCAAGTGGTTACACAGGACGCACAACACAACAAGAAATGAGTACACAACTCAATCTACATACGTTACAACACCTTTATTTATCTTGAAAAAGACAAACATCAGCAGGCCCTAAGAAGGGCCGTAGCTTTACAAGCTACTACAACAACAATATATACAACAAAATTAGAATAGTTACCTGGGGTGGGGTAGTTCTAAAGGAACTTAGGCTAACAGCCTATTTCCCCCACCCCGGTGCGAGAGTCTGAGTTCGACCTCTCTGTTCGATTGTCCGACGCTCACTGACTAATTCTAACTAAAAGTCCACGCCAACTGCCCGGAAGTTGCGCCACGCAAATCCGCCCTCGCTCGAGAGCGACTTCGCTGACCAATGGGCAGCGAGCCGGGTATAGCACGCTCATCGTGCGTGATCTGCTGCCCCTCACTCGTGGACAGTTCCAACCTTCAAGATAAAGGGGGGGGGGGATAAAGGAACACTCCTCTCTCGCCCGTTCCGCTTGAATGCAACAAGGGCATAGGTTATCTCCCTATGTAGACATTTCCCAGGTGGTGTGCGAATTAAAGGGGGTTAATCTTATGCCAGACGCACTGACCACACCTGGGAATACAAAAGCCTTTGTCTATCCTATATATATCTCCCCCCTCTCGAGTGATACAATAGGAGAATGTTCTGGATTTCATTCATTAAATCACAGAATGTGACACCACCACTGCATTGCTGTGTTGTATAGTTTATCCCCTAAGCTCGTATCGCACGTAGAAAAAATCAAAACACTCTTGTTTATATTAGTGTAAGCAAAATCAATCCTGGCTTTTTAAAGTTTCACAATTGGACTATCGTGTCTATTGTAAAACAGTCTGCAAGATGTATGTCTGGTCTCAGTCTTATCGAAAACCACATGTATGGCTGTGTGAACTAATATTTCTCACCAGCAAGTGTTGGGATTGTAAGAATAAAGACATTTTTCATAAGGGTAGGTCTTGTAATCTATATAAGAAATTCTGAATAAAAAGATATACAATTTAATAACATATTGAATAATAATGCAAATTACAGTCTTCAATTGTATTTCAAGCATTTAATGTACATACACAAATTATACATATATTTTGTATATACTCGGTGATGTAAATTAAATATTTTATATGTTTAAATTTAAAGCAAGTGAAATCAATATATTTTTTTGTACATAAAAATATGCAATTTAATTATTGTTAATGCGAAAGTGAAAAAATAAAACGTTTTAGTTAAATAAGCTTAATTAACTATGCAGCTCACTATTATGTAAATCTATACCACAATGATACAAAGAAATATACTAGAGATATCTTATTATTAATAGAATCATTGTAGAATTACTTGTCCAGTTGTCAAAATAGAAATGAGTTAAGTTAGAAAAATTTTGGCTTTTGTTGATTTTGTTGTTTCTCTTTCAACACAGACCTAGGCTGAGTTTTCTTGGTAATCTGTAACAAATAGAGAAAAACGAGACTAATAAAACAAGTAATGTTTTTGAATAATATAAAAATTATAGAAGTAATGTGAAGTCTATTTATGAGGATTTTCAAATGCGAATTGGAAGTTTTGAGTTGTTTTTTTTAAGAGTCTCATCTCTCTCTCTCTCTCTCTCTATATATATATATATATATATATATATATATATATATTATGTTTGGTTGTTGTTGTTACACAATCGATCTAAAATAGCAACTTTTTTGCCAATAGAATTGCAAGTCGTTCATGTTTTTTATATATATAATTCATCTAGACAAATACAATCTTTAAAAAAAAAGTAAAAAAAAACACGTCATCGCATCCTATAAATTATAGGAGTGTAAATAGTAGGCTTATTTCATTTACTAATGTCTAATTTAAAAAAAAAATGATTAGACAACAAATCTAAAGAAGGTTAAATTCCAAACGTACCTTTTCAGTATTAGAATGATTTTTAAAGGTAGGTTTCCTTTTTCGAGGTGTGGTAATGGGATTGGAGCAAACTGAGGAAATAACAATGAATTTATATTTCACAGGGCAATAAAATGTATAAACTGACTGACTATGTAGACGCACAGTTAAATAGTTAAAGCCTATATACTATTGATTAAATATAAAATTATTCAGCGAAACTATTTACATATTTTTTGCATGTTATTAGTATTTGTGTGTGTGTGTGTGTGCTTTTTCTGTTTTGGTAAAAAATTGTAAACACATCAAATAGCATAGTAGATATTGATTTTAGTTTTATAAGATTTCATTGACTAATAAGTAATTAACAAATGTTTGAAAATTACGTATTAATGGTATTTGTTACATTTGTCACCTGTTCTACTTTTTATCTTAATGCTTCAATAAAACAAGGAAGAATCAATTACATGGCCTTAAGTAGTGTATCTAAAAGGTTAATTTTTTTATCTCTTAGATCCTATAAAACTACAAATAGGACGGGTTTATGGTGCCCTTCTTTCATCCCAACCATAGCCCATTGTACAATGGCCATGGAGGCACCACGGGAGACATAGGTAGTTGACAGGAAACACTATGTGTCGAACTCGTAAGCATAAATATCCGTCTCGCTACCAAAGCGCCACCTAATTAATTATGCCAATTATTTTGAACGATAATGGTTATTTTGTGTTATGATGGACTTACTAGTTGGCTGTTGAACATTTTCATTTTCATATTTTCCACTTTCTGTTAATATAAATATAATAAGTGCGTCAATACAAACATAATAAGTAAAAAAGGTACTGATTCATTAAAAAGATCCCATTTAGTTTATCAACAAACTTTAACAAAGTAGAATTCAAACTGTATTAAAAAAATTAAAATTATATTTATGCAATTATTTTATATAATTCTGTTCATATAACCGAACATATTTAGATGAAAACTGTTAGAAAATTTTTATCAAATGCAAAATATCAACCCACTACTCACTAAAAAAACGTGAATTTTTTCGCATTTCACAACTTGTACACTACTTACCTGGTATTTTTTTTTTACTGACGTTTTTCCTTCTTATCGTTACGAATTCATTACTTTGATTTAATTTCGTCTCATTTTCGTTGCCAATACCTACTTTATACCAAACAAACAAAAACTAGTTATAACAAAAAATTAAAGTAATAATTACAGCTTTATTTATAATACTTTTACTACGATAGACTATATCCTTATAAAGCATATATGAGAAGTATTTCAAAATAAAAATGAATTATTTACCAGTAAGTTCCTCTGTTTCTGCAGCAACAACTATCTCATCTATATAAACGTTATTTTTTTTTAGAAAAAAAAAAAACCACAAAGTAAATTTCAATGCTAGTTGGCTTATTCTAAAATATAAATAAAATAGGCTTAGGGCTAAAATTATAAAAATGTTGGGGAAGGGTGGGTGACACCCGAGGGCCAAGGATGTCAAAGGTTATAGAGTAATTAAAAAAGAGTTAAGTAGATGCTCGGCTGTTGACCTGAGAGTCCTGGGGTTCGATCCTGTTTGAGAACCAAGGGAATTGGTCCAGGTGAAAAGTTGGTTAAAGTCCCACAAAAAAACTGAGCTGTAAATGGGTACCTGTCTTAAAATGGGGAAATAAAGGCGGCTTGGTTTGGTGCTGACCACGCAATTTCTTTATATGTCGTGGTTGCACACATTCTACGCTTTATCTGCCCCGGTAGTCCTTTATGCGATTCTCCTTTGGACCACTAAACGAAAATTCACAGCGATCTTAGAAATGGATTTTTATCTTAGCGTCCTCAAATGCGCTCTTGCAAAAAACCTACGCATGTTTCTTTTACTATGGGATACAAATCTACAGTTATAAATATCCCCCTTCGGTTAAAAAAAAGGTTAAGACTTGACTTTTCATTATAACTTTTTTGTAAATTATCATTTAGGTTTTTATCTGGATTTTTATAAGGAAAAAAAAAACTTACCGAAATACTTCGTCTGAGTCTCTTTTGCTGAAACTTCTTTTTCTATATGAGATAAATTTATCATAGGATACAAGTTTTTTTTTGAAAAAAAAAATAATTTTTGAGTTGAAATGGCTATTTGATAGAGATGTCCCATAACGTAAAAGAATAACAACTAAGCTTGGTTCTGGAAATTATATAGATATTTCGAAGATTGGCCTTTTGTTTTTATTTTGCTTTTATTTCGATTGACCGTCTTTTAAAGTTTGTATATGATCTGGATGTTATTAACATACGGATAATTTTCAGAAGCATCATTGTTAAGGGTTTCTTTTCTGCCTTGTGCTGTAGGTTTGTGTCCTGCCTTATGCTGTAGGTTTCTGTCCTGCCTTCTATTGTGGATTTTTGTCCTACCTTATGTTGCGGGTTTCCTGCCCTGCTTATGTTGAGGGTTTTTGTCCTGTCTTATTTTGCGTGCCTCTGATCCTTGTATTTATCGTTATATTTTGGTATTTAAATACGTCTCCCGACATAATACATTTACATAAATCACTTGAGCACTTGGGTAGTCATGACGATGGCAATGTTTATTACACAAGTCAAGTAATATGTGATACAATCCAATGACTTTGAACTGTTCGTAACTACATTTCCACGCTACTACGTTATCTCTAAAAGTACACTCACTACAATTTTAATCTCCAACTCATACAAATTCTTCCACGCACTGGGCCGTATCGATAGACTGCCCCCCACCCCGAATGATGTGGGTGGGGTTTTTGGGGATTGCGTTGAGGCATCAAAGTCTGACTCAGAGGTTCTCCCTGAACTCAGTAGAACTTTTTTGTTATTCAGTAACTAAATGTAAGAAGTAGCACCTTTGTCCAGCTCCCGAGCACATGGTCGCTTTAATATGCGCTCCGCTGACCACACAGCTCTTGTTGTAGGGATGAAGGAAACATTTTAAGGGGGGTAGTTACGGTACTAATTTGGACTGCTATCTTAACTATCATTTACCTCTTCAATTTTGAATTTGTCTCTTGAAACAAAGAAAACATGCTCCAGCATTGAACCCCCCTCCCAAACACACATACTTTTTGGTGTCTCAAAGTTATATCATAGCTTACTATAATGAGCGATGTCGATATGAGATAGGACACAATAATATGTTATTTTTTTTTAAAGATTAGTAGACATTATCTAATTATTATCAAACCACTAGGAAAATATATTAGCGACAAAAAAAAATTCAATTTGTGTACGTTATTGTGGCTTGTTCACAGAAGTAATTTAGTCTTCAGTATAATTCTTCTCTTTGAAAACTATGCTGTATTATCATTTTTTTTTTGGTTTTCTAAAGACTTCACTAAATAATTTTATAATTACACTTGTTTTCCAAAATAGAATTACGGAATACAAAATCAAATAAAAAAGAATAATAAAAATAAACTTACCTACTAAATCTGTTTGAGTTTCTATTGTTGAAAATTCTTTGGCTAAATAAAATAAATTTCTTGTTGATAAATTAATGGTATGATTAGTTTGAAAAAAAAATTTTGTTTCCAAAATTAAACCAATATTTCATTAGCATTATATATTGACAGGATTAGGCCTATCATGGGGATCTGATGATGATTTCTTTTAAAGGGCAAAGGGCTAAATTTTTATGTAGGCCTAAGTGTTTGTACCTTAAAACATATAAGGTACACACATTTTAAAAAAAAAATGATTACTTATAAAATCTGTTTGGGACTGATAACTTAGTTGCACCTGAGCTGAATAATGAAAACTTACAGAGAATTTTAAGTACATATAATAGCATATATATATATATATATATATATATATATATATATATATGTGTGTGTGTGTGTGTGTATTTCTAATGATATAAATCATTGTCCTTTCAAAGTTAAAAAAAATTAATTTATATCTCTTTTATATTCTATAAAAGTAAACAAAAAAATCCCATTTAGCGTTAAAAAAATAGAGATACAAAATTTTAACTTTAACAGTACCATAGAAAAATAATCCTATTCATTGTTAATAATTCCATTCCATTCCTAAATACTCATTTTATTTGAAACTATTTATTTTTAAAAAAAGAACTATAAATAAATTCATTTACTTACGAAATGATGAGTTTTCAATAACTGTTACACATTCTGATTTGTCTGTTGCCACACCAAAGAAGACAATTGAAAAGTTGAACAATTAAAGGTAAGGCTAACCAATGCATTCTTCAGTTATCAATGTCGAACTAGTAACAATAGTTAAATACTTCATAAACCAAAAAAGTGTGTTTTGGTAAGAACTACCATTTTTTGCAGTCAATAAAAAAGATAAAATTAATATTATTGCGGGTTTATTATATTTTAATGAAAACAAAAGTTATTTTATTAGATATTGACTTTAATAATCTATTAAGTGGCACGATCGGAGTGTGGCAGAATGGGTAGCTCGCCCCTATAAAGGGGTGGCATATTCACTATTTTCTAATTTTAGGCACATGAATGTTGGGGAATTAATAAGGTATTCCCCGGTATTCCCCGGGAGCCAATAACGCTAGTCACGCTTCTGTCTATAGCCAGTAATGATAGCTTAAAATATTTCTGATGTGTACAATTTCTTGAGACATTTTTTGTTTACTTTTAACTAAATTTTAAATTAAAAGTGTGAAACTTACGCAATGATTCATTCGCCGCTATTATTTCATGCTCGGACATATCTACTGATGTATCTGAAATTTAAAAAAAAAACCTTATTCCATTAATTTGTTCAAATATTAAAAAAAAAAAAATTATGCAGACTCACACCAACCTAATGTACTTAATAACTATCTACATTGGACTGCAGTCATTTAAATACTTCTTTCAAGCAAAATACATACATACCATAACCCATTGAGCTGTAGTTCTGTCTAAGATCATTTGTTCCAGTGTGTACATGCGGATAATGCCATACATCTCCGCTTTCTCCCAGTACATATACATAAGCGCCCGAACTTCCCGGACAAGTGGCCGCCGTGTATTTGTACTGACTCAAAGTTTTATTAATAATCTTCTTGCTAATAACTTGTCCCATAGTGACTTGTTTCTGTCCACCATGTGGGTGTGATACGATAGCTACCAGAGTGATCGGCATAAACATGTTTTCGCAGTGACTCAAAATTTTCCAGGAGACTGTGAAGTGTATATAACAGATCTCTGTCATATACTTGGCTTCTTATGACGCACAGATTTTTCTCTACGTCCGCATTTACAACCTTGAAAGAATTCAATTCTTTGTCCACCCCATCAACAGAAAATGTAACCGTTGTATGATCCGCTTCTGTCTGGTCATAGATAACATGTGTGGCAGATATTATATCGACAGTTCCGCACACTTTACCGTTTGAAGATTTATTACATTCCTCAAACTCTTTGTCAAACATTGCAAGATGGACAAACCCTGTACCGTTTCTGGCTTGATTGCTTCCCATGGAAAATCCACTGTACGGATAGGCCACGTTTGTTCTCGGCCATTGTTTGCATCTTTGTGTACTTATAGTTTTCACATCTATTTTGACTGTTAGACCGATGATCAATTTTAAAAGCTTACACAGCTTGTATACTTTTTATCACAAATCGTACTTCCGAATCTTAGCGGTATGTTTTTGACTTCAAATTTCTCAGCTGGTATAAATTCGAGATGTTCAGGATTTTTCTGACATTGGGCTTTTTCATGCTCAGTATCAGATTCCGCAAAAATAGTCCAATCTGGTTCTTTAGGATGGTAAAAAAATGAGAGAGTAAATTTGTGTAAAGACAAGACGCATAAAGTTAAAAAAAAATAATCAAATGTAATACAAATTTAATTTGTATATCTAAGCTTGGTAGCAAATGACGGTTTTACTTAAAGATTTTGCACACGTTTTCTCGTTTAAAATATCGGTATTTTTTACAGAATAACTGTATAACTCCTAATTAACCGTAGAAAATTTTTTAAAAATTACATATAATGACATTAGATACCAGAACGACAGATAAATATGTATAATGATAGAAAGATAAATACCCCATCAGAATTACTACTTTAAAAGATACTTAAGAAAAACGCTAACAAAGCCGCCGCAAATGAATCTTGTTCCCCTAATAATTTTCAAAAAATAGTACCCCTCTGCCCAAATCCCTGACAAGCATTTCGATTGCGTTTCTTTGTGTTGAAGAATAATGTAAGCAATGTGAGCTTGCCATTATCCGAAAGGTCACCCATATTTTACCTTTAAAAAAAAACAAAAAAACTACTGAACTGCACCCAATGGACAGCAATAATTAACGAAAGATAAAACTATTAAATTTTGAGATAAAAGAGCCAAAAGAGGGCATCATTCGCAAAGTTTTTCAATATATAGGAACGAATCAGCTCAGAGTTATGAAAAAAATCTATATCTATATAACTGTCTTCATATTTGGCTCCTTGAGCGGCATGCGACTTATATTAAGTTTAGTGCTGCCCTTAATATTAAATGTTTTATTTCTTTACTAATGTTCAGTACAATTAGTTAAGTTGGCTATGATTCAACTATTTATAGTAGCCTACCCTTACTATATTAGAAAATAGAAAAAAAGGTTAAAAGCAACCATAGTCTTATAGATGAAAAAAAGTAGCAATGAAATGTGCACACAGGGATCGTCAAAGAGTGATAAAAGAAAGGCAGCATATGTGTCTGTAAAGCAAAGTGAGACATAATGAATATCTCTATTTGACAATTTGTGTTACTGCGATGATTTTCACGTTGTATTTTGGCACACAATTATTACCCTTTTTAAATTTGTATACTTGCAACAATACTTTAAATAATGTTATAAAGATAACATAACCAGGTAGATAAATAAACAGAGAGATAGGTGATAATTTAATTATAGATTAATAGATAAGAGATTTTTTTATGTTATGGTATTTTAATTTATTTAATAAAGGTAAGATTTCAATTTACAAAATATTAGAGAAACAAAAAAAAATGTAAAATACAAAATAAGATTTACCTTCATTATGTACTCTAGCCATCGAATCGTTGTTCTTATGGGGAAATAAAGTTGAATAGATTAATTTAAAATAGCACAATCATGCCGTGGTTAACATTTATTTCTTAACACCAACTAATCTGATTTTAATGTATCTTATAATTTATATCGAGTTTATTATTATATTGAATAAATAATTGTAAGTGATTGAAGTAATTGAATGAAAACGAATAAAAATCACAGCAGGCCTGAAATGATACCGAGACTCTCACAAATTCAAAGTTGGATACCCCAGGCGACAGTCGCACGAACTACACCGCAAGACCATCCGACCCCTTACAGACATTATGGTATGCAAAAATATCATATATTTAAAAAAAATTATTACTTGTTGAAAGTGTTTCTTAAGAACGTATTCTGCTGATTTTCGACTTGTATGATGGACCAAGACATCATCCAAAATATCTTTCAATTTTTTTGAAAGGTCTTTAGGATAATCGACTGTGTAATAATTCAAAGCATTCAAAATTTGCTTTGGTATCTTTTCTTTATCTATAGCTCCTGTTTTCATTTCGATGATGGTACATCCAAAGCTCCTGTAATATAGACATGTAATTAAACTTATATATTCCTAATGCTATATTTTTCAATGTTTGAACATATATAATATATTGTTAGAAATACCACAAATAAAATAAACCCTTTTTTAATAAACAATTTCGCTTAGGCGCCTAATTTCTTTTGTCAATTTCATCCTGCCGACAGGAAATGTTTTCTCTTGGACCTCTGTGGATCATCGATTGCTGATCGCTGCTCTACAAAACCAAATCTAGTAATATTCACAGCAGGATTTACGTATAAACTGCACAGGGTTAGGGTTAGGGTCCGAGTGAGTAATTGTTACATATATATATATATTAGGGTGATTCAAAAAAAATGAAGTTTTGAATTTTTTATGGGGCACCATCTAAAAATGTCCCAATATATGAAAAAATAAATCAGTAAAATTGTTATTGATTTTGACACATGTTGAATGGTTGCTACCACGTTGTGAATTTCACAAATTTCAATTATTTTACCCCTTGCTGGTAATAACGTGACTGCCTGACAGACTATGCCCAAAACATATTATTAAGTGTGTGAAATGATGAAGATATAATGATACTCTTATTTATTTCAGTTAATTTTAATATTTGCTATTAATCATTTTTTGTTAAATTTTTTTTTTGTCTAATTTCTTTGGCCGCGTTTACACAAAATCAATATTATAATATCACTCAGTTAAATTTTTGTATTTTATCTCTCAAAATCGTTTCAACTAGTTTAATGAAGATGTCCAGTAGTAGAGCAAGTGGAGTAAAGCCTATAACCAGGAAACAGACTGAAGTTTGGCTTGTTGGTCAGCTGTCATCCAAGCTGTCTGCTACTAAGCTGCCATCAAAAAAAGAAGTTATTTTCACTGTTTTTTTACTACAAACAAACTGAAAAGAAAACTGAGAGATGCATGTCATGCAACTGCAGTTTATATTTTGGAAGTTTGGGCAAAAGCTCACATTCCTATATGGTTGAAAAAACATATTGTCGACAAGGTTGAAGGCATGTTCCGTGAATAGGAGAAACTGCGAAAAAACAAAGAAAATAAAGAAAACGGTCAGAGGGATTACAACAAAAAGAAAAAGACTGGAAAGCCGGTTTGGAAGATGTATTTGATGGGTAGCATTTTTCATGGCAGTTTTGATGGAATCTGTTAAGCTATTTGAAGAAGCACGAAGTTAATTTCTTAAAGGCACAAATCGCCAAAAAAGACGCCCAAGCGAAACCTGGAGTTCTGTAAGATACTTGTCTTGTTAAAAAAGCGTGTCTTTACTTCAAGCAGAATCGACTCTGAAGTCATGAAGAAACGTCGAAACGAGAAGAAGAAAACAGACACAGATCGTGATCAAAAAGTTGGTTCTAATTTCATCATCAATCTTCTTCTGATGCTGAACAAGAAACAGAAGAGGTAGATGATGAACTTCTATCGTCAGCTCAGTGCAGCAACACTTCAAAAGTAAGTAGACAACACTTGTAAAGAAAACTAGAGTAAATTTGTTCGATAGAAACATATCAATGAGCCTTGATGTAGTTGGTAAAATCAGTAACCGTGGAGCTGCAGCAGTTCTTACACCTTCAATGTTACAGCATTCTAGGAATACTGATCCACAGAATTAGAATATCAGTGCCATACTCTCCATCCACCGCCAATTGAATGAAACACAGTTCACAGTCAACAGCTCTAGGCCTAAAAGCAAGCTTTCAAACCTAGTGCTTCCTTAACTATCTAATAGGATACCAAACTCATTAGAAGATACAGTCAGGAGAACAATCTGTGGATAGACTTCCTGTAAAATTTGCGTTCTGGGGAAGGAATTGATCAGCTGTACTTGGCAAATCCTACAATTGCCAGCAGGGAATGAGGTGAAACTGCAGCCTTCTGCAGTTTTTTGAATGTGCTAGTTTGCATGGAGAATTAGCCAAAGTATCAAAGTGGTGTTACCCTGTCACGGCGGTGAATCACTGGAAAATTCAATGGAGCGATCTGTCCAACTGGAGCGATGAAAGATTTAGAAGGAAATGTTATGGATGGCCTGTCGTCATCATATGTTTGAAATTATGTTGGAAGCAGTTGTGAAGCATTCATTTGGTTTTTCTACAGGTCCAGACATGGCAATCTCTAAGCGGTTATTAAAGAACACTGGCTCACTCTATTGATAAAATCCAAATATTTCAGACTCGTTTTACTAGATAAGTCTAGAAAACAATCAGTCGTTGAACATTACATGCTAGTTACAATGGATCGAATTGTCACAAAAACAGCTCTGTTAACTTTGAACAACCTCGTGACGATTACTTCGAGAGTCTACTCGATCAATAAGTCATTATTTAGATCGGGAGGAATTCCAGCAAAAGCATATCTCATTTAAACAACCAGCTGGACTTCATCGTGGACTATATAGACATACATAAACGAATAGGATTGGGGGGGGGGAACATATTTCTTTATAATACGAACCTTCGAGAAATTAGTTAACATTTATTTGTAGTATTAAAAAAAAATATGTCCAATTCAAGAAAGAAAAAAAACACACTATAATTGTAAATGACTACTGATCTTACGAGCAAATAAATATAATAAAGAAAAGCAATGGTTAACAAGACATCAACACATACGAATTTTACAATCTAATACTTAGTAAGTAAAGTTCCCTTCTTAGCCCTAACGGGCCATCGGGGCAGATGAAGTGTAGAATTCATCTGTTTCTTTAACCTCGGCATATGACGGGATTGTGTGGTTAGCACAACGCCCAGCCGCCTTTACTTCCCCAACTTAAAGTCAGGTACCCATTTAAAGCTGGGTGGATTTGTGGGACGACTTTGCAGCAAATTTCACCTGCAAAATTCCATGGGCCTCACCGAGGATCGAACCCAGAACTCTCAGGTCGACAGTCGAGTGGTACTGCCGTCCACTTTGGCCATCCCGTCCTAATCACTTTAGTAATTAAATTCTAACAGTGGAAGTCCAAAGCTAAATTATAACTTCCATCATTTTTTTCAGACTTGAACTCTCAGTGCGCCAAACCGTTCCAATAGATACCTCTGTCCTGGAGCGCTTGGTTTAAGTTTTCCTTCAAAAATTGAGCCGATAATTCAAAATCTGACACCACTCATGTGATCTCGGGAGCTTATCGTCGAAATGGTACTTCCTGTGTGAATATATATATATATATATATATATATATATATATATATATTGTAAGCCCTCCTTTCCCCTAAAAAAATACCCATTAATACTAAATATATTCAACATCTGCAAAAGCTATAATTTAGTGAATTTTATTTATTATTTTTCCTTAAAATTACACAAATGTGGGTTTTGGACAAAAAAAAATTACCCTTTGTGTTTTCATAAAATAATAATAAAATATGCTTCAGATTGTCTCCATAACAAGAATACAAACATGTGAATTACCCAAAAACAATCCCTTTTGTGGGTTTTTTTTTTAAAGAAGTTTATCTTGTAAATATCTCACTCTGTCCTTAGATTGATGGTTGTTTTGGTAATGGAAGTATTACAGAGAGTGTTACAGTCAGCAACGTGGATAGAATGTCTAGAAATCTCTACAAAAATGTCGTTATTTAGCACAGTGATGGCGAACCTATAGCACGTGACTGAAATATCACTTCCTTTAATTTCAATTCGTGCGTTGTTGTTTTTTTTTTAATCGAATTTTGGACACGCGACACAAAAAAAAAATTCGCCACCATTGATCCATCATATTTGCTCGAGGACAATTCTAGGGGAAGTCAGAGGAAAACGAGTATTATATGGCAGAGCCGTGAAGTTTTAGGCTTGAGTTAGAGCCGCGGTTCTCATCTAGTGTTATGCGTACCCCATGGTGAAGTGGGAAGGCTATGCGGGGGGGGGGGGCGGGTGGGGGGGATACGCAGCGACATTTTATTTTCGCTTAGAACAACCGAAAGTTTGAAGATGGTCGCCAATTGACTGCGAATGGAGCAGAATAGCTTAGGAAAATGGTAAGATGTGTAAGTCAGTGCAAAACATTTATTTGTATTCAAACTTTATTGTCTTTATATTTTTATCATAACATAGGCATACTAGGCAAGTCAATTTAGTTTATGACATAGAAGTAATTAATGTAACAGATCCATTAATCATTATCATATGTGTCTATTGAATTCGTTATATATATATATATATATATATATATATATATATATATATATATATATATATGCAAAGATTGATATTATCAATTTTTTTTTTTTTTTTAGTTCTCTAAGCTTTTAATTTCAATATAATTAATTGATTTTTAATCTCTTTTTTACCAATCATGTTTATGTTAGAATGCATATTGCCCAATTAACACCTAAATACTTAAGTTGTTAAGATATATTATATTAAATAGACAAGGTGAGATACACTGTGTTGATGTATTTTAATACCTTTTAAATCTCTATGAATAACTCCTCGCTCATGCATATAACATAAAGCCACCAAGATTTGTTTGGAGTACATCAGGCATAATTCATCTGAAAATGTATCTTCTCGCAATTTATCAGCTATTGAACCCTGAAGAATAGATGTAAAAAATGTAAATAGTATGCCTTAGTCAGATCTTCAATGGCAAAATTATTTTGTGATAAACCACTAATTATTTTGTGGGACGGATGGCCGAGTGGTGTAGATACTCGACTGTCGACCTGAGAGTCATGGGTTCGATCCTCGGTGAGGCCCATGGAATTTTTCCAGGTGAAATTTGGTGCAAAGTCGTCCCATAAGTCCACCCAGCTTTAAATGGGTACCTGACTTAAGTTGGGGAAGTAAAGGCGGCTGGGCGTTGTGCTAACCACACAATCCCTTCATATGCCGAGGTTATAGAAACAGATGAATTCTACACTTCATCTGCCCCGAAGGCCCGTTAGGGCTAAGAAGGGAACTTTACTTTTTTTACTAATTATTTTACTTCTTTAGAATAGTTATTGGACAAATATTTTGAATGGAGCATAATTTCTATGTTTATTACTGTAGTTATTACCAGTTAACTTTATAAAATTAAAATTAGCTGTTGAAGAACAGAGAAATCTAATTTACATATTTGATTCTTCTTGTTAGGTTTTTTACAATAATTTTAAATTATATCTGTCAAAATAAACCTTTGATATCTTAACTCTGTTTCTTATATTTTGTAATTCTTTTCATTTGCAAATAATGAGAAAAAAATTAAATTATGTTTCGTAAAACCTTATTAAACATTGTCTTTAAAAGATGATTATAATTTCAGACAAACAAAGGGTACAGAGCATTAAAGAATAATATATATATATATATATATATATATATTAGGGTGGCTCACTATGTAATGGAAAAAAATAAAGTTGATCTTTTATCATGAGCACTTTAGTTTTCTGGTTCACTGGGATTCAAAACATGTATATACCGAATTTCACACCATTTGGGATTCTATAAATACTGCCTCAGTGCAATTGTTATCTCGTGTTTTATTGTATTCGGCAGTTGCATTTAATGAACATTTTGCAAGGTTTAAAATGCTGTTTTTAGAGCATTTTCGAAAAAAAATGCTCTATTATCCCCGTTTTGTCTGTCTGTCTGTCTGTCCGTCATCACCCTAGATCTCAACAACCATAAGTCCTAGACCCATGATGTATAAATCATTTTGTAGGTCTTGGCCTGCCAAGAAATGCCTTTTCTCCATTTCGCGATCTGACCTCTGAGGGCCGTAAAAGGGGGCTTAGAAAGTATTGTTTTTTACAATATAAGCTATATTAATAAAGGAGCTCCCTATATCTCAGCAACCATAAGTCCTAGACCCATGATGTATATATCATTGTGTAGGTCTTGGTCTGCCAAGTGTACATCAAAAGTTCATTTTGCGATAGGACCTCTGAGGACCGGGCTTCAGGGCTCCTAAGTGGCTTTTATTCTACACCGTGTACGTTCAATAACCCATTCATTTGGTGCGAAATACTGCAGCACGTAGTTTCATCAAGATTTATTAAGAAACTCATCAAATGAAATAGTAAGCTTGTGTTCTGAGTTTATTTGAAAGTATCAGAGCTATGCAACAATTGACGGAGTTTTCGGACGATTAAATGACTACAATTTCGAATGTTTTCAATTATGAGTCCTATTTCAGTAACCACAAATCACTTGTAGTTAGATTTAAGAGAAAATAATTTTTGTTCAAATATAAAGAAACGTCTTTATAATATTTTTTAACAGATTTATGCATTACACAATTGAATTTATAAACATTTCCAAAATTTACCAATATTTACTGAAAGCTAACAAACGTACTGATACATAACTTGAAAATGCGCTAACACGTCCTGTGTCCAGAATGGAACAGGCTTAATTGTTTGTTTTAGATTCAAAGAACAATTATATTACACAGTAGGAATTAAACAGTAAAATAATACTAGTTACATGCCACGTAAAGTAGTTCTAAGTACGCCATTCAAAAATACACTTTAAAAGTTTTTTAGTCTGTGCTTTCTGAGTCCTGGAGGTTTTCAAGTTGCGATCTCTTAGGCACAGTTGATTTTTTTTTGCATCTTAAATCTTTTTGCGATGCTGTTCAACAATGTGGAGCAAGTACTGCTTTTCCTCCTCTGATTTGGTGAGAGATGAGTTGAATGATGACGCCAATGCAATACCCCGATCGGCACACCCATTTACAACTTTCAATAAAGAGATCACTGCTTTTGCTTTCTAAAAAGGATGGAAGCATCAGTCGTGAGAAAATTTGTGGGAACAGGAAGAGCATTAAAAAAGAGCAGCGAAGACGAGGTCACAAAATCCTTTGATGTCACATTATGAAGTGCTGAAGTAACATTTGTTCTGCTGATGCACCTTTCTTCTTTCTGATCATCATAAGATTTATCCATGAACTGTCTCAAGCAAGCAGCAAGGCTGTTTTTCTCATCTACTGGGACAAGTTGAGAAAAGAGAACCTGAGGAATGAATTCTGCACTTAGGTACTAGAGATGTCGGCTAATCCTTTTCAATGCAGCCTGAGAAATGAAGGGAGAAACATTCTTATAATCAATAAGAAGCTTAATGAAATCCAGATCATTCAGAGGTCAGTCTGCTAGAATGGGACACTGAATCCAAGCTTTAATGTAAACCAAGGATGCCAAGATACAAAATTCTGTAATTGATCTGTTTTCATGCTTAGTCAGCTTGAATTGATGACGGAAGAGATAAATCTTCGTGATATAGATTATTTTAGAAATTCACCTTGCATGGTGATAAGCTCCTAGAACATGAAAACGCAATCCAAGGAGGGGGGATTCCTCCCAGGAAGATAAGATTCAGAGTCAGAAGTTGTTTGTATCTTCACGTGGAAAGTATCTTAAGTTGTCTTTCATTCGGAGGATATTTGAACAAAATGTTATGACTTCTTCTTTTAAAGGCTTGAGATTTTGCTCCAGTCAAAATTCGTGGCATATACTAAACTCTGCCTGTCTTATTTTTGGCCAAAACGTCTTAAAGCGCTTGAATAACAGCACATCCAGTCCAGTTGTACCACCCCCAAATGTCTTATTGAAGACGGCTGTGTTTGTAAACATACCATTGGCCAATAGGCTAAATTAGGGAAGTACCTAGCTCAATAAACATTGGCATGTCCACGGGACAGTATACAAGCAAAGAAATAGGTCAAGAAAAAATTGTACCAACTAACTGCCAGACGGCTGTGTTTGTAAACATACCATTGGCCAGTATGCTCTATTAGGGGAAGTACCTAGCTCAATGGACATTAGTATGTCCTCATGAAAAAATTCTACCGAATGTCAACCAGACGGCTGTGTTTGTAAACATACCATTGGCCAGTAGTTTAAATTACGGGAAGTACCTAGCTCAATAAACATTGGCAAGTCAACTGGACAGTATACAAGCAAAGAAATAGGTCATGAAAAAATAGTACCAACTGACTGCCAGACGGCTGTGTTTGTAACATACCATTGGCCAGTAGGCTCAATTAGAGGTAGTACCTAGCTCAATAAACAGAAGTTGTATCAACTTTTATGCCAGTTTAATGAACAAAACAATTTCGACCTTGTAGTCATAATTAAATGAATGATATTTATATAGCCGCAACACTTGATTTTTGTAACTAAATTGAAATGCACTGGTAAAGCTGGCTATTAATATGAAAATCAAAGCTTGTAGAGATTTCTAGAATTTCCCGGAACATTCTAAAGTTTTCCATGTTTTTCTAGAAGCTTCTAGAACCTTCTAGAGATTTTATAGAACCTTTCAGAACCTTCTAGAATTATATAGATTTTTCTCAAACTTTCCAGAACATTCTATCATTATATGTGGGCTTCATATATACATACTCGCATTCAAAATTCATTCAAAATGATTTAAAATGTCAGTGTCGATGAGGCATTACTAAATAAAGTCAAATATTCATGAAATTTTTTTCTGTGCTGTTTTGAAGTCAAAGGAAACACGAAAAACAAAATGTTCCAAAACAATTTGACAAAAAGTTATTTTGGGGCCACCCTTATATATATATATATATATATATATATATATATATATATATATATATATATATATATATATATATGAAACATAATTTACACTTAGTGCATGAAAGACTAAACTATAGCATGATTACAAAGTTAAAATAAACTAATTGCAAGATATAATTGAAAAATTAGACAGTAGTTAATTTTGTTAATCTATCATAAAACGTATAAATAAAGGAAACCGATTTCAATTATAAATGAAGATTGGCTATTTTCAAATCAAGACGGTAGAGATTAACATATTCCTTACACCAAACGTGATGCTTCCAAAGCAAACAAGCTACCCCGTTTTTCCTCGATCTTTCAACAATGAAATTGAGCATGCTTTATCTACAACGTTGCTAAACGAGCATCCTTACAAGTAGAACTATAATCTGGGTAAAAACTTCTTGAAAGAAAAGTTTGTCTAAAATAGACATGCATACTAGAAATGAAAGGCGATAATAGTAATTTTCAATAACAAGAAGTCCCGTTAAAAGTGTATTGCATATATTGTCTTGTTTATTTGAACAAAATAAACATTTACCTTATTTTTAGCATAGTAGCGAATGACTTTGCATGCAATTTTATTATTTGTCGCCTCCGACTTTGTAGTCAAATAATAAACATATCCAAAGTTACCTTTTCCAATAAGCGTATGTTCTATCACATTTACATGTAAGTTGTCAAAAAATATATCTAATAAAAAAAAGAAAAATTGTAGTATCAAAATATATAGATACATCAAACGAAAAATAGAATAGCTTGGTCTATGTATCAAATATAGCATTGAACAAAATTAATATTAAAATAGATTTTTTTTTCTAAAAGTACATTTAGTCTATTTTTTTTAATTCAATTTCCTTGCTTTATATAGCTTAACAGGAAGGTTTTTGTTACCTTAGTTAACACAGAACTAGGACCGTTGCAAGGGGTGCACCCAGATATTATGGATCCCCTCGGGTACATTAGTATACTATAAAATTATTGGTTGTGTGTGATTAGATGGGCCCTAAATGTCAGAGATTCTCAAGGTCCCATGATGAGCCGACAATATCCCTTCAATGTATTAATTGTTATCTGAATTATTGTTTGATTTATAACTTATTTGTCTGAAAGTAATCAATAGATTTCCATGTTTAATTATGTAGTAAGTATATTATATATGCCTGATTTTGTTGTTGTTTGTTTGTTTTTTGCTTGGAAATGCCACTAGCTAGACATCTGAAGCCTAGCTCTGTTGGCATTAAGTCTTTTAGCTGAATAGCTCATTACTTCTGCGGTCCGGTCTAAGTCATCGTCCGTGGTATGGCCACTGCTGATGATAAGTTACTGGGTGTTACAAGTAAAGAAGAGGTGAAAAGTATAGACCAGAGCTAACAAAGCTGACACGATACGCTTTTCATCATATTTGCTACCCTTCTAGTAACGGCCACAGGCACGTTCGGGGTCATTTTACAAGATTTAAAAGATATGAAATGAAATAAACCATTATTATAAGGTAGTATTTTTGTCTTTTTACCTTCCGGACTTTCACCAAACGAGATTTGACTATGTGAAAAAAATCCACTACTTCTTGAATATAAAGTGTCTTGCTCAGTATTATAGTCCATGTTTGGTTTGTGAGCTTCAAAACTCTGAGTACAACAAATTTATATAAGTAACTTTTTATTTATAAGCAAAAGCTTCAAAAGAAAAAAAAAGGAAACAAAAATATAATAACTTGTGTATTAGGGTGTCCCAAAAATGCTCGAAAAAATTTTTTTTTTAAATCTTTGGTGTCTCACCCCCTGAAATGTGTCTCTTGGGTACAATGAGTGAATTGGTGAAGTTGTAGCTCATTTGAACAACATTTAGAGGTCCCCCAAGAGCTTTTAAAATTCCAGTATTTGGCCAACATAAAAATCCAAACGAATCCTGGCTAAAATAACTTGCAATTTTTGCATGCCATAGTTGAATAAAATGAAGTTTTAATATACTTATATGTATCTCATTGCTACCATTAACTAGAGTTGAAATTGTGTGATTCTTAATTAGAAAATGTAATAAATGCTAAAAAACATATAAAATACCTAATGTGCAAAATTTAAGCAATGTGCATATTTTTTTGAAGATTTAATTTTTTAAACTAAGCATGCTAAATTGTCAGGCATCATATCACCAAAAGTTGCTGCAGTCTGGACAGAAAGAACACCAGCATTAGAAAATCAACAATGATACTTGCATCCGCATTTAACGAAGCTGGTGTTTCGACATCTGACACAGTATTTTCCAAGAGCACAATGCATCGTCATCGCAAGCTTTGTCATCAACAAGCTGCAGCATGTATAAAAGAAGACTATATTCCCTCAAAATCAATTGTACATTGGGATGGTAAGATATTGCCCGATGTTACCGGACATGTTACCAACAACGGCGATCAATTACCTGTCCTGCTCTCGTCACTTGTCGATGGCACTACAAAGCTTCTTGGTGTTCCCAAGTTAGCATCCGGGTCAGGATGGGTAGCTGCTGATGCAGTATATGAACATATCAAATCATGGAAGTGCGAATCTATTGTCATCGGCATGTGCTTCGACACTACGGCTTCCAATACTGGAAGACTCAACGGAGCTTGCACTCTGTTAAAAGTAGCCCTGGGACGTAATCTATTATGGATGGCATGCCGTCATCACACGTTGGAAGTACTCCTTTCCGATGCATTCAATGTTTGTCTTGGACCATCCACTGGACCAGAGATTTTGTTTTTTAAGAGGTTTCGAGAAAAATGGCCAGCATTAAACCACACACCCGAAGCCAGATCCGCCCCTTTGATAATCGTGTCTGATTCGATTAAAGAATTTATTAAATGTCAACTTGAGGTCAGTCATTCAAGTGATGATTATTTTGAATTTCTTCTGCTTGCTGCACAAATGGTTGGGTTGGAGGTTGATGTCAGCATTCGCAGACCTGGTGCCCTACATAGGGCAAGGTGGATGGCGAAAGCAATCTATGCATTGAAAATCGATCTATTGTTTGCAGGCAATGAAACCATCTTTCAGTTAACAGCTCGAGAATTACAAGGTAATCAGCGCTTTAATCGGTTTACCATATGTGTTTATCTTCAATCATGGTTTTCATGCAGGCTCACCGCAGAATGATATCTTGTTGATACAGCATTTATACGATTATGATGATGCTGTTCTTCGATCGACTGGATTGAAAATGATGGTGCGTCACTCGTGGTACTTGAGTCCGGAACTTTCGACGCTTGCGTTATTTTAAACCCTTTTGTCGGACAAAGAAAAAACTGGCCTTGTTCGGACAATGCAATCAGAATGTGGACGTATCTCATAAAAACACTATCAAAAAGTGTTGTTGATTTGCGGGCTTCTACCACATTTTTTGAAACATCCAACATTGATGCCAGTTTTCTAGATGTTCCTGTTGAAGCCTGGACAGATACACCCTCTTTTAAAGTTGCAGCAGATTTTGTAAAGAATCTGGCTTGTATCAATGACTCTGCAGAGCGAAGTGTAGCATTGATACAAAATTTCAATGACAGTATCACCAAGAATGAAGAACGAAGACAATTTTTGCTCCAAGTGAATGAAAAACATCGGAAAAATTTTGCAGAGTGTAATCGTGAACAGCTGGCTAAAATTTAAATTTGAAGAACTTTTTTAAATTTTTGTCTACCCTACAGTACAAAGTACAAAATAAATAGCAGGAATGCTTATTTGCATTGCTTATTATTATTATTTTTCAAGCAGATTGACATTGATTCAAGAATTAACTCGACAAATGAATAAAACTTTGTTTTTCATAATTTTTTACTTAAATTTCAAATTCAAAAATATAAACCATTCAAGATTTATATATTTGGTTTCATTTAATATTATAAACAATACTAAGCATCAATTTGTTACTTAATATATCAGTTTCGCATATAATGCAACATTAACGCTGTATTAGATTTGACCGCGAATGATTTTACACCAAAATCTGGAACTTTAAACCTCTTGGGGGACCTCTAAACATTGTCCAAATGAGCTGAAATTTTGCAGGTTAACTACTGTTACCATACAGACATATTCTGTGGGGTGAGACATCAGCATTTCAAAACTTCATTTTTTGGGACACCCTATTGTGTATTCTTCCTCTAACAATATTTATAGGTGCCTGTCCTAACCATTTAACATGTTAAATAGATAGATGACACACATATTACTTCTATAATTGTTATGGTCTATAAAAGACAGAAATATTCAAGCATTTATTTCCAGCCAATTGCCGAGAAAAAGACAATAAATACTCATAATTATTCATTAATAAACACATTAGGATTGACTAAAAAAGCTTAGGCGTGTGCTATCCTAAATAAAACAATTATTCAGTCATGAACCTAATTTAAAATTGCTTTGTTTATATGGAGTAACAAAATTTTTGTTTCACTACACTGAAGTCCTTTAAGTGTTGCACTTACTTTCTCTAAGACTTTTGTAAGATGCTTGTCATATTTCAGAATCGTCCATTATTATCCCAGGTCAGGACATTGTGAACTACGGGTAATCTAAAAGGATATCTACAAGCAAAACATAACACGAAAGTTAATTCAGTTGTGGTAAGCAGGATTTACATTTACATTTTTAAAAAAGGGGGTTAAATAAAGTAAATAATTGTTGGTAGTAAATATATTTAAAATGAATCTTTTTTAAGCTCATCAGCTTTGTAAATATTATACTAATTAACAGCTTTTAACAATTTTTTAAAGAATAAATTAATGTTTGCACTGGTCAATATATTCTATTTTCAAAGCAGCATTCTCCACGTTTAAGTTGCAGTCGGTGGACAATGAGCCCCCCCCCCCATTCCCATCCCACATATTTCTATTTTTACAAATAAACCGATTCAGAATTTCTAAAAAAAAAAAAAAAAAGCTGTTTTTACAAAATAGTAGGCCTATTTCTCAGTTCAAATCTCAATGTGCAAAATAATGTTACAATTAAACTTTAAATTAATTCTGGAGAATTTTAGTTGAGAAATATTTCAAAAACTTAATTCTACCACAGCGAGTAAAAGAAAACGCAGTTTTTACATGAAACACTTTGTTGATATGGATTTTTGTTTTGCAACTAATATAAGAAAAAGGCTTTTTGGCGTACTGATTATGAATAAAATTTGACAAGAAAGGTAACATATAGCGATTTACAGTCAAAACTCACAAGATGACCAAATCACATTTCGATAATTAGTAACGAGCTTGTTTTTGTAATACAAGTATTACGCATTTTCTGCGCTTTTTTTTTTTGCATTTATCCTTGCTGTAATTACTGTACCAAAGGCTGTTCTCGTGCATGCGCAGACATTCCGCGCAAGCTTCACTTGTAGTGTCAACACTAAAATGAAGGTAGTCAATGTATATTTTTAGCTGTAATATTAGCGCCTTACTTCAATTAAAATTAACCGAGATGTGTAAAATTTTTAAACATCCTACGAGTAAAACATACTAGTGCAAGAGATGATTCTGATTTAACACACAGCTATATCAAATTTCCCACATATTTTCTAGGCAATAAGCAAGTACGATCGAATAGGTTCGGTGTTCACACCACGAAAAAAAGACAGAATTTACGTAGATCAATGTTTCCCAAACTTTGAAAATCTGTGTACCCTTTATTTTTATTTTCGTAATACTGAGTGACTCTATTAAAATAAAATTGCACATAAGGTTTTTATGATCATGGTTTCCCCTCATGTTGCTGTAACTTGTTTTCGCTGTGCATATTTATCCAATGTACTCATCCCGTCGCAACCCGTATCCCCGCTAAACTCACGCACCCCCTTTACTAAAGGTAAAGTTCCCTTAGCCCTAAGGAAATGTAGAATTAATGTTTTTCTATAATTTCGACATATAAAAGGGATTGTATGGTTAGCACAACGCTAAACCGCCTTTACTTCCCCAACTTAAGTCAGCTACCCTTTTGAAAATCTGGGGGAACTTGTGAGACTGAACATCAAATTTCACCTGGAAAATTACCATGGTTCTCACTGAGGATCGAACCCAGGACTTTTAGGTTTATTGACAGTCAAGTATCTCCACCACTCGGTTATATGTTCCAACAATCATTACTATTCAAAAGAGTAATTTTAGTTTTCTGGAGCCAATCATCCGAGTCTCCATTACTCATTACATTAGTGTCAATATTTTCGGTCTTTAGATCAAAATTATGTAACAGATGCTTATTATCCTATCACTATAGACTTTTTTCAAAGCGAAATATAATCACGTTGTCCAAATTTTTGCTCACCCGATGATTGAAAATGCGTAGTCAGTTAATTGTATTAAAAGGTATAAACATAAAAAACATGTCATTTATATATAAATAATACCATCCCTAAATTATAAAATATATGTATTTTTTGCTGAATGCGTGACATCGATTGGGATCAGTAATGTACATTTAATCAAGGATCAACGCCAGACATTTTTTTTTCAAGTTTTCCGTCGAATCACTTACTTTGTTTAGAGCTATTCTTATGATCTGTTTTATATTGTGAGGGTAAGTTTGGAAAAGGACCTAATTTTGTTTTGCTATAATATGTACAGACCAGTAAAATGTTGGATATGAATAAAAAGCAAAACAAAAAAAAAAACAACTCTTCTTGAGGTATTCAATTTAATTGATATTTACCAAAACTAATAATATAGATATCCAGTTTAAAAAAAAAAAGGTAATAAAACATGCAACATATTCCTTTTGTGGGTACACACCTAAAGATCGTGACCTCTGAAAAGTCTATAGCTGCTTTTAAAAGTTGCAATAGTTAACTGGGTCATGAAATATATAAATACACAGAGATAACTTCTACCTTGTTAACATATAACTGCAATGCGCTATTGACAAAACACGGAAATAAAAGATAATTCACTGTTCATAGAGTGAAATTGATTTTTCACCGAACAACACACCTTTGATTTATACTTGCTAACCAACCGAAACATGACCCTGGTTCTAGAATATTACAAAACTTAACAATGGATTCACACGTAACATTAAAAAAAAATGCGCGGGTTTTTTTAAATGTCTTTATTTTGTTTTATTCTTCTTCTTCCTTTGGCTCTATGTTTTTGTCGTATTCAAATGTCTATAACTAACAAGATCTGTAGTTTGATATTTAGAATAAAGACACACGTACACACTTTTTTCCTAATGAATAGTTTTAGTAAAGAACGGATACGAAAATACATATTTTATTTAAACACCATTTGATAAACTTAAAAAAAAGGAAAGTCTCAAAAAATTAAATGGGTGAAAAAAAAAACAGTGAATGAAGATTAGTTTACCTAGACACATTGGAAGAACAAGATAAGAATAAATTCAAGAAGATGAAAGCTTAAACGTATTTATGTATTTGATAAACGAATGACTTACCATAAAAATTTGCAGAAAGAAAGAAAAAAGAACATATCTCCTCTTTGAATTATGATGCAATTCAGTGCGTTTAACATATGTAGTCAGAAAGTGAAGGTAGCAGCATTTACACAGATGTATTGTGTAGGCTACTATTCTACAGCTTAATGTGCCCATGCAACATCAAGGAAGTAAACTGGTGTTGCTGGCAACATTTATGGCAATAAAAGAAAAATACTTCCTGTCAAGAGAATAAGAATGTTACAATTCAGTGTTGAATGGGGAAAAAAGATCTACCGACTTCAAAATAGCAGTTAGGACTATTGAAATTTTTGTAAAAACTAATTAATATTTAGACTTGAAACATAAGCAAATAGATGAAAAGTATCAGAAATTCATTTCAGTATTAAATAATGTTGGTTAAAAATGTATATCGCAAAGATGCAAATCCTTACTAGTTCTAAAATGTGAACGTTTCTTTCTATTTCATATTGCTTTAAAAAGCATTAATATACTATTTTCAATTTTCAATTATTATAATTTCATCACAGTATTATTGAATAAAATGGTTAATTAACTACAAAAAATAAAGGTCATGTAATATAATTTTGATTTTAAAAAAATAATCATGAATATTTACAAAAAATCAATGTCTAAATTAAATTTTAATTCTTTGCTTTCTTTATTTGTACAAGACATTTAGATAAGTAGTAAAAGAAATATTTTTTTTCCGAGAAATACTGCATAGGCATAATGGAAATTCCCAGAATTATAGATATATTGACTTAAACATCAAATGGCGCTTTTTTTTTTTGGCAGTGTTTTCTGGTGTGTACGAAAGGTTTTGATATGTTGTTTTTGGAAAGACTTCTGTAGACTGAAATTTTAATATCATACATAGGCAACATTTAAAAATAAAACCTTTTTATATGTAGGCTATAATTGTACACGATTTTAATTTTATAACACTACGTATTTATTTAAAAGTTTTTAAGACACAAAATGTACAAACTAAAACGAAGAAGCCTAGTAAAGGTAGGGTTACATGTGAATGATGAAGGTTCAATAAACTGACTTTCAATACTGGGATAGAAGTGTCTCGGTTGTGGAGCTTTCGAGATAACAACGGGTAACGGGTCGCACCGGTTGACACCATTTTAGGGGTGACACCAAAATGAACAGTTCAAAATTTCAAAGCAGAAAGAATTCGGTACAGTAGGCTTTTATAACCAATCATATTTAAAAACATTAGCAGTAGCACAAATCCAAATCTTAAATTATAGCTCTATATATTCCCATGGAGATGTCAAATTTCCTCAATTGATATAATTGGCATAGGTTCTGGGTGAATAATTTCTTGTGGAACCGATTCACAAACAACATTTTTTTCGTCTTGCCGTTCTGCACTTAGAATCTCCCCATGAGCAATAATTGCCATGAGCTCTCTATGTCTATTGCCAGCCACATGCATTGGACGAATTCTTTGTTTGGGGTGCATGTAGTATTTGACAATAGCATCTAAATAGATGGACAATATATATCATATGGCAGAATTTTGTATGCTTTTGACGATCGAGGTAGTATGTTTTCAAATTTTACAGACTGATTGAAGAAAAGAGATGGAAATCTATGTGAGTTTATATCAGATGCATCTGGTGCTTTAAGGCACCATAATTAGTTTGGCAGACTGGAATTGGTGGGGGAGTGTCAGCAATAATATCAAATTACGAGCTTCTAATCGGATGGCAATAAGGTAAATCACAACATTTAACAATTTATAGAAAGTACTAAGATGAGCCATTCACCTTTTATTCGATCAATCGCACTTCTACCAGAAGCATTCGTTGCTACAAACATTGCATCATTGTTCTGCTTTACAAAATGATGGATGGCTACATCAATAACTTTTTGATATTTAGATTTTCATCAGGTCCGCCAATCACAGACATAATAAGAATCGGTTTGATCAACTTGTATCTTGGATTCTTTGTAACAATGTCAATCTCTTCCAATTCAAGTAGCCTTTTATAGTCTTGTCCATAGCTACAAGCTGATGATGAGCAATGCTTGCCTGATCTGATGGCTATTAAGGTCAGCCTGCATATGTTACAGCCTCTGGTTTACCTTTACCGTCTTTTTGTGGATTTCAATGCCAGCATAAATAGATGGTGTGAGTTTGTGTTTAGATGCTACTACCCAGTCGAGATCAGGAAATGTAACGCAGTATTCGACAAGCATTAAAAGTGGAGCTTGTTTGTTAGATATTGTCACTCCAATGGGGATTATGGCTTTGTCATCTTGACTGATAAGGCAAACTTCTAAACGTCCTGACAAAGTAGCCACTTCCTCTAAGTGGTTCAATGTAGCTGTACAAAATCCACCATCAAAGTGTTTTGAGTGTAAATCGTTTTGTCCTCGTATTAGCTTTACTGGTACAGTTGTTACATGGCGTTTGCCTTCCGATGATAAACTTCGTTTTGGCAGTAGCCGAGTAAATACAGCACTTCTACTTTTTTGAAAACCTTGTATCTTTAATGGCTCTGTCAATTCATCGAAGTGGGACAGATGGCCGAGTGCTGTAGATACTCGACAGTCGACCTGAGAGTTCTGGGCTCGATCCCTAGTGATAGATCCCTCAGCCGGCGCCGCGCGCCGGCTACGCCGCCGAATTTTCGTCCGCCGTAAATCCGCCGAAAAATATGCAGAGCGCCTCATTAGCCGCCGTATTTCGTTCGCTGTTATATTAACTGTCGCATTACTTAATCTTATTTCACATGACCTTGCTGACCACATCAGCTCTGTCTTGAAAAGCTTTTCTGTTGATCACAAAATACTAGCTGACATGATGGTGCTGCAATTATGATAAAGACTTCAAAGCTTTTGAAGGTTGACTCTTATCAACACTTTACAGCACACGTATTGCACCTTAATACACTCATACCTCGCTATACGGCCGCTCTTTATACGGCATTTCGCTAGAACGGCCTTCATCAATTCAGGCACGATTTCGATTTACGGCCTAAAATGTTTCGCTATAACGGCCACTTTTGTACAGAAGTGAACAAATATTGCAAATGTTGGATAATGCACCAGGGCATCCTCCTAATTTATCCGAACTATCTGAAGATGTCATGATTGAATACCTTCCGAAAAATACAACAGTACTGATCCAACCAATGGATAAGGGTGCAATAGTCACTTTTAAGGCGCATTACCTACATCGAACTTTCTAACAACTCAGCATAAGGGAAACCGATGGTGAATCTTCAAATAAAACAGTTTGGAAAAACTATAGCATCAAGGATACTGTTGACAGCATCAGTGAATGATGGAAGGAATTGAAATGAACAACAATGACCATGTATGGAACAAAATATGGCCAGAATGTGTAAAATGTACTGATATAGAAAGGAGCGTACCTAGGGTGTGGGGAGGGGGTCCAAATTCAAAAGCCCCCGGCCTTAGCTTGAGGGGGCCCCAAATATTTTTTACATTAAATATGAAGTACATTATCTCATGCCATGTTGTCGAATGTCAAAATGCAGGGGCCTCCAAAGAGGGGCCTTAAAATCCCTAGGTTTGGTACTGGATACAGAAGTTTATTTTCTTCCTGAAATTAGGAAAAATATTTTGGATCTAGTAGAAGATTTCGGCTTGGAAGGTTTGAACGAACGCGATGTGCTTGCTCTACTTGAAGCTGATAGGGAACCTCCTCCTTGAAAACGATCCTGACGTCAGACGTAGCGCTCAATTTCTCGAGGAATTAACTCAGCCAGTAGCAGTTATAGAACATGTATATCTGGTAGCTTAACTGTTTGATATTGATGGTACGAAACGATTTTCGTCTCCGAAACCAAATCAACAAGATCGGAACAATGAGTATAAACATACCCTAACAATAGTAACATGGATACATACCAAGAGACGTGTCATCTACTGTTATTAAGTATGAAAAGACACAATACAGTGAATGATTCAATGATTCATGCCGATAGCCAAGGCCCAATAACTCATTGAAGAATGAACTAGACAAGAAGGAAAGACAAACAACGTTGGACAATTGCTGTAAGCCAGGCCCATCCTTACCAGCGAAAAATGATGACGTCATTGATCTGCAGGTTGCCATTTCTTCATTGTCTTCATTTAAAAAAAAATTATACATATTCATATTTTATGTAACATGAAATTGTTTCATTTTTGTTTATAGACTATTGTTAATTGTTGGAGTTTGTTATTATTTTATGTACAAATGTGGAGTTAGTTATTATTTTATTTACACATGTATGTAGCTTTAATTTAAATGAAATAAAAAGAGAAAATACATTTTGAATGATAAACCATGTTACATATTTAAACAACTTGGAACCGATCTCGTTGAATTTGTATGGATTTGTACTAGAATAATTGATTCCTTATACGGCTTTTCGCTTAGCGGCCAAATTTCGTGGAACGTATCTAGGCCGTAAAGCGAGGTATGGGTGTACTACCGACAGTATCAATAAAATGAAGAATTTCAAGACCGCAATTATAGAAGACGATGCAGCATTCACATAGGATAAAGAAACGATAAAGACCCTGAAAGAAGGCATGTCTTCAGTGTGTGAATTGCTTCTTGTAGATGATCAGCTCATCAATAATGGATGCCTCTGAGAGCAGCACTAACGCCATCAATGACAGTCATAAACACAATGATAAGTCAGTGAAGGCATCATGTCCAACGCGTTGGAATTCAACATTGATGATGATTGAGTCTATACTTGATTTGAAAAGATGATGATGATGATGACAAAATACAATTGATCAAGATGTCAGCTCTCAACCAGCTTGACCATCGATTTCCTGTAAATGATCACATTAAGCTGTATCAGCTGTTTGATCCAAATTTCAAATCATTGATTCCACGGTCCGAAGCAACCACAATTCTGGAGAACGCAATGCAGTCAGCAATGGTCCGTGGATTCATCATGTCTAAAGCTGATGTATCGCATTCGCAGCTAGTCAGTGAACATGTTTCTGAAGAAACCCGATGTAAGCGATTGCGAATGGAGCTGATGAATGAGCTGAGAACTGAGCAGTCACCAGACGATTGTACTAATAAGGTATTCTGTGTTAATTTACGGCATTGAAACAGTTTTCGTTTTATTTCGCTCTCAATAGACCAGTCAGTTTGAAGTAAAATATTTTAAAATACATATACTGTTCACTATAATGAAATGTTTTATAAACTAGCAGTTAGTACTGTTGTGTTTTGATTTTTTGAACATTTATTTCAGATGGCAGTGAAAATTGCAAACTATTTGGCGGCGACTGTTGTTCAGTTTCATGATGTTCTTGCTTTCTGGTGTAGCAGTGTTGCATCATCCTCGTATCCACAACTTAAGCTACTCAACTGGCTCGTCTTCACCTATCATCATCCTTATATGTACCAGTGGTCTAACAGCTGATAAACTACATCGTGTTTGTTTTATTCATGACAATTTTAAACTGATATTTTAAGTGTTTATTAAGGTATTGAGAGACAGAAACTGAATGTGTGGAATGTATTCATGTATTGTATTAATATGACAGCATATAAAACTGTATATTTCTGTTTTTTTAAATAATAAAACTTTTCCCCAAGTATTGTAAAAATGTTTTTATGCTGAAGTTGTATCAATTCAATATTGTCTAGGCGTCAGCCGAATTTTAGCCAAATATTTCGTAATCTGCCAAAAATCACCCGAAAATCAGCCGCAAATGTTAATTTACTCAATGTATGGTCCAATGCGGCTAAGCCGGCTATCAGCCGAAAAATTATGTCAGCCAGCCGAAACTTACAAAAAAAAAATCGGCTGGCAGGTCTACCTGGTGAGATCCATGGAAGTTTTCCCAGGTGAAATTTGGTGCAAAGTCCACCCAGTTTTAAATGGGTTCCCCGACTTAAGTTGGGGAAGTAAAGGCGGCAGTGCGTTGTGCTAACCACACAATCCCTTCATATGCCGAGGTTATAGAAACAGATGAATTATACACTTCATCTGCCCCGAATAACAACAATGGTTTTTAAAATAAGCGTCTGATCTTCTTCACATTTCGGTCAACCAGCTTTCTGTCGGATCTTCAATTTACGTCAGGATTTTCAAATACAGTTTTTTTTTTTTTTTTGGAATATTTTCTTTTTTTTTCGGTTTCCTTTCTAGCTCATCAACCTTATTTTTTTTTCTCTTTTAGTTCCTTTTCCTGATCTGACAACACTTTCTTTTCGTTTTTACAAGCCAATCAAATCGCTCTTGAAGATGCTTATATGACTGTAATTCATTGTGTGCGTCTGCTTTGTATTTTACAGATTTTACAGGAATATAGTTGGTTTAATTAAAATACTGAAGGTTGGGAGAGTGGTAAAACGGGACAACTAAAGCTACCTAATTTTCCTTTGTTAAGTTATTAAATTTATTAAAAAAGTAACATTATTGACGTCAACTGGACTATTCCGTTCCTGTATAAAGTATAAACGTGTTTTCGGCCGTCTGTGGACCTCCCACCCTCATCCCCCTTGTCAACAATTGTCGAAAATTTTCAGACCCCCCCCCTCTTTTTTTTGTTGACATAATTAATGGAACTTCCCCAAAATAAAAAAAAATACGCATCTAATGGGAGACGAAGTTTAAAAAATAACCAGTTTAAATGAAAGCAATATACATCTTTCTGAAATAACCTACAGTCAGTAATACAATCGTTTTTTATCGCTAAAGCATTGTACAGTAAACTCTCTCAGGTATAGTACAGAAAAATTCAAAAACATGTTCCGAATAAAAGACTTGGGGGGGGGGGGGGTGACAACTTGAGTTTTCCGCACCTAGTGACACCATTGCTTAGGGCCCCTAATGATCTCCGCTAACTATGTTCCTACTTAACACACAAACACACACAACAACAATAGCTAAGTCATTTTATAGCAGATTATCATACCTATGGACAGCTGAATCTGACATATGATCTATTCGCGGCGGTCCAGCTCAAAGTAATCATATAATGCCGAATTCGTCAGCCCTATGGGGAGTGGGGGGGGGGTCAGAAAATTTTTGACAATTGTTGACAAGGGGGAGGTCAAGAAAAGTAGACGTCAACAATGTTACATTTTTTTTAATTTAATGTAATTACTTAATAAAGGAAAATTAAGCAGCGTTTGTAGTCATGTGTTACACACTCGCCCAACATTCAGTATTTTAATTAAACTAACTTATTCTTACTTATTTTGCCACATAAAAATTTTGGAAGCTGCCTTGACACACAAGGTCGAACAATTGATGAAGAGTTGGAAAAATTAAACTTCAAATATGCTGGCGAAACATTGGCAGAAATATGAAAGCAAGTAAGCATAGACGATTTTCTAACAGCAGCGGAGTGTTTAGTGCCAAAACCATGTAATAAAAAGTCAGTACTTTCAACAAATTGTCAAACCGATAAGAAGCTCGCACTTTCATATTATTGCTGATAGATCTATCCCCGACCAATTCCAGTCTGCCAAACTAATGAGGGACTTTAAGAACCAGATGTATTTGATATAAACTCACATAGATTTCCATCTCTTTTATTCAGTTAGTCTGTGAAAGTTAAAATCATACTACCTCGATCGGCGAAAGCATTCAAAATTCTCCCATTTGATATATATTGTCATCTATTCAGTTGCTATTGTTTGAACGGATCTGTAAAATCTGTCACCTTTATGTTGCTTCGCAAGCCATGTTAAAGAATCATGTTCAACAGCACCAACAATGTATGCCTGGGCCCAGTCAAATACGATTCCACGACTTTTCGACTCCGGACAGTTCGACCCCGGACACTTCGACCCCGCCATTTCGACCCCGCGACACTTCGACCCCGGGACAGTTCGACCCCGGACTATTCGACTCTATCAACTGATAAAAAGAATGTTTGAATTATTATTTCTTTTTTTTTTAAATATGTTATTAACTTTGCTCAACATGTGTATAATTGTTAAAATATTTAAATTGTATTATTTTTGTTTAAAATATGTGTTTTAATTGTTTAAAATATATGATCTAATTGTTTAAAATATGTTTTTCTGTAAGGTTTGTGTTCTGATGCTCTAAACACGTTCAAAAGTTTTTAAAGACCGACATGATATCTTACAAATACTTCCCATGCTTGCACATGAGTTTCATTGACCAATGGTTTGTGTCTACTTTAGCCACTGGCACAAATGATATAAGTGACTAATATCCAAGGTGGATAGGTCAAGAATAATGTTTATCTCATGACGTATCTGTACATTATTATATCAGTCTTATACCTGTCTGGAAACACTTACCCCATTTACATCTTTGCTTATCAAAGCTGGGTTATAATCAAAGAGGAGGGGGGGATTTGTTGAGTGTAAAAATTATGTTATATAATCACACAACTTGTGTCTATTGATAAGACATCACAAAAACTAAAATACACATTTTATACACTTAAAACACAAATTTATAACAATTAAAACACACCTTTTAGATTTAAAAAAAACAACAAATTTCCTTAACAATTAAACACATATTGAACAAAGTTACTAAACATATTTAAAACAAAGATATAACTATTCAAATATTATTTTTATCAGTTAACGGGGTCTAATAGTCCGGGGTCGAACTGTCCCAGGGTCGAAGTGTCGCGGGGTCGAAGTGTCGCGGGGTCAAAATGGCGGGGTCGTAATGTACGGGGTCGAACTGTCCGGGGTCGAAAAGTCCAACCACCGTCAAATACTACATGCACAGAATTTGTTCAATGACAGTGGCTGTCAAAAGACAAAGAGAGCTCATGGCAATCATTGCTCATGGGTGATAGTAAGTGCAGAATGGATAGATGAAGAAAATGTAGACATGTCTGGTGTTTCGTTTCCACAAGAAATTATTCACCCAGAACATATGCCAATAATAACAATTAAGGAACATTTGATATCTCCATGGGAGATTATAAGATTTGGGTTTGTTTGTAAAAAAAATAATAAATAAAAACTGTATTTATAGTTTAACTTTTTAATCTCGTTTCTGCTTAAAGTTAGAACAAGTCTTTGTCAATAATTAAATAGTCTTTAAAGTGTTATATTAATTTGAAATATGTTCATAATTTGAAGGTGTAATGTTTGTACATTCTTGTAAACCCTATAATCTCTTTTCTGTTCAGAGTAAGCCTTTTTAGTTATAAATAGGAAATATGTTAATAAGTTAAAAGTTTATTAAACTTTTTTTCTAAACATTTTACTTTTATTCACTTTTTTGTTGTAGATGTAAACTATCCCTAGTCTATTTAACATATTGCTTTTTTCCATTTTATAGTTATTTTGGGAGGGGGGGGGGTAATAAAATGTTGACGTAATTTGATGGGGGAGGGGTCTCTGGAAGTTTGACAAGTTGTTGACAAGGGGGAGGGGGGGAGGTAAAAATCGCCAGAAATTTGTTGACATAGGCCTAAATAATGGACAGCCCCCCTATATTAGGAAAATGCTTTTTCTTGCATGAAATGATCCGACTGCACTCATAGTTTAATTCAAAAGAATCAAAATTACTTTATTAGGACGTGTTTTTCTTTCGGGGCAATTGTTAGCTAATTCATCAACCAATACAAAAAAAAAAATTGTGTCCAGGGCAACGCAACATGACACATTCACACTATATTTTACTTCAACGTAACTTCAAAATTATACAGTGTCATCGCCAATAAAAATATAGGCCTAACACGGTACTAACACCGTATTTTTGCCTGAGTTAACAAAAACTATTAAAGTCCAACATAATTCTACGAGATCGTTACACATTTTCTTAACTCCGACACCCATCGCCACTGTCTTGTGTGCGGACACAATTAAGCGCCCCCCCCCATTCCGACCCCCCCCCCTCACACACTCTTCCGTGCAACGTGCTACCGTTGTATTGTCCATCCCTTCAATGGCTCATTGCCAGGTCATCCAGTTACAAGTCAGGTCTACAGCCAATTGTCTTTTTTTTTTTAACTCATAACTAATTTAATAGTTTGATATAATTCACTGCAAAAAGACAGCCTTTTTTAAATATGAACAGATTTAATTGTGTCTTTTGATACTAATTAACACAATTGAAAACTATTAATTATTAAGGCCATAAAACAAATTTAGATTGAGCATTTTGTCTTGAAATTTTTCTGTTACCTGAGATAAAATATTTAAAATTAAAAATCATCTTTTTCTGTTTTAGCACATTTAAATTTATAGGTCAGTGAGGCAACTAATACGCTACAGGGGAGGGAAATAGAATTTCTTTAAAAAAAAAACATATTCGCAATTTAACGCCGGCTAATTTTTATTTGTATCACACATTATACATTTTGCATTAATTAATACGTGTAAATCATTCCATATCAGCAAAAAAAAAAAAAACAAACACAAAAAGATGTAATCCGCTCTCACTTTTTAATTGAATTTCAGATACTTTGTTATTTTTGTCTATTTTATTTTAAGACAGAAATGTTATGGTATAAACTATCTGGCCAATGTGGCCGGATTTAAATGGCCCAGTTAGAGACTTTCTCGGCATTGCAAAGTATTTTGTTGTTATTAAAGTAGAATGAACAAATTAAACACCTGGTAATATATTTTTGTAAAGTTTACTATTAATATAGTTTTAAGAATTCCTCTACGCCATGCTGTTGTTGATATTACCCATTTTTTCCGTAGTCTTGTAAAAGAGAGCTTTGTCACACTTTCAAGCTTTGGGTAATCTCGTATTAATTATAGCATAATCAATTATTACGAAATTATAAATAATAAAAATCGTTATATGACATAACTAATTTATACTATTGATTATAATAAACACATTTAAAAAGAAAAAAAGCATAAATATTAGTAATAAGTTGCATTTATTTCCAAAGGAAAGCCTCTCTATATACTATATTAAAAAAAAAACAAATTTTTTTCTGACCTAAAACTAAATTGTTTACTGTTGCCAACTTCAAAATTCCTTTTCTTAGACAATAAGTAATTAATATTTACAAAGGTAAAATAGGAAAAAAAGCGTGTTTAATGAGAAACCAATATTTGTCTTAAAAGGTCATCATAAATAATATCTAAATAATTTAACTAGTAGAGTAATGAGCTAACTAAAATTACATGGGGTCTATATTATTAATATTGATGCATTTTAAAATGTGCTATGAAAACCAATGCCCTGATTGGCCTGATTCATGAAGGCATCATAAATATTAAGTTATCCACTGGACATATAGAGGGATAGGGGTTCTTAATGCCCCTATGCCTTTTGGATATTTTCAGCTCTCATATTGGGCCCCAAAAATTATCTGATTTTTAACACATGATATATAAGAAAATTGGTATCTACAGAAAACCAGTGCACTGACTCAGTAGGGCATCATAAGCATTATGTAACCCCCCAAATAGTTAGTGTTGTATTATTAAATTTGCAACATTCTTTTTATTACTTTTAAAGTGTGTATTCTTTTTAATCATTTAAGAAATTTTAAAGTTTGTGAGCAAAACTGAAGTGATGACAATTGGATTGTTACTAACTAGAACAAGAAATGGATTTTCTGATAAATAATAAAAAGGTATATTATATATTTTTTATTATAATTTAAGTTTTAAACTATGACTATGCCAGACTATGGGTATAGTGTTTTATTGAGTGGAAAGAATTAAAAATTGTTTAAAATATTTGCACCAAACTGATTCAGACCTTTTTTAATCCACCCCCTTGTATGTTTGCAGATTTTCATCTCCTGCTCGCAAGACCTTATCCAAGTGATCTTTGGGTGGCCGACCTTGGGGGCTCATTGTAGAGCCATATTTGTGATATCATCTGGAGGCTTTCTTAACGAGTGGCTAATCCATCTCCATTGTCTCCAGGACACTTGTAGGTCTATGGGATCTTGGTTATCCAGCTGCCAGAGATCTTCGTTCTGAATTTGTCTTTAAAATATTCCTGAGGTAGCCATTTAGGAATGTCTGTAATCCCTATAGCAGTACCAATTTCATGATGCTGTCTAAAATCCGGAGTTTATATTTGCTTGAGAGAGACGATGTTTTCCATACAGGCTTCAGAGAGATGGAGGCATGTTGCCTTGCATATTCTGACTTTGACATCTTCGCCTGATCCGCCTGTTGCTGAAACACTGCTACAGAGGTAGGTAAAGTGGTCTACCTCTCTCTTATGCTCACCGCCAAGGGTGATAGGTGCCAACAAACTTTTTAAAATATCTGAAATCACATATTTTGCTATCAGTTTTCAATTTTTTGTAGAATGGGATATAAATTTATAGGATTAAAAAAATAGTGAATTATATGCTATTTTTGTTATTCTAAAGTATATTTTGCCACAGTGATGACCATGTAAAGAATTTTTTTCTTTTAGGATAAAATATGACATTGTGCAATTAGGTCAATTAATGGCTCAATCTCAGTTGTATAATTTTTTTTTAATTCAAAATTTTTCTCTATTCGTGTTGTCTATAAATGCATTATTTTTTTTTTATATAAATAAAATTACTATTAAACCTTAGTTTATGTATTTAATTACAAATCATAAAAAAAGAAGCTATTGAAAATAGTTAATGTATGTAACAATCACTACAGTGTTTCATAAATCTATGGACTGTTTAATACTCAACATGACAAGAAGCTTTTAAAATAGTTGTTTGTCGACTGAGGCTGTATTATATTCTATATTAAATATTCTTTCCTTCATTGATTTATATTATTTTAATTTTTTTTATAAAGGATGCCTGCGATATCATTAGATCGTATTTTAAGCAGAAAGTAAGATCTTGAGAGAAATGACAGTTTGGTGTCATCTTTATTTCAAATGTTGCCAAAGTAAGTATAACTTGACATTTTGTGCTATTAGACACTGATAATTATTATATTTAAAAAAAAATATATTATATTTCTAGAGAAACCTGATAAACTGCTTTTAACTTCATATGCATAGAACATTTTTTTTAAGGTTTTCTGTAGTTGTTTACAAATAAATTTTACTATAATATAAAAAAAACTAAACAGTTTTAACTATATGCACCTGATAAGTCTTCTGTTTTCTTCTTTGCGTTCTAGTTACAGAAAGAGTCCATTTTGCCAGGGTTCTTCCATTTTAGCTATTATGCAGACTTGATATCAGGTAACAATAGCTTAAGTTATTGTTGCATATTTTAATAACTTAATTCTTGATTCATATTTTAATAACTGAATTATAACTGATTACTGAATGTGAATCTGCAGGTGATCATGATGCCACATGAAATATGTACAAGTTTGATTGAGAACTGATTTTGAATTAAGCCAGTCAAGTTGTAGAAACATCCATTCAAAGCAACTTTTGTTACGAAACCATTGGAAGAGAATATAGATAAGTGAAGTGACTAATCATTTTTCTTTTTGGAAAATTTAGTATATGAAATTTTTTTTTTTCTATTCAAAACACTTTATGACCAAGTGTTGGAAAAATGTATGGTGTATTAGAAAGTAATTACATTTGCATAAAATGATGTCCATTGTATTGTTCAATTTCTAGCCCTTTTTTAATATGCTCTCACTATTTTAGACAAATTTGACTATAAATCATGGCCTTACTGTTAGCAGAAAATGTAGTACATGTCACTTGGTGTACTATTTTCTGAGTTGTGAGAGTCTTGGTATTGTATATTTTGGTCATAATTTGCTGTTAATTTAAATATACTGTAGTAAATATGTTTACAAGTCATCTAATTATCACTAAGCTGTGATTCATAAACTCACTTAGCTCTCACACTTTTCCCCCATCCAAAATACTGTGCTTAGAATAGCTTCTAAATCCTCAGTCAACTTCATTGTTACTTTTTGAGTCTAAATGAATGTAACTTCAGTTATTTTAACTCTGAAATAATTAGCCAGTTTTTATTATTGTGGTTTTATCATTCTTTTCTTAACGTGGACTCTAGTAAAGCGCTTTATAATGCGATCAATGGCTTTTTATTTTGAATGTTTTGTACTTTCATCTTTTAAAATACTGCATAAGTTTCTTCTGTGTTTGCATCGGCTATTGGCTTCATAAAAATACAGGTTCAGTTGTAGACCTGTCAGCAATGTTCCCTCTAAGGTGTGGCATGAAGTGAGCAAGAAATTTTGTCTCTGAGCGACATTTTTGTTTGAGGCCAAAATTTGTGAGCGATTTAAGCGATGTCGTCCGTCGGAGTGAGCGATCGTACGTGTAGTATGAGCGACGCTCTGAATACGTGTGAGCGATCGCTCACGCGCTCAGCTTAGAGGGAACATTGCCTGTCAGATGAACTTTTTTTTTTTGCTTGACTTGTTAACAACCATTGACGACAGTGACTTTCTAAGTTGATGATCTCAAAGCAATTTTTCAGCTTGCAAGGGAACCTCAATAGCATTCCTGCCTTTGTTGAATACACTTTCAGTAAATCTACAAACATTTATACAAAATCTAGTTGTGTACAGTTTTTTTTCCTTGGTGGATGGATCTGGCAAGCAACTTTGTTATGATCGTCTGATTGTCTCCTTGCCCTGTTAACCAAGCATCTAAACCTGACTCCCCTCATAACAATTAGTACCACAAAAATGATCCCTACTTTCACTCTTCCATCAATTCACATATCCATGAGCAGAGCAAAAAAAAAATCCCTTAAACATTTCCAGGGGGTAATGTTTATCCAAATATGTACAATTATGGTTTGCTGTCCTGTATGTGGAGTAAATATTTCTTTGCCCATTCACACAAATAATTTAATACAATGTGTTAAATAATTCAAAGTAAGCTCCTTAAAGAGAAATCCAGTATAATAATTTCTTATTTATTGACTTGAAAAAAAGTATCTTATCAATACTGACATTATGGTTAGTAAAAATAGTTCATATAATAATAAATAAAGTATTTGTTGCTTCTGTTTAATTATTAAAAATGGCACCTTCATGAGTGATGACATTTTTAGTTCACGTTATGTAGTTTGTTGATCTTAGGTTATGTAGTAGCCGATATTCTCTCTGGTTTTACTTCAAAGATGGTAGCGTTCAGTCTCTTGGCACTCACACACCTAAACGCACCATTAATAAAGCCAAGTTCCACGATTCAATAACATTTATTTAAATAATAGTAAAACACATATAAATGCACTCAAGTGCCGAAATATTCACAAATATGCTTTAGCAGAATAAACGTTGACTGTGTACTGTTAAACTTCAACTTATCTCTGAATGTAAGAGTAAGAGTACGTATATTTAATAACTTGATTTCTCTCTGAACACCTGTATACTGTCTTATCGTATAAGAGTACGTATACTTAATAACTTTTCAACATATGTATACTGTCTTGCGGTAAGAGTACGTATATCTAATATGTATACTGTATCTATGGGGAGTTTCAGTAATTGTGCTGTATTGTTTATATCTGCTGTATGAAGTTTTAATTTGCACAACTTTTCTGTCACTGATTGTCTATGTTCATCTAGTTTGCTGTCAATAATGACTGTGTCATTTTCTAATTGACTGAGTTTCTTAAATATTAGCTGTATGCTCTTGTCTATGCTGTCTAATTTAGTAAAAATGCTATTACTCTGTTCAGGAGAAATGTCAACAGTGTCATTTATTTGAATATGTGCAGTGGTTTGTGTTTCTTCATAGTCTTCTACTTGTTCAATGTCACATTGCCCTTCAGCTTGTAATTTTAGCATTTCTATTTGAAAAGTTCTCTCTCCTGATCAGCTCTTTCTTCTTGTTCCATTTGATATGCTCTTTCTGCTCGTTCCTTACAATATTCCTGCTGTTCCCTAACAAATTCCTAGAACTCCTCTCCACTAAGATCCATTTGCTGTCCAAATTTTATTAATTTATCAAGAAAAGCTGAGCTACTGGCGATTTTTATATTTTTATAGCTCACTAACTGAATTAAAACTGTATCTGTCAAATGGGATTTAAATCTTCAATAATAACAACAACTCTTAAAGTGGCAAATAATATGCAATGTATAAATGTCACACCAATGTACAATGCAGTTGACAATATTAAATGTTAGATAACGACCACAAAAATTAATGTGTCTTATCAATATGATGCTTTAAAATAGTGTCTAATCAATAAATGATACAGAAAAATATAATTTGTAAAAAAATATTGAACAATGTCCGAAACAGGACAAAATCTAAACAAAAGCTAATCTTCTGTTCAGCCAATAAATACATATAACAAATAAAATATGAGACCAATGTGCATCAATACTACTTTAACTTATCTGTTCTCTGTTTTGAAAAATCTTCTGCTCCTTGCTCACTTGATCCGGGAAACTTCACAATTCACTTTATTAAAATAAGGCACTTCTTTTTTTTTTACACACAAATTTAATTTCTTCATATGAAAATGAACTTCACAAATCACGTAATCAAATCACTATTCAATTTAATTAATAGAAATCCACAGGGTATTATTAAGCGACACTGCATCAATATTATGAAACTTGTAGTAGCAGTAATAATCTGCTAAATTCACCATCTGGGATTGCGTCTCATCAAAGTAGGTCAACACTGGACGTAGTTATTTGATACCAGACTCCCATTCCTGGCGACTATCAAAACATTCATTCACCTGGTTGTGCTCTATGTGTGTAGCAGTTGTACACATGCATTGGCATCTCAGATTCTCAGCTGTGTGCTTTCATTGTAAACGTTATGACAAAAGAACTCTATGACACATGTTCACATCAACGTGAGAACAATATTACAAGATGGTCTGATGTCTGGTTATTCTGGCTAAATTTTGTACTTGTGGATGAAACCATTTATCCCAGAACAAACAAATACAGGATCACTTCCCCTTGAGGACTGATTGGTATCAATGATGCTGAGGTAATCTCAGATCATCTAAAATCAAGTCCTTGAAATACTGCTTAAGTTTCTTATGTGTTGGCGTCTAACATTTGCTTCATAAACATGCAGGTTCAGTTGTGGACATCAACCATTGAAGACAGTGACTTTCTAAGTTGGTCTCAAAGCAAGTTTTCATTTGCATTCCTGCCTGCTGTGTACACTTGCAGTAATTCTGCAAACATTTGTACAAAATCTCATCATTTACAGTCTTTTTTCTTCGTGTTTGGATCTGGCATGCAACTTTGTTTTGATCATCTGATTGTCTCCTACTCTGTTAACGGAGCAACCATACCAAAAATAAATTAGCGGAATATGAATGTTTGAAATATAGTTATATTTGGCTGTCCAATTTTGACTATAAATTCTTCTAAAGAATCTTATTTTGTAAAAATAAATTTTATAAGTGATAGGAAATGACTGTTTTTTTTCATTGCATTATCTAGTTTTAATTATAATTACTATGAGATGTTAACTGCATAAGTCGATCATTACCTGATTGAATTGTAGTATCCAATATCTGGTTGAAAAAAATTACTCTGAAATTCATTTCTGGCACGAGAATTGGATCGTCTGAAACTTCATAGTCAAATTGTCTTTTTCTTAGTCGAGATCTTATTTGTATTTCCGTAGGTAAATTGCACTCAATACCAAATTCTTCAGCCAATGATTTAGCTGTTGTAATTGCTTTGGTAAAACCTTCATCTGTTCTATAATTCTGGAGCATTGTTTTAGTTGTGTTCAATTGTTGAATAGATTTTTTTAAAAAATCAAGATCTTCAGCCCCCCAGCCCCCCCCCCCGCCCCCATCTGGGTACGGCCTTGCATTCCAGCGATGTGTTGATGCAGAAAAAAAGTTGTATATATTTTGAATTACCTCAAAAACCTTACTGCTTCCAAATAACAGTTTACGGCATCATTCACAACCAAATTCAACGAATGCGCATTGCATGGGACATAAAATCTCTTCGATTTAGCTCTTTAACTATTGCTTGGACACCATTGTGTATTCCCCGCATGTTCGCTCCGTTATCGTAGTATTGTCCCCTCTTATCATTCAGAAAAATGCCTGAATCTGACAGCTTTTTAAGTAAAATTTCCTACATACTTGCACCTGTAGATATTTCAAGTTCTGCAAATCCAATGACGTTTTCATTGATAGAAACTTCTGAAGGTTTGTCATTTGTCGATTCATTTGCTGTAACAACTCTAACAATCATTGTCATCTGTTCTTTGTGACTGGCGTCTGGTGTGCAATCGAGAACTATAGCGTAATATTTTGCATTTTTAGATCATTTATCACTTTCTGTTTTACCTCCTTACTCAACAGTTGAATGATCTCATTCTGAATATTTTTTCCTAAATAATAGTCATGAATTTCATCTGATTTTATACGTCTTATATGTTCTTTCATTACCGGATCAAAGTCAGCAATAACTTCAACAAATTTCAAAAGTTTCCATTATGAGATGTATATAACCGATCAGACTGCCCTCTCAGGGGTAAATTTTGAACTCCATGTACTCTGACCAAAGATATTCTTCTTTCTAATACATCATTCCAGTGTTTCGTTTCACGATTTATAAGGCGCTGATTCACGTCATCAGTAGTTTTATTATTTTTTATCCTCATTTTTAGTTCTTTCCACTCATGATGACTGGTTAAATGATCTGGAGATTTTTCATGATGCTGCAATACTTGACAAATTTTTCCAGTCACAACTGCCATGTGCAGCTAAGGCAGATTACTCCTGTTATATATTCTGCAGCAAAAAAAATACATACCTTTTCTACTGACGTAGAATAAATCAACCATTTGCTTTTTAAAGTTTCTCCGTTAGCCAGTTTGCGCGTATAGTGGTAATTAGAAAATTGTCTCCCACTTTCATCTTTTGGAAACAAGACTCAAATTTGATCTGCTTTGGATCATGCTGAATAAGAAAACAACGATCTGGTCATTTAGCAGGATCCTGCATTATATCTGAATCAAATTCATTTATTTTATTTTTAGTTTTTATATTTTTCATTTTATTTCATTTTGCTGGAATTTGCCGCTCCTTGAAATAATGCCGCTCTAGGCGGCTGCCTATATCGCCTATACCTAAAGCCGGCACTGCCCTTGGCTGTGGTTTCGTTCCCTTGGCTGTGGTTTCTGTTCCCTTGGCTGTGGTTTCTGTTCCCTTGGCTGTGGTTTCGCTAGATAGTAGATAGGGACAGTGGGAATCTCGTTAATCCATTCATGCGCGTCACTAATTAGATGACGAGGCATTTGGCTATATCATACGTTTTCGGGCTTGAACCAAAGCGGACGCTGGCTTACGGGCGTGCTGGATCTTCAACCGGTAGTTATGTATATGTAGCTCTTAAAAGGTGTTCATCAAATGTCTTTTCCATCACTATAATGTCATCGAGGTAGACGAGGCATGTCTTCCAGTTGAGACCTCGCAAGATGTGTTCCATAAGCCGTTCAAAAGTCGCTGGTGCACTACATAACCCAAACGGCATAACAGTAAACTGCCAGAGGCCATTACCCGCCGAGAATGCAGTCTTTTCTCTATCTTTAGGGTGTAAAGTGTAAACCAACCTGCCAGTAACCACTTTTTAAGTCAAGAGTGGAGAAAATTCTAGATCCCACGAGTGTATCCAAAGTGTCGTCGATACGGGGAAGAGGATAGCTTTCTTTGTCAGTTACCTCATTCAAAGCTCTATAGTCTACACAAATTTACTAAACATTAATTCCATAAGCAAACTAATAAATCCACATAGGAAACAAAATCACTGCCGGCCACAAGCGAGTCCAACGTGTATTCTCCAGGTCTTAATTTAACACACAGGCGGTGACCCATACTACATTGATCAAGATAAGACCACCAATTTTTGACGGCACTATTTCATGGTCCGTCTATAAAAGACAATTTGAGGCGGCTGTTAATGTTAACGGCTGGACCCGGAGAAGTCTGGGGAATCCCTGCAAGAAATAGAGGCAGACATCGAGCGACTAGCACGCCTGTCCTACCCAACGGCTGAACAGGAATTCCTTAATGTCATTATAATTGACTCTTTCATAGATGCCATTTGCGACCCAGAACTGAAAAAAGCAATTAGGATGAGTGGGAAACAAAGGGCAAGCGAAGCACTGGCTTATGCCCTGTCTTATGAAGCTGCTAAGAATTCCTCCAGGACCGAACATCATTCAAGGCAGTTAGAGGTCAATGAAGATACACATCTTGACCATATTCGTAGGGTGGTTGAAGAGGCAATGGCAGCTAAGGAACAAGAGATGGCCGAGAGGACTAAGAGTATGAATGACCCTCGCTGCTGGAGCTGTGGTGCTTCTGGTCATCTTCGTAGAAACTGTCCTTTTGCCGAGCAGTCTTTCCTCCTCGGTCTTTTGCCCCATGCAAGAATAGAACCATTTCGCTCTATATCTCGTCATCGGTGGCCCCTTTAGTCATCGGTGGTCCCTTTCGTACTTTTGTTCAAACGAACAGCACTTGTGAAGACAGCATAGAAAAGCCCTTTTAAAAAATTCCATAAATTAATTCTAAGTACGTTCTTTAGAAGAAATTTTTTTTAAACTAGACCAAATGTGAACATTAGACTTTCATACACTTTGTATACAATTATTATTGTGGTCACCTATACATAATGACATAAATATTAAGTCTATTCATTTTGTGACAACATTATTAAGGCAATTATGTAGTCTACTTACACTGTATAATTTCGCGGCAACACATAATGCTGAATCCCAATTTTCCACACCAACCATTTCAATTTCACTGCTTCTTCGGCTCATTTGAAAGAAGGTGCGACATCATTTTTATCACTGCCTTTTTTACGCAGCTTCCGTCCTTCCTTGCTATGTGTTCAACCTGACAAAAATAGGAAATCAAAACTCATTTAATCAAATGCTTTAATGGACTTTGTGTTACAAATATCACACATGAAATAAATCTCTAAAAGCTTTCTATTATCAAATTTGACCACTATATGAAAATGTGGATTTTTTAATCTAATGGAACATACGCAAATCAAATGAACCTTTTCATCAAAATAATATCAGCGCTGTTTGAAACGACATTAAAGATGGCCGCTTCTGTTAGTGCGCTTGAGTGCGCTTTGCTCCACGATCCTTCAGCAGACAAGATCTGCGTCATCCAATAGGGTTCACTCAGAGGCAATACTCTATTCGTGCTTGCCTCTTTGATCCTGCCAAGGGGTCCTATAGAAACTGCCTACCGATGTCCGATAGGTGCTTGACAATGGGGGGTCATCTCTGTGCATGTTTATTGGGTAGTAGCATTGGACAAAACAAATACTTTAACGTGATCCACAAAATCGAAATAAAAAGATAAATGATTTTAAAAGATGGAACGTGAAATAATTCAAATACATTGAATACAACAGCAAAAGATCCCCTTGGTCAGCCACCATACTATGGATTGCCCCTCCCTTTCCATTCTAGCATATCTCATTTCAGGCGGTGAAATAATCCGGGTGAAATTATAAAAACCTGGACATGTCATGAGACAAAGCAAGTTTATATTTATTAGATACAGAATATGATATGGAATGTATATTTTAAATCCCACTCGTGTAGATGAATGGGAAAAAAAGTTATTTAGCAAAAATCAACACCAAAAAGTGAATTTTTAGTAAATTTTATTAAAGTTTTGTTACAGTAAATGAAGAACCAAAATTAATTTTAAATATTGTCTGTAATGCACGTCTTAATCATATAATGACAGATATACAAACAAAATTACAAAATATAATAAAATTATGAAAATGATTGTCAGTCGACGACTTCCTCATCCAACCACGGGATATCAAACAGCAAGCAATCATCGGGAACTGCATCACCCAAATGATGAACCTGAGAAACTGAATGATCTTCCTCATCTGAGCAGTCTTCACAAAATTCAGTACTTTTGGAATTGTCACATGTTTGTCCATTACAATTTTTACATGCGCTAACACAAGGTAAGCCATGCTTACGGCAAGAACAAAGCTGAGATGAGCACGGCCGATCTGTATCTGCTCGGCATTTACATCGTACTACCTTCAACAAATTTTCTGGAGCAGCAGGCAAATCAGTAGCTATTGGAGCATAATTATTATTATCCAGCTTCCAACCCCAGTCCTCCGGTTTAAGATTTGTAGTGCCTAATGATCTCCAAACAGCAGTTTGGTAATGAGTGCGATAGATATGATACTTTGCTGCACACTCGGTTGGAGGCAATCTTTCAGGACGTGGTTGAGTTGGACTTGTTGACATCAAGTTAACATAAGTTAAGTACCTCATATGATTTAATCTGTCTGTGCACTTACCACCATATATTAGAGCAAGCAACTGTAAGCCGGCTTGCAAGGCTTGCAAAACATCTGCATGCGTGGCGTTCTCAAATCCCATTACTTCTGTCAGAGGTAATGTGGAAATATTACCGGTTAATTTACGCCACACAGTAACTTTGCCTCTCCCGAACAATGATGATGTTGTGTCACATCCACTTATGGCATGGCAGCATAGGACTTGGTTAGCTGCACTTCTACCTACAGCATGTACAGCTTCACGAACAGGTACTGTGACTGTTTTCCCACCACTTTTGCCAGTGATCTCATACTGCATAAAAATGTCACCCATTATTGGTTGAAAATGATGTATAAGCAGTACCAACACATCTGTGTCACTGGCAACCACCAAAACTTTAAATTGTTTAGCAGCTAGCTGTAGAGCATGATGAACTATGCTAGTATCAGCATCACTTAATGCGTGGTTCACTAAGAAACCTGAAGTTGTTAAAGCGTCAGCAAGCAAATGTATCAACTGAGTTTTGTTTTTTTCATTGGCCAAAAAAGCAGCCTGATCACTGACAACAGAATTGCCTAATTCCACAATCACTTCTGGGCAAGATTTGTGAGCACGTCTGAAGTGTTCATGGTCTTTGATGCTTGGTCCATTTTCATAACCATCGAAAACTACAGTTACATTGTGTCCAAAATGTTGACAAATAAAACTAACATATGTGGCAATAATATCACCATAAGTCAATCCTGTTGTCCACTTAACTTTATGAAGTAAGTAGCCACCATCAACAACAACAGCATTAACTTCCGGGGACTTTGTCGATTCATCAATTTTGGCACGCAGTTCTGCTGCTAACTGTGATTTAATTCCCTTTCGCAAGAAGCCATCTCTGAACAATGAACTTGGCAGAGATGTCAGTTCATATTTAAAACAATTTTCGATTTCAGTGTTGAAAGCTATTTCATCTGCCACTGATTGGCTCAACTGTCGCTGCATAATGAAAAGCAAACGACCAAACAACACAGACTGGTCTATTTCAATATGCTTTGTTGTGGAAGAAATAAGTTTAGTTTTCAGACTAGATAGCGTTACAACTCGATCCTTCTTTTTGATTGTAATCTCTGTAAATGGGATGTTATCCATCAACTTCATTATGTTATGGCCAACGGATTCAGCGTCATCGCATGTGATGTTGTCGCCATCTGAAGCAGCTATTCCAGAGAAAAGACTACATAGTCGACCCTCATACTCATCAAATGGATTCCTGTCTTGAAACCATTCTAACAGCTTAGAAAAGTCTGCACAATCTCTTTTACGTCTAGTGACTCCAAGTTCTTTATGAGGATTGTTGTCTGATTTGTGTTCAAGATCACAAAGTTTTGTCAAGGCACAATGAACAGTTGCACACAAATGCATACTCTTGACCCAAGTGATCCTAACACTATCAAACATACCGCGTCCATGGGTGAGCCCACCACTGCCTTTTATAGAGCGCATCATAACTTGCTCAATAGCAAGATCAGTTGAAACAGCACCCCAAAAACGATCAGATCGTCTGATACTGTGCAAACCTTCCATAGCAAATCTTTCGTACAGGTCAGGATGATTATTTTCCAAATTTGACATTTGCTGCAAATATAAACGAGCAGATTTAGCATAGTGAATGTGACCGGTTGCTGCTAACAAATTAAGCATTTTGGACAGAGAATCCAAGTGAAGATTCCAGTTTGATATCCTTTCCCGCCACAATGAAGTTCTTCAATATTTTCACATAATTCATGTACTGAATCCAATACTTTGCGTTTCTGGACTCATTAGCTATATTCAACTTTAAGCACTCCATCATACTTGATAACTTCATTAAGCACATTGGTGTTTGACTGTCATGTTTAACAACACCATTTACAACATCACTGTACAAATTATTTATATCATTTACATGATCCACAAAATTTTCATCTGAAAAAATCTTTCTCAGCAATAGAGTTTGCAAGGCTGATTCAACCAACAAATGAGCTCTTAATGCCCTTTCAAATGCCTTCCCAGTTAGCATATGTGACACCACATTAGGGCCATAACAGACCTCAAAAGCTTCTGCAAGTCCTGAACCAGCCATCAGTGACCCCAAACTTCCCATAAAGCTCATCATCGTGTGAAATGGCCCCAAACGACACACAACATTCAAATTACAGGCTGTAACAATTTCTACAGCTTTCAACCATAAAGGCTGATCAAAAGTGACACATGGGGTTTTTATGTTCAATTTCATTGCTTGGTCAGCTACAAAGCATAGAGTAGAATAAATGCAATTCATGTCATTGGGGTTAATATCTATAATCGGCAACATTCGAATGTCTGCAACTGATGGGTGGTTGGGAGACTTATGAACATCTTGCATGAAGCCCATCCAGCCAGGTCTGGGAAGCTTGCTATCATGGAGGATCCATCCAGTTTGCCAAACTAGATCTAAATCAATAGTTGGTAGGCTCACTGCATTAAGCTTTAGACCATTCAGTGGTGTCAATATTAACTGGGATAATGCATTTCGTGTGGAAGGACAGTACGATAGTATGGGAATCCCAGAATTTTGAACAAGTTTTGACACTTGAGTTCGTTTTACTCTTGGTATGGAAGTTTCTGAGCAACTGACCGTAACCTCCGAACGTGCAATAGACATGGAGATAATGCCCATACCATGGAACGTTCCCTTACCATCTAAGGTTGCTAAATTGCTGTCTACATTGTCTGCAGCAAACTGTGTGAATGACATTGGATATTCAGGAGGCAAATCATTGTGGTCATTCTGCACAACTGATTGTTTAAAACGATTAACTTCATCCCATGACACGCACAGTCCTAACCTGGCCAAGATGTTTAGCAGCCATTTTGATCCAAAAACATTATCCAATGAAACACCAGTAGCTAACAAAACAGGTGATAGTACAGAATGAGGTCTGGCTGCCTGTACAATGCAATGTCCTATGGCCACCTGTTTCAACTCTTGACGTACGATGTTTGTCAAAAATGTCATGAGGAGGTTTGGAACCCAATCTTTCATTTTCTTTTCATTACTGATATTATCAATAGGAGGATATAAATCAGTTTGATAGAGTGTTTGACGTATTTCGTTCTTTATTAAGTTAGCTGCTGCCGTAACCACTCTGATGCTTTCATCTTCAATAGAGCTGTGGCGTTCCGAATACCACTTGTCATTGATAATGGTGGAAGCCAAATCACGGAAACATATTACAGTTTTCTTACCCGAAACAGAATTAAACTGAATGTGATCACCATATTTTGCCTCCAGTTTACGCTTCACGTGTTTAATGCTGTAAACCGTTTCATCACTGCCAGTTAGTTCTGTCATGCGATTATGAAAGTCTTCTAATGTATGGAGTTCTCCATCCATAGTTTCCAACCATTCACAAAGCGATTCAAAAACCTCTTGTTTACACACATGAACATTTGATTCGCTTGCCTCTACATTTACAGATGATTCTTTGGAGGAAGTAGGTCCTATTCTGCCACTACAAAACAGCAAGTGGCAATTCTTGTGATACACTGCCTCTGAAGCAAATAAACACATAATTGACTCCAACCTTCCTTTAACATCTACACCCCACTGATCTTGCCTACCTTCACATACTGATATTAGCTTATCTCGCAGTTCAACTGTTCTAACCCTTCGGCCATTATTTTTTTGAGGATGACGATCATCAAATACAACAATCTGTTTGCAAAAGAAGCAATGCTGTTTCCACTGAAAGCTATTTTCTTTTGATCTTAATGGCTTTCGATTCACTTCCGTGGGGGATGAGTCTGACTTAACACAAGTTTGTTCATATCTACGCTTATTCGTAAAACCCCTACGACACTTTTCATGGACATGAATAACATCAGGATTGGTTTCCAAATAATCTTTCAATTCAATGTTATTCCATAAGTCGCAGTACGATTTTAAAGTGTTAACACCTTTAGCAGTAACTCTAGTTTTGTCGGTTTCATCACCTTCAAAATCTCGTTTGCATATCACACAAAGCGTTCCTGCAGGTAACAAATTAAGTGCCATTTCTAAGTCTGGATTTGTCGTTAAACACTTTTGCAGATGATGAATAAAGGCAAACTAACAATTATTTATTATAATAGTTTACACTGAAATTAAAGAAAAATAAATAGTAATTGATTAAAACATTCCAATTAAAATAAAATATTGTAAAAAAGTAAATTATCATGCCTATTAATATGCATATACAATTTCCCATTAGGTCTTATCATTATTGCTATTTATTTAATAATATGATATTTAAAAAAAACAACAGTAAGCAATAACCAATAAAATAAAAAACAATGTATTTATAAACTATACATTTAAATGATATCTCGCAGCATTTACAAAACATTGAAACATTGTTTCAAAGATAACATGTTTCACCATCAGTTAATTCTTGCAAAATTCAATCACCTAATAGTTTTTATTTCTCAATGATACAATATTGTTGTATCTTACTAAATTGTTATTGACTTTTAAACTATTATATTTTCTTTCCCTCAGTGCATAAGCTTAATCAATAATAGTAAATGATTCTGCCTACCTACAAAATTTGTGTATAATTTAACATCAGGCGTATGCTACAACAAAACTTTTTCCTCTCAGCTGATTACAATAGGTATATCATATATCTCATAAGGCTAAACTGGAAATCTAGCTCACTGAAAATTTTTTTTAAAAATGTACTACATTCATAGTAAATTAAATAATTATTTAACTTTCAGAATCAAGAGAAAAGTTAAAATATAACAAAACCCCACCTCTATAAAACAATGACTAACTAAATAAACTGTTCAAAACAAAAGCTATATTATCGTTCATCTATTTTTATCATCAAATAACTAATTTTCCCATTCGTGGAAAACGGTGGGAATTTAAATATAATATCTACAAACCTTAATAAACAAAAATATTAAAAAATCGTTTTGTCTCATGACATGTCTCACTTTACCAAAAACGAAGTTTATTCGGCCCGATTAAAAGTTCCTGCTGAGGTATGATACAGGGTGTTAGCGTCCCAATGTATCCTAATGACAGGCTGTGGTAACAAAATAACACTAGCCTCAATTAGAATAGGGTACATTAAAACACCTGAAATTCCAAAATGTACACATGCTGATAACATACAGCAGAGACATAAATGTTTACGTTTGACTTGACCTAGGTGTCTATCGTTCTATATAATCAGTAATTGTTGGTTTTCAAAATACATTTTAGCTGTTACTGTTAGCAATGTCATAAACAATAAACCCCAACAAAATATAGTAGTAAAATAAACATGATTAAAAATTCAACATACTAGTACTTCGATATTAGTATTAAATTCCAGTTTCACGAAGAGAAAAAGCTTTTGCCTAGCGCACAGTATGTTACCAATGCACTTCATAAAAATAATATGGTAATACAAGGTCAATTACTGAAATCCCATCACCATAGTTAACTCTATTAATATGAAATAAATACTTAAAACATATTACACCAAAGCTACTTAATAAAATGCTATACAAGCTACCACATAATTTCACAAGCAACAATAATTCCGGCTATAACAGAAGCCGATCTCTTAATAGAATTACAGTAATTCAATCGATCACACATTTCAAATAAACCTGATTTTAAAAAATACATAGTTTTCACAGGTGAATCTACTAAACATTTGTATCAACCATCAGTTATAAACTGTTTCAGAAATAACTGACATACTAAAATAAATTCCAATGAGAACACCAAAATTCTCCAATACATCATTAGCTTTAACTATTTCACCTATGAAAACATACAATTTGTGATATTAAAATATGTACCACTAATGGTGTACACAATTTCAAAGGGCAGAGACTTAAACTTTGTGGCACAATGTTCTCTCCAGTTACTGTTTGTGACCCTTTCTCTATTAAACCTGTTACGTTATTATGCTCAAATATGTAACGTTATTATATTTCTTTATACTTTACAAGGCGTAGGCTCGCCAAATATTACGTGCGAATTTCTTAATATATATATATATATATATATATATAGCAGGCTCGCCAGGTAATTTAAACTTAATTACCAAATATTCAACTATAACTCATTGGTATATGTACTAGTATATAAATAACACAACTCGTAGGAGTGTACATCACAACACTTATTTAATGCACTATGATACAACTTTAGTGAAACAGTATTTTGCAAGTCTAACTACTTAAGTCTAACTCTAATAATTAAGTTAACAGGACCGACTGGCGGTGGGCCGACTGCTCTAAGTATCCGGAGCCGACTCCCTACTCTGACCGTGGGCCGACTCCCCACTCTGACTCCCTGTATATCTTCTGGTCCAGCTTTTATAAAGGTCCGTGGTGCTTGGCGTGGGCTAGCATGGAAGGGGTTAAGTTCGACAGTAGCGTTTTACATTCCTCCGCCCTATCATTGGTGGGAGATGTGTGTGTGGCGGGGGCTAGCATTGAAGGGGTTAAGTTAGACACGTTACATTGGGGGGGGGGAGAGGTGCGGTGAATTCTTGACGTAACATATCCATGGCCTTGCGTTACATTCCATGGTCATAACAAAACCCATACTTAGTTTTTCACTGTCAATTATAATTGATTACAACGCTCGTTAAATCCTAAGTGTGAACCTATAGGAAGATATTCACCTGAGATAAATGTGTGAACCTATAGTAACATATTCACATGAGTATTGACGCCTTAAACATGGCTCGACACAAGCTATTCTTTGAGTATCATAAACTGTGAACATTTTCACAGTTGCATCTTCGTTTATTAACTATCTGTATCTGCAAATGACAATGATAGGTGTCCTTGACAATCAAGAATAAACCTCTTCCATAACACTATAGTCCTCGGACTCTTATAGTCATTATAGTTGTGCCCCTTTTATTATAGTTAACGCCTCTTTTATTTAAAGCAACACCTTTTAAATCTGACTGACATAAACGTTTATCACCACGCCCGGGGACAGTCGGTCTTCGTTCTGGTCTGTTAGCTAAATGACTATTGTGTTTGCACTCATGATCCCTACCTGGGAACTTTCTAATATGTTTCCCTTGTAAAGTTTCTTTACTTCTACTTCTATATGTGGTTTGCTTGATGTTACTTTCCATTACTTTCGCTTGATTAATGTCACTGTTAAAATTATCTATCTTAACTAACGGCTTCACTGAGTCCATTTTATTTACACTGACCCTCAAACTCTCTTCTATATCATAAGTTTTCGGGCTTGAACCAAATCGGACCTGGCTTACGGGCTCGTCGGATCCTCCGCCGGTAGTTAGCCGGCGTACAGACCCTTCGCCTTCCCGCTCGCCACCTGGTATAACCCGAGACGATACGACCGGGAGCGCGGGTGCTCCTCGGTTAGCCTGGCAGCACAGCAGATCAAAGTCAGGCGGGGGTTCTCCCGGAGAACCCGGGTTTTCGCCCCACGCCGTCATGAATCCATGCGTCACTGCCCCGAGCTCGGACGTGGCCCCTGAAACCACACAACCCTGGGTTGTCACGACTTACGGACAGAATGACACCTCACAATATATACTCGTATATCTTTTCTAGCATTCTGTCTATATGTTACTATGCAAAGTCGAGACCTAAACACAGAACAAACCTTTAAAACATAACATTATCACATCCAGCACTGCACCATCCACTAGGTGCAGCCGTGATATATGTTGTAACATGTTAAGCTCCCTCTGATTACTAGGAGGCTCAATATTGACAGCTCGGACTTGGAGAGGCCGAGGTCACTTAGGGCTTGGCCTGACTTATCGAGGAGAACACCTCTATTACTGAATACGATTGGCACATGTACAACCTCGGCAGAAGAAGGTAGGTTAAAGGCTTTACGGACAAAAGAGTCGACCGAGTTACACTGGTATTTTTGGGTTTTGAGGTCCCACGAGAGTGGAACGCGTGATGGTTTAACAATAGTGACATCGGCTACAAATGCCCTCAGGTCACTGGACATGATCAGATCGGGCTTGAGGAACGAATTTTTGTATGGTATTCTGGGTTCCTCCAGGACCTTCAGCCCTCTCTTGATCAAACGCTTCCTGAGGTCGCGGACAACCCGATTGTGCCGCGCGCATCGGGCGTCGTGGGTGATATGACAGTTTTGGAGGACATGGTCGGCGGACTCGATCTTGCCACACTCGCCACGGCATTGCAAGTTGCCACCTCGTCCCCCGCGGCTATTTCTAGTTTTGGAGGAGAGGGCACCCGCGCGAAGCTTGATGCCGTTGCAAAAGAGGCGAGGGAACACTGTATCAGGGCTTCGCAACCACACGAAACTACTACTGTGCGGGGTGAAACACCCCTCGTCCTTTCCATCCAGGCATTTCTGCCATGACTCTCTGAAAGCCTTCGAGGCCTCCTCTTTGCTTGTCACCGGAGTTGACTGCACTAGGATGGGGACGTAAGCTCAACGAATGGCGACAATAGTAGCCCGGTGGCTTGCGAACTCCCTAATCAGGGGTTCTGGAGATTCAGACATTCTCTCCATGGTCAACCTCTGAGCCAAGGGTATGCTGGTACTAGGACTGGGAATGGCGAGACCTCCATCAGCCACCCCCATATGGAGGAAGCCTACGGAGAAGTCTCCCGGCAGGTGGAGCCACTTCCTAGTCCTTTCCCTGACCATCCGGTCCATCCTCTTCAGGTGGGCTCTGTGCACGTAGCCAAGCACACAACGGTAGGAGAGACGGGGCAAACCATAAACTTTCATTATGAGTAGCCGCTGCCAGGGCTTCAGAGGCACAGCAGAAATATTGTCCAGCTGCACCTTGAGCTCAGCGACTGGGTCGATCCGTACTCTGCCCTTCCAAGTATACAAGAGCCCCAAGTACTTGAATGTCTCGGTGGGGCTCAGGGCAGGTATTTCCTTCCCCATCACTGAGTATGTTTGCCCTAGCAGGGCCATCTGCTTGGTTTTACCCAATCTCACCGCCGTCATGGCCGTGCTCTTAGCACAATTGATGGCCAACCCAGCTCGGCTCAAAGAGTTCGACAACCCGTCCAGGCAAGATTGAAGAGACCCGCTGTCCTTAGCAAAGACTGCCAAATCATCTGCATAAGCCAACGCACTAATGTTAATTTCCATGAGGGAAACTGAGGGGGCTAAATCAGCCTCAGTTATACAATCGTCAATCACAAATATGAAAAGGAGGGGAGACAACGGGTCTCCTTGTCTCACACCCCGGGCAGAGGCAAAGGTCTCATCAAATAGTTCGGTCATAGAGTTTTGATAGATGAATGAGATATATCTAAGCAGTGGGGGGGGGGAGCCCCATGCCTAGCGGCAGACCTGATAATCGAGTCGTGCGAGACGGTGTCAAAAGCCTTTGACACGTCCAAGAAAGCAGCAGCCAGGGGGGACTTCCCTCAAGACTGCATGAAGCAGTGAGGTAGCCTCGAGACAACCGTCCCTGGACTGAAACGCGACCTGGAGAGATGAGAGATCCAGATTCTCCCTCCAGCGCCTGGCTAAGATTGTGTGAAGTAGTCTGAGGGTAACCGAACCTATTGTGATGGGCCTAAAGTCTCCCGGAGTGGAAGGGTTTTTATTTTTGGGAATCAGGGTGTCAGGGTATTAAGTTCTCTGCCATTATTGTCAGGGTATTACTTTCTCAATATTATTGATGAGGCACTATTGAGTTTCTTGTACAGTTTATTCTTATAACTTGGAGGCGTGTTTGTGGTAGCTGTGGCTCTTCTTTCATTCCACTACTCAATACCAAATAATATGAGAAGACAGTGTTCTTTGCTGATTGAGGTTTATTACAATACAATAATATACAAAATACGATAAAATAAGTTCACTGTAGACATTGTCAATTTAATCTGTTGAATCACCACATTTAAATAAGTACTCAATTATGTTCTAATAATCCATCTGTATTATATCCAAGTACTAATACACAAAAAACCATCTAGAAAAATATCTCCATCATGGAGGTGAACTGTTACTCTCATGATCACTCACAATAAGAATTACAATATCCTATCAATGATCCTAATGTTTACGAAACAATTATACCTTTACACCTCCCCACCCACCAAAAATGTGCAACATTTCTCTAAAAAAAAATATTATTAATTGCACTATAAATATGTACCATCCTTAATTCATAATAAGTTAAAATCAATTTGTCCAAAAAAAAATTATTCTACTCTATGCAACTAGAGTAACTATATACACCAATATATACACTTGTGATTTCAATCCATAATATCACACTGTAATTGTGTGGGCAAATATCAATTATCTACAAAACAACATTATAGGTGCATATATTTATATCAACAAATCATGATCCAACCTAAATCCATATCTTCATAATATTCACAATAGTTATCAGTGTATCAAATTGTAAAATCTTAATTCTTTGTACATCAATCAACAATGATCCAATATCATGTTACCAAAAATTCAATTCATTATACATGTCATCATGTTCTCTGTATAATTAGTCAATATTTCTTCAAAAGAATATAGAGTAGATGAATAAGTGTTTTATCTATTACATTAATCCTGTTATATCAATATATATATCACCTCAAATTTACATTATGCATTTTGTTATTTCTGTTTAATGATCTGCCTCTATCATTACTCTGTCTAGGAGGACTATTATTTGGTGACTGTCTCTTTTGATATTGTCCCTGATATTTACCAAAAGATCTATCATGACTGTTTTTAGGATACTGTCTGTTGGGTATATATCTGCTTTCTTGTACATGACCATTATTCACATATCTATTTCTGTTTAAGTATAGTTTGCAGTTGGCTCTAATGTGCCCTGGATTATGGCAATAGTAACAAGTCTTTTGTACTCTAGTAGGTAATCTAGCAGGTAAGCTTCTGTATCTATTATCATTATAATTATACAGCAATTTATTTTTGTGTCTAATGGCACTAAAAGTGTTATCATTTTTACTCTTATAAAAACTCGGATCTCAGTTAAATAAAAAATGATCCTAATGTTTACGAAACAATTATACCTTTACACAGGGTAACTCGGCCAACAGTTAAACTGCTGGGCGCAAATTCCAGCCAAAGTAGTAGGTTTAGTAGCATTGTGATAGACTGAATATTCATTGATAATAGATCCTCTGCAGAAATCTTGTCTACTCCTGTGGCAGTGCCACAGCATTCTTTTAGAGCCCATTTCACATCTTCCATCGCTATGGGGGTTATGAGACCCCAGTTCGTCCCATGGAACTCGGGGGGTCTCTCGTCCCCATAAGCCCCAGCAGATAGGATCTCCTTCCAGAATGGCTTCAACTCTTCCTCTCCCATCCTGGGAGTTTCCTTCCACAAGTCTTTCCAAGACCCATCCAGCACGCACTCGGCCCCGTCTTTCTGTTTCAGACGGAGCAGCCTCTGCAGGGCTTTGTATCGAGCTTTCTTTTTCTGTCGCTCGGTTCGTGGTGGCTTACTTACGGGTCTACGTTTCGCTAAGCCATTTTTCCACCTGGATGGAAACGCCTTGTCTACTAGGGTCGAGAGTGCAGACCTGGCCTCGCTCTTTGGAGTATTCCCAGTCTGCACCCCCACAGTGATCTCGAGAAGCCTCTCGATAGGGACAATCTCGAGACCCTTCCTTTCACCAATGCTCAGAGTGCCGAGAATATACTCAGGAATGGCGTTCTGCCAATTCACCTCATCACATGAATGGAAAGCAGGCTGAGGTTCCTGCTGTACAGAAGTAGGGGGAATAGGACTAGGGGAGGTGGTGAGGACCGGTGCTTCGCTGATGGGCGTGGGTAAAGTATACCCAGCAAGAAGGAGAACCTTGATCCTACTCTTCATGGAATCTAGGGACCTGTTGGGGAAGAGTTCCGCCAACTTATCGGCACACTCATTCCGATTTAGTCCCGTAGAAGAGAGGTCGAAGTAGTGCCTCATCAGTTTCTCGGTGTCCTCATTGCTCCACCTCGCCCGAGAGGTTTTACTTAGGGCTACCAATCGTTCAGTATTTGACTCGAGAGGGTGCCTATGCCGCATATGTTGACCCAGCCCACTGGCCGTTTCATAGGCCATGTCACAAAAATTGCAACGGTGGACTGGCATAGGGCCGGCTTCCCTCCCAACGTTAGAGGGCTCAATCCTTGTATTACTAGTGCCTGTGTCCATCGGGCCAGCTCCCGAGGCTGTTTTGTGGCTGAGCCTCTGATGTTGTAGAAGACCGCGCTCAGTGCCATAGGTCTTTCCACAATGACATGTAAGGTTTGTTGGTGTAATAACAGGGGCCGCCTCCTCGGTTGGGGCGGTAACGTTCTGGCTGATCCGCCAGGCTGCCTCTGTCTCCGACCTGGGTAAGGACCCAGGCATACTTTCATTTTTATCATGAGAGACTGAGAGGTCTTTTATCCCCGGGGGTGTCAGCCCCGAAGAGAGCTCTAGTAAGGACCGGATCCGAGCCATTTCCCCGGTCCTTGGCCAGCATTTGGTTCAGCTACCCCCCGCCAAGTTGAAGGGGGCAGCCTATCTAGCGGTGCGACGGAGACGCAGCTGGCCATGAGTAACCATGATGGGTGTGTCAACTCGGCGACTCTCAGGCACAAATCATTTATAGCCATAATGTCACGCACACGGTGGATTAACGAGAGGCACAGCTATCGTGTCGAGCTAGCAAGAAACCAAAAAGAGTGGGGTTCGTCCCTCCCCGTGGGAGCACCATAGGAGGGAAAGGTTGCCACACCTTCGTACCGCCATGGGAACTGTCAGCCGTGTGAAGCAGCTCTCTTCTATTGTCACCCCCGGGTAGGGTTAGGACCGCCAGAAGGGGTGTGGTGGCCCCCTTAGCGACATCCGACCTTCCCAAATCCTCAATGGGGGGGGTGGTACGTGGGTCGCCACGATCGGTTCTCTACGTAAAGCCCACATCTATGGGGTGCACTATGTCTAAACTCATGACACAGAAAAGGCACGGTGTTAAGCACTATGTCTAATCTGCACAGGAGAGAAGAAAAAAGCACACAGTACGCAGAGGAGCGTACCGTGTGCATGCAAACTTCGGAGAGTCATAGTTACTCCCGCTGTGAGGTGGCTACCACATTAACTAATTCTAATTTGAACCTATTTTCTAGAACTATCACTCTATGTGGTAAACCGTCTACCAATGCATTAGAACTTGTGTGTTATGTTCAATATTTGCCTCTAATGCTTCTATCTTGAACCTCAGGAATTTATTTTCCTCCCTCATTTTTTTATTTTCTCCCCTTAAGAATCTTAAGTTAAGATATTACTACCTTGTAACTTCTCATTCTCTTTGACTCCATACAGTGGATCAAATAATCCATCCACAATTACTCGCATTTTCTAGCTGTACCTTAGTAATTTCGGCTTTAAGTTTTCGAATGGCCATCTCTTCCCGCCTGTCTGGCCACTCTTTTTTCTCTCTCTCAGTTACCCAAGATTGTAACTCCTTACCAGTATACCCAAGGGCCTTACCAGTTTCTAACAAAGCTGCCAGATTCTCCATGACAGTGATATACGGTTAGAGGGCATTATAACCTCAAATTGTAAATGTAAAACATGACCAAAAAAAATAAAGTATGCTAAATCAGCAGTACTAACTACCTAAATAATGGAGACAAAATAATAATAATAATTAACCTAAATGAAAGTGTTGTAGTTGTTCCAAGTGGACCCTATTTCAACCTCCACTGTATTCGAATCAATACAGAAATCCACTAGGAACAACTAACAAAGTACAGCTAAAATACAAAAATTTAAATGTTAAACTTATCTGCAGCTTCCAGACCCTCCTGCCGAATTGATGACACTAATACAGTTCCATTCGAATTTTAACAGTATAATTTTTAGCTCTTGATTTTTATTTAAAATTAAGACAATATTTCAGTAATCCAGTAGAGGGAATGCACCACACTAATTCAGTCTTAAAACGCAACCGGATATGTAATCCATACAGCTTATGCAAAGTTAGTTCGCCAGCACAATTAATTTCTTCAGAAACATCACTCACGTCAGACACTTCGGCTACGTCGGGAACATCAGCCACGTCAGATACATTGGCTACGTCAGATACATTGGCTACGTCAGATACATCGACTACGTCAGGAACATCGGCTACGTCAGGAACATCAGCCACGTCAGGAACATCGGCTACGTCAGGAACATCAGCCACGTCAGATACATCGGCTACGTCAGGAACATCAGCCACGTCAGATACATCGGCTACGTCAGGAACATCAGCCACGTCAGATACATCGGCTACGTCAGGAACATCAGCCACGTCAATAATAAGATAAGGCAGTGTCAGCAACAATAACGACTGCTATGTTACTTGAAATTTACGATAAACATAAGCAGTTGCTTAGCTTCGAACAAACAGTTTCTCTTCAATAAATATGTTCAACGATTAGACAACTTCTATCCAACTAACAGCATCAACCACAATGACAAGTATTAAACAGCTGTCACAAGTTTTCGTGCGAATTGCTATCTACAATGTCCAAGTTTTTCAGCTTTCATCTTTCAATTCTTCTTATGACATTAATCTATTGTTGATGTAATTTTACATCATTTTAAATCCTATTATTTGCTAATGTTACGAGCTCTTTCAACATATATATATATATATATATATATATATCTTTAAATGTGACTGGTTTAATGTCACATATATAATACAGTTATGTACATATGTAGATTAAACACTTGTAAAGAGTGTATGGACCATTTTCAAAACAAATTCCTGTCCCCACTACCTGGATTAACAGCAGCTGCAGCCAAGTCCTTCTGGAATGCTTTCTGAAGTACAACGGCCCTCTTTCCAGTCTTCAACACTGTAAGGTCATCTGCAGACAGTTGGCTTTTACATCTGAGACAGTTCAGCAAGTTTAAAAAGTAAAAGCTAGGATCAACTACAACTTGTGGCTGAGCCCTGTGTCAATCCTTTCTCTAGTGTTCTTTTCCTCCCTTACCGCCAGACTCCTTCATAAGCCTGTTTGAAATCAAAGAAAACTACAGCTGTAGATTCACCTCCTTGGAAGTCAGCTATGTTTTGGCATAATGCTGTAACTTGGTCTATAGTGCTCCTGCCTCCTCTAAAACCACCTTGATGAGGCATGAGCAATCCTTTTTCCTTAGAGTATCACATCAGTCTTCCATTCTCTCATCTACTTTCCCAGCACATGATGTGAGGTTTATGGACTTGTAGCTTCCCATCTTTTCCCTTTTTCAGTATTGGCATTATGATAGCCTCCCACCACCTCTGTGGAAGGTCCCCAGTTATTCTTATGCGATTGACAAACTCGAGGAACTTTTTCAACCCTCTGGTGACCCTCAGCAAACTGCACTTTTAATATCTTCAAAGTAATTTTGTTAACAGGGTTGTACAATAAATAAGAGTTCATAACACTGCTTCAAGGAAAAATTAACATCACTACTTGAACTGATACAAGAGCTGATTAACTCTCTTGAATGTATACCTTTTTATATTCATTGCCAATTTTTTCTTCACCTAAAAAATTTCTTTCCAGTGCTAATTTTGTATTAGCAGTAAAAAGGTATTTTTTTTTTTAAATTTTAGGATGCTTTTGTAACATTAGTAAAGTATTTTTCATTGCTAAAAAGTTCAAATGGCTGTTCCAGTTGGAATCAGAAGTTCCTTTTTTATATAACTGCATTATTTTTATCTACACTAGTTGCTAGGCAGCTAGCTAATATGGTAAACACATACCATACACACAAACACAGTCAATGACAATCATCTTCACTTTTTGGTAAAAACTCCTTCACTTCTTCCTGGACATGAATAATATATATATATATATATATATATATATATATATATATATATATATATATATATATATATATATTGTAACGTTATTATTTTCAAATATGTAACGTTATTATATTTCTTTATAATTTACAAGGCGTAGGATCGCCAAATGTTACGTACACAATTCTCTAATATATATATATATATATATATCAACACCAACACTTGGTATATGAACAAAAAGATCAAAACTTTAATGGTTACTAACATAGATGAATAGGTATACAATATATAAGTCCTTGTCTAGTTATGTCTTTACGTCTACTGCTACACTACAATCTACAACTACTACTCAGGGCTGTCTACACCGAACTAACTCGTATGACTTCCAGCTGTCTCTACTGTCTTTGGACCTCTTTCTAAAATAAATGACTTCAATTCTGGGTGGCATGAATTAATGGCCTTATATAACAAAAAGAACGTCCTAAATGATTCAAAAGTCTGTTCTACTTTGGCATACTGTAGCCATTTGTCTAAGGCAGTACCCAATTTGTCGAAGTATGTCTGGGGGTCGTCGTCCTTGTGCAGTGCTGTCTGGTGAAAGGCCTTCCTAAAACTTGCTTCCATCTGTCCGTATGTCCTGAGAAGCTGTTCCTTAGCTACCTGATAACTGTCCTGGTTTAAACATATCTTAAGGACAATGTCGTTAGTAAATGATTTACCTAATAAGTATGTCCATTTGGATTCGGGGAAGTCAAGTTCTCTCATGCCTCGTTCAAATTTAGTCAGGAAATTGTCTATTGTCGTCTTTTGTTTGTCAAATAAATGATATTTGTAGTGGGCTATCCTATTTGCAAGACTATGGTCTACGGTTGACAGTGGGGTAGGTAGAGGGGTGGGATTATTGAGCTGGCTATCCCTTAACTCTTTCTCTAATTCTAACTGCTTGATTCTTAACTGGCTTTTGGCCATTTGACAAAAGGTGTGGGAAACATCTAATATGGGGGGGGGGGAGTGAAAGCCTGTTTGTCCTGACCGCCAAGGCACTTAAACCTGACCTCTTTCCATGCTTTAGAAGCCTCTACTTTAATTTTATCAGAGTCGTTATTTGTTAGGGTTTTCTTTATGATCAAATTATAGTCAGGGTATTAATTATGTATTATTTGTTATTCGCCTCCTCAACTATCGTCATTTTCATACAGCCAGAGCACCATGCTGTTTTTACTTGATCAAAGAAAAAATTCTTCTCGTCCACAATTTTATTTTTACAAATAAATATATATATATACAAAATTAAAATATCTCCTTACTTTAAGATATATTAAGCACAAAAATAATATATCTTTCTTTTTTCCTTTTCTATCTACACCAAACTTATGTGTCTCTCATATTCATATCAACTTCCTGTTTCTAGCGCCTGGCAATTACTTTATGAAGGATATTTTAGAATGGCAGCAAATTGTGACTGGCCAAAACTCCCCCGGGAAAAAAGGGTTTTTGTTTTACAGGATCAGATGGTCAGATTACCGGGTGAGAACTAATGTATTAGGAATAAATTTAGCAGAATTGTATGTCTCTTGTCTCCATGGAAAAGAGCTACACTCTCCACAATGTCATCTTATCCTTGACCAACACGCTCTACCGCTCATGCCCATCACAAAATAGAAATAATACAAATAAATCAATCAAGGGGATGATAACTAGAGATAGGACAATTATTATAATTATCCCTGTGCAACATGGCCTCAAAAACATGCAACAAAGAATCAGGAAATCCCATGGGGTGGTTGGAAATTGTCATGGGTACTTTTCCTTCTTGTATTATTTATGGTGTATATGTTATTCATTTATCTTTACCGTTATTTCTTCTGTGCTGTGGATCTTCTGGAAAGGTGTAAATCTTATAGTATTGTAAGTCTCTTCGGAGATTTATTCTTTTAAAGTTTCCACAGATATATATGTGTGAGACGTAATACATATACAATTTAATAAAAATCACTGAATAGACAGTTGTCTCAGAATATATATGTTTATTGAGATATGAATGATATTCTCCCTTACATCATTTGTAGATATAGCAATACTTTTATAATACACACAATACTGTGCAGTGAATGATACAACATCTTGAGATTTACAAAAATAATACCTTGTCTGTTGAATCTCTGTGGTTGTCTGTCTTTACTATCGTCTGCTAAATCTACATCTTAAAGTGGCCAGTTAATTAAACTATTCTAAATTTCTAGGTCAAATATAATCTACGTCCTAAAGTGGCCAGTTAATTATACTAATCTAAATTTCTAGGTCAAATATAATTATTACAAAAATGAAAGTGTTAAATAATATAGCATAAGTAAATAAGTTTAGGTAATCTATATACATACATTCAGGTTTTTTTTTCTTTTTTAGATTAGTTTAACTGGGGTTATCGACAACAAGCAGCATATATTCAGAATAAACTTAATAAAAAAAGGGTAATTGAAAATAATGTTTTATAGTTCTGGTTCTGTATATTAACTCCTGCTTCTCCCATTGTGCAATTATTTCAAGTATTGAGGTGTCTGGTTCTCTGTCTTGCTGCCGAGGTTTCACCTTGATGTTTTTTTTTTTTACTCTCAGTATCCTAAATAATGTAATTGGGTTATCATTGCCACTCTGAATTTATCAACCTCTTACAACACAGACCACCATTTAACTGTACCGCCCGTCAACAAAAATGGTCACTGTTTACATGGTCACTGTTTACATGGTCACTGTTTACATGGTCACTATTTACATGGTCACTGTTTACATGGTCACTGTTTACATGGTCACTGTTTACATGGTCACTGTTTGTTTACATCTTTTCGAAGTCTTGTGTTTGTTTTATTAGTAGTGCCCTTTATTTTGGTTGTCAATGTATTATCTGTTTGAATAGCTTGGGGAAGTCAAGGCTCAGGTGTATCTCTGTCTCAGGCCAGTTACTTAACCAGCAGTCTTCTGGCTTGACTACCCCTTTCTTGCTGATGTAGGTGTCATATTGTGGAGATGGGGCATCGCAATAGCCACTTCCTTCATGCCTTCTGTAGATGTGTGGATTATGAAACATTTCTTTAAAGATGTGTAATCTTTTTCGCTGATTGATGTCTGAGGTGTGGGTCTGGGAACTTTCAGTCTCTTTCAGAGTGATAAAATTCAGAGTAAATTAAAGAAAAAAAATCTCTTTAACAAGCAATAGATGTTTTTTAAAAAGAAAAATGTTTTTTATTTATTTTATGCGGATGCATTAGCCATAGGCAATTGAAAATTTAAATATTAAAACAATATATATAGTTTTAAAAAAGTTTATAAAAATACTAGTTTCATTCATATTGTTTAATATAAATAAGTAAATTACTTCTTAAAGGATTATACATTCTAATTTCATTTTTTTAAGTATTGGTAAACATATGATAAATGTTACTTGCCATTGTGGGTAAATAAGCACAGTACAAGCACTCTACTTTCTCAATTTTGACTATCATACCTGTCAATGACCAACTTTTGGGAAGGTTGTGACTGCTTTGTATTACTGAGTTCTTAAGTAGAATTTAAAATTATCTTTGTTTTGTTAATACGATTGATGTTATAAACAAAATAATGTCTCTTCAGAGCTTTATTTAATAATTTATTTGGCTTGAGTGCTTGTACTGGTTCTGTACATGTGCCATGCATTACACATACATATAAATGAACTTGCCGGCATTACACATACATATAAATGATTAAGATGTATGATTTATATATTTTATTTTATTTAAAAATAAAATGTTCATATTAACTCACTCTTTAGTAAGTTTGGCACGATGAGTATTTGAATTAATCACACTTTGATCCATAAAATTAACTGTTCTAAAAATCAATGTATGCCTGATGGTTTTAGTCTACTTTTGCTTGGGTACTGCTTTGATTTATATTATTCTATAGTTTTTTTCCTGTAGTGACCAGATATTTATTTTAAGGTGTCTGACTTTTATTTCTGCTCATCAACTGACAATTTAAAAGAACTGGCTGTAATGTTGCCAGTTGATCTTATCAACAACAGGGCTTTTAAGTTTTTTTTTTTTTTTTAAAGTTCTATCATGTAAATTATTTCATATATCAATATGAAACTTTGCATTTCTCCACATGCAGCAATGTAGTTTGAACTTGAGTTCAATCTTTTTGTCATTCAATAGTACAGCTATGTTAGTCATAAAACGGTAAAGAAAATATATACATTAGGGATATGACTTTTAATTTTTTTGTGAAATTTTCAAAACGCCATAGCCGTACCTGATGAACATTAATGTAAACATTATAAAAACGCATTATTTGTAATAATTTTGTAAAAAAATGTCACCCACCACTTCGATTTTCTTTTTACATGCAAACCATTTTGCCGGCCAAAACCAAAAACTGACAGAGCCATAAAATACGGAGTTTGCAGAGAAGATGCAGAACTAGCATAACTATTAATATCAAACAATCCATAAAAATAAACATTTTGCAGTAATAATATGAAAAGGCAACACATACTAGTGCTTGTTAACATATAATACACTGTGATTAGCAATTAAATTAGATACCAGTTTCAGTTGTCCTAAAATCAGTGTCAACTACTTGTTACTCAAAAGAAAGCGCAAATTTAGTTTCTCTTTACTGCGGCAAAGTGGATGCAAGTCCTGCATCACCTTGATGGCTCTCTCGGCACAAATGTTGCTGCGCTGTGTATTCAGGGGTGAAGGATTTGTAGACCAATGTTTATTAAGACAGACGGCTGCTTTGGGGTACTTTTCACTTTGCTGCAGCAAATTTTCATAATCCTGATCATTAAACATTTGACCACCAAACCACACTTTACTCCAGTTTCCCGAAATGAAAGTACACCCTTCGTCTAGCAGGGCCCGAGATTCTGGTACGAGGATATATGATAGCAGAGCAAAAGTTGCTCTAGAATTCCAACGAGCATTAGACAAGCCTGGCAATGCATGAAATTTCACTTTGATCATTTTCTTGAACTCTTTGTAATGATTAAAGACTCTGATTAACTGATAAAGAAACTTCATGTCATCTCGCCACCCAACATCTTTGTCTTCTCCTTCCATGTCTTCAGATCCTAGTTCTGACCGGTACACTTCTTTCAGGTGTTCATAGTTCTGTAGTATATTTGTTACAAATGGATAATTAATATCAGGCGATGTACTACATTCACCAAACAACTGATCAAATACATGTTTTAATACCCTGTCTAGTATGTGATGCTGGCATCCAATATATATCGGCTTGTCGATGCCATGATCTTGAAATTTACGTTGCAGTCGCACAACAACACCATTTTGCCTACCAGTATTCACAGCTGTGGTATCACATACAATCATTTTTATTGCTTGCCATAAGTTGAATTTGTCTATAGTATTCTCTATTGCATGTGCAATAGTTTGTGACTTAGCGTCTGGCAGAACCAGTACAGAAAGCCTAATTTCATTTTCCTCATTTTTAAGGACCACCACTTGATGTTCTACTTTATTTATCAATTTTCCGTCAAATTGCAGAGACCAATTTTCGTTCTTTAAGTTCTTTATGTATGTTTCTTCAAGCTTCTGTGCTTCTTTATATACAGCTTTATAAATACCTGATTGAGATGGTGTTGCAACTTGAGGATTATCTTCTTGAAGAATTCTACAAACATTTTGCGCCTTATTCGATGATACTTTTCCATATCTAACCAACTTTCGTGCACTTCTAGTAGAATGATAAACTTTCTTCTTCTTTTCTGACTCAATAGAAACATCGCTAAAAGTTTCTTCTTCACCTGATGTGCACTTTTCACTTTCAGAAGTGCTTGTTTCTTGTAAATTACAAGATTTGCTTGTAGTTGGCTCTGTGTTCATAAATTTTCTTCTTTTGGATGGGTGAATGGTTTCTTTGCTTGCTTCTTTTTCAGTGGTGTAACCAACTTTACCTTTAGACTGCACCTGTGCGTCATACAATTTCTTGTCTTCGGCACAGAGCCATACTCCATCATATTTAGTTACGTCACATAAATCTGAGAATGATTCTTCAGTTTCTGCTGTTGGCTTCTTCATATACTTGTCATACTTGCTAATAACATTAGTGATCTTTCTCTTTACACTTTGCCTGCATGCAATAGGAAAATTCATCTTTTGCCACAAGCTTGTAACCTCGACACAAATTTGTTTCAACCTTACTTCTCTTGATTTCTTAACTTCAGCAAGCGCCAAGTAGCGACCAACAATTTCCAGCTCTCTGGGCAATTTGCAGAGACGCTCTAAAGAATCGACAACAAATTTGAACAGTTTTTGACGTTTTTTCAGCGAATGGCTGAAATGTGTGAGATTCTTTGCCCACACAGTCTCATTTCTTAACACAGCGTTTGCCGACTTCTTGAAAGACATCTTGAATAAATCAAAATTAGAATCAAGTTATTGTCTGAAATGCAAAAAAAATACATTAGGAAGTAACGCAGAAGAAAAAAATTCAAATTTAAAACTTTACTAATATGCTAAAGATACATTATAACTTAAATTCTGTTACCCATGGAGATTTGGTGGTTGGTGGGGGAAGTTTTTTCAACAGAAAAATAAATCATTATGTTTTTCTTATTTTACATGCAATTATTCATCTATTGCATATATGGCCTTTTGTTGACAGAAAAAGTCATAACCCTAATATACATGTATTACTTAATATTTTATGACTTCTCCTTATAATGTGAGACTAAAAAGTTTGTTTTTTGGTGTTATTAGTGGGCCACACGGCACACTTTTTTTTTATCCATCTTTGAGATAAAATCAAAGACATTTTTACTATCTTGTTCATGCTTTTTGATCTCATACTTTATAAACATTAAACATGGTAATGATCTTCATTACACATTTGTCAGCCTAATTTAAGGTATCTGTAACACTATATTTTTGTATATAATGTTACGTAGTTAAATGTTATGTATTTTGTTGATATTAGGTTATGTAGTAGCCGATGTTCTCTCTGGTTTTACTTCATAGATGGTAGCGTTCAGTCTCTTGGCATTCACACACACAAAACACCATTAATAAAGCCAAGTTCCACGATTCAATAATATTTATTTAAATAATAGTAAAACACATATAAATGCACTCAAGTGCCGAAATATTCACAAATATGCTTTAGCAGAATAAACGTTGACTGTGTACTGTTAAACTTCAACTTATCTCTGAATGTATACTGTCTTCTCGTATGAGTAAGAGTACGTATATTTAATAACTTGATTTCTCTCTGAACACCTGTATACTGTCTTATCGTATAAGAGTACGTATACTTAATAACTTGTCAATATATGTATACTGTCTTGCGGTAAGAGTACGTATATCTAACATGTATACTGTCTTACAGGCAAGAGTACGTATATCTAGTATGTATACTGTCTTGCGGTAAGAGTACGTATATCTAATGTGTATACTGTCCCACAGGCAAGAGTACGTATATCTAATATGGTTTCCTGATGTCTTTATCGTCGGTCTGTCGAACTGTCAATCTGTCGATGTCTCTCGTAGGTCTCTCGAAATCTCAGTTACATCTCTATTTATGTGTTGGTGAATTATCACGTGCCCCAAACGCCCAGAACTTTTGATTGGCTACCTAACATCCTTTCTAACTCATCTACATATTAATGACTCTTATTCCAGCCTCGGGATTGGTGCGGCTAAAAACTCACTATGGGCTAGTATTCCTTTGTCTGCCTAATTACATCTATCGTCACCTATCTCTGGGGGTCATAGACCTGTGATGACAACCAATTTTACCCTAAACAAAGATCAACCGCTGGAATTCTAGTTATCAAAACATATGACTGTATCATGGACCCATGAGTTTGGACAGTGGTTCTAAAATTGTATAGACCTATCTAAAGCTATTGTTACAGTATCCATACTATTAAAGGTATCCATACCTAAAAACAGTGTTTATATTAGTTTTGCCACCAAATGTTTATTTTAATAATGTAAATTTTTTTTTGATAATTGACTTGTGCATAAGTTGCTTTATCAATATGAATCAAATTTTACTTAAGAAAAAAAAAGTAAATGTGAATGTAAAATATTAATGAATAGCATCTGTGTGTAGCATCTGTGTGAGGTGCAAAGTAAACAACTTGGTAATTATCTAATGTGTGTTACAAAATAAATCACATGTTATGTGATTAACAATTTGTTGATTAGCTCCAACATATTTATGATTGTACAGATAATGACATTACATGTAAAGTGTGTGAATTTTTTCTGTGTTTTAATTGTTTATTTTGTTAAATAAAAAAAAATCACATCATCAAACTTGTATTTTCTACCTTGTTTGTTGTTTTGTTTAGCTAGTTAGCAGTGTAAAGTGAATTTTTTTATATTCTTGTTTGTGGCATTTAAAAACCAAAAATTAACTTCTGAAGGTCAAGTGAATACACCAATGACTAAGGCACTCATACCTTCATGCTGAGGTGGGAATGTAGAACTTGCACTACAGAACAACTTAAATGGTGGTCATTGGTGCAATACAAGTTTTATAGAATGCATACCATCTCTGCAGGAGCTACATTATGTAAACTAAAATTTGTTAAGCCTCCTATAGAGGATTTTGCAAAAATATTTCATGGAATTAAACTTTTCAACTGAAGTTTTTTTGATGAAAATGATAATTATTTTAATAGCGATAAATGATTATAATTGTTATTAAAATGACAAATTTTCAAAATGTATTTAGTAGTAAATTTAAAGAAATCATGCTTGCCGAGAAATGTGATCTTTAATCAAGGCAATAATTTTAGAATCTAATCCAAATATAAATAGAAAAAAAAATGCCAATGAAAAATAGAAAATTTTTTTTATAATTCATCATTTTTATTTGGGTTATAAATATTTAAGCCTAAACATTTAGATTTATAATGACTAGAGTTTCAATTATGAAGAGAATACAGATGCACAATATGCTAGTGCTAGTATAAAAATAATCTCTCATTTTAAGTTTTAATTATATATAGGAGCTATTTATAATATGAATCTAATATTCATACAAAATACCATGACAAAATAATCCATTAAAATCAATTTTAAGCAAAACATCTTATAATTTAGTAAAATTAAAGAAATATTAAACAAGACAGGATCATAACCGTTTACTAAAATGTCTTTTTAAAATTTTACACTAAATTTTAATCATATCAGTAAAATCACATGCTAACTAACATAGATCTCGATCTGAAACGCAGTATTATTAATGCAGGGGAAGTAGCACATTTATTAGGTATTGTTCGTCATTTAAACACGGTCATGTACCCTAAATGTTTTAATGAGAATTCTTTTTTTTTACTCAATTGTTTTAAAAAAAAGTATAATTAATTAATTGCAAAATTAATTATTGAATCTTGCGTTGTCATGGAGCGAGAATATTTATGCACAGTTTAAAGATCACTCAAGAGTGTTTAAAAAATCGATTAAAAAATTTTCCCCATGTAATTAAACAGAAGCACTAAGAAAACGATTATGATTAGAATTTTAAAAAAGTAATACCTGGAGTTGAAGATAGCTATAAAGAAAAAAAAATCGTTTTCACGTAGTAGTTATTGTCATTATTTAGGTCGCGTAGCTAAACTGTTGATACTAGGTTGGAGAAGCTCATGAATGATTTAACCGAGCAGACAGAAAGATTTTCTCTTGGGACTGAGTGTTTCTGAGTGTACAAACATTACAATGTTACCTAGGCCTATAATTAAATCATTGGTGCGTAACAGCTTATGGACCTGATAGTTTAGAGCCAGTTTTAGTGGAGCTCTGTAAGAGTATGTTTTTTAGGCGCCCAACCCCCACCATATAGATCTGTAAAAGTGCAAACAGAGTTAATCAAAGCAGGAAAGACGGCAACATAATAAACTAAATCTTTGGGATTTTTTAAAGCACATCATGGTTCATTATCATTGAAATAATAATTGCAAATATACATATATTTTTTTCTTTTGATTATACATATTAGATTTGATTCACGGTATTAGTTTTAAACAAAACTATAACCTAGAAAACCTTTTTTTGTTATATGCATGTTATAGGTTACAAAAATAGAACACAATAAAATGAATATTAAAAAAAAATTAACAACAACAAAAGACAAACAAATTCTACAAGAATTTTAAGTGAACACAATAAACATATTATAGTTCACTGTTTCAATCATAACCTATCTTTCAATTAACAGCTGTTTGCTCAATTTGTATTTTTGTTATGCTTCGGCACATGATAATAATCCATATGCCATGATTTTGTAAGTTCTTTTGTCGAATCCAGATGTTGTCTCTTGTGACATGGGTGATCTCAATTTAAAACAAAAAGAAAAATTTAGTTTGCTAAAAATGTGTTCACACATAGAAATAGTCTCTGGGAATGTGTGGAAACAATTCAAGTGCCACGTCAACAGGATAAGTCTATTTTCCCTAAATACATCCCGTAGCGTAAAAATTCTACAGCAGGGGGAGGGGGGGCAGGTAATACATTTTACTAATTAGAGCAAATAAGAAGAGGGGGCCAGACAAAACGCAGGGGGGCCTGGCACCCCACAAGCTACGGGCCTGCCTAAATACCAGGTCTGTGAAAATCAGTCAGTGAAATTAACTCAACATCTTCTACGAATGCTGAGCAATGAAATAAACGAAATTCCGCCTCATAAAAAAGTACAGATTCACTGATGTTTTTAAAAATTATTTAAAGCTAAACTAGAAACGGTTCTATGTACTTTTTGTATATAGGCCTACTAACTTCGGTTGGAGTGGTTGGTAAATAGCTGAAATCATCATAATACTTCTCTCTCCACCGAATCTGAGCTTAAATAAATGACATTGACATTTAAAAAAAACATTGCTAATTTTACGATTTAGTGCAAAATCGATTCCTTCATCGAAACTTTTTTACTCAGAAAGAATTTTACTCAAACGTCTCTATGTCTACTCATGTGTAAAGTCCCTGTAAGGATGAGATGAAATCCCTTAGATCCTATAAACCACTAATGGGACGGTTTTATGGTGCCCTTCTTTCATCCCCACCATAGCCGATAGTGCAATGGCCATGGAGGCACCACGGGAGATATATCGGGAACTTGAGCCAAGACCTGAAAAATTTCCTTGGTCCTCACCGGAGATCGAACCAGGTACCTTCAGATCGACAGTCGAGCGCGTTACCGCACGACCATCCGTCCCCTTATGTCTACTCATAGAATCGGTCAGTTTTTTTTAGCATTGAGTGTAAAGATAATGTTACATTAACAAGCATGCAACTCTAGAGTTTAAATCGTTACTATTTTCACTGTTCACTGATTTAAATTAATGAAAATTTTCACTGTAATTCACATCATTTTTCAAAAACCCGCAGTGTACCAACTCTGGAATGTAATTCGTTTTTTTGGAGCCCAAAACATACACAGGCGCTCCGCTGCTACCTGAACACGTCTTGGCTGTGTACTTAAGTTTACATTTAACTTGGCAGTCTTCACTTTGTACAACAGAGATATCAACAACATAACCGTAAGTCACTTTCTTTGAACTCCCATGAGGGTGAGACACTATAAACACAACAGGCTTTTCCGTTTTTTTTATTTGAGTATTTGCGTACATGTTGCGCAAATACTCATACTCTTTATATTTATCATGAAGTCTGTTACCGATTTCAGAATCGCATGTATCGTAAACCAAATGTATTGTATCTTGAATTGTATATTCTTTAAATTGTGGCATGTAATCGAGAATTGAAAAATTAGAGTTTTCTGTATCGTAAAATAACCTGCAAGATGTTTTTTGCGCTTCCACCTCGTCATAGACTAACTGCCTAGACGTAGTGACAAATATTTGCCAGAATGTGCTGCTAGGGGAATCCGACTGCTGACATTTGCAACAATGGCACGTTCTTAATATACGTTCTTGATAACTTGATTGGCGAAAATTGAGTTCCCCTTCTATAAAATTCACATGACTTACAAATCCACTGCCAGTCCTCAACATGCAACTATCTCGTATTTCACTGAAAGGGTAGGGTAAATTGGTCCCGGATATAAACTGTGGTCTGCATTGACTAGTAAATGTTACATCTACTCTGACTGTAAGGTCAGCCAGGGATTTAATAAGTTTATAAAGATTTTCTTCACGACATTCAGCGGGTAGATCATTTATGAAAAACGTTTCGATGGGTAGAAAATCTGTGTAGTCATCGTATTTCTGACATTGTGAAAAACATTCACTGATATCTTTCTCACCATTCTTCAACAGTTCAATCTCGTGGTGACCTGAACAAAAGGATTATATTGTTTACTTAATCATTCATTAATCTAAATTTGATAATTTGGTTGGCATGTCTCGTTAAACTTTCATGACATGGTACCCTTAGTAAAACTATAATGCAGAGTGACATAAAATGAGCACATATGAACGGATATATAAGAAAGAACAGATAAGTAATATTCATAAATTGACAGACTAACTTGAAGCGACCCAAAAGGCGACAACACAACAAAAATGAAATAGTGAAGACACTCCATGTCCTTGAAGTCGACTCCCCTCCCCCCTCCCCCCCCCCCCGCGGGTCACAATATCAAAAATATTAAGGGGGCTAGTAAAAAAAAATAAGCTTTAGTGTTGCAGTTCGTAATTAGCAGGTCTTGGTGTCAGAAAGAACTTAATCCCATCTGAAATAATGGTTTGAATTCTATTTTCTAGTAAAACCAATTGTGATACAAGAGAATAACAAGCTTGTCTTTGTTATTATCAAAATAGACTTAGCAGATAATGAGAGCTATCTCTTCAATTATATGGTCGTCCCAAGAACATTCTTTGGCACTCTCTAACAGGTGATTTATCTAGTTATCGAACAATTAATTTATGATTTAATATGACTACTATATTCGATAGTCTATTTATCTTTCTACTTTCTACAGCATACATTCAGCTTCTCTTGTATTTTATCAATAATATTGTAAATATATTTCTTTATAAACGTCCAGCGCCCTCACAACTTGCGGTATGGTGGTAGCTCTCATTTACCACAACGGGTATGGTGGTGGCTCTCATTTACCACAGCAACGGGTATGGTGGTGGCTCTCATTTACCACAACAACGGGTATGGTGGTGGCTCTCATTTACCACAACAACGGGTATGGTGGTGGCTCTCATTTACCACAGCAAGGTGTATGGTGGTGGCTCTCATTTATCACAACAACGGGTATGGTGGTGGCTCTCATTTACCACAGCAACGGTTATAGTGGTGGCTCTCATTTACCACAGCAACGGGTATGTAGTGGCTCTCATTTACCACAACAACGGGTATGATTGTGGCTCTCATTTATCACAACAACGGGTATGGTGGTGGCTCTCATTTACCACAGCAACGGGTATGTAGTGGCTCTCATTTACCACAGCAAGGTGTATGGTGGTGGCTCTCATTTACCACAGCAAGGTGTATGGTGGTGGCTCTCATTTACCACAACAACGGGTATGGTGGTGGCTCTCATTTATCACAACAACGGGTATGGTGGTGGCTCTCATTTATCACAACAACGGGTATGTAGTGGCTCTCATTTACCACAACAACGGGTATGGTGGTGGCTCTCATTTACCACAGCAAGGTGTATGGTGGTGGCTCTCATTTACCACAACAACGGGTATGGTGGTGGCTCTCATTTACCACAGCAAGGTGTATGGTGGTGGCTCTCATTTACCACAACAACGGGTATGGTGGTGGCTCTCATTTATCACAACAACGGGTATGTAGTGGCTCTCATTTACCACAACAACGGGTATGGTGGTGGTTCTCATTTATCACAGCAACGGGTATGGTGGTGGCTCTCATTTACCACAGCAACGGGTATGGTGGTGGTTCTCATTTACCACAACAACGGGTATGGTGGTGGCTCTCATTTACCACAGCAACGGGTATGGTGGTGGCTCTCATTTACCACAGCAACGGGTATGTAGTGGCTCTCATTTACCACAACAACGGGTATGGTGGTGGCTCTCATTTACCACAACAACGGGTATGTAGTGGCTCTCATTTATCACAACAACGGGTATGGTGGTGGCTCTCATTTACCACAGCAACGGTTATAGTGGTGGCTCTCATTTACCACAGCAAGGTGTATGGTGGTGGCTCTCATCTACCACAACAACGGGTATGGTGGTGGCTCTCATTTACCACAGCAAGGTGTATGGTGGTGGCTCTCATTACCTCAAGCTCAATTTCCAGGTATTATTAATATGAGATATTTAAATTTTTAAATGCTTCTGGGGAAATTTATTGTACATATTGTCTTTGTTTACACAATTATTATTAAAATGAAAAAAAAAATTATGATCATAATAATTTACTTTCAATATAATTTACTGAAGCAAAATTGAACAATAATTTTACCAAAGTTTTCCGGTACTTTTGACGTACATTCTGTGCTTGCTTTGGTGGTGGCTATGATAAAAATAAGAATCATTGTTTTTTTTTTTATATTTTAAATATATTTTGAAAAGACGCATTGTTTAAACTATTATTAGCTTCGGGAATCCCAAACAGTTTAAGTGGGTTTTTTTTTCTTTTGTACAGTTCGATGCTTTATTCATCTAAATAATAATTATAATAATAAAAATTATCAATTCAATTATGTTAATTTTTTCTTTTTTTTAAGTCACATATCATTTTTTTACATATCGTAAAAAGTCTGAGAAACGAAAATTGATTTTTTTAAAATTTTTTAATGACTATTATCTACAAATTAACACTTTAGAATTAGACTTATAGTATTGTTTTTTATACATATTATGTCAAAATTTTCAAATTGTGTTTCCCAACCCAAATATGCATCAAGGGCAAATAACAGCAATAGATAAAATAATACAACTAAAGAATTGAGCATCTACATATGCATTATTAAAAGCCATATTTCTCTCTATATTAGAAAACATCAGTGGCGTAACTAGGGGGAGGGGCGGTGGGTGCGGTTCGCACCGGGCGGCACTTTTTATTACTTTTTAGGGGTAAGGGGGGCAAAATAGTCTTCCGCCCTGGGCGGCCGATACCCACGCTACGCCGCTGGAAAACATGCAGCTTGTAAATATAGAAAAGTAAAAAGGGAAACGTATTACGCATAGATAAAATCAGTGGCGCAACCAAATCATCAATACATATTTTACTATATAAAGTTACTAAAAAGATTGTCAAACTGTCTTTTTTCTATATGTGAGCCCCGCCCCCCCTCCCGAGCATTTTTTTCTATATGTGAGCCCCCCCCCCCCCCCAGCATTTTTTGCTGGTTGCGCCACTGGATAAAATTAATAACTCTTTTCTTTTTTTTTTCTTGTATCGTAGTGTTTCTTATTAGGTGGCCTGCGTAAGCAAAATCTTTTGTTTTAGGTGGGTCGTAAACCAAATCTGTTGTCAAAGTTGGGTCGAAAGGCTTAAAAGTTTGATAACGCTGTCTTATAAGGTTTGCCCCATTGAATAAAAGAAAATGTTTTCTGCGATAAATACAAATGGGAAAAGTCTCAATGCCATGATCGTTTTAGTCTGCCATCATTGAAGATAGAAAGGGAAGCAATTACTTGTTGGAAGTCTGCTCTGCAGGTGAATAAGGTTACTGTTAGTATGTTCTCTTTGTAAAAATAAAAGGCCAAGATTTAACGTAAGAAATATGTTTCTACTTACATTTTAGTAAGTCTTTCTTAAATCTTTCATTTTTTTCCATGTATTTTTGAAAATCGTTATCTATCAAGAAATGTTTTACACAAAATTCGTCATAATTATAATTTATAAGTAAAATAAATAAGAACTTTTTTTACATATTTTGATTACATTTCTTAATGTATGAAAAATTGTAATTGCTTGATTCTATAACAATATTCTTATCAAATGACATTAGTTACTGATCTACTTTTATATAGGGGTAGCTAGAACAAATAATATTTAGAAGATAAAGTAGGCCGATAACAAATTATTTTATTGATTCTGATACATAGAAATAACAGACTTTACGGAAAGTTCAAAAGAGTAATTCAATGAGACTTATGTAAAGAAATCGGTGGGATGGATGGCCGAGTGCTGTAGATGTTTGTCTGTCGACATGAGAGTCATGGGATTGATCTTCAGTGAGAATTAAATACATTTTTCCAAGTCCTAGTTAATGTTAGTTTAAGTCCATAATCCCACTCAGCTTTCACTTGGTACCTACCTATTTAAGTAAGGGAAATACGGAAATATCGCCCTATCATTAATAAAATAATGAGCCGGACCCAGACGCGTTGCGAGGGGTGGGCAAAGGGGGGCATCATGCCCCGGGTGCTACTCACATAGGGGCGCCAATTGGTATATTTTACTCATAATATGATATGTTTTTCGAATGGGTGTGTGTGTGTGGGGGGGGGGTCGCTAAAAAGATGTGCCGCGGGCGCGAATTACGCTCGCTACGGCACTGGCCGGACCTATAGGAATAATAAAGATAGAAGGTACTGGTTGACCTAAATACTTTTAAAACGAGCCGAAATGTAAACGATGCTGTTCTATATATTTTAGAAGGATAAAAAAAAATAATGATTATTTTTTGGACTATAATAGTAATCGAACAATGCCTAAAAAACGATATTTCTCTCTAACACGATAAGTATTGGATTGCAAACTGTACATTCATATTCATTATTATATGCTATAAACTAAAAACCACTGATGGCACTGTTTTTATAATGCCCTTCTTTCATCCCAACCATATCTGATAGTGCAATGGCCACGGAGGCACCACGGGAGATAAATATATATATATATATATATATAGTGGAGGACTTAAAACATTTTCTGAAATCTCTATTGGTTCTGATCGATCAAACTAGCGATCCTGAGGTCGACAGTCGTCTGCTTTCACATTATTATCCGTTCCACTGTATACAATAAGTAGATCGATATATAAATAGATACTAATATATATATTCACTTTAATACTAACCAAATACACTATCTTTTGATTCTGTTTTAACGATTTTCCACTGAGCTATAAAAAAAGAACAACAGATTAATGATTTTTGTATGATTTATGTCATAGGTTTAATCTTTAATTTGATTGTTTGTTTCTTAAACAACTATTACTAATTTTTTAATTACAATCCTAATTTTTTTAACTTGTGAATGTATTTATTATCAAAACGTATTGTAATGACAAAATAAACACAATGTTTATTGTAATCTATGTAAAAATATATGGTTTTTCACATAAAAAAGAGGTTTAAATTGAAATCAAGTTCTGATAAATTAATAAAAAATATGGAACTTTTAACTCAATAATCTCTGATATTATTACAAACTATAATAATTCAATAATATTATTACTCACTGACTTGGTAATAATTTAAACGTTTGTCTTTATCGTCTTTGTTCCTTTGTAAGTTTTGAGCTTGGTAAAAAAACAACAAAAACTCATACTACAAGTTACACCAAGTTTTGTACACGTAGGCCTACATGTATTTAAAATTGATTTTTTTTTAAATAATTGTAGGAACATAATTATTCTAAACTGAGAAAAGTGGCATGTATTTTTAAACCAAATATTTGGATATACAGTATTTTTACTTTTGTCAAATAAGTAAAAATTATGCATTTTTTTTCCGCAGAGTACGAGACCAAAACATCATGTTTAGATAATTTGACACATTATGAAAAAAAAATAGCTTAAGCAGGATTTTATGGTTATAAATTATATCTAATAGTCTTCATTTCCAAAATGGTTAAACTACTCCGAATTTGTGTTTTGATTATCGTTAAGGACAGTTTTTTCTTACATATTTTACATTGTACATTTTAACTATTATGGTACATATACCGTTGAATTTTGTCAAGCTTTTGCACATGAATTTTGGACACCATTGCAAGATGCCATAAGATATGCATGCATATATAATATCATTTGAAAGTTAATTTATTTTCAAACATCTGGATGTCATATATATATATATATATATATATATATATATATATATATATATATATATATATGTTATAATCTAGTAAAGAATTCGCCTAGCTTTGCGACAGAATAGGTAATAGACGAAAAAAGTAATACAATTTTTAAAATCTATAAGGGTTAAAAATGTAACGTGCTTCTATTTTTTTTATTAATGACTTATCCTGAATCAGGAGGTTGAAATTACTTACCAGATGGTGTTTGACATATACATTTGGGTGTAAATTCTTTACTCTTTTGTATTTGTTCATCTTAAGAAAAAAATGTAAATAATAACTATCTCAAACATAATCATGCATTTTTTTTTTCATGACAATTGATTTATGCTGGTGAAAACAATTAAAAAAAAAAAAAACATCTTTTGATATCCCTATGTATTTAACTAGTCACGTAAACCATTTATAATGGCGCTTATTTTTCACAAAAAAAAATCATTTTAGCATATATTTTTCTTACTAAGACCTTATATCCCTGATAGTCGCAAACCGGACAGTAAACAAATGCATAATATTTAAAGATAGAAATATGTCTTACCTAATTTAGTTTGAATTAGGTTGTTCTCTTCCCTCAGATATCGAACTGTTTCTTGCTCATTAGCTGCAAAATTAAAAAAAAAAAACTAATATTTTTAATCCATTAACATTTTATTGAGATTAAACATGTGGTTATCAAGTTAAATCTCATTTCAGATGCTATTAGATTAAATTTTATCAGTAGTGTTTAACCAAGTTTTTCAAAAAAATATTTATATCCGAAGGAAAAAAATTATTAGTTAATGAGTATTATTTTTGTTTAAAAGGTAACAAGTACATTGTGTACACACGACAAAGTCCAAATGTGTCTTTCTTCTATTTTGATCGTGGTAAATCTTAGACCTGTAAGTTAAGTCCCCTTGATGAACTACATGCTCATCGGGACAAATGCAATGTAGAATTCATCCGTTTCAATATAATGGGATTGTTTGGTTTGCATTGCCATCAAGCCACATTTACTTCCCCAGGTACCTACTTATAGCTGGATGGACTTGTGGACTTTCACCAGGATCTGAAAAATCTCAAAGTTCTCACTAAGGTTTGAACTTAGGATCCCTCCGTTCGAATGTCGAGCGCTACATATTAGAGACACATTGTGAGTAATAAGAGTACCATTTTAATAAACATTTTAATAAACATTTTAATAAACATTTTAATAAACATTTTCATAAACATTTTAATAAACATTTTAATAAACATTTTAATAAACATTTTAATAAACATTTTAATAAACATTTTAATAAACATTTTCATAAACATTTTAATAAACATTTTAATAAACATTTTAATAAACATTTTAATAAACATTTTCATAAACATTTTAATAAACATTTTAATAAACATTTTAATAAACTTTCTTAAAGGAAAATTCATTTTTCGTTAAATTTTTGAGAATTTATCCATTATTATTTGTTTATCTACTTGCATTTGCCCCAACTAAACATTATCTATTCAGTTCGGTGAATGTGTCAAATGTACTTCGTTTCTGTTAAAACATTGTTTCGTCGGTAAATGAGTTCAGAGCGTAAACTGGAGGCTTTTGATATACATGTTCTTAACTTAAGCATGATAGGTCTCTGAATGACCATTCATATCAGTGGTTAAAAATAAATTATCCATCTCAAAGGTCTGTAGGGGACGTACTTTCTACTCCCGGCTACACATATTGATACTGAATTAAGCTGTGGACTGGTTAGTGCTATGTCATGTGTTGACTTCCACGGGCAATTTGTTAACATAATCAGCATATGACGGGAAAAGTGGAAAAACTCTCACTAATACACAAGGGTGATAACTAAAATTCGTTCTAAGAAATTTTCATTTCTTAAAGTAATTTAATGCACGATTTTTTTCTTTTAATTGAGAAATAGACAAACTTACCAATTTCGTTTTTTAGTCTTTCAATTTCAAGATCTTCTATCAAATAAAAAAAAAAAAAACAAAGTAGAAAAAAAATTGTATACATTAAACAAATCTTTCTCTATCTCTTTTTTTTTAACTTCTCACGAAATAAAATAATAATAACACTTTTTTGTCTAATTGATCTTAAAATACAATAATAACATCACATCAAAGAAAAAAAATACTCAGTCTGAAGCTTTATGTTTTGTTATGTTTTCTTCTTGACATCGATGTGAGGATACATGATTAACTAAACTTAAAATGAAATCCAGCAAATTTTACCTCTGATCCTTATATATATATATATATATATATATATATATATATATATATATATATATATATATAATTTTTTTGACAGATTTTACTTAAAAATAAAAGCCCAGCTGTCTAAAAATACAAAAATTTAGATGATATAGTCATAAAAAAACACTTACTTTTCTGTATGTCACTTAAAAGTTTATCTCTTTCCTCACTAGTAATTTGTGAATGTCCGGCTTTAGAGAGAAAAAAAAACCCAGCAAAAGTAAAATAAATCATATATTACAAATATTTATATATAAATTATCTTTACTAATATTAAAAGCGTTGGGATTATAGTGAACTTAATATGTTTTTACAGTTTACATAATTTTAAAGTATACAAAAATAATAATAAATAATCTATGTGTTTAGTTGGGCACCCACGCTTTTTTTTACTGAGATAATTTAAATAAATATTTGTATGATATAATGATTTTTATTTTTTAAATTTTTTTTCTTTACATACAAACTGTTTATGGCCTTGTTCGGACAAATGAAACAAATTCTCAATACATCCTTATTTATTGTTCTATACAGGGGCGGATCTAGACAACTTTGACGGGGGGGGGGGGAAACTTTGACCCCCGGGGGGGGGGCAAAACTGTTTTCATTGTTGAAAATTGGTCTTAGAACAAAAAAAATATTTCGATAATTTAATGATGTATCACCTAAACTTGCGGTAACGGCACCCCCGCCCCTAAAACCGCCCCTGGTTCTGTACAATATATATATATATATTATATCTTCTATACTATTATTATCTGTATAATAGCGGAACTCACAATGTCACTAGGCTATAAAAGTATTTCATGTCATACACTCGTTATTTTTAACAGATCGCACTGTTACCAGCACATTCCGTTCTGAGACAGCTACTGAAATCGGTAGTTTTACCCATGATTAAAACCGTTACATTTATATTTGATAACCCGTGGGAGTTGAAGGGCCACGGGGAAAAAAGGACTGACTGTGAATATTTGTACTTTCACCTGTATACTGGCACATAATCAAGACAAATGACTATATGAATTATTATTACTGTCTTTAAAGTACCTGTTCGAGAAATGTATTGAAGAACGTACGCGTACTCCTTATCCAGTGACATTAAGAAATAGTTGAAACTTTCACCTGGTCCAGACGTAAGTAATATACTTAACAAAACTTCATTTCTTTCACTTCGAGACAAACCAGATTTATAGATTTTTTCCTTGTCATCTAAATTTAAGACTCCGTGTTGAAAAAGAAAGTCAACAATGTGTAGAGCGTCAATGTTTTCCTTCAGATACAGGTAGTGCATTTGAATACATTTTTCGTCGTCTGGTTTCAGCTTTCCCTTAGACATAGTTATGGTTGGCTGATCACTGAAAAAAAAGTCAATTCTACAATGTTCGCGATGGCTTGACTTTAATAAGCAATCGATAAGTATAAAAAATACCGATCATTGTACCTTTAAATTAATATGGCCGAATGTACAGATATTTTGGGGTTTTCCCGTTGTACAGATAGCTGTAGGCACTCAGCATGCAACCACGTACATAGCACATACATACACACACTTATTTATTCAATATATATATATATATATATATATATATATATATATATACTTATAAGACGCATTTTTTGTCTGTCTGTTTGTCTGTCTGTTCCCTTATAACTCAAGATCCAGAAAAACAGATAACGCGAAATTTGTTACACATACACATAATTACATGAGGAAGGTTATAGGACAGGTTTCGTTTCATCTCGATGGGTAGTTTAATTGTAATTAATTTTTTTTTATTTTAGTATTTTACTATATTAAAGTAATCTCGACGGCGCCATAAATAAAATTCCTCTGTGACGTCATTTCCTTATGATCGAATAGAACTTGCGCGCTGGTGCTGTATTGTGCCTTTGTGATGCAAAGAATTGTTGATGTTTTCATGCTCTCTGATTTGTACAGTTTGAGGAAGGTAAAGGAATGACGAAGGATTTTAGAAGAAGTGTGAAGCCATAATAATAAGTATTTATATATATATATATATATATATATATATATATATATATATATAGAGAGAGAGAGAGAGAGAGAGAGAGAGAGAGAGAGAGAGAGAGAGGGAGGGAGGGAGGGAGGGTGGGAGGGAGAGATAAAGAGAGAGAGAGGGGGCAGGGGGGGGAGAGAGGAAAGGAGGGTAGGAGGGAGGGAGGGAGGGCGGAGAGAGAGGGAGGGAGAGGGAGGGACAGGGGGAGAGAAGGAGGGAGAGGGGGAGATGGGAGAGGGAGGGAGAGAGAAAGGGAGATGGGAGAGGGAGAGAGAAAGGGAGGGAAAAGAGAAAGGAAGGGAGGGAGAGAGGGGGAGGGAGGGAGAGAGGGGAGGGACGGAGAGAGGGTGGGGGAGAGGGAGAGAGAGGGTGGGAGAGAGGGAGGGAGAGAGATGAAGAGTGAGGGGTGCAGGGAGGGAGAGAGGGAATGAGGGAGGGAGGGAGAGAGGTGGAGAGGGGGAGAAAGAAGGGAGGGAGAGAGGGGTTAGGGAGAGAGAGAGGGGAGGGAAGGAGAGAGGGAGAGAAAGGATGGGAGAAATGGGAGGAAGAGATAAAGAGAGAGAGGGGGCAGGGAGGGAGAGAGGGAAGGAGGAAGGGGGAGAGAAGGAGGGAGGGGGGATGGACAGGAGGGGGAGAGGGGAGATGGCAGAGGGAGGGTGGGTGGGAGAGAAATGGGAGAGAGAGGGAGGGAGAGGGAGGGAGAAGGAGGGAGGGAGGGAAAAAGGGTGGGAGGGAGGGAGAGAGAGAGGAAGGGAGAGAGGGGGTAGGGAGAAAACAGAAGGTAAACAGAAAACCTTATTTTAAACCCGGGCAAAGCCGGGTACATGCAACTAGTATATATATATATATATATATATACTTATAAGACGCATTTGTTGTCTGTCTGTCTGTCTGTCTGTTCCCTTATAACTCAAGATCCAGACAAACAAATAACGTGAAATTTGTTACACATACACATAATTACATGGGGAAGGTTATAGGACAGGTTTCGTTTCATCTCGATGGGTAGTTTAATTGTAATTATTTTTTTTTTTTATTTTAGTATTTTACTATATTAAAGTAATCTCGACGGCGCCATAAATAAAATTCCTCTGTGACGTCATTTCCATATGATCGAATAGAACTTGCGCGCTGGTGCTGTATTGTGCCTTTGTGTTGAAAAGAATTGTTGTTTTTTCATGCTCTCTGATTTGTACAGTTTGAGGAAGGTAAAGGAATGAAGAAGGATTTTAGAAGAAGTGTGAAGCCATAATAATAATATATATATATATATATATATATATATATATATATAGAGAGAGAGAGAGAGAGAGAGAGAGAGAGGGGGTGGGGAGGGAGAGAGAGATAAAGAGAGAGAGAGAGATAAAGAGAGAGAGAGAGGGTAAAGGAATGAAAAAGGATTTTAGAAGAAGTGTGAAGCCATAATAATAATAATATATATATATATATATATATATATATATATATATAGAGAGAGAGAGAGAGAGAGAGAGAGAAAGAGAGAGAGAGAGAGAGAGAGAGAGAAAGTGGGGAGGGAGAGAGAGATAAAGAGAGAGAGATAAAGAGAGAGAGAGAGGGGGGCAGGGGGGAGAGAGGAAAGGAGGGTAGGAGGGAGGGAGGGGGAGAGAGGAGGGAGGGGGATGGACAGGGGGGAGAAAAGGGAGGGGGGGGAGGGAGATGGGATAGGGAGCAGGGGGGAGAGGGAGCAGGGGGAGAGGGAGAGAGAAAGGAAGGGAGGGAGAGAGAGGGTGGGAGAGAGGGAGGGAGAGAGATAAAGAGTGAGGGGGCAGGGAGGGAGAGAAAGGGAATGAGGGCGGGAGGAAGGGGGGAGAGAGGGGGAGGGAGAGAGAGGTGGGAAAGGGGGAGGGAGGGAGAAAGGAGGGAGAGAGGGGTTAGGGAGGGAGAGAGAGGGGAGGGAAGAAGAGAGGGGGAGAGGATGGGAGAAATGGGAGGAAGAGATAAAGAAAAAAGGGGGCAGGGGAGGAGAGAGAGGGAAGGAGGAGGGAGGAGGATGGACGGTGGAGAGAAGGAGTGGGTGAGGGGAGAGGGAGCAGGGGGAGAGGGAGCAGGGGGAGAGGGAGAGAGAAAGGAAGGGAGGGAGAGAGGGGGTAGGGGGAGGGAGAGGGGGTAGGGAGGGAGAGAGGGGAGGGAGGGAGAGAGAGGGTGGGAGAGAGGGAGGGAGAGAGATAAAGAGTGAGGGGGCAGGGAGGGAGAGAGAGGGAATGAGGGCGGGAGGAAGGGGGGAGAGAGGGGGAGGGAGAGAGAGGTGGAAAGGGGGAGGGAGGGAGAAAGGAGGGAGAGAGGGGGGGAGGGAAGAAGAGAGGGAGAGGATGGGAGAAATGGGAGGAAGAGATAAAGAGAAAAAGGGGGCAGGGGAGGAGAGAGAGGGAAGGAGGACGGACGAGGATGGACGGGGGAGAGAAGGAGGGGGTGAGGGGAGAGAGGGAGATGGGAGAGGGACGGAAAGAGATGGGAGAGAGGGAGGGAGAGGGAGGGAGGGAGAAAGTAAGGGAGGGAAAGGGAGAGAGGGGGAGGGAGGGAGGGAGAGAGAGAGGAAGGGAGAGAGGGGGTAGGGAGAAAACAGAAGGTAAACAGATAACCTTATTTTAATCCCGGGCAAAGCCGGGTACTTGCAACTAGTATTTATATATAGTGTGCTTGGTTCCTTTTATATATTTAGCACTAAATACAATGCAGATTTCTTATATATATATATATATATATATATATATATATATGTATCTTTCTTTCAAATGATAATTCCGAACTATCGGTAATGCAGTCCATACTTAGGCCCTATTTGAAATTTCCTTTTACAAAAATATGACATAGTTTTATGGATATTATGAGGACGTGTGGTCGTATGGTGTAGAGCTCTCGACGATCGACCGGGAAGTCCTCGGTTCGAACTTCAGTGGGATTTTTTCATGTGCTGTTGTAAGTCCCCAAGTCCACCCAGCTTAAAATGGGTACCCGACTTTAAGTTGTGGGAGTAAAGGCGGCTGGACGTTGGGCTAACCCCACAATCCATTTATATGTATATGCCGAGGTTACTGAAACAGATGAATTCTACACTTCATCCACCACTATGAGTCAATATGGGAACTTTACTTTTTTATGTATATTGTACTATATGACAAAGCTTTATGTATTTTATACTATATGACACAGCTTTAGGTATTTTATACTATATGACAAAGCTTTATATATTGTGTACTATATGACACAGCTTTATGCATTTTATACTATATGACACAGCTTTATATATTGTGTACTATATGACACAGCTTTATGCATTTTATACTATATGACACAGCTTTAGGTATTTTATACTATATGACAAAGCTTTATGTATTGTGTACTATATGACACAGCTTTATGTATTTTGTACCATATGACACAGTATTACGTATTTTGTACATATATGATGAAAGATGATACTTGAAATGTATACGATATAACACTGTATTTTACAAAAATGGAAGGCGATTTATTCAATTTCTTCGGAGCTTCTTTTTAAAAATCTATCAACCTGCACTAAAAGCGTCAGAAATGTAAGTTAGTCAAAGACAAAATACTGCAAAATTGGTGTATACGGAGCTCTGTAATGCTCACTGTCCGGTCACGTAAGCACGAAATTTGAATATGAATAAAATATAATTCTAATACTTCACTCAAAACGCATTTGTATTTTTCTGCTTTTGACACGATTTATAAGATACTTATGTATTATAGAAAAGATATGAGCTCATAAACTTGAGCATTGTAGATTGCGATTATATAAGAATTATCTACAGCAAAAAATGATTATACAGTAAAGCTGTGTGAAATTTTTTTTTAAAATAACTGACATCACTGAACGATTTAAGCACCTACATATTCACAAAAGCTTCTACATATTCACATAAGCTCCCAGATATTCACAAAAGCTCCCAGATATTTCAGTATGCTCCTACATATTCCCATTAGCTCCTACATATTCCCATAAGCTACTTCATATTCCCATAAGCTCCCACACATTCCCATAAGCTCCTAATATTCACATAAGCTCCTACATATTCCCATAATCTCCTACATATTCCCATTAGCTCCCCAATACTCCCATTCTCTCTCTGTCTCTCTCTCTCTCCCTATCTCTTTCCTTATCTCTCTTTTTCGATAAATGAAATAGAGTTGATTCTACTTATGCATGGCAGTTGATCATTGTATAGCAGACAATTGAAACGAAGCTTATAGTCCGTTTCAAATATTGAAAAATAGGAGTAGAATTTACTGATGCGTAAAAATTTGACCTTACGTGATTGAAAATAAACAGAAAGCCTATAGTCCCTTTCGTCAAATACTAAACAGGAGTAGAATCAATTCCCATAAGCGCCTACATATTCTAATACGCTCCTACATATTCCATCAAGCTCCCAAATATTACCGTAAGCCAGTGTTCGATTTAAGAAAAAACAAGTGCCGGGGTTGAACAAAAATTTCTGCAGAGCCGGGGATAAATGTCTATGATTTCATCCCCGGCTGGAATATGTTAGCTAAAACAGAGCCGGGGATGACAGGTCTCAGTGCCGGGAATATCCTCGGCATCCCCGGCGGTAAATCGAGCCCTGCCATAAGCTCCCACATATTCCCATCAGCTTCTTATATCCCCATAAGCACCTAATATTCCCATAAGCTCCTACATATTCCCAAAAGCTCCTACATATTCCCACAATCTCCCGATATTCCCATAAGCTCCTACATTTTCCCATTAGCTCCTAATATTTCCATAGACTCCTGCATATTCCCATAATCTCCTACATATTACCATAAGCTCTCAAATATACCCATTCTCTCTCTCGTTCTCCTAATTTCTCTCTCTCTCCTTCTCTTTTTCGCTCTCTCTCTCTCTCTCTCTGTCTCTCTCTGTATATATATTTATATCTCACATGTTCCCATAACCTCCCGCATATTTCCAAAAGTTCCCATATATCCCCATTCTCTCTCTGTCTTTCTCTCTCTCTATCTCTCTCTCTTTCCTTATCTCTATTTTTCTAAAATGTTCATAGAGCTGAATTTACTTATGCATGGCATTTGATCATTGTATAGAAGAAAATTGAAACGGAGCTTATAGTCTATTTCAAATATTGACAAATAGGAGTAGAATTTACTGATGCGTAAAAATTTGACCTTACGGGTTAAAAATAAACACAAAGCCTATAATCCCTTTCGCCAAATACTAAACAGGAGTAGAATCGATTGGCACACATTCCCATAAGCTCCTACATATTCCCATAAGCTCCTACATATTCCTATAAGCTCCTACATATTCCCATAATCTCCTACATATTCCCATAAGCTCCTACATATTCCCATAAGCTCCTACATACTCTCATAAGCTCCTACATATTCCCATAAGCTCCTACATTTTCCCATAAGCTCCTAATATTCCCATAAGCTCCTACATATTCCCATAAGCTCCTACATTTTCCAATGCTCCCAAATATTCCCATTCTCTCTCTATATATTTCTCATTATTTGGCTCTCTCTCACTCCTTCTCTGTCTCTCTCTTTCTCTTTCCCTCTCTCTCTCTCTCTCTCTCTCTCTCTCTCTCTCTCTCTCTCTGTCTCCCTCTATGTATATATTTAATTATTTATTTACTTATATTTATATCTCACATATTCCCATAAAATCCCGCATATTCCCATAATTTCCCACATATACCCATAAGCTCCCGCATGTTACCAGAAGCTCCCGCATATTCCCATAAGTTCCAATTAACTCCCATTCTCTCTCTCTCTTTCTCTCTCTCTCTCTCTCTCTCTCTCTCTCTCTCTCTTTATCTTTTTTTTCTCTTTTTCGATAATTGACATAGAGTTGAATCTACTTATCCATTGCAGTTGATTATTGCATAGCAGAAATTTGAAACGAAGCTTATAGTCTGTTTCAAAAATTGAAAGACTAGAGTAGAATTTAATGATGCGTAAAAATTTGACATTACGTGGTTGAAAAAAAACACATAGTTTATAGTCCCATTCGCCAAATACTAAACAGGAGTAGAAACAATTGGCACATATTCTCATAAGCTCCATATTATTCCCAAAAGCTCCTACATATTCGCATCAGCTCCCACATATTCTCATAAGCCTCTGCTTATTCGCATAAGCTCCTACATAATCCCATAAGCTCCTACATATTCCCATTAATCCCATAAGCTCCTACATATTCCCATAAGCTCCGACATATTTCCATATGCTCCCACATATTCCCATAATCTCCCACATATTCACATAAGCTCCTACATATTCCCGTAAGCTCATACATATTCCCATAAGCTCCTACATATTCCTATAAGGTCCAACATATTCCAATAAGCTCATACATATTCCCATAAGCTACCAAAAATTCCCACAAACTCCCACACATTTCCACAAGCTCCTAATATTCCCATAAGCTCCTACATATTCCCATAAGCTCCTCCATATCCCCATAAGCTCCTCCATATCCCCATAAGCTCCTAATATTCCCATAAGCTCCTACATATTCCCATAAGCTCCTACATATTCCCATAAGCTCCAAAATATTCCCATAAGCTTTTACATATTCCCATAAGCTCCTTATATTCCCATAAGCTTTTACATATTCCCATAAGCTCCTACATATTCCCATAAGCTCCTACATATTCCCATAAGCTCCAAAATATTCCCATAAGCTTTTACATATTCCCATAAGCTCCTTATATTCCCATAAGCTCCTACATATTCCCATAAGCTCCTACATATTCCCATAAGCTCCAAAATATTCCCATAAGCTTTTACATATTCCCATAAGCTCCTTATATTCCCATAAGCTTTTACATATTCCCATAAGCTCCTACCTATTCCCATAAGCTCCAAAATATTCCCATAAGCTTTTACATATTCCCATAAGCTCCTTATATTCCCATAAGCTTTTACATATTCCCATAAGCTCCTACATATTCCCATAAGCTCCTACATATTCCCATAAGCTCCAAAATATTCCCTTAAGCTTTTACATATTCACATAAGCTCCTTATATTCCCATAAGCTTTTACATATTCCCATAAGCTCCAAAATATTCCCATAAGCTCCCACACATTCCAATAAGCTTCTTATATCCCCATAAGCTTTTACATATTGCCATAAGCTTCTACATATTCCCGTAAGCTCCTATTATTCCCATAAGGTGTATTGTCTATTATTTTTTATTTATAATGGAATTAGTTGATAAACTATAATAAATGTCAGATATTCTGGAATCAGTGATAATACCTCTTCATATTTTGGAATACATCTTTAACTAAATTGTGGATGTGTTTCCCCTGTATGAAGACAGTTTTACCCATTTTATTCATAGTAACAGACCCAACATAAGAGGGGGGGGGGTGAGATAACCTGAACTCTTGGGTGAGGGCCATGTGCATTTTGTTTATTATAATATGACATAACAATCTCTGAGAGTAATTGTAGGTAAATTTTTATGTAGATAGGTGGGGCCAGTTCAAGAAACCATGTAGCCAGTGAATTAAATGATCTATAGCGTTATGCGTTTATTTATGACAGTGTCGAAATGGAATGGACATTGGCTTCATATAAAGTAGTCTGAAAAAAACATTGGTTTTGAAGTGGCTTTAGATGATGTAGTGTGAGAATATATTGGTAGTGAATAGGCTAGATAAATTAGTGTGATAATATATTGGTAGTGAATTGGTTTTAGATAAAGTAGTGTGAGAATATATTGGTAGTGAATTGGCTTTAGATAAAGTAGTGTGATAATATATTGGTAGTGAATAGGCTTTAGATGAAGTAGTGTGAGAATATATTGGTAGAGAATTGGCTTGAGATAAAGTAGTGTGAGAATATATTGATAGTGAATTGGCTTGATATAAATTAGTGTGAGAATATACTGATAGTGATTTGGCTTTAGATAAAGTAGTGTGATAATATATTGATAGTGAATTGGCTTTAGATAAAGTAGCGTAAGAATATATTGGTAGTGAATGGGCTTTTGGTAAATTAGTGTGAGAATATTCAATTAAGAAATCTCAAAAAAATATATCCTTAAACGTTTGTATGAGTATTTTTTTTGTTTGAAACGCATTTCTTACTATCAAGATACCATATTAAGTGTTTATTACTTTTTTATGTATGGTTTCAAGTAAATAAATGATTCTTAAAACTTCAATAAATACTAATATTTTATTAATGAATTTTTTTTTAATATGCATATTTTTTTTTTTACTAACTAATATCATAATTATATAAATAATCATTATCATTGCGACCGGATGCGATTAAATCTTTCTAAACAAAAATGATTATAAAGTAAAAAAAAATGAAAAAAAATATATGTGGATGAAAAAATAAATAAAATAAACCCAAGCAGATTATCTGCTAACATAAAATTTTCTCCTCTTTTTCTTTGCAAGTATGCTGTAAAATGTGTCAAAAGTTTAGACAAACCGAAGAGCACAAACATTTGAGGGAACCCTTTGTCATGAGCACATTGGCCATCCTCATATAATAAATTTGTCAGGCCTACAGTGCGTACGATCATCAAGTACATGTTAATTGATTTTTGTGCTGGTGGATCATTAACAGACTAAATAAAGTCAATGGGAGAGAATTTTTTTTTTTACAGAGACATAAATATTGACTTGGTTTGCTCAAATTGCTGATGCTTTAAAGGTTTTATATCAACATTTTTTTAAACGGAATATAAAACAACAAGATATAATCAAATCTACACTAAATAATTAAAATAATCTAAAGAATATTTCTTAGTTATAGACGGCTCAATAAAATTGCAGATTTTTATATAAATTGTACAAGTTGGCAGTTCAGGTTGTCACCCCGCTCCCATTCGAAACCATATAATATTATATGTAAAATATACCATTAGGCGCCCCTTTGTAAGTAGCGCCCGGGGCATGGTGCCCCACACAGTGCTTCCCCCGCCGCACTACGCCACTGATGGCACCACAATTAAGAAAATTGTGCTTAGGAAATTTGAAGAGGGCATACAAAATATCTCAAGTCTCATATCGAGGATCAAAATTGGGACATTCTGATCGACAATCCAACTCTTACACTGCCTGACTATCCCCTCCCCCCCCCCACACACACACACACCACACATCTGACCTTAGCAGTACAAAATGAGATTGAAATTAACGGGGAAGATGCAAAGAAAATGTTACAATATGTCGATTTGTAACCAAAGCAAACACAACGTGAGGAAACTTACAAACTGAGGGTTGAACCTTGTGTACATTTGTGTACACTTTTAATGGGATGTAAAAACGTAAGCCTTGTGTACGTTTGTATACATCTTTATGTGTTCAATTAATGTAGGTGTTGTGTGTGTATGTGTGTGTGTAGGACCTCAAAAAAGTATAGTCCGGCACTTAATGAGATAAGCCATCTTCTGTTTTTTAACCTTACCTTAGTATATAAGCCATCTTCTGTTTTTTAACCTTACCTTAGTATATAAGCCATCTTCTGTTTTTTAACCTTACCTTAGTATATAAGCCATCTTCTGTTTTTTAACCTTACCTTAGTATATAAGCCATCTTCTGTTTTTTAACCTTATCTTAGTATCTAAGCCACCTTCTGTTTTTTAACCTTATCTTAGTATCTAAGCCACCTTCTGTTTTTTAACCTTACCTTAGTATACAAGCCACCATCTGTTTTTTTAACCTTACCTTAGTATATAAGCCACCTAAATATCTTAGTTTACAAGTTAATGGAGGAGCTTGGTATCAAGGTTATTTCCCTTTTATCTCTACATACATCAAAGACAGATTTTATGTAGTTCAGTCTGCATGGAAACATTATACAGGAGTATTTAATCAACATACACACATTAAAAACAAAAAATAATATTATGTACTTGAAAAATTCAATAATTTTCTGTTGTTTTACACGTAGGGTAAAATTCATTATTAAATCATTTACAAGTATTTGTAACTTAATTAAAGCAAAAGAAAAATGAATATTTTGATCTTATTTTCTATAAAAATGGAATTTTTATGTCGATATAACGAATTAAATGGATGCATTTCGAAACCAGTCTTACAAAATATCCAAGTAATTTAATGAAATACAAACTAAAAATCTATTACAAGAATTTTTTCTCTTCTACATATTTTATATTTTTCCTGGAAATAAAGTTATTTGATGAAAAAAAAATATATGCATAATTCTTTACAAGCAAGTTACGATATAAAGTTTCAGATACACACTACATCTTACGAATGCAAAAAAAACAAATAACTTTGTGTTGTCAAAAATTTTTGAGGCCAAAGTTCTCACTTAAAAATCTAACTGCTGCTATTGAAAGTATGCATGTGGTATGTACGATATGAGCATGTAGAGGCGTGGATTTCAAGTGTAGAAAACTCTTACTATAATTAGAACATCACAACATTACCATTAAATAATTCTTTATTTCCGTTTCTCATTGGGTTTTTTTGGGGAGGGGTGGGTCTTGTGTAACTTTAAATATGTTTTAATAGCTCAAATAATTATCTATCTATCTATCTATCTATCTATCTATCTATCTATCTATCTATCTATCTATCTATCTATCTATCTATCTATCTATCTATCTATCTATCTATCTATCTATCTATCTATCTATCTATCTATCTATCTATCTATCTATCTATCTATCTATCTATCTATCTATCTATCTATCTGTCTATCTATCTATCTATCAATCAATCTATCTATTTATCTATCTATCTATCTATCTATCTATCTATCTATCTATCTATCTATCTATTTATCTATCTATCTATCTAACTATCTGTCTGTCTATATATCTATCTTTTTATCTCTCTGTCTGTCTGTCTGTCTGTCTGTCTATCTACCTATCTATCTCTCTGTCTGTCTGTCTGCTTGTCTATCTATCTATCTATCTATCTATCTATCTATCTATCTATCTATTCGTCTGTATGTCTGTCAGTCAGTCTGTTTGCCTTTATATATCTCTATCCTCCCTCTCTTTCTCACTACCAAAAAAAAAAAAATCAAAAACATTTTAAGCTTTATAACTTATAAACACAAGGAAAAAAATCATACCGATAGACCAATACTATTTACTTCATTGCAATGTTGGATTTATTTTATACTTCTGCAGGTAAAGCTAACTGAATGTTTAAAAAAAGGACAATTTCCAACTATACGTGATATGTTTATTTGGGGGAAAAAAAACCTAGATTCTGTTAAAATACAAACTGAAAGCAGTGAAGTCCAGTTAAGTATTTTTTCCTAGAAAATGTATCAACTGATGCTGTTTACTTGTACTCTGTGACTGGTGCAAAACTGAATAATTAGTTGACTCGGGACATTCTGACTGAGATGGTAGGTTTATTTGTTTTTATTAGGTTTCGGTAAAGTTTATTATGTTATTCTCTTTCTGTGTTTTTTTCCACGGTTTATTCTGTCGCCAAAGCTGTAATATTAACTATACATAAGATTAGTTTTCAAATGAAACATATACTGTCAAGTTTTTAAACTATGTCTTAAAAGGATATTAGTATATTAGATTTGATATTAGTATATTAGATTTGATATTAATATAGTAGATTTAATATTAGTATATTAGATATCATATTATTATAGTAGATATGATATTAGTATGGTAGATATGATATTAGTATAGTAGATTTGATATTAATATAGTAGATTTAATATTAGTATATTAGATATGATATTATTATAGTAGATATGATATTAATATAGTAGATATGATATTAGTATAGTAGATTTGGTATTAATATAGTAGATTTGGTAGGTTCCGCTGAATTAAATTAGAGTCAAGTGATATATAGTAAAATGAGGTCGTGCGGTAAAGCGTTCGACTTTCGACCTGAAGGTACCTGGTTCGATCTCCGGTGAGGACCAAGGACATTTTTCATTTCTTGGCTCAAGTTCTTAGTATATCTCCTGTGGTGCCTCCATAGCCATTGCACTATCGGCTATGGTGGGGATGAAAGAAGGGCACCTTAAAAACCGTCCCATAAGTGGTTCATAGAATCTAAGAGATTTCATCTCATCCTTACAGGGAGAGCTGACATTCTTTATCATCGTCGCAATAAGTTTTTAGAATGACTGAAACACAGTTGACTGAGAACACACACCAAGAACACTGATTCACCATTATCTTTATAAATTTCTTTCGGAGGTAAGTATCTTCGTATCTATGTTTTTTTGTGTGTGTGTGGTATTAACTGGTTATCTTTTAAAAATGATGATCATAGTCGATATATATATATATATATATATATATATATATATATATATATATATATATATTTATGTATTTATTTATTCACAAAATATTTTATTATTAACCAGGACAAAAATGTTAAGTGGCAAGAAATATCTCCTGGTCTTCGAAAGAATGTTAGTTTGGTTGAAATAAGTCTGTGATTCTAGTCCAATTTCTAGACAAAAGGGATTAGATTGAGAATATAAAGAATCTTTATAAAATAACTACATATCGCCACATCCCCTACACGCTCACTTCATTATGATATAAAATCAAGCTGGAGGACTTGTAAAGACAAATAAATATGATAACTCCATAGATGAGGTATTCAGTGAAACTGAAACAAATTCAATCAATTATCTGACATTAGAAATGAAATTGATTATTTGACATGGAAATTTTACAAAAAAAAAAATAACAACAATTCTATTGTGTATATATTGTTTCAGCAATATAAATATATTTTAATAGAAAGTCGTGGACTAGGAAAAAAAGTTTTATTCAATTATAGTAATTACAAATGTTAAGACTTTTCAACGTTTTATTCTAATGAACAATTCCAGTTAAAAAACTACATGCACTCAAAAGCCTCATTCCATAAATCGTCGATCATTTTTTTTGTGGTGTGATGAGCAGGAAGAGGCCTTGGTGATTTGAAAAAAAAAAAAACATTGCGTTACCTTATGAACCTACCAGCACCAATTAAAAAAAAAGTTCCTACAAGCTGATTAACTCTGCTATTGAGATGACAGTTATACAAAATCAGTCTATGTCTATAAAGAAGGCATCAAAATTTAATTTGATTCAGCTGAAGTGCCAACTTAATATAATTTATTCCGCTACATAGATGCTTTGGTTGATGGAGCCTGGTTGACGAAATGTCACAAATTTCAAGTAGGTGCCACAACATTGATTGGTTGTGTAACTGGAAAGGTTTTAGACACTGGAGTACCCTGGAGGTTTTAGACACTGTAGTACCCTGGAGGTTTTAGACACTGGAGTACACTGGAGGTTTTAGACACTGGAGTACCCTGGAGGTTTTAGACACTGGAGTACCCTGGGGGTTTTAGACACTGGAGTACCCTGGAGGTTTTAGACACTGGAGTACACTGGAGGTTTTAGACACTGGAGTATCCTGGAGGTTTTAGACACTGGAGTACCCTGGAGGTTTTAGACACTGGAGTACACTGGAGGTTTTAGACACTGGAGTACCCTGGAGGTTTTAGACACTGGAGTACCCTGGAGGTTTTAGACACTGGAGTACCCTGGAGGTTTTAGACACTGGAGTACCCTGGAGGTTTTAGACACTGGAGTACACTGGAGGTTTTAGACACTGGAGTACACTGGAGGTTTTAGACACTGGAGTACCCTGGAGGTTTTAGACACTGGAGTACCCTGGGGGTTTTAGACACTGGAGTACCCTGGAGGTTTTAGACACTGGAGTACCCTGGAGGTTTTAGACACTGGAGTACACTGGAGGTTTTAGACACTGGAGTACACTGGAGGCTTTAGACACTGGAGTACACTGGAGGTTTTAGACACTGGAGTACACTGGAGGCTTTAGACACTGGAGTACACTGGAGGTTTTAGACACTGGAGTACACTGGAGGTTTTAGACACTGGAGTACACTGGAGGTTTTAGACACTGGAGTACACTGGAGGTTTTAGACACTGGAGTACCCTGGAGGTTTTAGACACTGGTGTACCCTGGAGGTTTTAGACACTGGAGTACACTGGAGGTTTTAGACACTGGAGTACACTGGAGGTTTTAGACACTGGAGTACACTGGAGGTTTTAGATACTGGAGTACACTGGAGGTTTTAGACACTGGAGTACACTGGAGGTTTTAGACCCTGGAGTACCCTGGAGGTTTTAGACACTGGAGTACCCTGGATGTTTTAGACACCGGAGTACCCTGGAGGTTTTAGACACTGGAGTACACTGGAGGTTTTAGACACTGGAGTACACTGGAGGTTTTAGACACTGGAGTACACTGGAGGTTTTAGACACTGGAGTACACTGGAGGTTTTAGACACTGGAGTACACTGGAGGTTTTAGACACTGGAGTACACTGGAGGTTTTAGACACTGGAGTACACTGGAGGTTTTAGACACTGGAGTACCCTATAAAGTTTTGCTAACCCTGTGACAAGAGGATTATAAGTCAACTGCTTATCAACTTTGGAAGAGTAGTCATGAGAAAGACCTTACTGCCAGTCATAAAGGCTCGTCTGGTGGAATGGCAGCATCATTAACAATTGGTTTATTTTCACAATCAGTTGAAAAGTATAATTTAAGATATACCAGATTTATTGTGGATGGAGATACAAATAGCTTTTAAAAAGCTTCTGACTCTAAACCTTTTGGTCAGATTGGGGTGGTAAAGAAAGAATGTGGAGGACATGTTTAAGAGACGATTGATACCTGTTTGAGGAAAATTAAAAGTACCAGTTCATGCAAACTTTTAAAAGATGGCAAGGCAAGTTCAGGCAGATGCAGACTGACAGATAAGCAAATTAATTATGTTCAAAATTATTATGGAAGTGTTATTAGGTATAATAAAAATAATGTGCTAAAAATGCATGAAGCTGTATAGGCTATTAGTTTTTATGATATATTGACAGACGAAAATCCAATGCATAGTTTTTGTGAAGATAGATTGTGTCCTTTTTAAAAGCAGTAACTACTAAAAGGCCAAGCAAGAACAAAATAATTTACCTGAGGAATTGATGAACGTTTTAAGGCAAAGTTTTAGAGATTCATCACATCCTAATATCCTATCAAAATGTTTAAAATGCTAATTTTGGATACTCTAATATGGAAAATTTGCTCTAAGCAGAAGCACCATGGTTTTAAAGCTGTTAACATTGTGGTTGCTATTGCTACACTTCTATTTAAGATGAAAAAAAGAACTAGAAACACCTCTGCTTAAAATAATGAGCATTATATTATTACACGAACAACAGCAAATTAAAGCGTACAAGTTGTATTTAATTTCTTCATTTCTGTTCTCTTCTATAAACTGTATGAAAGATTTGACATTTGGTGCCAACAGTTTTGGGAAACTGCGTTTGTTGGAAACATTTGTTTCTTTTATTTTAATTGTGGACATTAGGTAGGTGGCATAAATCAGCACCGTGATTTTTTACCTAATGGTGTTTGGTTTGGCTGGTTGGTTTGGTTGGTATGTTGGTTTGGTTTGTTTGATTGGTTTGATTGGTTGGTTTGATTGGTTTGGTTAGCTAGTTTGCTTGGTTGATTTGGTTAAATGATTAGTTTAGTTTGGTTGGTTAGCGTTGACTGGTAAACCGTAATTTGTTACGTATGAAACGTAGGTCTTTTCCTCACATTATGTAGGTTTCATAAATAAGCACCCATAACTTTACCTAATGGTTTGTTAGCAATGTTACAAGTCTCACGTTTGAACTGCCAAATGACCGGGCAACGCCGAAAACACTGCTAGTAACGATGTAGTAGTGTATAAATGGAAAATACTAACCTTAGATCAAATGAGTTTTCTTATATATAACTAAGTACTAAAAAGCCAAAAAAAGAATAACTGTTTCTCTTTTTTTTCAGAGTACACAAAAATGGACCTTATTCCCTCCAAGATCGAACTATTCATGACAACGTGGAATGTGAACGATATTTGTGAAAATGAAAAGCTAGCAGATATTAATGCCATTTTTAAACATCTTTCTGATAATAACATAGACATAGCATGTTTGCAAGAAACAAAACTTAGAGGCACTGGTGTTCAGAAAGGTGGACAGTACAGGCTTTTTTGGTGTGGGCGGAAAACACAACGCCGTTCAAACGGCGTTGGGGTAGTGATAAAAAATAAGTATCTGGATGATTTTGAAGTATTGGCCACGTCTGAAAGAATAATGCACTGTCGCTTAAAGACGTTTGGTGGAAATGTTAATATTATCAACGTATACAGTCCTCAAGAAAATAAAAAGAAAAGTATTAGAGAACAGTTTTACAGTCATTTGGAAAATATCATATCCAACATCCCACAGTCAGAACATGTCTTCATTTTAGGTGATTTCAATGCACATGTAGGGGCAGACAATAAAAAATGGGCGGATTGTCTTGGAATGTATGGTGTGGGAACGGAGAATAAAAATGGAAAGTTGTTGCTGAAGACTTGTTCAGTTTTTAAACTGTGTGTTACAAACACATATTTTGACCTTGAAATTGACCAAAGGATGACTTTTTATAGCAAGCCTCATGCCACCTGGACTCAAATCGATCTTATTGTTACTCGCGTCACAAATATGAAATGTGTATTAGAAACTAAATCTTATAAAGGTTGTTTGAGATCTTCAGATCACCTACCTGTGCTTAGTAAAGTAAAAATACCTTTAACTTTAAAAACAAACAGACATCTGTATTTCAATAGCCGACAAAGAGTGATTTCATGTCTTTTATGCACATATGAAACATATTGTCATTGTTCCCCTGTAGATCTGGAACGTTCATGGCAACAAGTCAAAAAAATATTGGGGTTTGACAGCAATGAGTTTGTTCCAGTGTTTCTGCTCATTCGAAAATGTCTAAGAAAAATACAAAATGCCATGGCTAGACTGAAAATAATAATAACAAAACATAAACAATGTTCAAATGATAAATCTTTGAAAAAATTTAGATCTCAAAGACTGAATGTCAAACGAGACATTAAACTTTGCTTAGGCAAGTTAAACATGTCAAAAACAAATGACAACAAAATAAATAATAGTGATGAAAAAATATTGATTCGTTTATTAAAGCAATATGAATTTTCAGCAAACATATGCACACATTTTTTCGATTTACATTTTCCGAAAATTGTCATTGATTCTGATTTTGACACAATTTGGAGAGACTATTCGAAAAGTCTTCCTGATGCTAAAAAGTCTGTTTTTCATAAATGGGATGAAAACTTGATTAAATCATTTTTTGAGTTTTGTTTCAAACGTGGATGCTTTCCAAAAGAATTGATGTGTGCAGGCATTTTTAATTTTGATAAACAAACCAAACTGGATGATGAAAAGATGAAATTAAACAAATTAATTATATGCAGACAAATCAGCGAAGAATTATCTACACTTTTAATACGAAAAGTGAGAGCAGAATTTCCAACATTACGTTCTATTGGTATAATGACTTTCAGCTCATTAGATGATATGATATTCATGACTCAAAAGATGCAAGAGACATCTTATGAAAATAAAAATACTCTTTACTTTGCAAATGTAGATTTAACTCAAATTTTGGATATGATAAGTATAAATCTACTAAAACATTTCCTGTCTGATTTGGGTTTGTCTAATAGAATGATTCGTTTTGTTTCTGATTCTCTCACAAATATTAGATGCACTATTAGAGAACATAATCAAGGATGTTTTAAGCTTGAAAACGATGAAGGAGATAATATAGGTGCTCCTATCTTAATAGAAATATTCTTTGTATATGTATTTAGACTAGTGTTCCACGATAGTGGTCGAGGTTCAATCCATAGTTTTGCGAATACAGGATTAGTTAGAGCTGCAGACATAAAAGGACTTTGTTTTGGTGACAGTTTAATACTAGTTGCTGACTCAAGGGAGCAGATTCAATCTTCCTAAACAACTTAGAAAGTGTTTTCAGAATATTTGGTTTAACTCTCGATAATGAATGTCAGAAAAAAAAGCAATGCTAGGAAACTGTCTTGTCGCTACAATTGACCATGAAGAACAAGAGAGACAAAGTCCAATGTTAACTGGTAAAAAAACTAGAGCAAAAGTTGACCAGTGTACACACATAAAAATTCTGGCTTTTAACAGAGATTTTTCTGACAATGTGCACCAGTTGAGAACAATTATTTTCAAAAATATGTTAATTAAGATAGAAAATCGTGTAACTTTCAATAACCGCCAATTTCCTATTAATAGTTCTCATGAAGTTACAGATAACATTAGGAAAGCAGAAAAATCTTTAAAAAAGTCTACTTTCTTTTTAGAGAATGAAGATATATCACGACATAAAAGGTTACAATTTTATAGTGATAAGGTTTTGAGAAAACTATTGCGTGGATGCAAATTATGGATATTAACGCCTGAAGATGAAAAACTACTGAATAACTTTCAGTATAATAGTCTTCGAAATATTCTAATATTGAAAAACGAGGAAGATATAGATAGTACAAGGGATCTCTTATATGATGACATAATTTTCAATATTGAAATAAGGCTTCGATACAGTCGACTTAAGATGCTATGTAGCTCAGAACGACCACAGGAAATAAGAGACTGGCTAATCCGAAAAATCCAGTCCTTATTAGAAACGAGTAAGCTTTCAACTTCACAATATTTCAATAAAATCATTGATGACATGCGAAAATTTAATATTGGTAAAGACGTTTTCAACATGAAAAAGGATTTATTGAAACTAATAGCTATTAAGGAAGACAAAAACCATTTATTGATACACAAATTAATTGCAGACGTTGAGAATTGTCTGCACAAGATTGAAGAGAATTTTTAGAGTCTGTCACGTGAAAAGACTTGCCTATGGGATTTAATCTTTCACACACACTTGTTACGTGACAATTAAAAAAATAACACGACGGTAAAGAATAATACAGAGGTCCTTTAACTTAACACTTTATTAAATATTAACAAACACAATTATAGGAAATAGTAGGACTCATAACAAAGATCATATATAATAATACTCATTTCCAGTGTGCGTTAAATCGAAAGTAAAGAATTAATACAACAGTATTCCAGTTTAAAATACAATCATGAAAAAATCGGATCTGCCCGAAACCAAAAAATAACCTCTCCTGCCGATAAAGCCTAAGGGGATATAACTCTATGCAAATGTATTGCAGGGTACAGCTAGTATCTTCCTATTGTCTTTCCCTAACTGTCCACACGTCCTGATCTGACGAGAGTTTGACCTCTAATGCACCTACACCTGGTATCGTCAGTCCAGCTACACGTCCAGCCAACACATAAATACGTTCTTCACTATTCATTCTCTCAAATGTCGCTGACCATTAATACTATTATGTTACCATTCGTGAAAAACCACCGAGTACAACCATTGCAATACCTACCACACACACACACAAACAGTCACTCTAAGACATAAAATGTTTCAGCGTTCATTACAATTGTTCATTGAAATTTACAAAAAAAAAATCATTTTTATGATACGTTTATTTAAAAAAAAAATTCCATTTTTTTGTAAATACCAAAGCAATTTAAAAAAAAAAATAGATAGTATTAAAATTATAAAGTAATAAATTTAATTTATACCAATAGCAAAAAATTGTATCTGTAATGAGAAATTTGTATTACTGTAGTCTAAATCGAAAAAGTGAAATTTTCAATAATTATGTATTATCCATCTTATATATATATATATATATATATATATATATATATATATATATATATTGTTTTCACGAAAACTCAAATAAAATTTCTCACACACATATCGAAGATCATAGAAACAACCAGTAAGTACAATAATAACATATTTAGTATCGATATTTCACATATAAATTTTTCTAAAGCATAAGTATTTTCAAAGTGATAGATTCCATGTTAACATAGATAGAAATAGGAGACATTTCACTCAAGGTTAAATTTTACGTTTGTAAACAAAGCCTATCAGTCAGCAAAATACTTTTATATCTTTTAATGTTTTATCATTTTATTTATTGAGAATTTATAAAAAGTTGTGTCAGTTTAATGATTTATATTGCTTTGACATTGTCCCAATTAGCACACCAGTCATGTTAATTAAATGTTAAACGAAAATTTTAAAGATGCTGATATATTCTAACGGATTGGTTATTTTGAAATAGTTACTTTAATTACTGAAATATTTGCCATGGATATAATATTCTTCAAGTGTCAGTTTTTTTTTCTTTTTGTTTAGTTTATTGAATAATACTTTCTCATTACTAATTTTGTTATTTGAAATATTGATATTTTACAAACATTTAATTTTAAGTACTGCTATACCCAGATATGATGATTCTTTTGAAAGTTTTTTTTTCATTAACATTATGAACATACAAACATATTTGAATTCTTTTTTTCATAAACGTATTAAATCATACCTAGCATATTTTTTTTTTTTTACTTATTCTTATTAAGTGTTCTACGTTTTGTAAACTAGAGTATAATGCAGAAAGCCCTCATTATAACTATGAAACTTTTTTTTTATTTGCTTTATTACTGGACTAATTAGACTAAGCAATATATTTATTTATATATACATAAATTGTATTTACAAGAAGAAGAAAGATGTAACGTTGGTTTTCAGTATAACTTTAGAACCACTGATAAGAAGAAAATTTCATTTAATTTACCAGTTTTAAAGTTAAAGCCAAGGAAACAATGAATATTGTTAAATAAAAGTGTATGATTGAACTTGGTATGCTCGAAAATGTTCAAGTACAAGTCACATTCTAAACAGCTTTGAGTGACTCAGCTTGGGAAGACAATGCAGATGGGAGAAGTCGAGTAGGAAGTCGAGAAGAAGACAACAGAGTCGCAGAAAGTTGTAGAGAAGACATTATGTGACTTGGGGGGGGGGGGGGGCTTTACTTGAAGTGTAGATATTTGTTTATTTTTTTTTTTTATTTTGTTTTTTTTATTTTTTTTTTTATAACGCCGCAATTGCTAGCATGGTAGGGTGTAGTGTGCCTACCACACCAGCATTGTTGACGGCGCTGATGCACGTCTGCCATGCCTACAGAGCGGCGGGGTGAGTGTGCCCGCTATCATCTGCAGGGATGTCAGAAAGATGGGTTTTAATCCTTACCCAAACTGGCCAGACGAGCAGGGTGTGTGTGCTGCCGATCGACCAGAATGGCAAGGAAAGGGGTTTTTCCTGCCACTAGGACAGAGGGGAGGGTGTAGTGTGCCGACCACATCCGTCACCACCGCCTGCTGTGAATACTGCGGTCTCGGATTGTCGTCACTGACCACAGTACCACCACCCTCTCAAGTAATGGTTTTTTTTTCCTGACTAGAGATCCCCTTTGATCCATCCCCCGTGGATCATGGTATGTCTCTCACACCAGGAGGGAGAGTTCACAAAATATCATGCCAAAATATTTTGTGATACTCTACTTTGTTTACGTTGCATGTGAATATAGCGCGCTAATCAACTACTAACGACCCCTTATACATGTATTGTACAAGAGAATGGGAAACATCAAGTGGCAAACACATTAAATTTGCTATTGATTTACTTTTTTTTTTAAATTTATCAAATTGAAAGACAACATTATAATCTTAAAATAGGATTCTTTTAGATTTAATGCTCCATTTAAACATCTGGTTCTCCCAGTCAAGCTACACACAGAGATTAAAAAAAAATCAGCATGTCTCCAGTTACAGCAAGATTCTCTCCCCTGAAAAAAAATACACGAGTCAGTCAATCATGCCCTGAGTATAATGAGTCACTCTGTGACATATACATGTATTTATATATATATATATATATATATATATATATATATATATATATATATATATATATAAAACACACTACAAAAATAATTAAAATACCCACCCCCCTTCATGTTGTGTACCTATGACTATTATTATTGTTTTGAAATTAATTAAATATATTTTATATTAAAAGAAAACAAGCAAATAAACCTGTTCCATTCTGGACACAGGACGTGTTAGAGCATTTTCGTATTATGTATCAGTACGTATGCTATCTTTCAGTAAATATTTGTAAATTTTGGAAATGTTTATAAATTCAATTGTGTAATGCATATATCTGAAAAAAGATATTAAAAAGACGTTTTCTTATATTTGAAAAAAAATATTTCTCTTAAATCTAACTACAAGTGGTTTGTGGTTACTGAAATAGGACTCATAATTGAAAACATTCGAAATTATAGTCATTTAATCGTCCGAAAACTCCGTCAATTGTTGCATAGCTCTGATACTTTCAATTAAACTCAGAACACACGATGAGTTTCTTAATAAATCTTGGTGAAACTACGTGCTGCAGTATTTCGCACCAAATGAATGGGTTATTGAACGTACAAGGTGTATATATAATATATTAGCCCATTAGGAGCCCTGAAGCCCGGCCCTCAGAGGTCCTGTCGCGAAATGAATTTTTGATGTACACATGGCAGGCCAAGACCTACAAAATGATATATACATCATGGGTCTAGGACTTATGGTTGTTGAGATATAGGCGCTCCTTTATTAATATAGCTTATATAGTAAAAAACGGTACTAAGCCCCCTTTTACGGCCCTCAGAGGTCAGATCGCGAAATGGAAAAAAGTCATTTCTTGGCAGGCCAAGACCTACACAATGATATGGGTCTATGACTTATGGTTGTTGATATCTAGGGTGATGACAGACAGACAGACAAAACGGGGACGATAGAGCATCTAAAAACGACGAAAAAAAGCGCTTTATGTTTTATAACTCATAGCTTGAAAAAAATCAAACAGTATTCTTATTCTTATTGACATAGCTTTTCAAACCTTTCGTTTGTTCTTCTTAACGATCGTCGACACTAAATAACAAACTCCCATATTTATCTTCCCCCCCCCCCCGGAAAGTAAAGTCAAAAGATTGAATATATATATATATATATATATATATATATATATATATATATATATACATATATATATATATATATATATATATATATATATATATAGAGAGAGAGAGAGAGAGAGAGAGAGAGAGAGAGAGAGAGAGAAAGAAAAATACAAATAGATCTGAAACCAATAAAATAACATTTGTTGTTGTCTAGGTTCAGATGTCATAATGCCCCTAGCCTATTCCACATGTCCCTACCCATCTCATCCACGGTGGCTTATGGTTGGTTGACGTCGTGTGTTGTCATGGACGTAGTGGTAAGAATAATTCCACTATAATAGACGTAGAGTGTTAACTTAAAGTAAGTTGAGATTTACACACAAGATTTTAGCTAGGGCAGATGAGTTTCACTAGAAGTTCAACTTTTTAACATCGGTCCTTGTCTAGGGCAGTGATTCCCATAATCCCAGGCCGTGGATCAAATGATACTGGGCGGCCCCAGAATTTTTTTTTTTCCTCTTTTTATTTGATGCGTTGTATTTCTCTCGGGATTGTCCGATTTTTTCATGGACGCGAGGTTAACAGGGAGCGGAGTGGCTGCGAGCTGCAGTGGCCATAGGAGTATTCATGGGGGGGGGGTGGGGGGGGGCAAGGGGGGCGTTTGCCCCCTCCCCTACATTTTGAAAAAATGGCATATAAGAGGGGGGCATCTCCCTCCCCCCCCCCTTACATTTAAAAAAAAAATGTCATAAAATTGTTATTTGCCCCCCCCCCCACTGGAAAATTTTTGCCCCCCCCCCCTTGAAAAATTCTTAGCGACGCCCATGGCAGTGGCACTGTGTTTCAAAAAGATATAAAATATAAAAAAAATAGCCCCCACCTCCCTGCCCCCACTCTAAACGGGACGCCGTAAAATTTTCAAAAGTTGACCGGTCCGTGGCGAGAAAAAAAGTTGGCAATAGTTTATATGTGTACCCTAGTAGGTGACAACAACAATCAAGAACACGTTGTTAGACAACACAAAACTTTATTTACATATAAACGTATGATGGTTATTCTCTGTATCATTAAAAATATCTCCTTTCTCTCTTCCCGAAATCTCTTCCCTTCTCTATCTAATTCTGCAAGGGCCTGCCCATATTTCCATGCTCTTGGTCCATTTACCGGCTGACGTTTTATGAAAGTCGAAAATCCCAGCAATCTTATAGAAGGATGGAGAGATGATTGCATTTATTTTGAACCTTTTTTTCGATATAAAGAGAAGTAGATTCACATACTTTGTATCTAATTGAACACAAAAATCTAATTCTCGAAGTTGTATTTTATTATAGTTTATTTTTCAAATCAGTCTTCTTCTTCTTCTATCCCTTAACCCGTGGATGGGTCGTTGGGGCACCGTTGTTGACTGAAAACTAGTAGGTTTTCAGTCATGGTGTATCTGGGGCAGGAAATGCTTGGCGGCGCCCAACCCTCTCCAAGCTTGACCACAGCCGGTTTCCTCCTTATCGGTGGCCCGCCTTGATCACGGACACGTAGCCGTTGGGTTCTCATTTGATCTCGTCCGCCCTGGCCGGTGACTTCAATTTGGAAGTTCATACGCCCAGTGGTGCCGTGTCAGCACCACCCCCTCCACGCGGTTTAGCCGGTCAGCTGAGACCGTTGCCCGGGGTGTGGCGCGGGGGGGGGCACACGTGAGAGATTCAAGAGATGAGCGAGGACCAGTGAGCTTGACCACCCGAGGGTGCAGCTGTCAGAGCATCAAAGGTACTACCTCTGCCCAGAGCCCTCTATATACCCTATATACAAATATGTCTACCTATGTTTAATTATATATAGTCCCACACAAAATAATTAAATACGTAAATAGTACTAGCTTATGAAATATGGACGAATAATAAAAACCAATAAATGCAAGAAAATCAAACGAACTTCAAAACACCGATAAATATAACTTTGATCTTTAGTCTAATTATTTGATTGAAAATAATACATTTCTACTTGGAAAACATTTAAGAAATCATTATTTGAAAATATAGATAAAACAATTGAGGCATATATATTAACAAGCCATTAAATAATATTTCTGAAAAGTTTTAAGGTTGCCAACGTACATTAATGTCAAATAATCTATTTTAAAATTTCAATTTATAAAATTAAAACTGTCTATTAAATATATATATATATATATATATATATATATATATATATATATATATATATGACATAATTCTATAATGTAATGGTCCTGTCAGATTTTAATGTGTACTGTTTAGTTTGTAACATTATATACATTTTTATTTATGTCCGAATGTTAAAATGGTCCTAAAAATAAGATACAAAAACCCTAGCAACAGCCCCACCCTTGTTGATTTTCAGCAGACAGAGACAGACCAGTATAACTCTCAACAGCTTTTCTGACTGATAAAGTGTCTAATGTTATTTTACTCATATGGTTGTATCTAGCCCTCTGATAAACAACTGGAAGCAATATCTGAAACAAAAATTAATAAATGAAATTTTTGTTTTATAATTGTCAGTAAATGCACATCAATACTTGAGAAACATTTTAGAAACATCACTGAGCAAATTTCATTCTCAAGTAGTTTTTTTGAAAAGTTTACACGTAGTTAAAATCTATGCATAAGAAATAACGCATTAACCTGTTTTATAAAGTTAAAAAGCTGCCCTGCAGATGGTCTTTCTTCCTCGTCTACCTTCAACATCTCAGAAATTAAATTTCTTATGTTGAAATTAGTATTTAATGGCAAAGGTGGAATCTAGCAATGAAGACAATAACATTTATATAGTTTATCAATATTTGTTACACAAAAAAATAGTTCTATCTTGATGGGCTATATTAAACAAATTTAGTAATATAATAAACTAGCTGTACCATGCAAAACCTTTGCACAGATTTATATCTCCTTAGGCTTGATCGGTAGGCTAGGTTATTTTTGGTTTTGGGCAGATCCGATTTTTTCATGATTGTATTTTAAACTGGAATACTGTTGATCCATTCTTTTTCTTTAAATTTAACGCAGAGCCCAAATCGCCAGTATTATATTAAATAATTAATCAAAGAATATTTATTTAACATAACTTGCCCTTCTTTACATACATACAATGAAAAAGTTAGACCTGCTATTATAAAACAACGATACAACATTTCTTTGTTCTTTATATTTTTAAATAAAAAGATAATGCTCAATCAACCTACTTGTCCTGTAAGGATAGGTCTTATATTAGGAAATCTGAATGGGGGCGCACGTGAGAATACTTGATGAAACACACACCCCAAGCTCCATACATCAGCCTGTTTGAAAAAAAAAACATCATAGAAAAGACAAAAGTATTTCATTTTCTCATGAAAGAAAATTGCTTGATACAGGGCTGTTACATGCAATATACAGGGCTGTTACATGCAATATACAGGGCTGTTACATGCAATATACAGGGCTGTTACATGCAATATACAGGGCTGTTACATGCAATATACAGGGCTGTAGATTAATCGTGTGAGGCTGTGAGTGAATGTGTGTGTTTGTGAATCTTGCTTATGTGTGTGAATGTATGTATGTATCTATTTATCTGTCTATCTGTTGGTCTGTCTGTATATGTCTATCTCTTTGTTTTTCTATCTTTCTATTTTTCTATGTATCAGTTTTTCTATCTTTTTTTCAGTCTCTCTGTTTATCCGCATATCTATCATCTATCATATATATCTATATATATCTATATCTATATCTATATCTATATATATAGGGGAGAGTTGCCCCAAATGGAACACTTAAGCAAAAGTGCTGCTAATTCATATTTTTATTAAGAGTTTTTTAATCTTAAAGGTGCCAAAAAGAACCTATACCATTAATGCAAGAATCCACACCAAACATCTGGCATTAAGTAGTGGTCAACCTGTGATATAAGTGAAAATAGGTGACCACTGAAAATTCCATTCAAGGCAACTGGTTGCCTTTAATGGAACACCTAGTTTCCTTAATTGGAACATCCCAAATCATGGTAGCCCTAATTGGAACAGTTAGTTAGAAGCCATAAAATAAAACTTGTTTTAAATACTTAGCAAATATAAGCCATTTTAATTGTTATTTGTAACTTTATGATAACATTACTTTTAACTGCAATCTTTTATGGTGATTGTTCTCATATAGATAAACAAAAACAAAGATTAACATATTCTTAACTTAGTATATCATTAAAAAACAACTGAGATTACTAACAAGCAGTCTCTACAGTAACTGCCAAAATCAACTCTACTCTACAAAGAAACCACTAAAATCAAAGTTAAACTTATGTAGACCACGATGAACTGTTGGGTCTGGTAAGAGAGTGACTATATCAACTTCATCAACATCATCAGTGGCTTGATGTTCTGGCAAGGAGTCGATGAATGTTCTTTGACGTTTACTTAGAAAATGTACTTCCCATGTCCTGTCTTGCTTTTTTGTAGTGATGTAACCAACGTGACATTTTATCTTTTTCGATGGGTAAGTGTATTTTACCAGAACCCAACTGCCTTGCTGAAGAACAGGAACAGGTTGCATCAGTGTTGTCTTACTGCATGTTGCCACTTGTTCAGATGGTTTTGACTTTTTCAATGACTCTATCAGACAGGATGCAATCTTTTTCTTATTAGCAGGTGTTGATCCGAGTCAATTCTTGTATGGCGAGCTTGTTAGATCTGCAGCATGTGAAACTCGAGACTTTCGTTTAATAGTTTTTTTCTTCAAATCAATGACAGGCAATGGCGAAATGTCTTTAACACGAACACCTTTTGATAATGAAGTGATCAATGGAGTAGCTTCAGACATTCCCAATTGTTTTGAGTCAATGTCATCCGTTCCCTGTGTAGGTGTCCCAGGAACACAGATTGCTGCATCTTGCTGTTGATGAATTTCAGCTTGTACGATTATAGTAACTGCAAATAATAAGCATATAGGTTATTTATGTCAATAAATATAGGCTAAATATAGGCATTAAATAGGCTTTAATAAGATGATTTAATATATCTCTTACAAGGGGGTTCACTGGAAATGGCAGGTTTCACTGTCTCAGTCACTGTTGTACTGGAAAAGGGCCTGCTTACAAAAGGATTTGTAACAGGGCTTGCTACTGGTAGCTCTACATGTAGGCCTATATCTGATTGTGGAACAATCTTCACAGATGACTGTGGACTGCTGACATCAGTAAAAGCTGCAGCTAAAAAATCTGCATCAGAAAATACGTTATAATCCAGTGGCCACAGTCCAGTGGCCTTAAATCCACTGACAGCTGTGCCAACTGTAGCTGCTCTACCATAGGATTCTCCAAACAGTTCTGCGACTTGCCATGTTGTTGCTGCCTGACCGACATGTCCTCGTATCCACTTCCTCATTGCATCATCATAGTATCTTGCTAATGGTCCAAAAAAAGATACATCAAGTGGCTGAAGACGATGAGTGGTGTGAGGTGGAAGTGACACCATACGTACTCCAGAATCACGAGCAAGCTCAATAGCAGCAAGATTTTTGGCATGAGTAACATGGCCATCAAGAATTAGCACAACTTTTGAGTCTTTTGTTGGCTTGACTGTGTGGATGAAATGCTTCAGCCATTCCACAAACCCTTCATTGCTCATCCACCCCTTCTCTTGAGTGCTGAATACAGTTCCAGCAGGTGCTCCATGTGTCATCTCAAATTTCATGCGTTTCCGTTTGTATATTAGCATAGGTGGTAAATACCATCCAGTCGCTGAAATGCAAACAACACAAGTAACTGACTCACCCCGTTCATTACTAGTCATAGCCCCAACCCGTCGCTTGCCTCTCTGTGCAAGTACTTTTGATTGTCCATCTTGGACGGTGGACAAGCTGGTTTCATCCATGTTAAACAGTCTGTCCGGTGTTAACTTTTCTTCATCATAAACACGCTCTAGCAACTTAAAGAATGAGTGCACTCGTTCTCTGTTAAAGCCTTGAGCTCGGGCCATTGATGTTCCTTCTGGCTCTCGCAATGTCAGCTCAGGATGCCTTTTCATGAACCCATAGTACCATTTTTTACCTGCCAGTTTTTCTTCTTTGTTAAAACAGTGTTGCAGAGCATTAGCCTCTGCCAGTTCAAAGGCCAGACGTCTTAGATCATCAATGCGTAAACCAAAATACATTGCTTCAAGAGAAAGACAATGATTTACTAATTCTCTTTCATGTTCTTTTGTAAAAACACATTCATGTCCATGTTGTTTAACATTACCATTGGCAAATTTATTTTTCCTTGTCACATGACGCGACAGTGTCGACTTTGGGAGGCCATACGTTTCTGCTGCCTTGTTAAGGCCAATGTCACCCCGCTGCACCGCAGAAACAGCCCAATCCAAATCTTCTGAACTCCATTTGCTGCAGACACGCTTCATCTGAGAAATAAAAATAGCATAGTATTTTACTTTTTACAGAGAATGATCCGGAGATTATATTACTCTAGATATTTTATATAGTCTAGGTTACGAACACTCATATTTTAATTAGTTTCCCTGATTGGAACACATGGCACATTTTGTTCCAATCAAGGCAACATCACTGTTCCAATCAGGGCAACTACGACCTACTTTTGTTTGCCATCGTGTAGTTCAGACACTGATCAACAAACTCCTATTATCGCTCACAGACTGACAAGAAGTATCAACAAGCATTGTGTAACACAAATATAGTTTGTTTATTTATTAAGGTTTCTTACCTTTGCACTCGCTACTTTGGTTGTCCAAAGATAGATGAACCTTCGCCGAAACCTATTTCCTTCGATATCTTTAAACAAAATTACAAAATGACAACTGTTACTCGCTCAATTGATAATATCCGGTACGAACCGCACTACTAACGTTGAAAAAATCGACAATAATGTATTTATGCGCCAATAATTCAGTGTTCCATTCAAGGCACTGTTCCATTTGGGGCAACTCTCCCCTATATATATATATATATATATATATATACACACACACATAGAGAGAGAGAGAGAGAGAGAGAGAGAGAGATACATAAGCTTTTTACTGATATTTGAAATCACTTCTATAATAAAACAATTGCATATCTATTGAAATATAGTAAACAAAGGTTTTCCTAGGGTTAAAAATAAATAAATAATAGGAGATTCATAATATGGTAAGTTGTAATTTTTTTTACAATTTTGAAAATATTAAACAAAGTCACCCATAAACAAATAAACAAGTAATTAATGACAACTATTTTATTGAGAATAAAATTATTCAGTTGTCACTGACTTGAGCTCATTCCTTTCCGACTTCAAGGGATATGGAAAAAAAAAATAAGAGGGTTGTTAAGCAAAAATTCTCCATAACGTCAACCGAGAATGAAAGATCTTACCTTATTAGTATATCGCTCTCCTTCCAATGCCTGAGGGCTCATGTAACATGGTGTCCCAGCTTGCGTCCCTGCACTTTGATAGGTGTATTCCTGTTCCCTGTAAATTTTTTATTAAAATTTTTTTTTTTTTCTACTAGCAATAAGTATGTGTTGACCCAAACACCATCAAATGGCCCTACAGAAAGCTGTAGTGGATTACGCTAAGAACTGATTGAATTAATAATACAACTAATACAAATTTAGAACTAAACTATTCGATAAACTTTCATTGCAGTCTTCGGCCTTAGGATGTGTAAAGCTATGTTTGAGCCACTATAAACCACTCATGGCACGGGTTTTATGGTGCCCTTCTTTCATCCCCACCATAGCCGATAGTGCAATGGCACTGGAGACACCACGGGAGACATGTTTGAGCCAGATCGTTTGCTTTGGGCTACGAGGTTTCTCTCTGCTATGTTTGAGCCACACCTGTGTGCTGTGAGCTACGAATTTAACTCTCTGATATATTTGAGTCACACACACACACACACACACCTGCATGGTCATCGCACTATCGATGTCCATGATGGGAAAGAAAGAAGACCACTCCAAAAAACTACCCCATATGTGGGATGCCTGAGATAATATATACTATCCATTGGCGGACTTGCAAAAAAAAAAAAGATAAATATGAATAAAAAAAACTCTGTATCAGCTCAACTTACCTTGCTAGGCCGAGGTCGCTCACTTTGATGTTGTCGTCTTCATTCAGTAGAATGTTGTCGGGTTTGATGTCTCTGTGCATTAAATGTTCTTGGTGCAAATACTAAAATGAAATATATAAAATCATTATTTAAAATGGACTCTGATATACAAAAAAAAATCAGTCTCAAAAAATAATAAAGTACAGTCGATCCTGCTTAACTGGGACACATCGGGACCGAGGCTTTTTGTCCCAATTAAGCGGCTGTCTCAATTAAAAATACAAATTTACTATTGGCTTCTTGGTTTGGTTTCTTTGAGATTTGTCCCATATAAACTGCTGTCCCAACTAAACGGTGTCCCAATTAAGCGGAATCCACTATATTTACATTTTTTGAAAAAAAAAATCATTAGCAATAACAATAGATTGGAATATAACCGTGATCGCATCAGCCATTTGAGCAAGCCAGTTTAATGCACGTTTTTCTCCGATGACTACTCTTTGTATCTCTTTAGTCAGAGTTCCACGTCCACAATACTCCAAAAGTAAACAAAACAAGTTGCCTTCTACGTAAGACGCACTGCAGCACTGAACTAAGTGTGGATGTCGAAGGCGCATCATAGTGTTACCTTCTCTCTGTGCTTCTTCAGAGCTGGTTGCCTTAAGTTGTACCACCTTTAGCGCATACTGGAAAAGAAAATGTATTAGCTCTAAATTTATTATCAGTTTATCTAAATTGCAAGAATATTATATCATTTTTAGATGGTCACGGATTTCATCTTCATTTTCACAGCTAAAATTATAATCCCTTTTATAATTATTTAATAAGTATGCATTTGTAAAAAAAAGTAAGACATATTTAGAATAGCCGGAATACATTTTGAAATGATTTTCGTCGTTTTATTTACGAAACATTCTGAATAAATTTCAAGCTATTAGATTGTGTCTTAACAAAAATAAACGGTTCACTACTTCTACAATTGTTAAAATACTTATTGACTTATCAGGGGGAAAAAGTTGACCGTGAAGTGTTTGCCCTCGACTGTGAACGTGAAGATCTCAGGATCGATTCTCACAGTGAGGGTCGTTATTTTCAAATCTCATGCCCTCAAGCTCATCCATCTTAAATTCTGTATCTGACAAGCAAAATATATACCGCGCGTTTTTAATAAGGTTTCAAGTCTTAAAACACAGCATACCTCTCTTTCCCCTCGCCCACAGTAATGATATAAAAAAAGCACAATATTTTTTTTTAATTTATCATAACTTGCGAATTGCTTATAGATATACCTAAATCGTCACCACATGACGGACGACATCGCTGTCCTAATAATATCACCGTTCTTTTAAGTAGCAATATTTTATCAACATTTAATAACACAAAAAATGCACAATTCGTTTTTTTTTTATTTTACTCAAACTAATCTCAACATGGGATCGCACTTTCTCGTCAGAAAGCATAAATTGCTGATAAAATGAACGATGTGGAAAAATATATGCCTGGTTTAGCTAAGTTGACCAAAACTAATTTCGCATAATGCTACGAATGCATATTAAAACATAAATATTTTTTTCTCACCTCTTCACCGTTTATGTATCTCAACCGATAAACAATTCCAAAAGCTCCTTTTCCAAGTGTGGATAGAATTTCAGATGACATTTTAATGGTAGAATTTTTCCCAGCTAATAGATTAGATTTATAAAATTTAATACTGGAATAAGATGTAGATTCCTTTTAACATTCTTAAAAAAAAAAATACAAATGGTTTAGAGAAGTTAGCGATTAATACAGAATATCAAGAAACATGTATGCATTACTAATTTAAGACTTTTGACTTCAGTAGTTTTATATGTTTCTAAACTATCTAGGTTTTTCTTATGTTATCTAAACACTGGATTTCTTGGAAACTTTACCATTGTGACGGCGCTCTTCGTTTGAAGAAATGAAACCAAAAATAAAATTTACCGTCCGTGACTCACATCTCCACACCCTAAAACTGGGGCGGGAAAAGGCATACGCCATTAAAATAATCCTGTACCTATAACCATGGGCGTCGCTAGGAATTTTTCCATGGGGGGGGGGCAAAAATTTTCCAGGGGGGGGCAAATAACAACTTTATGACATTTTTTTTAAATGTAGGGGGGGGGGAGCAAATGCCCCTCCCCTTGCCCCCCCCCCGCCCATGAATACGCCCATCCCTATAACTGTTCGTTGATAGGTCATATAGTATATTTCATGTCATACTCAATAATATTACAAAGAAAATTCACTTATTGACTGTATAACCAAACAAACAAATGGATTTTATTTCGTTGGAATATGCAATACAAAGAGAATTAACCATTTACTTATAGTCTCCCTTATCTAAAGAAATGATTATATATATATCTCAAAATGTTCAACTCTATTTCTTCAATTATTTTAAACATGAATAATCTAATTATCCAGCCGGTTCTGCTATTGCCGACTTTCTCAAATATTTAATATATATCAACAAATGCATTAAATAAATCTATTGTATCTTGTCTCTTTTACTAGTTTATAAATTTACATCAACATATACTGTATACAACTGATGTAGTTGAAAAAAAAAAAATCACAATCTTTCTTTTCAAGCATAGACTCCATGTTATAAGAAATAAAATAAAATGTATTGTATTTAAAACATTGGTATAATGTCAAAGATTAAACACATAAAAAAGGAATGTAAAATATACCATAATAAGAAACTAACAAATGATAACGTTAACACTCACACGTGCTGCTACAACTGTGCTGTAAATGTAAGAATCTGTAGGTTGATTTCCATGACAATGTCAGGTTCCCTTTTCTCAGTAAAAAATCGGATTTTTCCAAAACTGACATTGTTTACGTTTTTTAAACTGTAGCACTCGTCCCTGTTATGTCTAAATAAATGGAGCTGAGGGGGAAGTCGGGGAGGTGTGGGGAGCTATGATTGTTATCTTGCATTGTGCTGTGGAATACGAAGTTAAGTCTCGGCTATGTAAAATTTTCCATTGTGTTTATCAATGAATTACGTATAAATACATTAGTTTAAGTATAATTTGTTCAATTTAGTACTAAGTAAACGGAGTTAATTAATTTTTTTTTTTTTTTAATTTGCAAAGTCAAAAATTAACAAAAAAAAAAACCAAAAAAAAAACAATAATGGTAACGAAATATTTCAAAAGAATAATAATAGACAACCCATTTTGTTGAAATTAATGATAATACAGTCTTTGGAAAAGAATTTCATTGGGAAAGTAAAGACAGCAAAGTCACAAATCTATTTTAGAGCTAACATATATTTTTTTTTTCTAATTTCTCTTCGTTAACTTTCTCACAGTTCAAATAATTATAATCATTTACAAATAATGATGTCTAGCAAAGAATTATCTATGTCTTCGATTTACATTTCAGATTGGTAGCATTTTTAGATATGAAAAATAAAATATTTGTGTAAAATGGTTGTATAAAATTGTTTATTAAAGGTTGTTTGTCTTGTAATAGCCTAAGGCCTATTGCCTAGAATATGTGTTTAATTTTTCCTAGCATTTTCTTTTTAATAATAAACTATGCATACATTGAATGGGAATTCCCTTTATTACAAACGGTATATTTTTAGCTTTTAGACAGACTGGTGAATATAATTAAATAAGGTGAGAATAGGTCTGTTATTTACTATAGGCGATTCTTACTATCATTACATTTATATCAAGCTAAACACCCGGTGAGAAAAGGTCTACGAAGTGGGGAAAAACCTTAAAGCCATAGAAGTGAGAGAGTGGAGGAAGAAGACCATGGATCGGGAAAAGTGGAGAAGAGAAGTATGGCAGGGTCAGGGCCAGGGATCCTAACTGGGCGCATTCTTCGTTGGAATTTTTTTTTAATTATTTAACTAAAGTAACTGTTTGCTCCAAGGCAAAATAAAAGGAAGAAACAGTCTTAATAACTAACAGCCGAGACAACTAATTTTCAAATCGTGACGCCTACTAAAGCAAGGGAAGAAATAAAAGAACGAGAAGCTGAAGTGCATTCCATAAAATTCTGCATTTTATAATCTTTTACATTTTTAGTGACTCAATTTAAATCGTCTTGAACCAAACTTTGAGAAAATAATTGTTGCAGCTATTTCTTCTTGTTTAACAATCATTGAACTGCTTTCAGTTTCAGTTTCAGTTTTGTTCTATTTTTGTAACTAGGTCGCTGATGTCATATATGTGTATCAACTATGCTTGGCGATGCCTGTGTTTTTCGTTGTGGTGTTTTTGAACGATTTCTTCTGATTCGCAATTATTAAAAGAAATCAAATACATTTTATTGTTAGCATGAATACAACGTTAGTTCTGTTTATAACTAGTGTGAACAAAATCGTTTGCTTTTACTCTTGAGAAAATTATCTGTTAAAATGCAAACCACAAAAACAATTATATTTGGAAAAAAGGGGCAGCAATTGATGAAACAATTATTTATTGTCCTCATGCTTAAATATTCATTTTAAGGTATACATTACAATGTTTTGACATATATCTTAATTTGAAAAGTATTGATACATATTGATTTAAAAAATAAAAAAAAAATTGAACTGTGTATATGAGTAAAGTAGATAATAACATTTAGTAGGTCATAGTATTCTTTCTAAACTATTAATACAACCTAGATTACTAAAACATTTCTTGGTATGTTCTTCAAAAAGTGCCAGCCTCATGCGGGGTATATAGGAAAATAAACAATTTTTTTATTCTCAGCTGTTCTATCATATATTATTAGTATTAATGTTATAATTCATTAGTGCATGATATTCATACATAGGTCAGTTTATCATGTTTTGATTAAAGATTTAGAGAAAATATTCAAGGCAAATCTGAATAATTAAGGTTCGGACTTGTGTCAATTGAGATCCCACGAGGGCCTTTCAGAATAAGAGAGACATACAAAAGGGCTTAAAATTGGGCTCTGTGGGACCCCTAAATAATTCGGATCCTTGGCGCGCGCCCACTGCGCACGTCCAGAAATACGCTTCTGACTGCGTTCTACGCTAAAGTAAAAAAAAAAATCCAGATACCATTTTAAATATACACAATGAAGGTGTGTACATATATGGCCAATGTTAACGTAAAGTATTTACAAACGCACTACTCTTCAGATTGTGTTTATAATATATATATATATATATATATATATATATGTATATATATATATATATATATATATATATATATATATATTATTTTGTAATACATTGAGTAAACTAATATATTTTAAGATGGGCGTGGTGAGATGGTAACTTTGACTGTTTACTCTGAACGAGAAATGACGTTTAAATTACCGTTACACATCTTGTATAGACTGCCTTGTAAAGAAAAACGAAATATTTAAGTTATGTAGCGATCACCTTTAGAAAAGTAATAAAATTAGGCCCTCATGTGATTTGTTGTTAAATGGAGCTTTCTATTACATCTAGATTTTAAAAAAAATTGCTAAAACATTTTCAGAAAAGTAGGTCAATTTAAAAAAAAAAAAATCCCGAATAACTTGTTTGTAAATGTTCACCAGACCAAGATTGCCAAAGTGGGCGTGGTATAGTCCGTTAATGGAAACACCATGTACAGGAATGCACATTTTTATTTATCATATTTCATTTGCTGGCCTGGGGTCCAGAAATCTTTCCTCCGTTTCAAAAGGTTATTGATCTATTTTTAACAAATCTCTAGATTATTTACTCATCCCGCAGACATTTTTGTGTTCAACCACTTTACTCATCCCGCAGACATTTTTGTGTTCAACCACTTTACTCATCCTGCAGACATTTTTGTGTTCAACCACTTTACTCATCCCGCAGACATTTTTGTGTTCAACCACTTTACTCATCCCGCAGACATTTTTGTGTTCAACCACAATTTTTTTTTTTTAAGTAGGCCTTTCTGCTATATTCACTGCTGAAAATTCGAATTAATGTAAATATGTAAACATAAAATTAAAAAAAAAAGGTATGTCGTAATGATTTTCGTAAAGGTTATGGGAATTCCCAGTATTATTTGTACATCAGAAATACCCAAGTAATTACAAAATATTATATTGTTTGAACTTAACTTTTTTCTGCATTGATTAATAATTAAACATTTATGGTGTTATTGTAAAAAATAGTTAACTATAAAACATGGTTATGTACTAAAGACCACACTTTACAACTTCAAAACTGTTACAAGAATTTATTGGTAAGTATAACTAATGTTATGTTTTGGAAAATGATAAAAAAAAAGATGATACTGTTTGTTCGAAATTATCATTTCTCCCCATAGAGAAGTGACGAGGCAGAGATATATTTGTAATATATATTTTTCTTTACATTAAACATTGTTTATATGTTGATTAGCAATACTTTTTTTTTCATTTTTAACAAGTAAACTTTCGAAACGCATCTTTACCAATGGTAAATAAACAACAATATTCAAATCAAGTAATGTATCAAGTAATGTATAAGTAATGTATCAAGATATGTAGAAAGTAATGTAGCAAGTATTGTATCATGTTATGTAGTAAGTAATGTAGCAAGTAATAGTTACCCCACTACATCCTTTAAGTGTATTGATTTTTATTTATCATATTGAAAGTCAATAGTAAAAATATTTAGCTAAGACACCATGTATGTCAGAAATAGTAATTATTTTCTACACTGATACGATGAAATAGTTCAAATATGTTCACGTAAGGTCTTCAAAATCCTACTAATCTTAATTTTTTAACAGGTAGATCAGTTTTCTTTGTATTCTTGCTTAGCGGCTACTATTAACATTCAATTCTGATAGATATTCTATATACTGCTGAGGTACAATTTAGTAAAAAAAAAAAACAAAATAATTTTATTGATGAAAATTACATAAGTGAAATCAATATTTTTTTTTACAAATTTGAATGAGATATACATTTCTTTATATTTTTAGTATTATTTTTAATATCTTTTATCTTACATAATTATCATTTATCACCTCAAAATATATAAACAAATCTTTTCTTCCTAGGGAAAAACAAAATGAAGTCGATTGATCCCAGAAAATCTGAACTGAAAATTGCAACTTGGAATATTCGAACAATTCCGAAATCTGACACAAATGTTCATTTTATGAAGATCTTTCATCAGCTGTCTTGTATGAACATAGACATCGCCTTCTTGCAGGAGACAAGACTAACGCCTGAAAGAATTCACCGTTGTGACAAGTACACGGTTCGCTGGAGCGGTCATAGAGATAATCGCCGGACACAGGGCGTTGCCGTCGTGGTCAAAAACGAACTTTGTGAAAGTGTTGATGTTTTGATACACTCCGAAGGGTTGATGGAGTGCCGTCTTTTGACCTCAAGTGGCTACATTTATTTCTTTAACGTGTATGGATATTTAGAAAATTGTGAAAGGGAACTGTTAGAAAAGTTCTACAATGAGCTTGAACTCGTCATTAGCAAAGTTCCCAAGTCAGAACAAATGTACCTGGTAGGTGACTTCAATGCGCATGTCGGGGCAAATAATCGGAAGTGGCCGGTTTGTCTCGGGAAATATGGCGTTGGTATGAAAAACAGAAATGGAGGATTTTTGCTAGATTTCTGTACAAGACAAAACCTGTGCATCACTAATACTTACTTTAATGTCAAAGAGAAAGAAAAAATTACATTTGTAGGGAAATCTGAGACTCAAATAGATTTTGTCATTGCCAGGAAGTCAGACATGGAATATGTACAGGAAACTAGGTCATATGATTCAGATTCGATAAGGAAAATATCTGACCATCTACCGGTAGTTAGCAAAATAAGTTTGAACAATAATAGGTCAATGAACCAAATTGAACACACGTTACATTTTTTATGCAGTTTTAAAACTAACGGTCTAAACCAAGCAATTCACGAATCAACAAGTTGCAATATTACAATAAACAGAGTTGTAAACTCAGTAAACAGAGATTTAAAGAGTTTTCACAAAGTTTTAAGTAAAGTTGGCAAATTCCCAAAAGATTTTAATTGCAAAATAAAAAAAGTGGGAAAATAAAATTTAAATTAAGTTTTTAGAAACTTAAGAAAGAAAAAAAAAATCGTTCATATTGTATTTAAAACTAATTTATTGCACACAAACAAAAGGACATGACTTCATTATGTATCAAAAGATTTTTATTTATATAGACATACAATGTGACAAACGCAAGTTAGTGATTAACATAAATGTGAACGTTTGTTTTCTATAGACCTGTACGATAAGTTTACTTTGTCGTTTTGGAAGAGAAAAACCCAGAAAAAAAGTTTTATTCCTAATTAAAATTTCACTGATGACATTGAGTTACTTCAACTATTTTCATTATACTTTTTTATGATTTACTGATTGGTTAAATCTGGTAAACTATATTATACCGTGTAACTATGTTATAAAATGCGTATGTTTTCTTGTGACCATTTTTCCATATGTCAGGTTTTGGTAATATACTACAGTACAGTGTATAGGATGTTATCACAGTATAGCAAATATTGTCGTGTAAAGCTAAGTTTTTGTGTGTGAAGTCCCTCTAAGGATGAGATGAAATGGGACGGGAGATATATCGGGAATTTGGGCCAAGACCTGAAAAATGTCATTGGTGGTCCTCACCGGAGATCGAATCTGGTACTTTTAGGTCGACAGTCGAGCGTTCTACGTTACGACCACCCGTCCCCTGAAAAAAAAACGCCCACCTAAATGGGACAATTTTTAGATATTGTTTTGTAGAATGCTTCATTAGTTGGTAAAACAAGTACAGTAATTCTTTTTTGTTACGATTGAGTATTTCTTCTACTAGTCCACTATTTCTTAGCTTTTGTGGTTAATACAACTTTTTAAATTTGTTAAAGCAATTTATGTGATATTATATACTGTAATAAAATGTATTTATTATGTTATACATTTTTAACACACACACACACACACATATATATATATATATATAGTGATACTATATTATATTTTTCATTGCAAAAGCAAAATGTAAATTCGAATTAACAACTATGGGTAGCCTACAAAATCTATCCCTGTTTTCTGTTAGAAATGACGTACATAATTAAAAAAAAACAATTTTAGCACATGATTAAGTTAATTTTATGAAATGTAGATCGGAACTCCAACATTAAATAACTTTATTATCCTACTTATCACTTAGATGACGATAGTGCTCAAGTTATGATCAGAAAACATAAATACTTTTGATACATTGTAGCGTTGCGTACTAATAAAAATATAACAAACTGTACGTCTTCTTGTATACATTTTCTTTACTAAATAGCATGTTTTGTTATGTTTTTTTTTTTTTTGCAGTTGTTACGTGTTGGTTTAAGTGCCACTTCTACTGTGTATTTAGTATCTTGTCTGCTTAGGATTCTTTCACTCTGTAGCCACTCGTTTTATTATAGATATGTCTAAATACAGAGGCTTTCAAACTCTGTACAGTATTATTGATAACAGAGGCACTTGGTTTCCGGGTATATGGTAATACCTATTACAAAAACAAAGAACATAAAATTCACTATAGTCTAACATCAATTTTATTCAATTACAATAACTTCATTATCAACTGAAACTCTACTTGTGACCACACTCGGCTCTATCTAGAAATCTGCTGTCCCCAAACTCTGTATACGCTCTTCCACGCCCCGTTTCGTAAAACGTTTCTATCATGCTTAGTCCGCCAACTTGATGAATTTGCTAATTACAAAAAACAATTAAAAGGTTAGCGCCCTTCGTCTGGTGATTTATCTATGTGTATGAATGTTAATTGGCGCTCTCCTAACTCTCGGAACAAAGGCAAAAGTAACAAAAGTTTAGTCCCTTAGGTAAATATGTTTAGTCCCTAAGGTATAATATGTTTAGTCCCTGAGGTAAATATGTTTAGTCCCTAAGTTATCATATGTTTAGTCCCTGAGGTAAATATGTTTAGTCCCTGAGGTAAATATGTTTAGTCCCTAAATTATCATATGTTTAGTCCCTAAGGTATCATATGTTTAGTCCCTAAGATATATATGTTTAGTCCCTAAGGTATCATATGTTTAGTCCCTAAGGTAAATATGTTAAGTCCCTAAGGTAAATATGTTTAGTCCCTAAGGTAAAAATGTTTAGTCCCTAAGGTAAATATGTTTAGTCCCTAAGGTATCATATGTTTAGTCCCTATAGTATCATATGTTTAGTCCCTATAGTATCATATGTTTAGTCCCCAGCTCGGGTCGCTGAAATTGTAAAGACTCCACCCCCCAAAGATTTAATCCTGAACTCTTGGTGTGACCCCTCAATGATTTATTTAATATAGTATCATATCTTCCGGACCTACATTCTAACCAATGTGTTAGATTCATGTTCTCCACAGCAGTAATATTGGAAATCGTCATGTATCACAATTAAATCAGTTTACTCACATAAATAAGTTCTGCAAAATAAGTTCTGATTAAACTTACACATAAAAACATTAATTTCAACTATTAGAATAAAACCCTTTGACTGTAAACTTATGTACTTGTCAAGTTTACGAGTTGATGTGTTTCAATGGTGTTTTCTTTTTTTATTACATTTACCGTAAAAATATGTGAAGTTCCCGTATCACTATAGGGTCAAAAGGGAAGTGATAAAGTGTAGAATAGTTTCTGTGACCTCGTCATATTAAGGGATTGTTCGCTTTTCGTCACTCAGCCACTCGGTTATGTGGTGATGGGGCAGAAAAACTCTCACCGCAGACGAGACTGAAATTGACATGAAGGCATCATGGGTAACGAAGGTTGGTTTTTGGACTCCATACTTTTTTTTGAAGCTTTAGACGTTATTTTTAGCTAGTTTAGATCCTGTTAAATAGAATTAAAGAAAAGTTAGTCGTTTTTGAGGCCATCTACCCGTGAAATATGTGATACCTACGTTGTAACCATAAATGTGTAGGCATAATGAATCGTATGGTTACATGTGTTATTTTTTTATATACCAATGCGGCTTTCGTGGGTAGTTATCCGATCCGTTATTCAAGCGACAGCCACATTTTAACTTCGATAGTGTATGTTGTACACAAGGTTGGGTTTTATAGGTAATTCTTTTGTTATTCGAATATCACATTACACAGAATTATCGACAAAATCAATCATAATTATATAAGAATGTTCATGCTAATAATCATTTAGATTTGTTTGTTTTTTTTGACACATCTATCGAGTAAAAAATCTGTAGAGACCATTAGTATAGTATAACTATTATTGAATTTAAAAGTAAAGTAGGTTATACACACACACTCAGATGGCACAAACACACATACACACACACATACATTATTATTGCCGATCTTTTTAACACTGACTAGATAAAGGAATAATATTGATTTTACAATTACCCTAATTGATCTCAATTTTATTTTATGACTGGTCAAGTAAAGGTACGCTACCATGTTTGTCAGTTATAGCTGTAAATCTTGTTTATAATCTTTTAAACTTAATCGCAATTCTTTTTTTAAAAAAAGATTTAAAACATGTCAACAACCTCACATCTGTTTATAATCTCTTTAGTGGATAAGAATATTTATGTCTTCGAAGTTGGTTTTGTCGGGATACTGTGTGTGTGTGTTGGGTGGGGCGCAGGGAGAACGGCGTGGGGTTAGTTGGCGTGATTGGATTGAATAGCGTGAGTTTGAAGTTGAAAGGTTAGACAGTAGAGACGTGAGTGATGAGTCCAAGTAGGTGACCGGTGTGTGACCAGTCTTACAACCCAAGATAAAAAAAACGGGGCGTATGATCGTGTAGTAAAGCACATGACTTCGATCTAAAGCAGAGGACATATGAATATTCAGGTCATGGGCTTTGGTGGGAATGAAAGAAGAGCACCATAGAAACCTCCCCATTAGTGATTTATAAGATGTAAGAGATGACATGTCATCTTTACAAGGGCTTAACGCATCCTTCTTAATAAAATATACCCAAGTTAGGGCCGTGTAAAAAAAAAAAGAAAACCCAAGATCAGGTCTATAGGTATTATTTTTTATAAAAAAAATATACTTTTATGTATAAATATACAAGTAGTATTTAATATAATGCAATAGTATCGTTTGTTTTTTTCAATATAAAAATAAAACTAACAATTAATCTCCATATTGCAATATTAATACAATTGTAAGCACACCAGCTAAATTAGTTTATTTAATACATGTAGTCATGGGCGTCGCTAGGAATTTTTCCAGGGGGGGGGGCAAAAATTTTCCAGGGGGGGCTGGCAAATAACAACTTTATGACATTTTTTTTAAATGTAAAGGGGGGGGGGGGAGCTAATGCCCCCCTCTGATATGACATTTTTTCAAAATGTAGGGGGGCAAATGCCCCCCCTTGCCCCCCCCCCCCATGAATACGCCCATGCATGTAATATGTGATTGGTGGACGACAAGAGACGAAGTGGCGTTGTAACTGATTGTAGTGGGACGACAACAAGCGAATTTCTGTAAGGTAAAGAAAGGACTTTTATTCTAAGTGACACTATGTTAGTTCACGAGTGTAAGTGTAAGTACTTAGTTAACATTATTGTTTGTCTAGATTGTACTATTATTATTATTATTACTCCACATTTCTCTTGTACATTTTAGGTAATAAGCCTATGATATTGTGTTTTCATGAATAATGTTTTTGAGTTATCATATTACTAACAGCTTGGTGTTTGTATAAAGTGACTGACAGAAGCAGAGGCGTAGTGAAGGGTGGGCGATGTGGGGGGGGGCATCATGCCCCGGGCGCTACTCACAAAGGGGCGCCTAATGGTATATTTTGCATATAATATTATATGGTTTCCGAATTGGGGCGGGCGCTAAAAATGTATTAAAAAGGTATTGTGCCCCGGGCGCGAGTTCAGCTCGCTACGGCACTGGACAGACGCTGGACCATCACTGTTTTTTTTACTTAAAAGATTGTAATTTATTTTGAAGAAGTTGACATTTGCATATTATCATAAACCCACATCCTATAAAAAAAAACAACAACCTAAGACTGTCGGTCTCGTGAAAAGTTGGACACAAATACGCAAGTGGTTCACAAGAGGTCAGATGGGCATGTCGGCCTGACATGACCTTATTGTTGTATATGAACAGATGACTGTCGCGATTAGTTTCCTGTTTCTATTGTGCTGTTGTTCTTTTCAGAACACCACGTAACACTGTGGATCTATATTAATATAACCTTATTTGCATAAGGTTGAAAGGGTATAACTATAAAAAAACAAAGTATTAAAATTAATGAGATATTTATGGGACTATTTCAACAGTAAGTAAAGGAAGTCGTTTTTAAAGGCCGCATATATACAAAAGAAGTGGAATCTACGGTTGAATAAGTTATTTACATCTAAAAGTCTTTCATATGTTCGCATTCATAAATCCTGTTCCCATGCTTTACTTATCGTACAGTGTATACCTCAACACTAACTGGAATCATTTTTCTTTTATCACTATTGAACAAAGGAAAACAATTCTTTTTTATGTTTGGAAAGTTTGCGTTGCGATCTACACACCTTCTGGTATAAGTTAAATATAAGTAAGTATTTCGAAATTCTAAGACGCAATTCAAACTGGTTATGTCTATGATTAAAGCCCAAGAGCTAATAGTATTGCATAAAAATCACTAGGCTAAAATGTTGTAGTTAGCAAGCTTTTTATTACACCAAATTTTTTTTTCTTCAAGTTAACACAGAAGTGGTTTTAATAAATCGTTAGTTTTAATTGTTGGTTGTGTTTTCTTTTTTTTTTGTTTTTTTATTGTTATTCAATACTTAAAATACAACCAAACTGTATATTTCCTCAGCTCTGATTGTGTTAGTGTTAAATGAAGAAGTCAACAACGATTGGATAGATTTTTATCGTTTCTATAATACATTCAATATTATAGTTGGATACAGGTGGCTAATTGAATTATGAATACATGCTAGTCACGCTGATTCACGGTCCTATTCATATGCAAAGTATTTTTAAAATATTTTGAAGGTTAAAAAAAAACGAATTTCTTTATTTTTTACTGTTTTTTTCTTATATATTTCTTTCAAACTCTAATATTTCGAAGTGATTGTATTTTAAGTTGGATTGAATTGCGTATTTATTTTTATTAAAATAATATCTGACATATATCATTACAATCAGTATTATTAATGTAAACATGTACTATTGAAGCGAACGTGGTGGAAGATTTAAAAATAATAAATCATCTTACGTAATACAAATCGTTATTTTTGAGGAAACTTAATAAGTTAAAAATAGAATAAGTTTTCCACAATTCAGAACACTCACTGTAGTATTGCATCATTGGACAAGCTTTAAAAGGTTGGAACATTTCAAATGACAAAATTTTGGCACTTTGACTTTGTTTTGATACTATTTCAAGAAACACAGATATACATTCAGGTGCTTGTACCCTGCTGGAGAAATTAATTGGAAAATATTATACACAGCCTGTCTACACTATGTTCATGAAGGGATTTTATCCCATGTTTACAAAACATGTTAGGAGCATCTTCTGGTCCAGAGATTAAGTTGTTTCAACGATTTCGTGATCAGGGTAGTAAACTTAATTCTGAATCATGGCATTAAACTGATGTATATCTCAAAGTTAATGGTTCGTTGGTACCATCAGCAGTAGAATTTGCTGTAAATATGCTACACGGAACAAAACAACCTCACGACGATTAGAAAAAATTTTTGCAACTCTCGATAATTTTTTTTAGGAGAAACTCCTCCAGGCCAAAGCGGAATAACTTTCCTGTACTCCTGGCAATATGCACCATGCACGATGGATGGCGAAAGCACTGTACTATTATAAACATTTATTTATTTATTTGTTTCGACATCAATTAATTTGACAAAAAAATGAAGAAAAAAATCTTCTACGAATTTCGATTTTTTAAATTTCGACTTACATAGAACATTAGTTTTAGGCTCCCATCTCTTTATTGGCTCCTCACAATGACGAGACTTTGATTTGCAGGACATTTATTGTATTTAACTGAAGACCTGGTGAGTCTCTCTTTTTTTCTGCAACGATGTTGATAAACAAACTAAAGAAAAAAATGTTGATTGCACCTGAAAAGCCAGCCTAAAAAACAGGAAAAAAGGCTTGAAGACAAATGATTAATTGATAAAATTGTAAGCATGAACTTACATGACTTTGTAACAGAGAGATCAAAATACGTATTTGAAATGCTAGGAATAAATTGGACATTCATGAAAAAAATCACCCAGACAAGTGGAGTACAGCAACTGAATGCCGGGAAGCACATATAATTGTTAATTCTATGCAAGTTGAAAATGATACAGCCGAAAGAGGGGTAAAACTCATTTCAGATTTTGCACAAGTTTTAAGAAAAGATGCAACTCAATTGCAATATATTTTGCAAACCGTGAAAGAACATTGATGTCAGAGTCCACATATGCGGAAGTCTACAATTGTGAACGCATTAGTGAAAAAAACGAACAATCAACTAGTGAACATTCTGAAATCAAATATTGAATATAATCATAGAAATAACACTTAATTTGAATAACATAATTACAACTTGGTATTAGAAAAAAATTAAAATGCATTCTTTTTATTCTTTTGTTCACCATTAAATCTGATAATTTCAAGTTCATTGAGCAACCCCTAAATATAAAAATATCTTAATGATATTTTGCAGAGTCTATTTTTTTTAATCAAAAGGAACGCAATAAAGGGTTGAGACTCGAATTTTGAGCACTTTGATTTTTTCGTCACCCTAATATATATATATTGTTACGGGTCCTTATATTGAAGATACTTGTAGAAGGTGTATTAATTCAGACAACACAAATCACGAAGTTAACTACAGTGAAGTAACATCAAACAATCATTTAATACTTGAACATAAACTGACAGGAGGAGTACCATAGCAAACTGTAAATATGCATCCATCTACATAGACGCCCAAAGCTAGACTCTACTAGAACATGCATCCGCATCCTATGATGCACAGAGCTCGACTGATTATAAAACAAACCATGTGCTCCCAACTGTCGGTTTAATATACGTCATTTGTACCAAATGACGTATACACTAAAGCTCCCAATATTTACACTCAAGATGGCGGAATGACGCCATAGATACTGTGGTGGGCGGAGCCTACCAAATTGCGTCATCAAGCTTAGACTATATTATTTCTCCACATATAGGCCTATATATATATATATCTTATTTGTAACACATTGAGTAAACTAATATATTTTAAGATGGGCGTGGTGAGATGGTTTACTCTGAATGAGAAATGACCTTTAAATTACCGTTACTTATAAGGTATATACTTCCTTGTAAAGAAAAACGAAATATTTAAGTTATGTAGCGATCACCTTTAGAAACATTACACAATAAGGCCCACGTGCGACTGTTGTTGAACCGATCTTTCTATTACATCTGGGTTTTAAAAATAGCCAAAACGTTTTCAGTAAAGTAGGCCAGTTTAAAAATGACTTTCTTCCCGAAATACTTGTTTGTAAATGTTCACCAGACCGAGAATTATCAAATGGGCGTGGACGAGTCCGTTAACGGAAACACCACGTACACCAATGCACTTTTTTATTTATCATTTTTCATTGGATAGGGTTCAAAAATTTTTCTTCCGTTTAAGATGTTATTGATCTATTTTTAACAGATCTCAAGATTAATTAAATATAAAAATAAACACTAGCGAAAAAAAAACTGTTTGGTTTAAATCGTGTTAACTATATTGTACAGTGTAAAAAGTAAAGTTCCCTCAGCCCTAACGGGTCATCGGGGCAGATGAAGTGTAGAATTCATCTATAACCTCGGCATATGAATGGATAATGTGGTTAGCACAACGCCCAGCCGCCTTTTACTTCTCCAATTAATGTCAGGTACCCATTTAAAGCTGGGTGGACTTGTGGGACGACTTTGCACCTAATTTCACCTGGAAAAATTCCATGGGTCTCACCAAGAATCAAACCCAGGACTCTCAGGTCGACAGTCGAGTATCTACACCACTTGGTCATCCGTGCCACTATTGTACAGTGTAACTTTCTTTTAAAATGTGTATGTTTTCTTGTGACCTTTTTTTTCATATGTCTTGTTTTGGTATTATATAACAGTACAGTGTATATCACATTATACAACAATTCATTGCATTGAATGTTAATGTTACAAGCGTCCGAGTGTTTTTAGCACAGATTGTTTTGAATAGCTACGTTTTTTAAGAACGCGCTATTAGTTGGTTTAACAAAAACAGTAACTATTTTTATGTAAGATGGAGTATAAATTGTATGTTTTTTAAACTTCTTAATTATTTCTTACCGTTTATGGTTAGTATGAACATTTTATAAATGTGAAAGCATAGTAATATGAATTGGAATAAAATTAGCTTTATTGATTCTATAAGAAATGCAATTATCATGATTCAGATTTATAATTTACATGCATTTAGTATGTAATAAAAGTGATCTTAGATTAAATTTTTAATTAGAAAAGCAAAATGTAAATTGGATGAGCAACTATGGGTAGCTTTTAAAATATTTTTTATAGAAAATTATCTGCAAGAAATGACGCACATAATTAAACAAAAAACAAATTTGCACATGATTAAGTCAATTTTATGAAATGTAGATCAGTAGCATAAAATGATGTAATTATCCTACACATCACTGTTATGAAAAAAGAGCAAACGTTTTGAGCTGTTAATATAAATACTTTTGATACATTGTGTTGTTGTGCTCTAATATTCATCTCATACAATAATATTACAAAGTATACTTTGTCTTTTGTACTTTTTCTCCTTTACTATGTAGCAAGTTTTGCTGTCTTTTTAACCACAACATTAGAAACTGTCATGTGTTAGAATAAAATCAGTTTACTCATATGAAAAAGATCTGGTTAAACTTCATTGTTATAAAAATATTTATAATTTTTATTCGAAAACATTTATATGACTTCATACTTATTCACGAATTGATTTGTTTTTTTTTAAATTACATTTACTGTGGACGGTCGTGGTAAAAGATGCAAAGTTCCTGTATAACTAAAGGGCCCAAGGGGGCTGATAAAGTGTAGAATGCATCTGTTTCTGTGACCTCGTCATATGAAGGGATTGTTTGCTTAACAACACTCGGCCAACCGGGGATGGGGAAAAACTCTCTCAACATAGAGGAGATTGAAATCGCCATAAAGGCGTCATGGGTAACTGTTACGGGTCCTTATAATGATAATACTTGTAGAAGGTGTATTAATTCAGACAATTCAAATCATGAAGTTAACTCCAGTGAAATAACATCAAACAATCATTTAATTCTTGAACATAAACTGACATAAAGGTGAACTCAGGAGGAGTACAATAGCAAACTGTAAACATGCATCCAGCTACATCGATGCCCAAAGCTAGACTCTACTAATACAGACATTCGCATCCTATGATGCCCAGAGCTCGACTAATTATAAAACAAAGCATGTGCTCCCAACTGTCGGTTTTAATATACGTCATTTGTACCAAATGACGTATACACTAAAATCTACAATAAACTACAACACAATATGGCGGAATGACGCCATAGCTACTGCGGTGGGCGGAGCCTACCGAATTGCGTCATCAAGCTTAGACTATATTATTTCTCCACAGTAACAAAGGCTGATATGGGACTACGCACTTTGTTTAAAGCTTTAGTAGTCATTTTTAACTGGTTTTGGATCCTGTTAAATTAAATGAAAAAAAAAGTTAGGCGTTTCTGTGTGGTCATCCAACCATGAATTATGTAATACCTACGTTGTAACTATAAAAGTGTAGGGATAAGGAATAGTACGGTTACATACGCAGTTCCTTTGATAGATAAATATGGCTTCTGTGTGTAGCCATCCGTGATTCAAGCGATTTTCATATAATAAGTAAGTAATTCTTTTGTTATTCAAATATCACATTACAACAGCCAGAATTACCAAGAAAAACAATCATTATTATCGTTTAGATTTGTCTTATTTCGAAATATCTATCGACTAGACAAATATGTCGAGACTTTTAACATAGTCAAATTATTATCTTGCTCTGTGTCGCTATTGTCGTGTTTGTTGCATTTCGGGAAATTTGATTCCATTTTCATTATCTTCTCGACGAATAATCAATTTAAAGTAAATACTCTACTGTTAGTAAAGACCTTTATTTTCTACACTTCTATTTGACGACAAATGATCACGTGCTGGTATCAAAAAATGAGTTATTAAAAAGATAATCCTGATCGCACTTAATTTTTCAGTCACCTGTTTTAAATAGTGGACCAATACCAACCTGCTGTAAATAGTTGACAAATACCAACCTAGATTTAATAGTTTTGGTCTTTCTTTCGGCAAATAGTTTCATATTTAAAACTGCTGCATTTATCAATAGGTCTTAAATGACATCCCGCGTATGAAATGGTAATGTTATCCGAACAATAATATAAAGATAAGATGGACGTTCTAAATTAAAAGAGAAGGGCTACTGTCGAATCCCATTTCAATTTCAGAATAGTAGCAGGACTGGGCCGTTCTGAAAATCTAGAATAAACTTTAATGCATGATAAAAATTAACACGGCCGCCTGAATGAATAAGTATAATCCAGACATATACAATGGGCCCTGATTTTTTATTGCGGCCTCTTCGGATACAGGAATATAATATGAATTGAGATGGCGATTGGCTTTTAGAATATAAATTTACCAGAACTGTCGCATTAGGTTTTTTCAGGTACATAGGTACATACGTGTCTTTTGAAAAGAGAAAGCTGTTGGCATGTCCGGGGGGAGTGTGGCACGTTAATAATTTATCTTTCGGTGAATAAGATGTTCAGGCAATAAGCTATAATACGACTTTGGACGATTTCAGGGCTGTCAAGAATTGGGGGTGGCAGTGGTGGCGAGAGGGAGTGTGATTTTTAAATGTCAAAATTATGGGATTTTGAAATAATTATAAGACAGACGTTAAATGTATTAACATGAACATATAAATGACTACCATGTCATGATCGCCACATAGGTTGTAATATTGAACAGGACATGGACTCTTCGTACAAGTCAATCTTGTTAGATACATTATCGTTGAAGCACTAAAATAAATATAACGAACTGAACTCCAACTGCATGCCCTACTGCCCAGTCTGGGTACCGGGCAAATGGATAATTGTTCCGGACAAAAAAAAGCCTTAGTAAGCTGATGAAAAAAAATGTTAAAATCATTCCAAAAAGGAATGCTTTAATTTGACGAATCGAATAATGTATTAATTATAACTTGATGTTTAACAGTATTGTTTATACAAGTAAGGACTTGTGGAGATTTTGATGAGTACAGTTAGTCAATAGAAGTTTTCATCATGACAGAAATAAATAATTAACACATCGAAGGTTTTTTTCACGGATTCTTTGAACTTATATATTTTTTTCATAACTCGCTTTATCCTGCAAAAACTTTGCATAGAGTTATATCCCCTGAGGCTTGATCAGTTGGCTTGAATATTGTTGGTTTGTGCAGATGCAATTTTTTCATGATTGTATTTTAAACTGGAATACTGTTGTATTAATTCTTTACTTTCTATTTGACGCAGAACCCACACCGCTATTATTTATATGGATAGTTAAGCTGAATGAAATATAAGAATATAAACATTTTGAAAGGGTTGCATAAAGGTTTTACCTGTTCATGTCATTTTCTAAATATAGCTATGTAGCTAATAATAATGCATATAAATAGCTTGTGTGTAATGTTTGAACAAAAAAAAAATTCTTTCAATCTAAGTTTTTACAAGTATATATCGAAAGCGTTTCTAATAAATTGTTATTGCCACTTGATGTTTTCTCTTTGGAGTAGTATATTCATTTTTTTTTTAAAATATACTTAAGATTTCCGCTGTGCTGATTTAATTGGTTTAGAGTAAATTAACCTACTTAGAGGATAAATGACTTTTTTTATTTTCGTTGCTATACATTTTCAGTAAGACTGCGAACGCTGAGTGATTGAATAAAGAACACGTCGTAGGCAAAAATAATATCAATATTTACAGCATTCAAAGATTGCAAAGGTAAATTATATTTTACGTATATTAATTTTATTTTCTTGGTAATTATTTAGAATAAAATATATTTCCTGCCTCATTTGGATCTGTCTAATCAGTGAAGTCCTTCTAAGGATGATACTTTTTTTCTTAGGTGCTATAAACTAATGATGGAACTGTTTTTCGCTGTGCCCTTAGTTCTTCCCCCACAATGAGATATGGTGCAATGGTCATGGAGGCACCAAGGGAGAAATTAGGGCATTTTTCATCATAGCATGGACAATTCCTCAGGTTCTCACAGGGAGGTCGACTGTCGAGGGTTTCACAAACGACCATCCCAATCCTCCCCTCCCCTGCCCGGCTTGTATAATAGACTGTTTCGGTTTATGTTCGATTATCTCACAAATAATAGTAGCACTATATATATATATATATATATATATATATATATTCAGGGATGTTTTACACGTGTAGACAAGAAAGAAGAAGATAACAAGGGAGTTACTTTTTTATAGACATGTTTTTTGTTTAATTGTTTAGACTAGCGTTACTCTGTAGATTAATTCCTTAAGTTATGTTGTATATTTATATAAATAAAATAAATTACCGATACTAAAGAATTAAGCGTTTATGTATATCTAATTGTACAGATTAACAATTATTTTTTTCAAATTTGATTAACTAAGACAAAAAGTAACTTGATTCGCCCACGCTTTTTAGTGATGATGAGTGTGTACCTATTTTAAATAAGTGCATTTAAAAAAAATAAGATTATTTTTGTTTAACTAGTACATCGTTTTTTGACGATTTAATCTCCATCATTTGTTCCTACATTACACAAAAATAAATTAGCTTCGTAGTTCTAATACGACGTTAACATATGGATTATTGAAACAGTTTTTTTGGAAAACTTAATCTACGCCTATCTCGAACAAAAAAACAAACTTAGGAGCTTTCGTATGAAAGGAGAAAAGATTGCAAATTAACTTACAAGATTTACAGACACAAAAAAAAATAAAGTAAACAAAGTTAAACGAAATTAAAACTTAAATTTATTATATTATTTTATATTAGAACTATAAAAATGCCATTATTAAAATGCGATTCATTTAAAACAAACCAATGTCCCGAAGTAATAAACTCAAATATGTATATATGCTGTTCGACGCTTGTTACAGATTAAAATAGAATAATAAAAGAAATGCTTCCTTTGTGTAATTATAAAACTACGAAAAGTTTAGATTGACGAAACATTTGCAAGTCAAATGTTTTATATGCATCTTTACAATATTGGACTTTTTTTTATTATTAATATTAAACTTTAAGATAGTTTTAAGCAAATGAAAGGAAAACAAAATAGGGAGTTGTGATACACATATGAAACATCAGATTCGAGCATAGGCAGTTTGAAAGTAAACTTTACATATAAAATATTAATACGAAAAAAGAAGATAAAAATCAGCTTATGTTAAGTGAAAACTCTAGTGATACAGAAATATAAAGAGAATTTATAGTATAGTCAGTATTATATTTATGAAAACTGAACACTGTATGACAATGTGTTACCTTTAACGCAGCTGTTAACATATCATTGACTTGCGACTTGTAGGTGGAAACGGTCGTTTGCTCTCTTCCTGCTTATACAATAGTTGTTATTTTTTAAAAGTCTTTTAGCAATATATTTCATCTTAATGTGATTTTAATAGTAAAAAAAACTGACACATATTTCGAAAACATCAAACGGTAGGTCACTATATTTCTCAATGATAAATTAGTTAATTTATGGTATTTGGTCTTTTATATATATATATTTGATTTGTAAACGTTTTCCTTGTTTGAGTTAATAGTGTGTCAAATGTAGAAATCTATTAACAACAAATTAAAACCAACCATTGATAAGTTATTATAGCACAATAATAATAATCACTTTGTTTGAATCATTTGTAATATAATAGCTAACCCTACATGGCAGAGCTTAAATATTAAGCTTGGGATAGTAGCAAACAGTAACAATCAGCCCATCGCTTTCTATATAGAACGACCAGCTGCAAGTACCCGGCTTTGCCCGGGTTTAAAATAAGGTTTTCAGTTAACCTTTTGTTTTCTCCCTACCCCCTCTCTCCCTTCCTCTCTCTCCCCCTCCCCATCTCACTCCCTCCCAACCCCCTCTCTCCCTTTCTCTTTCCCTCCCTCCCTTTCTCCCTCCTTCCCTCTCCCTCCTTCCCTAACTCTGCCATCTCCCTCTCTCTCCCCCTTCTTCCCTTCTTCCTTCCCTCTCTCCATCCCTGCCCCCTCTGACTCTTTATCTCTCATACCTCCCATTTCTCCCATCCTCTCTCTCCCTCTCTCCTTCCCTCCCCTTTCTCTCCATTCCTCCCTCTTTCCTCTCTAATTTCCTTTCTCCCTCCAAGCCCCCTCTTTCTCTATCTCTCTATCCCTCCCCCTCTCCACCCTCTCTCTCTCCCTCCCTCCACTCTATCTCCCTCCCTACTCCCTCTCTCTCCCTTCCTTACTTTTTCCTTCCCTCCATTTCTCCCTCCCTCCCTCTTTCATCTCCCTCTCTATCCCTCACTCCTTCTCTCCCCCCCTCCATCTCTCCCCTCCCTCCTCCCTCCAACCCTTTTTTCCTCTCTCTCCACCTACCCCCTCTCACTCTATTTATCTCGCTCTCCCTCCCTCTCTCTTGCTCTCTCTCTCTCTCTCACTCTCTCTCTCTCTCTCTCTCTCTCTCTATATATATATATATATATATATATATATATATATATATATATATATATTATGGCTTCACACTTCTTCTAAAATCCTTCTTCGTTCATTTACCTTCCTCAAACTGTACAAATCGGGAAGCATGAAAAAACATCAACAATTCTTTTCAGCACAAAGGCACGATACAGCACCAGCGGGCTGTAACTCCCTTGTTATCTCCTTCTTTCTTGTCTACAAGTTCTATACGATCATCGGGAAATGACGTCACAGAAGAGTTTAATTTATGGCGCCGTCGAGATTACATTAATATAGTAAAATACTAAAATAAAAATATTTTATTACAATTAAACTACCCATCGAGATGAAACGAAACCTGTTCCAAGACCTTCCCCATGTAATTATGTGTACGTGTACCAAATTTCACGTTATTTTGTTGTCTGGATCTTGAGTTATAAGGGAACAGACAGACAGACAGACAGCAAATGCGTCTTATAAGTATAGAGATAAAACTTTAGACCCATAGATAGATGCAACAGAAGAGAAATTATATTATTTTTAATTGGTTTAAGTGATATGCAGCAGGTTATTCATTCTTCAAACAATAAACCCATTAACTGTCTGACAAAGTTTATTGAATTTTAGGCCTGAATAGGGGATCGCGTGAAAGTACAGACACATAATAGCAATTAAAATATATAGTATAAAATATTATCATTTGCTTTATTAAAACATAACAAAAAGTATACTTTATTTAACCTACTGATGCTCGTAGATCCACTTGTGGCTGTTTATTTATTGAAGCCGGGGCCACATAGAACACAATGAAATAAAATAAAATTATTTGTCATTCACATTAAAACAAAGGCCGATCACTGGTAGCTTTACAATAGCGTCAAATTTGATTACAATTTTTTTTTCATACCATTAAATCTTGCCAATAACTACACCCCATTTACCTCCCTTAAACAATAAAATAACCATTTAAGTCAGATGAAATAATTTATTCTAACAAACTTATAACCAAAAATATATTTTCGACAAGCGGGGATTTATTGTGAATCGATAAAATCTACTCCTGACTACGTTTATAACTTTTACAGTATGTAGATGTTAGTAATTGACAAAACCAATAAAGATTGCATTACTTTAGGACGCCATTCTACGTTGGATATAGTGTCAAAATAAACATACATGGTTACCATAACATTATTTAACTAATTTAACCAATCATTTAATCGTAATCTATGAGAGGGAAGGCTTACTCGGAATTTTTTGTATGATGATTAAAAGGGATAAATTTATCATCTCTTTATTAATAGGAATTGCAGAGAAATTTTCCAATATAGAATTTAAGAAATATCTCTTCAGAGTGATCATGTCAGTTTTTATTAACGTGGATCTATTTTTTCCTGTTAACATATAATGATGATTATATACTGGGGAAAAATGATTTACATAGATCTGCCTTTTCCTCATTGGTTCATTAGCATATCATGTAAGCAAACATTAACTAATCCTATAGACACAAAAACTATAATTTTAATTTAAACTAAAAGGAATGTTATATTCTTTATATAACATTATCTAAGCCAGAGTACTTTGATAGTCAAAATGGAAAGATTTAAGATTCAATCGTTATTATTGTATTGAATTATACGATTGTCACTTGTGATAAAACATTACAAGATGTTTACATTGCCAAATGATAGTCTAGATTCTAGATGGATTACCGGTTGACGTCAATCTCTAAATATAGGTAGGTAGCTATACATAGTGCTTATAAATAACTACTGTTAAGATAACACTATGCACAATTTGTATCTCTCTCTCTCTCTCTCTCTCTCTCTCTCTCTCTCTCTCTCTCTCTCTCTCTCTCTCTCTCTCTCTCTCTCTCTTTCTCTTAAGATGTTGAAGAAATTTCAAATAAAACAATATTTATGTCTGCTTTTTGTGGTTAAATAACTTTTTTTTTAGAATAATAATAGTTTAGCTATCCGCAGTTAATATAGATAATTGAAGGAACATAGTGTAAGTGGCTAGCTGTTAATAATAAATCACGTAATATGACTGCGGTACATAAGATAACACATACTAACGATACCTATTCACTGTTATCAGCATAGGCCTAATTTTCATTTCTGTTGAAGGTAAATTTTGATATATATATATATATATATATATATTAGGGTGTCCAAAAAAAAATGAAGTTTTGAAATGTTAATGTCTCACCCCACAGAATATGTCTGTATGGTAACAGTAGTTAACCTGCAAAATTTTTCTCATTTGGACAATGTTTAGAGGTCCTCCAAGAGGTTTAAAGTTCCAGATTTTGGTGTAAAATCATTCGCGGTCAAATCTAATACAGCGTTAATGTTGCATTATATGCGAAACAGATATATTAAGTAACAAATTGATGCTTAGTATTGTTTATAATATTAAATGAAACAAAATATATAAATCTTGAATGATTCATATTTATTCTTTTTGTCAAGTTAATTCTTGAAAGAATTTCAATCTGCTTGAAAAGTAATAATAATAAGCAATGGAAATAAACATTCCTACTATTTATTTTGTACGGTAGGGTAGACAAGAATTTTAAAAAGTTCTTCAAATTAAAATTTTAGCCAGCTGTTCACGATTACACTCTACAAAATTTTTCCGATGTTTTTCAACCACTTGGAGCAAAAATTGTTTTTGTTCTTCGTCCTTGGTGATACTGTCATTGAAATTTTGTATCAATGCTACACCTCGCTCTGCAGAGTCAATGATACAAGCCAGATTCTTTACAAAATCTGCTGCAACTTTAAAAGATGGTCTATCTGACCATGTTTCAACAGGAACATCTAGAAAACTGGCATTAATGTTGGATGTTTCAAAAAATGTGGTAGAAGCACACAAATCAACAACACTTTTTGGTAGTGTTTTTATGAGATGCGGTCCACGTTCTGATTGCATTATCCGAACAAGGCCAGTTTTTTCTTTGTCCGACAAAAGGGTTGAAAATAACGCAAGCGTCGACAGTTCCGGACTCAAGTACCACGAGTGCCGCACCATCATTTTCAATCCAGTCGATCGAAGAACAGCATCATCATATTCGTATAAACGCTGTATCAACAAGATATCATTCACAGGTGCATCTGCGGTGAGCCTGCATGAAAACCATAATTGAAGATAAACAAATATGGTAAACTGATTAAAGCGCTGAATACCTTGTAATTCTCGATCTGTTAATTGAATAATGGTTTCGTTACCTGCAAACAATAGATCGATTTTCAATGCATAGATTGCTTTCGCCATCCACCTTGCCCTATGTAGGGCACCAGGTCTGCGAATGCTGACATCAACCTCCAACCCAACCATTTGTGCAGCAAGCAGAAGAAATTCCAAATAATCATCACATGAATGACTGACCTCAAGTTGACATTTAATAAATTCTTTAATCTAATCAGACACGATTATCAAAGGGGCGGATCTGGCTTCGGGTGTGTGGTTTAATTGTGGCCATTTTTTCTCGAAACCTCTTAAAAAACAAAATCTCTGGTCCAGTGGATGGTCCAAGACAAACATTGAATGCATCGGAAAGGAGTACTTCCAACATGTGATGACGGCATGCCATCCATAATAGATTACGTCCCAGGGCTACTTCTAACAGAGTGCAAGCTCCATTGAGTCTTCCAGTATTGGAAGCCGTAGTGTCGAAGTACATGCCGATGACCATAGATTCGCACTTCCATGATTTGATATGTTCATATACTGCATCAGCAGCTGCCCATCCTGACCCGGATGCTAACTTGGGAACACCAAGAAGCTTTGTAGTGCCATCGACAAGTGACGAGAGCAGGACAGGTAATCGATCGCCGTTGTTGGTAACATGTCCGGTAACATCAGGCAATAGCTTACCATCCCAATGTACAATTGATTTTGAGGGGATATAGTCTTCTTGTATACATGCTGCAGCTTGTTGACGACAAAGTTTGCGATGACGATGCATTGTGCTCTTGGAAAATACTGTGTCAGATGTCGGAATACCACCTTCGTTGAATGCGGATGCAAGTATCATCGTTGATTTTCTAATGCTGGTGTTCATTCTGTCCAGCACTGCATCAACTTTCGGTGATAAGATGCCTGATAATTTAGCATGCTTAGTTTTAAAAAAAAATTAATTCTTCAAAAAATATGCACATTGCTTAAATTTTGCACATTAGGTATTTTATATGTTTTCTAGCATTTATTACATTTTCTAATTAAAAATCACACAATTTCAACTCTAGTTAATGGTAGCAGTGAGATAAATATAATTATATTTAAACTTAATTTTATTCAACTATGGCATGCAAAAACTGCAAATTATTTGAGCCATGATTCTTCTGGATTTTTATGTTGGCATAATACTGGAATTTTAAACGCTCTTGGGGGACCTCTAAATGTTGTTCAAATGAGCTACAACTTCACCAATTTACTCATTGTACCCAAGAGACACATTTCAGGGGGTGAGACACCAAAGATTAAAAAAAATAAAATTTTTCGAGCATTTCTGGGACACCCTAATATATATATATATATATATATATATATATATATATATATATATATATACATATATATATATATATATATACTAAATGTTAATTTATTACTAAATACAGGTATATGTATTGATATACAATTAAGTATGCATTGATATACAATTAAATATTTATATTTTTAACGAAACATAACGATATTTATTAACAAAAACATTTATAATAGAAGGTAATAGTCATAAACACATTCTCTTTAAAAACTATATGGATTTTTTTAGAGCATTTTCTAAAAAATGCTGTATTGTCCCCGTTTTGTCTGTCTGTCTGTCCGTCATCACTCTAGATCTCAACAACCATATGTCCTAGACCCATGATGTATATATCATTTTGTAGGTCTTGGCCTGCCAAGAAATGACTTTTTTTCATTTCGCGATCTGACCTCCCAGGGCCGTAAAAGGGGCCTTAGTACCGTTTTTTACTATATAAGCTATATTAATAAAGGAGCGCTATATCTCAGCAACTATAAGTCCTAGACCCATGATGTATATGTCATTTTGTAGGTCTTGGCCTGCCATGTGTACATCAAAAGTTCATTTTGCGATAGGACCTCCGAGGGCCAGGCTTCTGGGCTCCTAAGGGGCTTATATATTATTTATACACCTTGTACGTTCAATAACCCGTTCATTTGGTGCGAAATACTGCAGCACGTAGTTTCACCAAGATTTATTAAGAAACTCATCAAATGAAATAGTAAGCTTGTGTTCTGAGTTTAATTGAAAGTATCAGAGCTATGCAACAATTGACGGAGTTTTCGGACGATTAAATGACTATAATTTCGAATGTTTTCAATTATGAGTCCTATTTAAGTAACCACAAACCACTTGTAGTTAGATTTAAGAGACAATAATTTTTTTTCAAATATAAAGAAACGTCTTTATAATTTTTTTTACAGATATATGCATTACACAATTGAATTTATAAACATTTCCAAAATTTACAAATATTTACTGAAAGATAGCATACGTACTGATACATAAGACGAAAATGCGCTAACACGTCCTGTGTCCAGAATGGAACAGGCTCAATTGCTTGTTTACATATGTTTAAGGTACGTTGGGCATTGTTAAATCCTACATAGCTTCAAGTAGATTATAATATTCAATAGTAGCGAAACTAACTTAAAGTAACTGAATATTACCGTGTGTCTGCTCTTAATAGAGACTATAAGGTTTTAGATAACTAAATGACTCATTAATAAATATATCGCTTTCTAGATTTTAAAAATGTTAAAGTCTAGGGGGAAAAATACTTCTGTATACCATGAGCTCGTCAGATCACTTTCAATATAGATAATACCTGAGTGCAGATAAAGCTAATTGATTATATAATCGCCATGATACCAAAATTATTTGTAGATGACGACACATTCCATCAATCACATGACCTTTGACAGTTCGACCCCGCCATTTCGACTCCGCGACAGTTCGACCCCGTCAACTGATAAAAACAATATTTGAATTATTATTTCTTTGTTTTAGATATGCTTATTAACATTGTTCAACATGTGTTTAATTGATAAAGATATTTGTATATTCTATTTAAAATGTGTGTTTTAAGTTAAAATCATCAAACGAAAAAAAAATGGTAATAAAATCGTGAAAAAATCGAATCTGTCTGAAACCACACCGTTGAACGTTCTGTCTACTACGTTAGACGATCATGTATTAGATATATATATATATTGTTGTAATTGTATAAAAAAATATGTTATAGTCTTTCTGGTGTCTTAGCAATGTTGTATGATTTTGTAACGTTATTTTTACACTAAAAAATCTACCCCACCTCCCCCCACGCACACACTTTTAATATAACCCAGCTCTGATAAGCGAAGAAGCCAACGTGGTAAGTGTTGTCAGACTGGTGTAATATTAATGTACAGATAAGTCATCAGGTAAACGTTATACTGAACCCATCTATCTTGGATATTAGTCCTTTATGTCATGTTAGCCAGTGGCTGGAGTAAACACAAACCATTGGTCAATGAAATTCACGTGCAAGCATGATAATTGTATGTGAGATATAGTGTCGGTCTTTAAAAACTTTTGAATTTGCTTAGAGCATCAGAACGCAAACCTTACAGAAATAAATTTTTTAAACAATTAAAACACTTTTTTTTAAACAAAATTAAAACAACATGAACATTTGAAACAATTAAAAACATGTTGAACAAAGTTAACAAACATATTTAAAACAAAGAAGAATATTTTAAACTTTCTTTTTATCAGTTGGCAGGGTCGAATAGTCCGATCGTCGTAGTGTAGCGGCGTCGAAATAGCGGGATCGAACTGTCCGGGGTGGGAAACGTCGTAGAACAGTCTAGATAACCAGCTATCTAGTCGTCCCAATCAGTCAAATTTTATAAAAGAGTTAACCAGAGTAAAAAGGTTTTCACACGTACATTCGTACCTATATGTATTATTTTAAATATGATTAAATAAAGGAAAATACACAGACATGATCCTTATCAAAAGAAGCATGAAGTCAAGGTATACATCACATGTAACAAAAGAACGGTGGTAGGACATTTCGACACCGGACTATTCGACCACTGTCAATCTATTTTAAAAAGTGTTTAATTATTTATGTTTATGTTTTTTAACTTTATTCAAATTATGTAAACTTTGTTAAAATATGTGCATGATTGGATAAATTTATGTTTAATTGTTTAAATATGTGTTTTAATTGTTTAAATATGAGTTTATAGTGTTAAATGTGGACAAAGGCATAATGCTTGACTGTCGACCTGAGAGTCTCGGGTTCGATGCTCGGTGAGATCGAAAGAGATTTTGACCAGGAGGGATATGGTGTAAAGTCTCAAACCTTACACTAGTTAGGGAACTTCTGCACTTCATCAGCCCAAATAGCCTAAGGAAATTTTAATGTTTTATATATTAAACCTCATGATATATAAACTCTAATAGTAATAATAAAAAAGAATAAATGACGAAATGTGCTCCCCAAATTTCACAGTTTACGAGATACATGCATTTCCAAGTTGTATATTTCACAATCAGACAACAGAATTGAAAAAAATGACAATCCCATTGTTGAGGATGTTAGCCAGCTGCTATAATTTTTTTTTATTATGACAGTTTTTTTTTTTCACCTTGGATCATCTGATCTTTACTGAAGGATTGCGGATTTTTTTAGTTTATCGCTAGTTAAGCGCGTTAAAATAAAATTCAATAGACATGTACTGTCTGGGTAGCAATGTAATTTCTTGAGGCCTATTTACAGAAAAATATATAATCACATACACTTCATCCAATGTCCCATTTTGTTTTCTGAACATCTTTTGACATACAAATATTAACTGAGGGCAGTTTTGAAAGGGAATTAAAAGTTTTAGTGAGCTACATAGCGTTACATGCGCCAACTAATCAAAATAATTTTTGTAATGTCTAATACACCAAAAAAAGGAACTTTAATTTTAGGAAATGGCAAAATAAAAATTCAAAGACTTGAGAAGTAGAAAGCATATGGGTGTTAAGTCCCTGTAAGGATGCGATCAAATCTTGTAGATCCTATTAACCACCGATGAGACGGTTTTTATTTTGTCCTTCTTTCATCCCCATTAAAACCAACAGTGCTGTTTCCATGTAGGCACTATGGGATATATAGCAGAGACTTAAGCCCTGACCACCCCTGGATATATTACCATATTACGTCTGACTTTTCCATAAGAACAATATGATTTAGTGTGCTACAGCCATTGTTTTCTATAACATTGGCCAGTAATACTAACAAGAAACCATTGACTGTAACATATTTAAAAAAAAAGTTTTAAAAAAAAAAAAAAGACTTTTCTGAAAAGAATTAGGAATTAATGTAATTAATAACTCTAGATATTGGTTTTTAGTTAAACAGACAGATATATAAAATGAATTAAGACTAAATAATGTTTATATTTTTCTCTATTTTATTGGTATTTAATTAACGCTATATTTATAAAATACGCTATATTATTTCTTTAGGTTGACGAAATGCAAGGTCTTATCCCCCAAAATACTAATCTATGCATAGCGACTTGGAATGTAAGGAGTATTTCAGAAAACAGAAAGACGGACGACTTTAAAAAGGTCTTTAAACAACTTGCTGCCCGCAACGTTGATGTAGCTTGCTTGCAAGAGACAAGGTTAAGAGACACCGGTCGTTATCAAGGTAAAAAATATACGCTGTATTGGAGTGGCCGAAGCAAAGACCGCAGATTAAATGGCGTTGGCATTGCGGTTAAGAATACTCTTCTTGATGATTTTGAAATTGTTGGCACAAAAGAAGAGTTAACGACTGACCGAATGATGCATGGTAGGCTAAAGACATTTGGAGGACATATTAATATTATTAATGTCTATGGACCTCAAGATAAATACAAAACTCGAATTAAATCCGATTTTTTTGACAAACTGAGGCTGTTAATCACTAATATATCAGAATCAGAACAAATATACCTTGCTGGTGATTTTAATGGGCATGTTGGGAAAGATAAAGAAAGATGGCCTCAATGTTTGGGAAAACATGGAGTTGGAGTTGAAAATAGGAACGGAACAAAACTTCTTGAATTTTGTTCTGCTCATCAATTGTTTGTAACAAATACAAGTTTTACTGGTAAAGACAATGAACAAATGACATTTTATAGTTCTACTCATAAGAAATTTTACCAAATTGACTTAGTTCTTACCCGTATTAGAGACATTGATTGTGTTATTCAAACACGATCTCATCGAACTCCTAAGAAGATTTCTGATCACTTTCTTGTAGTAAGCAAAGTGAAAATACCGTCTAACCTACATGGTGAAGCTGAATCATTTTTTAACAGTCGAGTAAGATTCATTTCTTTCATGCTATGTAAATATCAAATAATAGATTACATGCTTCCATCAGTTCTAAAAAGGTCTTGGGAGAAAGTAAAGATTCATTTAAAAATTGAAAGTAACTCATATGTTCCTTTAATTTTACTGATACAAAAATGCTTAAAGGAAGTACAAAAATTAATAACTAGCTACAAGAAAAGTTGCAAAAGCTACCAGAACAAAAAACTATCTGAAGCTACTCTGAGATCATTGAGGGCAAAGAAAAAGAAAGTTAGATCTTGTCTCTGGAAAAATGCAGATATTCTATGCAAAAATGATGTGAAAAGTGAGAAAACAAAAACAAAGATAGACCATGTAATAGACAAGCTGTTGAAACATTATCAAAGTGAAGATAACACTTATGATAAAATACCCGTCTTAAAATGGAAGACAATTACAGAATATTCAAAAGAATTTGCTAAATTTGATTTAAAACAATCTAGTGAAAGCTGTCACTTAAATATATCTCAGTCAACGCTACAGTTGTTCACTGAGATAGATAAATCTTTTCTAAAAGAATGCATTTTAAGAGGTTGTATCCCTAAAGAAATACTGTATACTGGCATAATTAGTTTTGAGGATAAGTCACAGGTATGTCAAAACAAAGATTCACTCAAACAAATGAATGTTTTGAAAGAAATCAATGACATTTTTACTTGCTTTTTTATTGAACTTTTACAAAAAGTAAGAGATCAAATCCCTAATATAGCTAATCATGGAATTTTCGCTTTTAGATCATCAAAAAGTATGATTTTTACAATGAAATTGTTGCAGGAAGAAATTACTTGTAACAAACAGCCACTTTACATTGCTTCTGTTGACCTCAATTTAATTTTGGACACTATTTGTAAAAACAAGCTGATACATTTTCTTCTTAAATTAGGTTGCCCGATAAAATTGGCTCGTTTAGTGTCACATTTTCTCGGAAACACTAGATGCACAATAGTCAAAAGCGAAAAAGGGATTTTTCGACTATTGGACGAAAAAGAACAGGATAGCTTATTGGCTCCTATTTTAACAGATATGTTCTTTGCATATATTATGATTGAAGCTTTTAGGGACATTGATCCTATCAAAGTACAACGTAATGAAGGCCAAGTCAATTTAGCTACTGTACGTGGATTCTGTTTTGGTAACAGTTTATTCATATTTTCTAAATCTAGGGGAGAGTTACAGTTATGTCTGGACTATTTGGAAGGTTCGTTGATGAGATTTGGGTTGACAATCGAGAGCCCTAGTATAAAGACCCAAATGAAAAAAAGAAAATGTCAAAATGTAAAAATCATGGTTCAAAATGTTGAAAGTACTGACAGCAAAATTGTGTTCAAAAATATGCTAATACCTATAAAAGATTGTATAATTCTTAATGATATAATATTAGAAAAAGATACTACTCTTCAGTTTAAGAAAAACAAAAAAAAACTAAAAAAATGCAAGTTATACAATTTAAGATTACTGGCAAGGTCAAATGTTGCAACCCAATTAAGAATGCATTATTATAAATGCCACATTTTGCGCAAGCTGTTAAGCGGCTTGGAATTTCGAATTCCAACACAAGAAGAGCTTAAGAAGCTAGATAAATCACAAAACTTATATCTCGGACAAATATTGAAGCACAAAGAAGATGAAGACAATATCAACATCAAAGATGCCTTTAAAACTGAGTCAATTTTTAATATGGAGACAAGTTTTAGATATCTTCGAATGAAAAGACTTCTATGCTCTGATGTACCTGAAGCAATTAAGAAGTTAATCTACTGGAACATTAATAATTTTAGCAAAGAAAAGAATTATTCGCAAACACTTTATTGGAAAGAAATTTTAGAAGACTTAAGAAAACTTAAAGTCGAGCCAATTAAATATCCAAGGAAGAAGGAGTTATTAAAAGATTTGTTCATTCAAGATGATGGGATGCATTGTGCGTTAAATGATTTACTAAAGAGGTACACACAATGTAAATAAAGATAAATAACAACAACCACCTATAAATTAACCGACTCATACATTTTTTTTTTATTTTGTAAGTACTAAAACAAAGAGTCCAAATAATGTTTTTTTTTGTATAAAGATGTATAAATTAAAAATTAGTTGTCGGAATTTAACTGTTAACATTATAATAACCTCTGTCTAATTTATTCACAAATTTAAAGAATCACATTTGTCTTACATGCATTTGCATTTGTTTTTTTTTAAATACTTCATTAAGAAACACCATTTACAAACGATTTAGTCAATTTAGCACAATAAATATTACAATTGAAATATTTAAATAAAAAGAAAATGTCAGTGTATCAATTATAATTCAGGAGTTTGATTAAAAAAAAAAAACCCAAAAAAAATCAAGCTTAGTTTAGCGCAAAGCAGAATAACAACATGAAGAAAAGAAGTAAATCTATTATAAAACAACAATAACAAAATAACCCACAATCTTTCAATTCCATAGATCAAATGAATGATTTTATGTATCACATACTTTCACTGTATAATAATGCAGTATAAAGTTGATATAATGAGCCCCTATCGACAGTGTCCAAAAAACTGCTGATTAAGTCGATGGTTAATTAATCTCGATATATCCCTGTCGAGTTTCCGTCTGTACTTTGAATTAATAAAGCAGACGTTAGAATGCCAAAGTACTTAAATTACGTATATAACATAATACATTTACCAAATACATGTAAAGGCATACTTGTTTTATATTGTTCATATTACTCTACACATGAATACCCACGTTTTGTCGAAATGTTCAAGTTGATATTTATACTAGTATGTAAACCTATACTGGAATAGTACCTAAATACTGCATAATTATAATATAATTTGTTACGGAAAATACAAATCTTGTGTTTTATAAATAGGTAAAATTGATTCTGTATGGTTTTCTTTATCATTACTTAAAATATATCTTATCAACGTTGAGAAATCTATTTTTTTTTACTCAATACGATTCTAATATAAAGGTGATGGAACGTTAAGATATATATATATATATATATATATACATATATATATATATATATATATACATATATATATATACATATATATGTATATATATATATATATATATATATATATATATATATACATATGTAAGTATATTATCATTTGTAATAAAATCTTAATTACAAAAGCATGTAGTACATCATACGTCTTTTGTTAGTTGATGGCTATGTACAATTTTATTAAAACAACCATCAGGCAAAAACTGTTATAATTCAAAGGTAGAATTTTTGTTTATATAAAAAAATAAGCCCACAAAAATCATTAGCATGTAAATATATATATATATATATATATATATATATATATATATATATATATATATATACACACATTATTTCAGATTAAAGCGTACACATGAACATTTTGAATGTATGTATTTACAATAACAAAACAACTATATATTGTATTTCATTTGCATTGAATACTTCAGTAATATTGTTGTAATATATGTATCCAGAGTGACCATCGGTTTCAAGACGTGAGCATTTTGTTTTTGTTTTTGTTTTTGTTTTGTAAATAAAGTTTTTGTTTTTTTTTCTGCAAATAGTTAGCAATGCAATAATATATTTAAATACAATATTGCTAATTATAAAACGATTGTATCCTGTAGAAATGTGGCAGGCTTGTTTAAAAAAAAAAAGAAAGTGGTGATGAAAAAAAAAAAATTCCCCGGGATGTTTGTGAGGTCTGAAAATTTTTCACTCGAATATAAAGGGAGAGAAATACAGATAGGAGATAAACATTATAAACTGGGGAAGTGTTAACGCGAGATTGACGCCTAGCTATAAGATAATACGCTAAAAATTTTAATGCAACAACTTAATGTGTTAAGTATATCAACATTCTTTTACTTCCGATCTAAAGACGTATATACATTTTCATAAAGCTTATACATGGCATTTTTCAGTAAAAAATAATGGTCAATATTTCTCTATTAGAACATATTTTAAAAAAAAACTTAATATGGTTTAATTTACGATAATATGAGAGAAATTAAAATCCATATCGACCACACGAAGAAGGCATATGACGAATACATAGATAGCCCAATGGAAAGTAATATCGTAAACTATGTAGATGCTAAAAATACTGTTAGGCAGGTCATTCTGAACATAACATTTAAATTGTGTAAATATAACCGAAATGAAGACAATAGAAGAATGGAACACAATTTATTAGAATGTTTATTAAAACAATGTGCCACTAAATCTGAAATACACCAAGATAATATTAAATGTTTCAACACTGAACGTCTTAAAGATATCTTTTATGAACAGTTAGCAATTTTTAACCCAAAAAACATAAAACCTTGTTGAGCAATATCATTGATGCAGGGACAATCTCAACTACTATGCCATATGAAAGATTCATTTCTGCTGATTCAAATACTCAAAGCTTTTTGTCAGAAAATACCCAAAAATTAAACCTTTTAGTAATACAAATATTACTACAAATCAGAAATAAATTGTACGATTCCATATCAGATCATTGTAAAATATGCAAAATGAATTCTTTATCTGGCCTTTCCAATTTGAAATGTCAAATTGTTTGGCTTTCAGCTCGATACAATCTGTGTCGGATTCGATTAAATCGATGAAAGATAAGTATACTAATGAACCACGTCGCATTGCTGCTGTAATCCTGTCAAATGTTTTCAACATGATAAATCCAGATATTCTATTAAATTTGCTCTTTAAACTAGGATGCCTCAATACAGCTGTCGACTTTTTCTCTTATTTGGTTGAAAATGTAAGATGCACCATTTATTTAAAAGATGACGGAATTTTTAAACCTTTGGACTCTAATGAAAGATTAAACAGTGCGTCCCTTTTTTTAAATGCAATTTCTTCTCCACTATGCAATTACTATGGCTTTTATGAATATTAAACCATCTGAAATGAAATGTAGTGAAGGTATTCAGGAAATAAATAATTTCCGAGCTTTCTGTTTTGGTGACAGTTTATTTATGTTCTCTCAATCAAGAGAAGATTTACAGCTCTGTATAGTCAACCTAGAAACTTCTTTTCGCGTCTGTTGCCTAACTATTGATATAACTATTGGGAAAAAAGCGAATGTATCTTCATAATATCCTTATGTTCAGGTCAGTAACTTAAATGTTGCCGTCAGAAACAAGTCGGTTCAGTTGAAAAAGATAATGTTTAAAAAATATACACATACAGATTGAGTACCGTTTTACTTCAACTAATAGTATCATAGATAAAAAGTCTTACCTTCAATTAAAAAGAAACTTAATAATAACTAAAATTTCTTGGGATAAATCAAGAAAAACATTTCTCGATAGCAATAACACTACACTACATACAATATATTTATGTTTTAGACAAATTTTGGGAGAGTTAACTCTCGGTTGTGAACACTTGAATCCACCTCCTGACATGAAACTATTGGATGATTTTCTAATGACATGCATCAGATCTATTATCCAATAAACTACAATATAGGATAAGTTGATTTTCCATTTAGCTAGATTTTCAGCATTTTAAAAATACATAGATTGTAGAATGTAAGTGGTGGTATTATCAAACTATCTGAACCCTGCAAGCCATAATTAAACGTTAAATCTTTCTTAAAAAGTTCATTGTAATTAAATAGGTCAATATATTATTTTGTTTTTAAGACATTTTTTTTAAAATTATCGAATCAAGATTTAGGCAAGAGGCCCTTAATATTTAAACAGAAAACAATATTATTGCTTTCGGTTCATTGCAGACAAACGGAATTGGATAATAATGTCATAGATTTGAGCTTATAATGTAATTGCCCAAGTGGGAATATCATTCTTGTGATAGTTGTCACTCTTTAGAGCTCATTATCAGAGGAACATTTTTTTTCATGAATACAATTACTTACATGAACATTTTTTAATGAATACTATTACTTGCATGATTTGTATTTTTTTTTATAAGTAGAATTACTTACATGAAATGTTTTTTTATGAATACAATTACTAACATATAAATTTGTTATGAATATAATTACTTACATGAACATTTTTTTGTTAATACAATTACTTACATTAATTTTTTTTAATACAATTACTTCCAAGAAAATTTTTTTTATGAATACAATTACATACATGAACATTTTTTTAATGAATACAATTACTTACACGAAATGTTTTTTATGATACAATTACTTACATGAACATTTTTATGAATACATATACTTACATGAACTTTTTTTTATGCATACAATGACTTACATGAAATGTTTTTTTATGAATACAATTATTTACATGAACATTTTATTATGAAATTTAATTACCTCTTGCATTTAATAATTTTTATTCCATATATATATATATATATATATATATATATATATATATATATATATATATATATATATGTCATTTTTTTAATTTGTTGTTATATTTTGTGTGTTAACAAATAGTTAACAATGTCGTCATTTTGTTCTAAATATAGTGATTTGTGTTTGCAATTAATGAAATTTTATCAACTTTGTAATTCTTGCGAATTAAATATGTACATTTCAGTGGCTGAAATAGCATAAGAATTACAAATGTAAATGTTTAGTACAATGAAAAACAAATCATATTGAAGTATTTTGCGCACTTTAAGAAAGAAAGACATTTGGTCAACATCAACTTTTTGACCTGGTACTTCAATCAAAATGTTATAAATAATTAATCAATCAATAAAATCGTATGCGTTAAGTAAACGTTTCTTTTTTTAAAGTAATATAATTTAATACTAAATTCAATGTTTATGTTTAATGTTTACAACTATTGAATGTGTTTGTAACACTTTACTTTTTATTTTTTTCAATTTTTAAATGAATAATATTTTAAAAAGAAGCCAGCATACAAATTATTATTTATATTTATTGATCAATTAAGTGTCAAGTTCTTTTTAATCAATGCTAATATTATATTACATTTTTGATCCAAACTGTTTAAAAAAAAATAAATAGTAAAATAGTGCTTGAAGTTTACTTTTTGTACTTACTATTTTTAGTTCAATATATTTTTAGTTGTATATAAGTTTTTTTCTTAAATTTTAAGTGTGTCGTAAATGTGTGTAATAATACAGCTGGTAAAATAGGGATTTTTTTTAGTTATTGTTAATAACCAGTTTGTGAACGAAATATATAATGCATTATATATCGATTGTTACTTGTCTCTCAATAAATGTTTACATTTTCTCTCTCAATAAATGTTTACAATTTAGACTTCAAATTGTGTTATTTCCTTAATGGGAGTGCCTACAGACTAGTACTTTTACCAATGTGTTCATACGACGAAACGTATATGTACACCTGTAGGCTTATTTGACGACTCTCCATAGGATTCTTGAGCATATGGCCGTACCAGGCCAATTTTCTAGTAAGGTCAATCAATGCCCAAGTGCATCCCATGGTAGCTGACGAAAGCACACTTGCGGATCCGTGTGCCAAGGTTAGAGATCTAGAGGTGGTTGTCGAGTTGGGACTATTGAGTGACTGTCGAAAATTTCCTTAATCAAATGAGGGGGAGGGGCGTCAAAAACTGACTGTTGGGGTGGGCTTGATAGAGTTGTGCAGGCTCTAATTGCCCTGTTTTGCACTGTAGATTGTCTCGTATTTGCGTACTTTGCCTACCATGAAGAAAGTTGAGAAAACCGGGGAACATATGCTATTCTAGTGCACCGGGCTGGTGGACTACTAAGTAGACATAATGGGTAGCTTTCTTGCAGTGGACCTTTATTGCACTTTATAGATGTTAAAGAGCACAGCTAGTTTTATTTCACGGGTTTTAACAGATTAAGTCTCAGCCGTCAGTTTCTCAGAGAGAGTGTAGTGAGGGATGGTGAGATAGTTTAGTGAGGGATGGTGAGATAGTTTAGTGAGGGATGGTGAGAAAGTTTAGTGAGGGATGGTGAGATAGTTTAGTGAGGGATGGTGAGATAGTTTAGTGATGGATGGTGAGATAGTTTAGTGACGGATGGTGAGATAGTTGGCGACTCCCATCTCCTCTCCACATAAGTGACGAACATTTTTGGCTATACAAGGGAAAGAACCTTGTTGCCTTTGCGAGTAAGTCGCGTTCACCAAGTAAACTAACCACTACTACAACATCATGAACAAAAACCAACAAAATAGAACAATATAGTTAATCAAATTCAAAACGTCTTAAAATAGACAAAAGATAATCATAAAATCTAAGAACATTTAGCTAAATAAATGATCTTTGATAGCATGAACTTACATACATAAGATAGCAGCACAGCAGTCATTTTATGGATCGTAAGTATGATTAAAGAAAACAAATACTGTAATATTATAGGATAAGATAAAATATACCCTTTTAAGACGCAACAAAGTTGAGTATAAATAAAAGATAAAGTTATATTAGCTTAATTTAGCGTATTTTAAAAATGTATACACAATCTTGAGATTGTAGTATAAGTTTTGCACTCTAATTTATTTTCTGAGTCAGTGAAGACCAAAAATAAAATAGAAAATACAAATATAAATCGAGTTATTTTTTTGTTTTTCTTTATTTTATAATCTTGATTAACGATACAATCAAAGTACTGACCAGTTATAAATGATGGGTTGTTAAATTTATCTTGTTCTTAATAAGATATATAGCAAGGAATGCCCTTTTTCCGATTGTGATCTATAACAATGGTATCTATGATAAATTAACGTATTATTTTTCTATATACGTGTGTTTTTTTGATTTAGCAAAGGTAGCTAACTCTATGGCTCAGAAAAAATATTTTTTTTTTTTGTCTACCTTTAAGTAACAATTGCAACAGAAATATGACTCTTCCAACACACCTGCATTTAAGATAATCTTATAGCGAATAATCTAATGACATTCCTTGATCTACTTGAATTTTTTTTTGCAAATATCAATAGACGACGCTGGTGCAATAAGCCATTCTTATTTTGTACACCCTGAATTATTTTACTCCCAATGAAGTGATATAAATATTCTCTAAATGACTGCAAAGCAGCGGCTACTTTAAAGCTTGTAATACAATTATAACCCCGTCATTGAATTAACATAGTAATGACTTGTTTCACTGCTGTATATAGTTAAACGTGAAATCATAATTCGACAATCTAACTTTTACACCGCCCAACTATCTGTCAACGCCCCCCCCCTTCCCACCCCCACAACACACATCTGGTCTTAGCAGTACAAAATGAGATTGAAATTAAAGGGAAAGTTGCAAAAGAAAATGTTTCATTAAGTCGATATCAGCCACAGCAAACACAACATGATACAACGTACAAACAGAGGGTTAGACCTTGTGTACATCTTTAATGGGGATGTAAACTTAAACCACGTGTACGTTTGTATACATCTTTATTTGTTAAACTTAATGTTGGTGCTGTGGTGTTGTGGGTGGGGGGATGCATTCAACACTATAAAAGTTACTGCTTAGAGCCTCTAAAAATAGAGTCCGGCACTCAATGAGATAAGCCACCTTCTGTTTTTAACCTTACCTTTGTATATAAGCCACCTTCTGGTTTTTTAACCTTACCTTTATATATAAGCCACCTTCTGTTTTTTTAAACTTACTTTTGTATATAAGCAACCTTCTGTTTTTTTTTTAAACTTACCTTTGTATATACGCTATCTTCTGTTTTTTAAACTTTCGTTTGTATTTAAACCATCTTGTGTTTTTTAACCTTACCTTTGTATATAAGCCACCTTCTGTTTTTAACTTTACCCTAGTATCTTATCCCCCCCTAAATATTTTAGTTTACAAGTTTAAGGAGGAGCTTGGTATCAGGGTTATTTCATTTCTAACTCTCCATACATCAAAGACATTTTATGTAGTTCAGTTTGCATTGAAACATCATAAAGGAGTATTTAATCAACATACACACATTAAAAATAAAAATTAATATTATGTACTTGAAAAATTCAATCATATTCTGTTATTTTACACGTAGGGTAAAATTCACTATTAAATCATTTACAAGTATTTGTAACTTAATTAAAGCAAAAGAAAAATGAATATTTTGATCTTATTTTCTATAAGAATGGAATTTTTATTTCAATATAACGAATTAAATGGATGCATTTCGAAACCAAACAGTCCTACAACATATCTAAGTAATTTAATGAAATACATACTAAAAAAATCTATTACAAGAATTTTTTTCTCTTCTACATATTTTATATTTTTCCTGGAAATACAGTTATTGGATGGAAAAAATATATATGCATAATTCTTTACAAGCAAGTTACGATATATAGTTTCAGATACACACTACATCTTACGAATGCAAAATAACAAGTAATTTTGTGTTGTCAAAAACTTTTGAGGCCAAAGTTCACACTTAAAAACCTATATGCTGCTTTTGAAGGCATGCATGTGTTATGCACGATATGAGCATGTAGAGACGTGGATTTTATGTGTAGAAAACACTTACTATAATTAGAACATCACAACAGTTACCATTCTTTATTTCCGTTTCTAATTGGATTTTTTTTTTTGAGTCTCGTGTAATTTAAAAAATGGTTTTAATAGCTCGTATAATTATCTATCTATCTATCTATCTATCTATCTATCTATCTATCTATCTATCTATCTATCTATCTATCTATCTATCTATCTATCTATCTATCTATCTATCTATCTATCTATCTATCTATCTAGCTAGCTAGCTAGCTAGCTAGCTATCTAGCTATCTACTTATCCAACTATCTAATCTATGTATGTGTGTATGTATCTATCTATTCGTCTGTATGTCTATCAGTTAGTCTGTATGTCTATTAGTCAGTCTGTTTACCTATCTATATCTCTCTCCTCCACTCTCTCTAAGCTTTATAACGTCATCAGCACATGCATAAATCATACCAATAGACAAAATGATATTTACTTCATCGCGATGTGAAATCTATTTATACTTTGTCAGGTAATGGTAATTGAATGATTTCACATGATAAACGATGATTGCCAACTATCAGGAATATGTGTACGTTGTGCAAAAGCAAACTGTAATATAATCGGGCCATACAATGCATTGAAACGTTGAAACAATATAGTGATTTCCATTGTGTGCGGTGCACATTAAAATATCGTTTCTTTAATTGCATAGAAAGTGTATTAAAGTCTTAACTGTGAATAACTGGTGAAAAGGGTGGGGGCGTGGATGTTCCAAAAATGATTTGGCATGTAAGCCCATCATCCCACCCTTTTCCGCTACAACCATCCACAATAAACCCCCTCAGAATGAATTTTATCAAACAAATACATGCACCGATTTAAAATTTCAATTCTCAGAAAGTCACCAAGAAATAAATCTAAAAGTAAAAATAATTTGAAAAAAAAATGTAGTGTGAAATTTATATTGTCACAGACTTTTACATAATTGAGATAAATAAAGTTTAGATTTGGAAAAAAAAATGCCAGATTCTGGTAAAATAAAAACTGAAAGCAGTGAAGTCAAGTTAAGTATTTTTTTCCTAGAAAATGAATCAACTGATGCTGATTACTTATTCCTCTGTGAGTGGTGCAAAACTAAACATTTTGTTGACTCGGGAAACCTGGCTGAGAAGGTATGTCTCTTTTTTTATTTGGTTTCGGTAAAAAATGTATTATGTAGTTCTCTTTCTCTGTTTGTTAGTATGTTTTACAAAACTGTAATGTATAACTACACATGATTCGTTTTCAAATGAAACATCCACTGTCAAGTTTTTCAATTATGTTTTGAAAGAACACGAGTATAATATATCTAGTACATTGAAAAAATATTCCATCAAAATAGTGTAACGTGGTCTAAAATTAGGTCAAGAGATTATCTAACCTCCCAAGCACACTTAAAAATCTAACTGCTGCTATTGAAAGTATGCATGTGCTATGCACGATATGAGCATGTAGAGGCGTGGATTTTAAGTGTAGAAAACACATTCTATAATTTTAAGATCACAAAAGCTACAAAAGCCTAGATTCTGGTCAAATAAAAACTGAAAGCAGTGAAGTCCAGTTAAGTATTTTTTCCTAGAACATGAATCAGCTGATGCTGTTTACTTGTACTCTGTGACTGGTGCAAAACTAAACATTTTGTTGACTCGGGAAATTCTGACTGAGATGGTATGTTTCTTTTTTTATTTTATTTGGTTTCGTTAAAAAAATGTATTATGTTGCTTTCTTTCTCTGTTTGTTAGTATATTTTACAAAACTGTAATATTTATCTACACATTCTTCGTTTTTAAATGAAACATCCACTGTCAAGTTTTTCAATTATGTTTTGAAAGAACACGAGTATAGTAGATCAAGTACATTGAAAAATATATATTAAAATAGTATGACGTGGTCTAAAATTAGGTCAAGAGATAGTCTAAGCTTCCAAGCACAATGAATGACAATATTTTAGCATTTTTCTGCATTTCTTTTTTAAAGTCTTTTTAAATGAATTAGTAAATACATTAAAATAAAGTATGTAGAATTTTCATTTTTTTCATTTACTTTTATTTAAATCCAGGAGTACTACACATATAGCTTACACAGTATTACCAAACTTAGGTTTTAGAAAAATGTACAAAGATTTCCTTCCCAAAAAGAGGTGATCATGATATATTTTATGTGAACTAAATTCTGTGCTGTAGAAAATACTTTTTTGTGAAACGTGCATAAAAGAAAAAAGTAAATTCTCTTATCGCTACTGTGCAATTGGTGAAAATGAAGTGTAGATTTCTTCTGTTTTAGTAGCTTTGACATATAAAGGGATTTTGTGGTTAACACAATGCCCAGCCTCCTTTACCTCCCTAACTTATAGGGATTGCGGAGAAATTTTCCAGTATAGAATTTAATATCTCCTTAGAATGGTCATGCCAGTTTTTATTAACGTGGATTTATTTTTTCCTGTTAACATATAATAATGGCCATACACTGGGGACAAATGATTCACATAGAAATGCATTTCCCTCATTGGTTCATTAGTATATCATGTAAGCAAACATTAACTAATCCTATAGACACAAAAAACAATAATTTAAATTTAAACTAAAAGGAATGTTATATTCTTTATATAACATTATCTAAGCCAGAGTAATTTGATAAAGTCAAAATGAAAAGATTTAAGATTCAATCGTTATTATTGTATTGAATTATACGATTGCCACTTGTGATAAAACATTACAAGATGGTTACATTGTCAAATGATAGTGTAAATGGGTTACCGGTTGACGTCATTTTCTAAATATAGGTAGGTAGCTATAAATATGGCGTATGAATAACTACTGGGTCATTCCATGTCAACTCAAACAGTTTTTTGACAATTGATCACCCGACCCTCTCAGATCTTTCTGAAATTTTCGTCGCTTGTTGTACATTCAATGATGAATGATTCCTGAAAATTTCAGACCATTTGGTCAAACACTTTCTGCGATATGATTTTTTTTAATTTTTAAGGGTAGTCGGGAGTTCGCATGACATTTACATTTTCGCGATATTTGAACGTGAATATTTCAAAAACTAAAAAAGGTATCAGACTGACATTTTCAGTAGTTACTCATTGTTTTATCTTGAGTTGAATGATGCATTTATCTCAAATGTAGCTTGCACACAGAATGCCATAAAATTTCCAAACATTGCACTTCGGACAGTTTTCATCAATATTTGACCCGGTATAGCTAAGAACCTATAAGACATGAAATGATTGTTGTTATACAATTAGTAAGTACCATATATGTGTTTATTATTTTGATAGAGAATTCCTGTTAATCAATAATAGTGTACTCATGGTGGGCCCCTTTAAGTATCATGATCGTCCATTTTTGCACGCATTGCGCCTCCTTAGATAACCATGTGGACAGTAATTCACACTTTTCATATTTGCACACTTGTTAACCTTGGCAAGTACTAGCTATGGTGAAAATTTCATGTTGGTGTCTTGACGCCTTTTTGGTGAAAAATCTGCATGAAATTACATGATTTCTACACTATCGTAGACCATAAGAATTTTGAATGTTTGAACTGACATCTTTGATAGACTGGGTTTTCTTATTGTGAATTTCATTTTTTTTTACTTGGTGTAGCGTCTTCTCGGATCAAGATAACAAAGTATCGTCATAAATGTCCATTACGATCGGATGCTCTGTGATCGGCGTTTTCTGCCTGTCGATCATGTCTACATAGCTAGTAGCCTCCAAGTGGATTACTGTTACACAGAAAGATCTAACTGAACTCTGCGTTTCTGCTTTCTAGATTTCATCATTCGTCGCAAAACTAACTTGTGTATATCTGATCAATCGTCGGTAAGCATCGCAAGCAACATGTTTTCTGGATGACTGAAGAATGCGTTGCGTTGAATTACCTGGTCAATAACTTTCTTCTGCTCGTCAGTGAGGTAGTATGATTTCAGTATCGTCACCATAGAAACCATTTTGAAATATTTTTTTTTTTAAATTCATTATTCTTCTTATTACATCACACATAATTATATATATGAATTTGATTTGGTTTGAGTTAATAGTAATGTTTTTAGAAACCCAGATAAGGTATCCCCTTAAGGAAAATACTTTTCCTTTTAAACGTGACACTGAGTTAGATCATGAAAGTGAAAGTACTCTTGTGACTATATTGTATGTTGAGATTTTATTATTATTACTACTGCACAATTCTATTGTAAATTTTAGGTAATAAGCGTATACTATTGTGTTTTTATGAATAATGTTTTTTGAGTTATTACTAGTTTGGTGTTTGTAAAAAGTGACTTAAAGGAATCCCGACCATCACTGTTTATATACTGAAAAGTTTATTCTTTTATTTTGAAGGAATGACTTTTGCATTTTGTCATAAGCCGCAATTTGTTATACTGGATGGTAGAAAACTCAGATCCTATATATAAAAAAAAAATAACAACTTAGGGCTGTCGGTCACTTGAAGTGTCGGACACAAAGACGCAAGTAGTTCACAAGAGGTCAGATGAGCATTTTGGCATGCAGTGACCTGTTTGTGTTTGTTGTTTATAAACAATTGACTTTCTATTGTGTTTTTATTAAATCTTCTTGTAGTATTTTTTGAATCCACGACTGTGCTGTTGTCATTTTCAGATCAGCATGTAATAATGTGTATCTATAATTATTAATATAACCTTGTTTGCATAAGGTTGAAAGGGCATAACTATAAAAAAGCAAAGTATAAAACGAATAGTTATAAAAAACAATATGAAACTAGTTCAACAGTAAATAAAGTAAGACGTTTTCAGAGGCCACAAATAAACAAAAGAGTGGAATTTATGATTAAATAAGTTATTTATATCTAAAAGTATTTCATACATTCTCATTCATAAACCGTGTTCCCATACTCAACTTCACGAATAGCGTATACATTAACACTAACTGGAATAATTTTTCTTTAATTACTATTGAAAAAAAGGACTTATATTTCTTGTACGTTTGGTAAGCTTGCATTGCAATCAAAATTACTTGAAGAATAAGCACAATATAAGTAAGCATTGCGAAATTCTAAAAAGTAATTTTACCTGGTTATGTCGATGATTATAGCCCAAGAGCCAATAGTATTGCATAAAAATAACTAGGTTAAAATGTTATTGTTATCAAGCTTTTAATTAAATTTTTCTTTAAGTTAACACAGTAATGGTTTATAAGTAATCGTTAGATTTTATTGTTGGTCGTGTTTTCTTTTGTATGGTTTATTATTGTAATTTTAAGACATAAAAACAACAAATATATATATTTCCGCAGGTCTTATTCTGTTAGTGTTAAGTGAAGTGAGACACAGGTGGCTAAATGAATTATGACTACATGCTATTCACACCAATTCACCTTTAAGTCCATATGGAAACTATTTTAAAAATATTTGAAGGTAAAACTTATTAATTTATTGTTTACTTTATTTTCTTATATTTATTTCAAACTATAATGATTCGAAGTGGTAATATTTTAAGTTAGATTGTAGTGCTTATTTATTTTTATAATAATAATATCTGACATATATCACTACAAAAAGTTTTATTAATGTAAACGTGTGCTATTGAAACGGACGTGCCTGAAGATTAAAAAAATCTTTCTTAAAAATGGGAAGCAGAGTCGGGTTTTGGTGAGTCTGGGGGAAAGAGGGGGGGGGGGGATTGTTGTTAAGTTTTAAAAAAAAACAAAACAAAAACAAGCTTTGAAAATTATTTAAAAAGTTTTTTTAATTAACTTTACTTTCTGTTGTCAAATATTGAGACTCTAATGTGGATCTTATCTTAATTAGAAGGAATTTTCAAATTTGGCATTACACAATGCACCATTTAAATATTTTTTATTCCATAAATTTAAATTGTAAAGGCTTAATGAAGAAGATAATTACCATTTAGTAATGTTTATAATAGAAAATGTTTTATCTTGAGATTCATCTAATATTTCTTCTTTTGGCTCTACAGCCCTTTTAGGGCCATGGACTGCCACACTACTTTTCTCCACTTTTCCCCATTCATGGTCTTCTTTTTCCTTGTATATCTGCTATAAATCTCAAACCGTATGCCTGATTTAAAATGTCAAACCGTATGCCTGATTTAAAATCTCAAACCGTATGCCTGATTTAAAATGTCAAACCGTATGCCTGATTTAAAATGTCAAACCGTATGACTGATTTAAAATGTCAAACCGTATGCCTGATTTAAAATGTCAAACCGTATGACTGATTTAAAATGTCAAACCGTATGACTGATTTAAAATGTCAAACCGTATGACTGATTTAAAATGTCAAACCGTATGACTGATTTAAAATGTCAAACCGTATGACTGATTTAAAATGTCAAACCATATGCCTGATTTAAAATGTCAAACCGTATGACTGATTTAAAATGTCAAACCATATGACTGATTTAAAATGTCAAACCGTATGACTGATTTAAAATGTCAAACCGTATGACTGATTTAAAATGTCAAACCGTATGACTGATTTAAAATGTCAAACCGTATGCCTGATTTAAAATGTCAAACCGTATGCCTGATTTTAAATGTCAAACCGTATGACTGATTTAAAATGTCAAACCGTATGACTGATTTAAAATGTCAAATGTGTATGTCTGCTTTAAATGTCTAACTGTACGTCTTTTCAGAATGTCGAACTGTATGTCAGCCTAAATCGAGCTATTAGCTTGTTTATAACATCTTAATTACCGGGTCTCGTCTTTCATGTCCTTGTCTCTTATTGGTCAACCACTGATTTTTTTTTAATTTTTTTTAAACATACAAACTCACATTAACCCTTAACTTATTTTTTTTTATGTGAAAAAAAGACGTGAAATGTACTTTTTCATCCAAGACCCATATATAGTTTTATTTAAAACATTCTCAGTTATCGGACATTGCAATCTTTTTCCCCATTTACCTAGTCACCCAGAATTCGGCTAACAAGAAAGTTCAGAAACCATTCATTAGATAAATGGGTTTTAAAAATAATGTGTCATTTCAGATGCACATTTAGTTTCACCTTGACATGCAATGGGCTAGTAGCTTCCCTTTTTAGATCAGACCCATTACAAAAAAGAGTTTATGAAGAAATATTTTTAATTTTAAGATTCTGGTGAGACTTCAAGACTTTTGTAATTGAGTAAATGTAACATTATGTTACACATATCTGTTTTCAGTTAACAGTGCTGTTACTATATATATATATATATATATATATATATATATATATATATATATATATATATATATATATATTTATATTAGGGTGGTCCGAAAAATTGTTTTTCGATTTTTCTAAATTTAAGGCCTGCATTGTGTTGTGCCTGAAAAAAAGGGTTTTCTGAAAAAATGAATACAATCGTGAAATATTTAGTGGTTGCACAAAGGCAATGAAAACATTGGTTTGGTACTAAATAGTAATTTAATGGTTTATGTTAATTGTTTAGTGTTAAACATGAAATAACAACCTCAAAACAAATAAAATAATAGAATGCAACAAAGCAAAGTGTTTACTATTTATGGACGTCATATTCACTGACTGCTTTTTGCTAGTCAAGTAACCACCGTGGTTTTCTTTGCATCCGGATATAATCGTCAGTGTTCTTGCACCACCTGAAGTAAGAATTGCTTCTGGTCTACTTTTCTGCATAAAACTCCATTGAAATCCTGAATCAGTTTCACTCCTCTTTCGGCTGTGTCATTAACAACTTTCAAATTGGTTACTACCTTTTCTGAATGTTTGTATTCATTGTTGCTGCTCCATGTTTCAGGGGACATCTCCAGAAATGAATGTGGAGAAAAATGCCTTTGTATTGTTTGTAACAATGAAGCTGATGGGCTGGTCTGCAAAGAATCCATTGGAATCAAGACGCTGAGCTCGATTTGTAGATCCGGGTTTTTCTGGCATATTTTTAAGCATCTGAACATACGAATTTACTTGGTTTGGTTTCTTTGAGATTTGTCCCAAATAAGCGGTTGTCCCAATTAAGCGGAATCCACTGTATATACATACATATATATATATATATATATATATATATATATATATATATATAACTTATCTTTGATTTTTAGCATTATGACATGCACAAATATATTACCTGCTTACATTTTCTTTTCGCTGCAATCATGTCTTTTATTTTTATATGTGAACGTATTTATTTTTTTTAGAAATACAAAGATGAATATAAGTGATCTTCCAAAAATTGAACTAAAAATTGCAACTTGGAATATTCGGAGCATTCCAAAAGAAAAAAAAAGAATTGATTTTTAACCATATATTTTAAAGATTTAGAAAACTTGCAAGAGACTAAATTAACACCAGCAGGTAGATACACTGATGACGATACATATACTGTTCTTTGGAGTGGAAATGAGAGTGGTCGTTTTCTACATGGAGTTGGAGTTGTGGTAAAAAAAAGATCTCATGGATGATGATTTCAAGTGTACTTTTCATTCAGACAGGATAATGAGTGTTCAAATGAAGACATTTCGGGGTAACATACATTTTGTAAATTTTTATGGACATCCTAATAGTCACCAAAAAACTCAATACAAATATTCTACAAAGTTTTAGCTGAAATTATAAAAAAAATTCCACAGTCAGACCAGATGATTTTAATAGGAGATTTTAATGCACATATATGGGCTAATTTTAAGACGTGGCCTAAATGTCTGGGAAAATTTGGCATTGGTAGGGAAAACAGAAATGGAAAAAAAAAAACTTTTGAAATTCTGTGCTAAACAAAAATTGTGTATAACAAATACTTTCTTTAACGTTACAGAGAAAGAAAAAATAACTTTTATTGGAAGTGTAAAAAAGAAACATTTTGTTTTTTCGTCAGTATGTAAAAAAAAATGTTCTAAATTGAAACATTTCCTTAAGATTAGAAAAAAACACAACAATAAGAGCACCTGTATTAGGAGCAAACGAGATTCATTCACGATGCATGGTAAAGTCACAAATTGACTTTATTATAGCTCAGAATGTAAACCTTAAATATGTTATGGAGACGAAATCATACTAGGAAATTTTTTTAGGATTGTGGTCTGACTATTTGTTCGTAGTAAGCAGATTAAGATTGCCCTTAACCATGGGAATCGTACGACTATTTCCAGTATGCTTGAGTTTAATTTAGCTATATTGAGCAAGTATTCGATAAATGATTTTTGTCAAATAAATCACGAAATAGATTGGGGGGATATTAAAATTAGTTTAGATCCACACAATTCTTTACAAGAAAAGACAACCCTTATTAGTGAACTATTATATGAAGTAAATGAGTTCACACTTAAAAAATGTCAGGAAATAAATAAGAATAATTTAAATGAAAAAAAATAGATGTAATGCAACGGAAAAGACTAGTCACTTCACTTGCCCTAATAATGAATGTGTATACGTATATAAACAATATATTGCGAACATTAAGAGATGAGATTCGTAAAATGAAAAAAAAATATTTATATGAATGTTTTGTTTTCTTTGAAAGGTGTGTCTAAAAGTATACAATCGTTGCTAAACGAGTCAGAATCTGCTAGACTATATATAGCTTCACTTGATATGTCAGATGTTCTAGAAACCTTAAGTATACCTGTTCTGATTGATTTTTTGCACAAATTAGGAATTCAAAGAAATCTAGTTCAAATAATTTCACATTTAGTTGGAGGCCTCACAATTAATGAAGGGCAAGCTAACATTAATCTTTTGGGTGAAAACAGTAAATTTAGCTCATTGGCACCTGTTTTAGTAGAAATCTTTTTACTATATATATTTGATAGAACATTTGAGAACATTAATACTAACGTAACAGGTGGAGTAGCTAATGACGATATCACAGTGTTCTGAGATGAAAACAGCGTTTTGTTAATTTCCAAGTCTTCGACAAATATTAAGTTATGTTTGGGCAATATGGAAAACAATTTAAAAGACTTTAAATTGAGTTTAGATTACTGCAATCACGAGTAAGGTGAAGTAAGAAAATGTCCTCTTATAAGAGCTATTAATTAATCTTAACACGGCCATTAATGTTTCAAGCAAATATGAGCTGAATAAATTGATTCTTTATATATATATATATATATATATATATTTATTTATTTATACAGAAGTGGGTTACATCATGTTTAGCTTCTGTAATTAATTATTTTATGTATCGTCTTTGTAACTATTAACTGGGAATGTTTTTTTTTTTCTACAAATTTTGTGCCTGAATGATCACTGAAACATGTCTACATGATGTGGCATTCTACATGTCATTGGTATTATTTACATATGGTTATTACATTTTGTTACAACGGCGAATTCGTGAATCAATCATGTAATAAACTATATGACATGAAATTTATTCGCGGTGCTGAATTCTTTATAATATAAATTTGACGACACCAAAAACGAAGATACGCCTTAGAATAACCATCTTAAAACAACCAGATTACAGTTCCTTGCGGTTGCAACATAACCTTATTCTTCGTGTTTGCTACACACAGCTTAGATCGACGGACTACACTGCGGATTGAGTTGGCGACACTTCGTGTGACCAGCACAGCTACACGTTTGGATCATCCACTTGGTCATTGCGATTAAGGCTCGCACACTTAACTTAGTTCATTAACCTATGAGTGAATCATGTATGTAATGCTATGACACTCAAAGAAAGGACCGACAACTGTATTTTGGTCATGTTGACATGGAAGACAGCACATGTAACCACAAACAAGAACAGGAAGGATAACGTAGAAAAGTTAATAACAATGCAATTCATTTCGGGATAACCCATAACTAACAGAATAAACATTGTATTTTGACATTTTATGAACTATAAACTATCGTTCCGTTGAAGCGGCAGAGGATAAGAAGTCTGAAAATGGAACTTATAGGAGGTTCAAAAAATTAAAAAAATACAGATTAGGTGAATTTTTTATTAACTGATATTTTTACTTTTATGTAAGATCTAGCGTATTTGAAATACTTTTTTAATAGTTAACAATTGGTCATTGAAATATTATCGATATAACATGTGTGTCCTAATATATAGTTTTTGTATGTGTTCTTTCACTGTAATGAATTCTAGATTAAGCTAGAGTCTTTATACTTTATTGGTACTTAATTAATTGTTTTCTTGGAGCGATTTGAATATTTATATACAGAGTGACGACCTGTTTCAAGACTTGAGCAATTTTTTTTGTAAATTAAGTTATTGGTTTTTACTATAAATCGTTAGCAATGCAATATATCGAAATACAGTAATGCTAATTATAAAACGATTGTATCTTCTAGTAATGTGGCACGCTTCTTTAAAATAAAAGAAAATGTTGTTTGTGATTTCTGAAAATATTTTACTCACATAAAAAGGGAGAGAAATAGAAATGAGACATTTTAAACTGGGGAGGCGTTAACGCGAGATTGACGCCTAGCTAAAAGATTATACGATAAAACTTTAAATGCAAAAACTAAATGTGTTAATTACATAGAAATTATTTTACTTCCGAGCTAAAGCATTAAATAAAAAAAGGCATAAGCTACGGGTACGTAAAAATGTACTCCGTATTTTTTTCTTCGGGGTACGTAAGGGTACGGAAATAGACTTTGGAATTGAAAACATAACATATTAAAAATTGAGGCTATAATTGTGTGGCTCACTAGCACAGTCGGTTGCCGACTATGTGTGGGTTCAAATCCCGTCAGAGAAAATTTTTTTTTTCAATTTTTTTTTTCTTCAGAATAATAGATACTAATTTTTTTGTTTTATTACATTATGACAAAAAGGAGGGTTGGGGGGGGGTTAGGGTTAGGGATAGGGGGTTAGGGTTAGGGATAGCATCATATCGCCTATCTGAAAAAAAGGATTAGGGTTAGTATCATATCGCTAAAAAATACGCACATCTTTTTATGTATCCCGAAGAAAAAAAAATACGGAGTACGTTTTTACATATCCGTGGCAAGTGCGTTAAATAAATTTTCATGAAGCTTATATACGGTACTTTTCAGTAAAAAATGTGAGTAATTATTTCTCTATAAGAGGTTTATAAAATAACTTCTAATAGAGAAATAATTACTCATATTGTTTTACTGAAAAGTACCGTATATATATAAATTTTCATGAAGCTTATATACGGTACTTTTCAGTAAAACAATGTGAGTAATTATTTCTCTATTAGAAGTTATTTAATAAACCTCAATAAAAAGCAAAATAAAAAAATGTTCCTTTTCTAATACAGAATACAATGGATCAACCTGCATCGGGCGATATTGGTCTTCGAATCGCAACTTGGAATGTAAGAAAAATTTCAAAAAAAGATGAAAACAACCATATTTCGATCATTTTCAATCATCTTGATAAACACAACGTTGATATAGCTGGATTACAAGAGAAAAACTTAATAAGATATTCGTTAGAAAGACATATTACTTGTACATGATAGGAAATGAAGATGGGCAACGTAGATCAGGAGGTGTTGGAATAATTGTGAGAAAAACCCTTCGCGACAAGCTTAAAGTGGTATATAAGGACAAAAATCTAATCTGGTGTACGCTAGAGACTGATGTTGGTCTAGTCAATATTTTAAATGTGTACGACAACTTTGAAACAAATATTGAAAAAGAAGGCTGCTATTTAAGAATACACCTGATTCTCTGCGAAATCTCTACAACAGAATATGTTTATGTTTTAGGTGACTTCAATGTTCATATAGGAAAACATGATGGACCTGATTGTGACAATATCATTGGTCCGTATGGTGTAGGCGAAAAAACAAGTGGTGCTGATAGAAAACGCTTAATACAACTTTGTTTTGACTTTCGTTTATGTATTACAAATACATATTTTAGTATACCCGAAAATGGAGCGATGACACTCTACAGAAATGAAAAATGGTTCCAAAATGACCTAATATTGACTCGGTTTCGGGATTTTGACTGTGTTAAAGACACTCGGCCTAAAGATAAAATAGACCATTCAGACCATGTTATAGTGGTTAGTGAGCTGACATTACCTCATAGACATTTCAATAGCCCTTGTAAACTCATTTTATTTATGTTAGGAAATTATAAACTAGAACTAAGTGAGACTGAACTCAACAAAAACTTTTTGTATGGTTTACTTTACGAAAATATAAAAACAATTAAAAATCATGTCGACCACGTGCAAAAAGCATACGAGGAATACATAGATAGCCCAATTGAATGTAATATCGTAAAGTATGTTGATGCTAAAAATTCTGCCAGGAAGGCCATTTTGGATGTTACATTCAAACTGTGTAAATATGACCGAAATGAAGACAAACGAAGAAAGGAGCACAATTTATTAGAACGTTTATTAAAAACGTGTGCAACTAAATCTGAAATACATCAAGATAATATCAAATGTTGAAACACTGAACGTCTTAAAGATATCTTTGATGAACACGTGAGCATTTTTTTAACCAAAGAAAAATCGAAACTTGTAGAGCAATACTTTGATGCAGGGACAATGTCAACAACCATGCCATATGAAAGATTTATCTTGGCTGATTCAAATACTCAAAGCTTTTTGTCAGAAGATACCCACAAACTAACACTTTTAGTAATAAAAATTTTACTACAAATCAGAAATATATTGTACGATTCCATATCAGATCATTGTAAAATATGCAAAATGAATTCTTTATCTGGGCTTTCTTATTTGAAATGTCAAATTATTTTGGCTTTCAGCTCGGTACAATCTGTGTCGGATTCGATTAAATGGATGATTGATAAGTATAATAATGAACCACTTTATATTGCTGCTGTCAATTTGTCAAATATTTTCAACATGACAAATTCAGATATTCTATTAAATCTGCTCCTTAAACTAGGATGCCCCAATACAGCTATTGATTTTTTCTTTTATTTTGTTGAAAATGTCAGATGCACCATTTGTTTGAACGATGACGGAATTTTTAAACCTTTGGACTCCAATGAAAGTCTAAGCAGTGTGTCTCCTATTTTAATGGAAATGTTCCTCCAATATGCAATGAATATGGCTTTTAAGAATACTAAACCATCTGAATTAAAATATAGTGTACGAGGAGAACAGGAAATAAATAATCTACGAGCGTTTTGTTTTGGTGACAGTTTGTTTATTTTCTCTCAGTCAAGAGAAGATTTACAGCTCTGTATATCAAACCTGGAAACTTCTTTTCACGTTTTTGGCCTAACTATTGATAGTACTCTTGGAAAAGAAGAAAATGTAACTTCACAATATCCTTATATTCAAGTCAGTAAATTAAATGTTGCTGCAAGAAACAAGTCGCCTCAGTTGAAAACGATAATGTTTAAAAGTATACAAATACCGATTGAGGATCGTTTTACTCCAAATAATAGTATCATAGATAAAGAGTCTTACCTTCAATTAAAAAGAAACTTAATAGTAGCTAAAATTTCTTGGGATAAAACAAGAAAAACATTTCTCGATAGTAATAAAACTACACTACATAAAATATATTTATGTTTTAGACAAATCTTAGGAGAGTTAACTCTCGGTTGTGAGCACTTGAATCCACCTCCTGACATGAAACTACTGGATGATTTTCTAATGACATGCATCAGATCTATTATCCAATAAACTACAATATATGATACGTTGATTTTCCATTTAGCTTGATTTTCAGCGTTTTAAAAATACATAGATTGTAGAATGTAAGTGGTGGTATTGTTAAACTATCTGATGTAAGTGGTGGTATTGTTAAACTATCTGATGTAAGTGGTGGTATTGTTAAACTATCTGATGTAAGTGGTGTTATTGTTAAACTATCTGATGTAAGTGGTGGTATTGTTAAACTATCTGATGTAAGTGGTGGTATTGTTAAACTATCTGATGTAAGTGGTGGTATTGTTAAACTATCTGATGTAAGTGGTGGTATTATTAAACTATCTGATGTAAGTGGTGGTATTGTTAAACTATCTGATGTAAGTTGTGGTATTATTAAACTAACTGATGTAAGTGGTGGTATTGTTAAACTATCTGAACCCTGCAAATCATAATTAAACTTAAATTTCATCTTTAAAAGGTTATTGTAACTAAATCGGTCTATTTATTTTTTGTTATTTAAAAATAATATTCCAACAGGAAACATTATTATTTCTTTCGGTCTATTGCATACAGACGGAATTTAAAATATTGTTATAGTTTTGAACCTATAAGGTAATTGCACAAGTGGGAATAAAATTATTGTGATAGTTGTCAGTCTAGACTTGAGACATTATTATCAGAGGAACAGGAAACAATTTGACTATTGTTTTCATGAATACAATTATTTACATAAATTATTTTTTTTTCATGAAATTTAATTAGCTCTTTCATTAAATAATGTTTATTCCATATATAATATGTAATTTTTCATTTTGTTTTTATTTTTCGTGTGTGTGTGTAAATATTTATTTTGACCTGTGTACTTTAATAGTCACAATATGATCGTCTGAGAAAAACAACCGTCGTCATTTTGATTTAAATGTGTATTTAAAACAATTTAAAACATAAGTAAAAGTTATTTTTGTTCGGGTTTGCAATTAATAAAATATTATCAACTTTGTAAATCATGCGAATTAATTATGTAGTATTTGATTGGCTGAAATATCATAATAATGACAATAAAATGTAAATTTTTAGTAAAATGAGAAAGAAATTATATCAAAGTATGTGGTACTTCAATAAAATTGTTATAAATGATTAATTAATGTGTAAAATCATATGCATAAAGTACATGTTTCTTTCTTAAAGTAATATAATTTAATACTAAATTCAATGTTTATGTTTAATGTTTACAACAATTGAATTTGTTTGTAACGCTTTACTTTTTATTTTATTCTCAATTTTTCAAGAGAATAATATTTAAAAAAAAAAAAAAAGCCTTTTTATGTTTCAGCATAAAAATATTTTTTTAATTTATTTATCAATTAAGTGTCACGTTCTTTTAATCAATGCTAATGTTATATAACATTTTGAATCCAGACAATTTAGAAATAAAATAGTGTTTGAAGGTGACTTTTGTACTTACAATTTTTAGTTCGGTATTCCTTTCATCATTGGATACATGTGCATATGGATGTACGTGGGAATGCAGGCTCTAATAGCCCAATAGTGCACTGTAGATTGTCCCATCGGTAAGTACTTTGCCTTTCATGAAGAAAAGTTGTGGAAACCGGGGAACATGTGCTATTCTAGTACACCTGTCTGGTGGACTACAAGTGGACAGGATGAGTAGATTTCTTGCAATGGGTTTTTATTGCTGTTCCTAGATGTTGAGGACAACAGCGAGTTTAATTTCACGGGCTCTAAGAGATGACGTTTCAGCCAACAGTTTCTTTGAGAGAGTATAGTGAGGGATGGTAAGAGAGTATAGTGAGGGATGGTAAGATAGTTTAGTGAGGGATGGAGAGATAGTTTAGTGAGGGATGGAGAGATAGTTTAGTGAGGGATGGAGAGATAGTTTAGTGAGGGATGGAGAGATAGTTTAGTGAGGGATGGTGAGATAGTTTAGTGAGGGATGGTGAGATAGTTTAGTGAGGGATGGTGAGATAGTTTAGTGAGGGATGGTGAGATAGTTAAGTGAGGGATGGTGAGATAGTTAAGTGAGGGATGGTGAGATAGTTTAGTGAGGGATGGTGAGATAGTTTAGTGAGGGATGGTAAGATAGTTTAGTGAGGGATGTTGAGATAGTTTAGTGAGGGATGGTGAGATAGTTTAGTGATGGATGGTGAGATAATTTAGTGAGAGATGGTGAGATAGTTTAGTGAGGGATGGTGAGATAGTTTAGTGAGGGATGGTGATATAGTTTAGTGAGAGATGGTGAGATAGTTTAGTGAGAGATGGTGAGATAGTTTAGTGATGGATGGTGAGATAGTTTAGTGATGGATGGTGAGATAGTTTAGTGAGGGATGGTGAGATAATTTAGTGATGGATGGTGAGATAGTTTAGTGATGGATGGTGAGATAGTTTAGTGAGGGATGGTGAGATAGTTTAGTGAGGGATGGTAAGATAGTTTAGTGAGGGATGGTGAGATAGATTAGTGAGAGATGGTGAGATAGTTTATTGAGGGATGGTGAGATAGTTTAGTGAGGGATGGAGAGATAGTTTGGTGAGGGATGGTGAGAAAGTTTAGTGAGGGATGGTAAGATAGTTTAGTGATGGATGGTGAGATAGTTTAGTGAGGGATGGTGAGATAGTTTAGTGAGGGATGGAGAGATAGTTTGGTGAGGGATGGTGAGATAGTTTGGTGAGGGATGGTGAGATAGTTTAGTGAGGGATGGTGAGATAGTTTAGTGAGAGATGGTGAGATAGTTTAGTGAGAGATGGTGAGATAGTTTAGTGATGGATGGTGAGATAGTTTAGTGATGTATGGTGAGATAGTTTAGTGAGAGATGGTGAGATAGTTTAGTGAGAGATGGTGAGATAGTTTAGTGAGAGATGGTGAGATAGTTTAGTGAGAGATGGTGAGATAGTTTAGTGAGAGATGGTGAGATAGTTTAGTGAGAGATGGTGAGATAGTTTAGTGATGGATGGTGAGATAGTTTAGTGAGAGATGGTGAGATAGCAAGTTCATAAAGTTGGCGGAGCCCATCTCCTCTCGAAATAAGTGCCGAATAGTTTTGGCTTTACGAGGGATAGAACCTGTTTCCTTTGCGTGTAAGTCTCGTTCTCTTTCGACTTCAATAACAAGTAAACTAACCACTACTACCACATCATAAACAAAAACCAATAAAGTAGAACATAAGAGTAAATTAAATTCCAAATTTCGTAAAATGATTATTTCTTATTGTCCACTAAACAAAAGCTAATCATAAAAGCTAACAACGTTTAGCTAAGTAAATGATCTTTGATAGAGTCAACTTAAAGACAGCAGATAACACAGCAGTCAGTTAATGGATAACAAGTATGATTAAAGAAACAAATTATATCCTGGGATAAGATAACATACAATATACCTTTTTAAGACGCAACTAAATTGGGTATAAATAAAAGAGACAATTAAATTAACTTATTTTAAAGTACTTTATAAATTTATACACAATCTTGGGATTGTGATATTGGTTTTGAACTCTAATTTTCAGTGTCATTGAAGACCAAAAACAAATACAATCATGAATTGAGTTTTTTTGTTTTTGTTTTTTCTTTTCTTTAGAATCTTGAATAGGGTGATACAATCAAAGTACTGACTAGTTATAAATGATGGATTGTTCAATTTATCTTATTCTTAATAATAATATAAAGCAAAGAAGGCCTTTTTTCGATTGTGATCGATAACAACATGTATGTTAAATTAACGTATTTTTTTTTCTATATGCGTGTGTTTTTGATTTAACAAGGGTAGCTAACTCTATGACTCGGAAAAAATATTTTTTGTTTTGCTTGTTGTCTATCTTTGAATAGCGTTTGCAACAGAAATATGGCACACACCTGCTCTAAAAAAATAATACTATAGCTAATAATCTAATTGCATTTATTGATCTATTTGAATTATTTTTTGCAATTATCAATTGACGACGCAGGTGAAATAAGGCATTCTAATTTTAAACTCCCCGATTTAATTCACTTCTATTAAAATACCAGAGATATTCTCTAAATGGCTGTAAAGCTGAGGCTACTCCAAAGGATGTAATACAATTAGAACCCCGTCAGTGTATTAATATAGTGTTAACTTGTTTGACTGCTGTATATAGTTACACATGAAATCATTAATTCAAGTCCATGTTGGTAAATGATCATAATATTAGTCAAGGAAATATAAATACTATGAAATAGAAGAACTAAGTATATTATGAATTTAAAGCATATCCAGGGTTTTAGGACAACACAAGCTAATGTAATTTCCTGGTGAGAAACACTAGTATATATATATAAATATATTGATAGATAGATAGATATCTAGAAAGATTGATAGACAAATGTATGGATAGATAGATAGATAGACAGTTTGATTGACAGATAGATAGATGGATGGATAGATTGATAGACAAATATATGGATAAATAGATAGACAGTTTGATTGACAGATAGATAGATGGATGGATAGATAGACAGATAGATGGATAGATAGATAGACAGTTTTATTGACAGATAGATAGATGTAAGGATGGATAGATAGATTTATAGACAAATTGATGGATAGATAGACAGTTGGATAACAGATAGATAGATGGATGGATGGATAGATAGATTCATAGATAGATAGATAGATAGATAAATAGATGGATAGATAGATAGACAGTTTGATAGACAGATAGATTGATGGAAGGATGGACAGATAGATAGATAGATTGATAGAAAAATTGATGGATAGATAGATAGACAGTTGGATGACAAATAGATAGATGGATTGATGGATAGATAGATTAATAGATAGATAGATAGATAGACAAATAGATGGATAGATAAATAGACAGTTTGATTGACAGATAAATAGATGGGTGGATAGATAGATAGATATATAGATAGACAAATAGATGGATAGACAGATAGACAGTTTGATAGACAGATAGATTGATGCAAAAGCGTTGCTAGGGGTTTGGGGGCCCGGGGGGCTTGGCGTTTTTGGGGGCCCCTGCAATTTGACATGCGATATCATAACATGAGATAATGTACTTAATAAATGTATGTCTAAATTAAAATTAGTACAGTATATCAATAAAATTCCAAAAAAATCATTAAAACTCTTTTAATGAATAATTCCATTGTTTAGTGACGAGATAATGCACAAGTGACAAATCTCAATTCACATCGCCTCACGTCGTGCTTTCTGTGCAGTAAAGGCATTCATAACATCATCTAAATCAATGTTGTCTAGTATTTTTGACTTCACTGACATTAAAGCCATGCTTTTAAGTCTTTCTTGCGTCATTGTGCTCCTGATATACTTTTTGATTGACTTGAGTTTTGAGAATGATCTCTCACATGATGCAATGGAAGTGGCTTTAGTTAGCAGTATTCGGAGATTGGAGCACACGTCATTACCATATGAAGCCAGCTTCCTCAATAAGTCAATTGGTGATTGTGGTACTGGTTTGTTGATTAAAGTGCTCGTGCATCAATTACACCATCGAAAAAGTGATTTGCCTGTATGTCATCATACAAACAGGAAAAAGAAACAGTTTTTCATCAACGTGTCATCATCCATAGAATTCAACAGGTGTCTTGGTTTAAAAAGAACTCCACATGGTTTTGCAACCTTTGGAATATATCCTTCATCTCCATATGAAGTCTGTCCAGCACTTCTGTCGCAACATGTTTGAATTGCAGTTCTATTGACAGTCCTACATCAGAACTCAACTCCTTATCCAGTCTTTTCTTTCTTCTGGTTGTTTAGCCTACAAGAAATCCATAGCATTCATTGCCTTCTTTTGCTCTTTCGATGGATCGGGTGATCAGTTTTGTCCATTTCTTATCATTTAGCGGAAAGCATGAAAGGGTCTTTATCTCTTCAGCATCTTTGTCAAGATGCAAGGAAAGTGACGACGTAGCTTGAGGACCACCTTGTACTACTCTCCTTTTTTAGTTTCCCGGCTCCAGTTTCTTTCAGTTTGGTCTCTGGGGTGAATTGGAAAAAAGATTTGAGCAAAATCATGAAAATAGGTGACAATTGCTAGATCTATCTCAGCAGAATGAAGAGCTGCCAAGTTGAGAGAGTGATTATCACAGTTCAGAAATGTTACGTTTGGATTTATGTCTAAGAGATGTTTCTGCCGGCCAGACCGACGGCCACTCATTGTGGCTGCGTTATCATAGGTTTGATCTGTGCACATATTACAGTCTAGTTCAATGTCTTAAAGAGTTTTCAGAACAAGTTCTTCATAATGTTGTGCATCTGGCTTCACAATTTCAAAATAAACAAGGAATGACTCTTTTATTTCAAAATTCTCGACATCCAAGTTACGAACTTTAAGGGATAGCCTACTTGTTCTTTGTGAGAAACATCTGGAGTGGAATCAAACATCAGAGAAGAGTAACAAACTTGCTTGACTTTCACAGCAATAGATTCCCTATCTTTATTGCCCATCAGCTTATGAACTAATTTTGAATTATTCAAGTGATGTTACGTAACTTCATCAAATTCTGCAAGAAATTTCAAAGATTCTAGGAAGTTCTCAGGACTGGGAAAATCTAGTTCTTCTTTGTGGCCAAGTAAGCTTAAGTCTGTTTTTGCTAAGTACTTGACAGCTGTTGCTACACTGCTGTATCTTTGCATGAATTTTCTGAATGGTGATACTTTTCTTCATGGTCTCCTTTGTTTTCAATGCTATTATCAGGTTTCTTCTTAAAAAACCCTTCAAATTTTCCTTGATTTTGCAGCCTCTCTCATCTTTCTGTAGCAGGATTTTTCCTTTTGTAGCCCCACTCTGGTAAAATCATTCTTTCGGCATGGGTGAAGTTTCTCTTTAAAGAATAACATTCTTTACATTTCACAAATTAAAAAATCTACAAAAAATTATGTATACTTGTTTAATCCGCCATGATTGTGAGATTTCGTCAGTCGAATAGACATAAGTATACGAACTATGACCCTTCTATTTATGTCTATAGACAGATGGATTGTAGCATGGACAAAAAATGGAAGATAAAATGCCGTCAGGACGACGTGTTTTACAACAACCGAAACTATGTTTTGATACTTTTAGTAAACTTTTTACCAGTTTTTATTTGTGTGATGATTTACGTAATTCTGAAATCCTTAATCTGTATGGAATACATGCACCAGTGTTACTAACTCAGTGGCATCACTATGGTTGGTGTCACCCGATACGGACAATTCAGGGTGTCCCCCTCCCACAAGACTTCCCCCATGAACAATGGTACACATTTCGAATGTTCCTGCTCTATACGGTCTTCGCCTTAGAGAATTTACTTTAAAATATTTAAGCGATGAAAATGATAGTATTACTGACTGTATTTTAGAAGTATGTATATTACTTTAATTTAACTGAGTTTATAAACTACGTCTCCTATTTCATAAAACCACTTGACTACCTCCGTCCTTTTTTCTAGCGCGTTTATAAAAACTCCAGATTGATCCGAGCAGCTTTGAATTAGATTCATTTACCTAAGCTCCAGACGCTCTGCATGATGGCACACTGTGCTACTGCTTGTAGGGTGGCACCCTGTGCTACTGATCATGTTTTTGACTATGACCGGTTATAAAAAATGACCATGCCAAGTTCTTTCTGCTATGAAATTTAGAATTGTTCATGTTGTTGTCACTTCCATGTTGGTGTCACCCGGTGCAGTCCGCACATTCCGAGTGACGCCTCTGCACTAACTTATATAACAACGTACATAACAAGATTACATGGCGGTGGCTTTATCTATATAAATAAAAATGTTAATAGGATTCACGCCTAGCTAATAACTTCTTAAGTTCTTTACCAATTGCCTTGAAATTTACACACAAAATTGCAGTAAATTAATCAACTGAAATAGAAAAGAATTTTTTCTCAATACTTACTTTTACTTTAAAGTAGGTGTCATAACTACTTGTATTATTAGTTATGTATTGTGAGTTGTTGTGATGATCTGTCTTCTCTTCTCTGGTAGCGATTGACACTTTATCTAAGCGTGTACTCACTCACATACATCACAAATAAATTAAATAAACTGCCAAGTCCGATTCATATACTTTATTTGACGATTACACAAAATATAATTTCAAAATATAAGTAGAATGAAACTATACACTGCAATATCCATATTCACTGAAACATCACTACTATATCCTGTGTGCTGCCTATTTTTGTCGAACTGCATGTCTGTTCTGTACCTCCATGTTCTCCTCCTTTCTCCCCTTAATTAATTAACTCATCCCTGACCCAATGAGCCATATTCTTAGAAATACTATGTTTAATCTATATCCTTGTAAATACAATGCTCAACAATGCTCTTTGTATCACTAATCAAGCACATGTAGAAGTTTGGCGCCATGTATACGAAACCAGACAGTAGATAATTAGCTTATCACTGAGTTATCACAACATTTTTCTCTGGAAAATACAAGGACCTTAGCCTTGCTTTTAATTCCAGCCTAACGGGTATGTGTCCCCGACTGTCCCCTAAAAATACAAACTCTCTCTCTAAATGTGACCGTCATTGTACCTATGGCGCATTTCCAGCCATTCCAAAGTGTGTTATAAAAACATTACCGACTTGTGTCTTTACAGAAGGCTAGGTCACGATATCGTGTGGCGGTTACAGCTAGTATTTAATATTTAGCGTTAAAATAAAAAAAATTGGAAACTCGTTTGGGGCCCCCCCATCAAGCGGGGGCCCGGGAGGACGTTCAAATTTGGACCCCCCCTCCCCCCACCCTAGTTACGCCACTGGATTGATGGATGAATAAATAGATAGGTAGATAGATTGATTGACAGATAGATAGATATAAGGAAGCAATATTCACCACCTGCTATAAAAATAAAATTTCCTTTTTTTCAAAGAAATAATAAAAAAAAATACATTCACAAGACCGTTGAGTTAAAGTAATAAATATATATCATTAATAGTCAATTAATTTAGGAAAACTACAAAATGGAAGAACGTTTGCACCAAAAGCAATTTTAAATACAAGGGAGGCTAATCTTAAAATACAAATAAAAGCAACATTACACATTTACATCCCTTTCAATAACTGAACGAAAAGAACAAATAATCTGTTTATTTGAATTATCGGAGGCAGAGCAAGTGTTGGAAATACCCTCACCCCACATTTTTTAGCGCCTCTCAGCAGGGCAATCAAAAACATATTAACAATCACTGTTTATTTAAGATATATGCTACAATCGAGTATACCAATCGTATACAAAGAACGAATGTGCCACTGACCTAAATTCGGAAGGGGAGATAAGTGGTACAGTTAGAAATAAGTGCATAGCTTATCGATCGGGTGCTATTGTAAGATAATGCATTGTGCCAGATTATATACACTCGTATGGGACGGCCAACAATCTGGGATCTAGTTGGGGGGTGGGGAATGAAAGAAGGCAACCAAGGCCGTATTGTAAATCAATCAATAGAGTACATGATCAGACATATTTGAATAAGTATGTGTGGAGTCAGCTCAAGTGTAATGTTAGGTCAGAAGAAAACTATTTGTTGGCAAGTAAATATTATATGGGCTAGACGTGCACTTTATTGTTGATAGGAGTTGATTTCAAATCGATTTTACACTATTTCTTACAATGTATAGTGTGAATACCCACTATACGTCTGGGCATGCTACATATATTTTTTTTTATATTTGTCGTAGTTTGTATATATGTATATAGGAAAAGCACGGAGGGATATTTGATCGCACAAGGCCGTGGCTCCGTAAGAGCGCTGTAAAATAATTGTGCGATTTTCGTACAAAAGAAGGGCGGGAGTAAAACAGCTAGCAACGACTCTGTACATATTTAAATGTACAGAGAAGAGAGAGACAAATAGTCTTAGTAAAAACGGTCAAAATAGTAGATTTCGGTTCATTCTAGGACAAAAAAATAAACTTTATTAAAATTAACTCAGTGACCGTTTAAAGGTTAAATACGTTCAACCTGGAGTGTTTGTTATAACAAACATGATGAGAGACGTATAATACAATTGTGTACGATAAATTAGAGTTGTTTTTTTTTAATCTGACCAGTTAGGAGGAGTACTCAAATACCATATCTGTATGGTAGCAGGTTTACCCTTCCTGCCATTGGTAGAAGTGGACGGTGCTTGCTCACCTGCTTTGCTGGCCAGTTGCGAGGTGTACGCAAACAGCATACCAGTATGGTAGCAGATTTATCGTGCAACATTCACAGGTAAAAAAAAAATAATTTCTGTATTTACTTTCTCTAAAGATTGATTCTCATTGCCAATTGGTAATGATCGAGGCGGTCTATCAATAAAATAGTGCGGGCCGTAAGGCTGGCACAGCACTTACCGTCCGTCGGTAGAAGTGGAGGGTGTTGGCTCACCTAGCAACTTTCTAACAAATGGCAGCATCAAGAACACCTCATCTTTCTGGCAGCTAGGTAGAGGATGCTCTGCTTGCCTGGCCAATTGGGATGGGTAGTCAAATACCATGCCTGTTCAGTAGCAGGTTCACAGTGCAATTTTGACTAGAATGATTAAAAAAAAATATTTTCTGATAACTGCTTTAACACATTTCAAGTAGAGGGGACGCATGGTTGTGTGTTACAGCGCATTACCCAAAAGCTCGGAGTTCCATTTTAATTTAGAACTTCAAAAACCTCTGGGGTCTGGTGAAAGTAGCCAATCCTTATCGGCCGTGGTCAAGAAGAAAGATAGTATTACAACCAAAGGAGTGAGAGAGTGGAGCCAGAAGACCATGGATTGGGAAAAGTGGAGAAGAGTAGTATGACAGAACAGTGCCCTAAGTGGGCAATAGAGCCAAAGGAAGAAGAAGAAAAAAGTCTTTATCTTAGCATTGAGCAATTATGTGAATTGATTTTTCCACTCAACAAAGTTGAAGAACCAATACAGAAATATAATAATAACAGCTATAGAAGTGCATTCCCTTTGTTAAAATGACATCTATTTTAATAATTAAAAATGGTTAGATATTATCTCTTTAGTATTCTGTTTGTATTAAAATCAACATGTTGTTGAAAGTTTGGTGTCTAAATGTTAAAAAAAAAAACCATCATTATGTTTGCTGACTAAGTCAAACTATGTTGGTAATATATGTCACCGAGAGGCTATGGGGTTACAAGGATTATGGCATATTTGTACCACCAACGTACCAGTGTTATAATTAACAATTTAATATATGCAATTAAATAATACAAAGGCACATATCTTCATATTTCACTAATACGGAAAATTAGTAAATATTACGTGTTGCGCCGTGTATAAAAATTGACGCCAGTAAGCAATTGGGGAATCGAAAATTAAGTTTAAAAAAATATTTCAATTCAATTCCAATTCAAGCAAAAAGTTCCTATTTCATAGCGCATCAATAATTTACAAACAAGACAATGGTTATTTGGGTCTTAATGACTTGACCTATTTTTATGTTACAATTGGTCACACCCCCTCAACCCTATCCCCCACCCGTAAAATGTTGTTAGGAACGTATAGCTATTCATTTTATAACAATTATTGAAAATAATTTTCTTTTAAATCTATTTAGTTAACTAATTATTTATTTTTTTAATATTTTTTTTATATTGGATTTAATGGCTTACGGTTCTTTTAATGTCAACTAATACAATTAATTTTTCTAAATACCATTAACGGTTAAATTCTATAAAAAAATGTAAAATGTGCAGTGTCATATTGGTATACACTCGTGGCTCAGATGGAATGCCAACTTGCTGGGGTTGGGTGTGGAGTGTTGCATAAAAGAAAGAAGGCAACCAGGCCAGGAGTTTTATTTATGGCGCCGTCGAGATTACTTTAATATAATAAAATACTAAAATAAAAATAATTTATTACAATTAAACTACCCATCGAAATGAAACGAAACCTGTCCCATGACTCTCCCCAATGAATTATGTGTACCTGTACCAAATATCACGTTATTTGGTTGTCTGGATCTTGAGTTATAAGGGAACAGACAGACAGACAGATAGCAAATGCGTCTTATAAGTATATAGATATATACGTTAGAGCTACTGTTCGATTAAAAAAAATGATCGAAATTAACGCATGATTATAAATTTTAACGCAAATTAACGCACATTTTAATCGACACAACATAATACATTTGTTTGTATTCAAACTAGTATGTAGTAATAACATTGCATAATATTAGCATAACAAACAAGTCATTTAAATTTGCGAAAGAGTTATAATTAATTTAAAAAGATTTGCACACATGTCTATTGATATAGTTATTGAGACCGGTTTATTGACATGTATTAATCACGTCAAGTGATGCGAATTGTTTTCTTTTTAAATTAACATCAATTCCAAACATGCTTTTTTTTGTTCTATTGTTTCCGAACTAATGACGTATGTCAACCGCTGTCCCCCCCCCCTTCCCTGTCATATTTTGTACCACTTCGCCACGCGTAGGTCTTGTTTACCCTACCCTCCACTACCGCACCTACCGCCACCACTTCCCACCCACCCCCCCCCCCCCCCTTAGCAGCTTCTCTCTCCCCACAAAGAAGGCGTTACTTTATTTCTTCCCTTCCACCTTACCCCCTCTGTCCCAAACGATGGCACGCGCCAAACTATATTGCACGCGTCTACAGAATGATGTTCACTAATGGTATTCAAGGTCATAAATTATAATTAAGAAATGACACTCCTATTGTTTCCAGGTCATATTGCTGTTATTTATGTAAACGTGAAAGTTTCTGTGTTCGGGTGTTTTTTCATGCTTTTTTAAAAAATGTAGTCTGATCTGGTTATATAATTGGGTTATCTACTGATTTTTTTGGCAACTCTTAAATGCTAACATTTGGGTAAAATGTAACGCATTTAGGTGTTTGTGTTAAAAATGTAATCGCATATTTTTAACACATTAATTATGCTTTAATTGCAGCAAATCCACAGCCCTATATAAAATTTATTTCAGTGTCACAATTATTCTGAAATATACAAGCACTGTCTACAGTACAGATTTGTGCATAGCCTAGTCTAGACCATGTCTAGGCACTGTCTAGACACTAATTATAGTTGTCATGTATATGGAAATATTAATGCAAATGCTACTGACGTGACAAGAAAGATGCTGTATTATCCAAATGCGATACAAAATTGTGTGCAAAAAAAGGATGATACGAAATGTATATAATCTCATTTTTTTTTTATCTTTTACCTTCAACAATGCACTGTTGTACCTCCACAATACACTATTCACTATAGTATATAATGTAAACTAATAAATGAAACTTTTCTCTTTTTACATCGACCGGAAAGGGAGCAGGAGGTTTACTTGTCTTCATTTTATATTACAAGTGGGGCTTTTGTCGACATGACGACATACCTGGGGGTTAGGGTGTGAGCGAATTGCGACAGATTGGTGTGGTAGATCTACTTAATAACTCAATGGACCATAACTTTAAATTGTTGAGAGAAATTCTGTTATTTGTCGTTTTGGTGAACTTTAATCATGTTGGTAATATTAACGCATTTAGGTGTTGCGTTAAAAATTTCAATCGCAAAATTATTTTGACGCATTAATAGCTATTTAACGCAGTTTAGTCAGCAGCCCTAATAGACAAACATACATATATACATTTACAGAGAAGAGAGAGAAAAGAAGAACAATAAATCAGTAGTAAAGGTAGATTCATTATACATTAAAAATAAAAAAAATAGAAATTCTTTTAGGCCCCAAAGGGCTTGTCGGACAGATGAAGAATAGAATTCATCCGTTTCACTAACCATGGAAAATAAAAGGATTGTGTGATTGCACAACGCCAGGCCGCCTTTACTCCAAGAACTTATAGTCTGCTCGCTGGACATTTGGACTAGAGTGTTTCAATTTTTTTTTTTTCAAAGTTAACCGCATAGGGCATTAATGGATGAGGATTGATGTATTAGGTAACCAGTAAAAAATTCAGTCAAAAAGATTGACATTAATAGACAGCTCAAAGGGTCTCCTTCTTTTGGCATATTCGTAAGCAGGGACGAGGCGTGAGTGTTGCCGGTCTAACTCTTAGAGAAAAATTGATTGATGTTTTTATAGCCATATACAAAGCACTAACGAACAAATATTTATATATTTCTATATAGTATTGGACTAATAATATACACAATTTATATATAACTGATGTTATATATATTTAATCTTATAGTCCAATCGTCACTAATGATTATGCTAGCTATATTCAATACATACAAGACCATTTTATAGCTATATAATGGTCCTGTGTGCATTGAATATAGTTAGCATAATCTTTCATAATAAAATGATTACAAGTTTAAATATATATAAAATTTATTTATATAAATTGTATATATTATTAGTCCAATACTTTATACAAATATATAGATATTTGTTCGTTAGTGCTTTGTTTATGGCTATAAAAACACCAATCAATTTTTCTCTAAGAGTTAGACCGGCAACATTCACGTCTCGTCTTTGTTCGTAAGCCTATATGATGCAATTTTGGAGTGGATTTTTTAAATTGTCTTTGTAGTATACTATTATTGACATTTAATTTGTTATTCCGCATTATTCATTCTGCAATGTACACTGCTGTGAGTTCTTTTTTTTTCATATTTCAGATTTATAGTTCAATTGTAATAATTAATATGGCATCTGTACCTCAAAAGACTTTCAAAACTAGATCTGAAATCGATGTCTGGTTGATTGGTCAACAGTTAGCATCTCTTGATTTAGTCACTTGTTCTAACAGCCTACCAACTATGGGGCTCACTCTGCGTCGTTTGCTTTATAACTTGAAGAGTCGGAAGCTTTCTCTCTCTCTCTGGAAGCTGCTCAAATGTGATCGATGAAGTTTTTGCTATATGGTTTATAGCGCACATCCCAACGACACAGAAACCCAATGCTGTTGCCAAGCTGAAAGCATTGTACGAGAGATATGTTAAGCTTGGCAAGAACAAAGGCTGTCGAAGTGATAGGCAGATGGAGTTGAAAGTTGAATTTTTCCAGATGATGAATCAACAACAGTATCACTGTCAACAAGTACAATATATAGAGCTAGAAAAATGTTTGCCAATCAGTCACAGTAAACCAGAAGGAGATGTTTGTGCTAAGCACATCATTAGTTGCTCATTTTGATGAACAATTACTACCAGATGTTGGTGGCCAATCAGACGAGCTAGTTGATCGAATGCAAATTGTTGTGTTTTGAGTGAAGGTTGAAGAGCTTCTGACAATTCTACAACTTCCAAGATCAACTGGTGAATTAATGGGTAAAGCTGTGGTTCAGATAATACATGAGATGAAATGTGTCCCACATAACTTATTGATCGTTTGTTTTTGTAAGATAATGTGTAGTGCCATTTTATTATACACTCGCGGCTCAAATGGAATGCCAACTTGTTGGGGTTGGGTGGGGGGGTGGGGAGGGCTGCAGGTAAGAAGGAAGATATCCAGGTCCGTAATTTAAATCAATCAATAGTTGACATGAACAGACTTGATTGAATAAGTTTGTGTGGGGGTAAGCCCGGGTGTAGAGTTAAATCAGTAGAAACTTGTTTTAGAATAAATGTAGTATGGGTTTAGAATTTACTTTTTATTGATTTCTTTACACAAATGGGGACAAGGTTAGGGTTGATTTGAAATCGATTTGACAATATTCTTTAAAATTGGTTGTGGGAATAACCATTATATGTCTGGGCAAGTTTTAACTTCTTTAACTTTAATGTACTTTAAAACACTAAATGGTTTATTTAACTGTTTTGTGAGCGCATGTGTGTGTGTTTAGATATATGCAACTTCAGAATTTGGGATAGGCTGAGATATTGACATTAATATAAATTGAAAAATGGTAATCAAATTACACTTCTTAGTTAAAATAATGTTTAAATAAACAAATTGTATATATAGAGATACCGCACAGCAGACATTGGCAGTAACATATTTATTTATATATACACATACACTAATGGTAACGTAACGATACGGCGGGTTTTGCGACCACACTAAGTGCCATGCTATAATTTAAGGCAGGGCGCCAACATATGAAACTCGCCCAGAGTGAAAAATGTTAGATACAATAAGTATAAATCTACAGAGAAGAGGGGAAAAAAATATAAAGAAATAGAACAGTCGCAATAGTAGATTCACTCTTCATTCAAAATATAAACCTTCATTAAATGAATTCTTACCGTTAGACACCGTACAACGATTGGGTACGAAAAATTCAACCTAGTGTGTTTGATGTAAAATGAAATAGATTTTCAAATGTGATAAGATGCAATGGTGTACAATAAAGTTTTAGTAGAATATAACAAAAAATTTAGTGAATTTAAACTAAATTATCCCCAGATATAATTGAATGCTGTAAGTGTAAGATATGGGTCAAAATGTAATGTCCCATGCATACTTTTTAGATGGCAAAGTGCATATCATAATATTTAACCTTGTTAGTGGAGCGAATCAAACCGCCAGTGCAACTAAAAAAAAAAATCAATGGCTTTAATGTTAATAGCGTTGCTCCTAGCTACGAGATATATTTAAAAAAGAGCGACCAAGTTCTCCTTCAACAACAACTAACATTTAACATCGAGTTAAACAGTAGTGTTGAGAAATGAACGCAGAAACCATAAAGAATTGATATGTTTAATTAGTATGGCGGAGGTGAGTCTAATATATATTTTTTACATTATATTATTATCAATTACTAGCTGTACCCTACACAATCTTTGCATAGAGTCATATATCCTTAGGCTTGAGAGGTAGGCTAGTTTATTTTTGGTTTCGGGAGATCCGATTTTTTTCATAAATGTATTTTAAACTGGAATACTGTTGTATTAATTCTTTACTTTCGATTTAACGCAGAACCCAAATCGCTTTAATATATTTTATTTCTTTTTATGGTTGTCTACATTTTTTTTGTAATGTTAGTGAAAATTCGCATGTATTAATTACGTCCGTGCCTCCACCCATTGCTTGGATAAAAATTAAAAATGTGTAAGCTCTTCCCCCTCTCCATCCTCCAACAACCAACCATTCAAACGTAAAGAACAAATTCCATTACCCCTTTCTCCTAATTATAATAGTAAGATCCAATTTATGTAATGCATATACGACAAGGGTGGTAGGCACCATAGAAATAGGTAGGCACGCAGCAAGATTTGACATTTCAAATATTTAGCTGAGCACTATAACGATCAATATATTATAACTTTGATGTCATTACTTGACCTTCTTGAATCAACTAAGCCCAACATTCCATATTTTGTTTGTAATATATTACAGTGATCATGTCACAGGGCTTTGATATTGTGAATAATGACAAAAATAAAATGCCAGTATTTTTACTATTCTTCCAATATTATGTGTATGTCTTTTTTCTTACCCAAAGCCGGTTTCTTCCAATCGGGCCCCGAATCTAAAGGTGCTCCACTCTTGGGGTAGTTTACATCCGTAATGTATTCTCCGCTAATTCCCAATATTGGAACATTTTTTTTTCAAGTGTTACATTTTCCATGAGGGCAGCATCAAGTAAGGGGATGGACACTCGCCAAAGGAGACAATTTTTTTCAAATTGATTCATACCTCTAAAACAATGATAACGAGCTGCTTTCCAGCCATATATGTTTGAAAAAAACAAAAATAAAAATTGATGTAAAACCTACTCCATCCATTATACATGTAATCAAAAAAATAATTGAATTAAATAAAAGCTTACATTAATTTGTACACAATCTTTTAGTATGCTCTAACACAGACTTGCGAATGATATGGCCCGCGGGACAGGTATGGCCAATCCGGCTGTTCATCCCTTTGCTTCTCTCCGTTGATTAATATTGATTACATTTTCATTTAATTCATGTAATTTATATTAGTACATGTAATTGTTCTATAATTCTGCTCTTGAATAAGCCCTGCTGTAAAAAAGAATGGTTCTTTGGAAAGGGTGTAAAATGGGGTGGGGGTAGAGGGGGGAAAGGCAACGGATGTCTACTCTAGCTAACAAAAGTATAATTATTATTAAAGAACGCGAAACACTTCTTTAGAATATTAAGGTGACGATTAATAAAAACATCTTTAGGTGGTTTTGTGAAGAATAAGATTTTTTTTTTCACAAATAAAGGGGGAGTAAAAAAGGTGATAAACATATTAACCCCGTCACGCATTAACGATAAGTTTTAACAAAGCTCTAACTTACGAGTTAAAGCCATATAAAAGCTTTTTTTTTTCAGTAAAATATTTTGATAATTATTTTTTCTGTTAAAAGAAATTACGTCACCTAAAAAAAGCAAAAGTAACGACATAAATATTCTATATTCTAATGCAGAATACAATGAATCAACCTGAATCGAGAGATGTTAATCTTCGAATCGCTACTTGGAATGTAAGAAAAATTTCTGAAAAAAAAAAAAACTCACATATTGGGCTGATTCTAGATCATCTTCATAAACACAACGTAGATATAGCTGGTTTACAAGAAACAAAACTTCATGGGGATTTCCATAATAATCAATATTCTATAAAACTGATAGAAAATGATAAAAACAAAAAAAACAGATCACGAGGAGTTGCAATAGCGGTGAAAAAAACACTTCTACAAAGGTTTGATATTAAGCGTACCTGTACAAATTTCATCTGGTGTATACTAAAGACAGACAATGGAAATGTCAATATTTTAAATGTGTACATCTCTACAGACTTCCCTAAAAGGGAAATATCAATGCGCGAAGTTCTAAAGGAAATTCCTGCAACAGAATATGTTTTTATTTTAGGTGACTTTAATATTCATGTAGGAAAAAATGATGGACATCAATGTAAAAATATTATTGGTGAGTTTGGTGTAGGTAATGTAGAATCAAATATGAAAGCTAATAGATCAAAGTTAATAGACCTTTGTTCTGACTTTCGATTATGTATTACTAACACATTTTGCAATGTACCTGAAAAAGAAGCAATGACACTTTTCTCAAAGAATAGCTGGTTCCAAAATGACCTAATTTTGACTCGGTTTCTGAATCTTGACTGTGTTATAGACACTCGGCCTAAAGATAAAATAGACCATTCAGACCATGTTATAGTGGTTAGTGAGCTGACATTACCTCATAGACATTTCAATAAGCCTTATGAACTCATTGCATTTATGTTGAGCAATTATCAACTAACACTAAATTCAACTAAATTCAACAATGACCATTTGCAAAGATTACTTTGCGAAAAGATGAAAACTATTACAATCTCTATCGACGACATGAAGAAGGCCTTCATGAATTATGCAAATTGCTCAATGGAAAGTAATTGCGAAAAATACCAAGTTGCTAAAAATGCTGCCAGGCAGGTCGTTATGGACATTACATTCCAAACGTGCAAATATGACACAAATGTTGACATTAAATTGATAGAAAAAAATTTTTTAGAACGTTTATTACAACAATGCGCAACTAATGGCGAAATACAGAAAGATAATATTGAATATTTACACATTGATTGTTTTAAAACTATATTTATTACGAACATTAAAAGAGAACAATTAATACCTACTGATCAATATTTTGATAATAAGACCATTCCTTCTACTGTATTCGATAATATGCATGTATTAATGCCTCTAGTAAAAGAAGTATTACTTCAAATCAGAAATATATTGCATAATCCAATATCACATCAATGCGAAAAATGCAAAATGAATGCTTTTTCTGGTCTTTTAAATTTGAAATCTCAAGGTATTTTGGCTTTTAGCTCTTTACAAGATATGTTGGATTCGATTGAAAGGCTTAAAAATAATTATAAAAGTAAAACTCTTTACATTGCTTTTGTTGATCTGTCAAATATTTTCAATATGATAAATCCAGATATTCTATTAAATCTTCTACTTAAACTAGGATGCCCCAAGAAAGCTGTTGACTTTTTCTCTTATTTTGTTGAAAATGTCAGATGCACCATTTGTTTGAACGATGACGGAATTTTTAACATTTCGGACTCCAATGAAAGTCTAAGCAGTGTGTCTCCTATTTTAATGGAAATGTTCCTCCAATATGTAATGAATATGGCTTTTAAGAATACTAAACCATCTGAATTAAAATATAGTGTACGAGAACAGGAAATAAATAATCTACGAGCGTTTTGTTTTGGTGACAGTTTGTTTATTTTCTCTCAGTCAAGAGAAGATTTACAGCTCTGTATAGTCAACCTGGAAAGTTCTTTTCACGTTTTTGGCCTAACTATTGATAGTTCTATTGAGAATAATAGAAATACAACGTCAGAATACCAATGTGTTAAGGTGAAGAATCAAAATTCTGATGTCAGTAATAAATCTCCTCAGTTAAAAACAATAATGTTTAAAAATATTCACATACCTATTAATGATCATATTGATCTAAAAGATATCAAAGTTTAAACCTCTACCGTTTTATTTAAAATAAACATACCAGAAGCTAAAAGCTTTGTATGAACTCAAAAAAATACTAATGAAAAAGAATCTAATTAAATAAGACATATTTTAAACGAGTAAGTACTTGATAGTAAAAACTGGAAAAAAGAATCTGTTTAGAAACTACTAGAAGATTTTCACATTCAATGCTTCAAATTTTTATTCCCAGAAGACGACAATAGAGGGCAAGTTGATTTTCTATTTAGTTAGTTTTTCAGCATTGTAACGTTCTGGTGTGTCTGAACTCCAATCTGACACCATGTAATGTATTGCTGTGCATTCTTATATACCGCTGCTATCGTGTAACGTGCAGATGAGTACTATCAGGTGTGTTAGCAAGTAACGAATACACGATTACAAATGAAACGGAATTCGTACTCCATGGTCCACAATTAGTTTATTTACATGACAGGAAAACGAAATAATAAAATAAATCCAATTGTAAAATAATTCCCATAAATTACAATATCACTGAAAAGATTATGTATCACTCTCTCCTAATATAACTCTCATTATATGAACTCCTTATATGAACTATACATGAACTCTCCACATGAACTCAACTTAACTGTAAACTGTCTCCCACACTCAACTGAATGAACTTATCTGACTGACTCCCTCCCTGATTACTCATACTACCTCTTATATAGCTGGCTTACATTAACACTCGAACTTTCTACAAAAACTACCATTGAAAAAAAAGACGGTCATAATTTTTATTCATGTCAAGCTCAGAGACGAGAAACGTCCAGACTCTGACCTCGTGACCGCTCGCTGACCTCGCCACAAAAACACACACCAACAGCTGTTCGCGCAACTTCATTTGCAAGGAGAAAGTCTATAGTAAAACTCTTAGGTCATCTATGTAATTATATGGATCTATTTATAGTTTGCTAGGAGAATTTTTTTTTAAAACATGTATTGAATCAAGACGCAAACAAGATGCCATTTACATTTAAATAGTAAACAGATTTCTTATTTTCTGTCTGCAGTTCTGAGACGGAAAATATGATTTTAGACTGTATCATTGCATGATATAATTTAATAGCACATGATTCTTATGATAGTTCTCAATCAATACACCAGACCTTATTATAAAAAAGATTTGAACAATTTGATTGTTTAATCCATGAAAGCAGTTTATAAAAGTAATCATTGTTGATGTTCATATGAATAAAAAATGCACATGTGTTTGGCTGAAATAACATAAGAATAGCATTTTGATAAATTAGTTGGCTTGTAAACGGTCAACATTTTTTTTCACATGGAATTTCAATAAGATTGTTTTAAAATATGTATGTTTTATTTTTACAAAGATTTTTTGTGTTTTATAACACTATATTTTCTTTTTAACTTTTTCTCAAATTTTAATTTTTCAATATTTCCATGTTTGTATTTCATTTTTAAGACGCAGAAATGAGTCTCAATAAAAGAGGAAGTTATATTTGCTTTTTTAAAATAGTATTAGATGAAATTAATAATTTTGAATAAAAATGTGCATTCAAAAGACCGTTAAGCTTAAGTGATAAATATGTATTATATAGAGGCTATTAATTATGAAAAGATTATAATGGAATAGCATTTGGCATCAAAAGTGCATTTACAGGTCCATGCCCATAATAACATAAACTAACAAATATAAAGAAAAAATCCGATCAAATGTACAGAATTGCATCCTTTTTAAACCCATTATGGGATTGCGTAGAAATTCAACTACAGATAGTTGTAATAATCAGATTAGGCTAGAGAATTTACAGTTGGCTCAGAGATGGTTTTAATTATCTGGCCACTTAGTAGCGGAAGTACAAATATTACTTGAGAGCAGACGATAATTATTAGACGACGACCTGAGACCTTGATAGTGTAAGAATGTATTTTATCACATCATTTGTATTGTATAATGTAAAATAAGAAGTTACTTCATATGCAAATAAATATATGTACATGTATACATAGAAGTCTACTCAGTGATTTTTACATGTAGTTCGTCTTTTATATATATATATATATATATATATATATATATGGATACAAGATATAATGTAATATACACCAAGTCAACAAGAATAACTCCGAAGAGACATAATTGATATAATATACCAGTTTTATAATAAACAAGCTACCAAGAAACAGAAGTGCCAAGGAAATAATATATATTATCTACTAATCTACAAAACGTAACCATGACAATAGTATTTCAATTTTAAAAAAAAAACCTAATTCAACGCAGTTTTTTAAATCAAACTTTAGTTGTTGTTTTTAATATGTTAGAGAGATATAAAAATTGGGCATAACAAGAGGTAGTGGTACCTGGTGGGAACTGAAACCATTCCGTCCCTTTCCGTTACCCAAAATCACAATGTTCGAAGTAATTTGAAAAACTTTGTTATATTTTTTAATGTATATTTTTTATGTAATTGCGAATGTAAGAATATTGATGAGTATGTTTGTTTATACTAGCTTGTAGACTAGGTGGGGTATAACTATATCAGTCTACTAAGGCCTCTCCAATGGTGGAATCTGACATTATAACCGAACTGTTTCAATTGACATACATCAAGTTTTAGAGGAATTGGTTGATTGATGTTATAACTATAGCACATTTTGTTAAAGGCGCAAATTCTTTTCAACGAAATAATTATATCCATTTTGATTAAAAATATACTTACCAATGCCTAAACAAAGTTTATAAGAAATAAATTAAATTTTTCTTTAAAACTTTATTTTTTTTTAATAAATCACTTTTAAAATTAAATAGCACCCACAATTTTGCTAAGTTGGCAAATTATGGGTAGCAACGCATGAACGCTATGACAGTCACATTACGGATTTTCGTGAAGTAACAATGAGAGCCACTCCTTAGTATTGTTAACATTATGTAATAAGTAATCGTTTTTAATAACTAAATGACATCCACGTTAAAGTCATCTAAAGACCGAATGCATAACTAACAGTCAAATTTGCAGTTAAGAGAACCAAAAAAAGTCTATCATGAAATAGTTATTCTACTAATGAGGCGTACTTAAACTGTTAGTGGCCCGAGATATCAATTTTTATTTATTTATTTTTTTTTATTTTCACATACATTTAATATATTATTTCCTGATTATTCTCATACTTTTGTGTGAATTTAATAATATTGTTAACTATTCATCCAAGTTAACATGAAATTAATAGTTTTGTTTTCTGTTTGTGCTATTGTTTACTCATTATTTAAGATTTTAACACTTCAATTCTATGAAACAAAGATATATTTTTAAACTTTTTGTTGTTATATATTTTTGCTTGTTTTCATTTCTTGTATGCTTACTTATTGTATATGTATTTTAAAGTACTCTAAACACATTTTTATATAACACGATTTTATATATTTCACTTTGTTTTTAACTATGATTTCATAATAACCGTCATAATAACTGTCTTATGAATCATCCACATTATATAACAAAATTCATAACTAAAAATTCTTTAAAATTGTTTTATCTCTTTTTGTTGTATTTAAGAATATTGTCATTATTTCCCAGAAACCTATGTCTTAATTAATGCATGCTTCATAATATACGTAAATGCGTTAAACTCTTGTATATAGTCATATACAGAAATAAATCAAACGGTGTTAATTAGTATGTACAATGTACATATACCTATTTATATTTCAAGCATTAATACAGACAGTGTGTTCAGTTCGGATAGCCCTTTTTTCTTTCTTCTCTTATAAAGGAGGCAAAGATTTATTCAAACGGTAGCATGAGGATTTTAAGGCATCGGTAGCCTACACTTAGACTAGAACTTTTCCAGGTAGTTTAAAATGTGTACAATATTAGAAAGCAGCACTAAAAGATACCGAACAAAACAATAGCCTAAAGCACTGACGGGCAATCTTTTTGAGTTAAGTATGCAGTGTTGACATGAACTACCATAAATAAAATATGAATGATAAAATACGGATGGTCGTGCGTTAACGCGCTCAACTGTTGATCTGAAGGTACCTGGTTTGATCTCCGGTGAGGACCAATGACATTTTTCAGGTCATTTCTAAAGTCCCCGCTCTCGTGTTGCCTCCTTAGCCATTGCATTATCTTCTATGGTGGGGATGAAAGAAGGGCCCCATAAAAACCGTCCCATTAGTGGTTTATAAGATCTAAGAGATTTCATATCACCATTACAGGGACTTCACTCATAGACGTGCTTTAGTCATATACAAGAGGTGGGGCACAAGAAAAGTCTGCTGGCCGTAATTCACGTATGTCTAGCTTATAGCAAAGCCCCCCTCCTGCACTCTAATAGACCCTCCCCATTTTATAGTATCAATTTTTATCAAATTTGGAGACATGGGTCTCCGGATTTAAGTTTAGCCTAGTAACCTCATATATTCCTCAATGTTTCTATCTAGGGCCAACAAAATCCCATGAGTGGGTCAATCCTCCTTTTAATGTTTGTTCCGTTTTTAGAGACCATTGACTTAAGTTACTTAATGATTCATTACCTGCGTGGCCATCACTGGTCATCGATGTCTCAAATATAGTTATGGTGTAGAATGAGTCCATAGAACGTCCACCAACAGTGATTGTTATTAATAATTTATCATTCTAGCATTTTGTTTTAAGCTATCTGTAAACTGCAAAACATTTGCTTAACGGATTATGTTACTTGAAAAAAAAATTTTAAGTTAAATATGTCTTATACCGGTAATTGGATTTCTATGAAGGGAGTTAAATAATATTTAAATCGTCACAGGTGTTTTCACAGTGATGTACCTTTAAACACTCCTACAATATATTTCATAGTTGGATTGTTTTACAATTTTCAAATTCTTACACTTATTAAAATAAAACTTTAATTTGTTAAAAAATCATTTTAATTTTTGTTGGTTGTGGATGTTTACTTCTGCTTCAAGCATATTTAAAAACACAATAGTACACACAATATTACGCACAGAAACTGAAATGATTGGGTGTTTTGGTGTCACAGAGCCACACATTTTTTTTTTCAATATGACTGCCTAGTCCTAAATGTTTTTCTTATTCAGAAAATAGACTACCCCAGATTAAAGGTAATTAAGTTAAGAGAGGAATTTGTATTTTTCACTATATGAAAAACCATAAAAAAACAAAAACAAAAAAATCACGTAATGACTTCATTTATCTCTTAATTTTAAATTTCTGGCATTATAAAATATATACATAATTTTTATTTCATATGAAAAATGTATAAATGAATGAATTAAAGGATATTATAAAATATACAATCTTCTTATATCTTATATGTTATTCTTTATGAAACTCAAAGAATATTGTTATCATAGTTTTAATAAAGACAATACAAATGACAAATATTTCAAATTTTGTGCAATTTTGGAAATCGTTGCTAGAAAATACATTTTTTTTTGTCAAATTAGCTTTAGTCGTCTCTCTTTTTTTTTATTTTCGGATGCAATTTAATAAAAATCAATCGAGTTAAATCAAGTTTCAAATATTTCTTAATGTAATGAACGACATCTCGAAGCGCCATTCTTAATGTCGTTGAAAAGGTCACACAGGGTCACCGATGTCAGCTTCACTGTTAACAGTCGGGTCAGGCAGATTCAACGACTGCTTCTCTTGCAACGACTCTGTGATGAGGTTGTTGTCCATACCAGACTTGACGCCCATCCCACTGTCTCTGTCAACATCATCAACTTCATCATCCTCGGTCACCTCTACGTACTGACGTTTGTACTTCTGCCTGTTAATGTTGAGGGGGGGGGAGTATTTGGATTTATTTTATATGTTCAGAGAAAGGTTGTTTCTTTTTTTGTGTGTTTATTTATTTGTATCGATACATTAATTACAAATTAAACAAAGAAAAGTAACGAATACATTAGTACTCAGACTATAAACACGTTTATATCGATTCAGGTACAATGCCTGATTATTCTCCAAACACAATTCTCCTATTACAAGTTAATTAGTAGTATGATCTCAGTAGAAACCTGGAGAAAAGTCTAAATTTAGAACCAATTCAAACTAAGTGGTATGTCAAAGTTAAAAAAAAAAAAAAAACAAAAAGAAAAAACAACTTAGGAATTGGTAGGTGATTTCGAGTCACTAAATAAATTTGATATATTTGATTCCCAGTTGCAGATCAATCGTCCAATCATATATACCAACATGTTTCCCCACCAAACATCCAGTAATATACAAAAAATCAGTAGCGTAGCGAGGGGTGGGCAAGTGGGGAAGCATCACGCCCCGGGCCATACTCACAAAGGGGGGCTCCAAATGGTATATTTAACATTTTACATGGTTTTCCAATTGGGGGGGGGGGCGGGAGGCGCTAATAAGACATTAAGACCCGGGCGCGAGTTAAGCTGGCAATGCCACTGCACACACTTTACACTATTTAGAATCACCATGACTACATGACGAAAAAACGGTTTGAGTTTTTGGTGTAAGGATGAGATGAAATCTCTTATATCATACAAATCACTAATGAGACGGTTGTAATCTTTCCTTTCTTTCATTCTGACCATTGCCAATAGTGCAATGGCCATGGAGGCACCACGGGAGATTTAGCAGGAACTTTCACCTTGACCTGAAATATAACTTTTCTTCACATGGAAGATCGAACCAGGGACCCTCAGGTCAACACGCGAGCGTTTTATCGCACGACCCTCCGTCACCATAAGTTATAACCAGTAGCACACTGCATGTAGACCAGACTAACACAAAAAGCACAATTAAGCTATTTATACACAGTATAAAGATAACTTAGCAATGTAACACATATATCGACACATATGCAGTGCATGCTGTTACATAAAGAAAAGAAATGAATCATTAACATAAATTCCGATCTCATTTTATTCTTTATTGAATATTATCATAATTATGAACAGGCAGAAAAAAAGCTGAAAAAATTATAACCTCTCATTAGATTATTAGAGATTCCAGAGTAGGATGTAAATAAAGGTGTTTAACTTACGGTAGGTAGCACAGGATGGCCATTGGAATTAGAAGCAGTAGGCCCAGTAGATGCCATAATTTTAAAAGTTGCTTTGCTGAGAAATACAAAAATGACATTAATTTTAGACACACACACGCACGAACACACATACACACAGACACACATTTATATATATATACACACATATATATATATATATATATATATATATATATATATATGTATATACACTTGGAATACATAATATTTTAATGTCTTGATCTAATTGTTCTAAAATTTTCAGTGCGCCGGTGTGCGATGACCTTCATGGAAGCCCGGCAGTTATATGTGTCTTTTTTTCAGATTGTACCATGGCTGTTAGGAATTGTAAGTCACGCATACACAATCTTGTGAGTAACAGTGTCAATGAAAGAACGAATTTTTATTGTACATTTATAGCAGTCACATAACAAATCAAGATTTACCTGGACATGTTCCTTTCACTCTGTCGATGCAGTCGTCGCCTTCACATTCAAATACACAGTTGCCTCGACAGTCAAAGCCGTAAAAGTACTTATCACACACTGTAGACAAACACACACACACACAGTTAGTTTTCTTAAAAAAAACGCATAAAGTATGTTAATTAAAATAACAAACGCAAACAGTTTGTCCTATAAAAATAACGAACGCGTAAAGTCTATTAAAAAAAAATAATAAACGCGTACAATTTGTTAATCAACTAAAGTTTAGTTACTAAACATACGAACAAAGTTTACCTGTAACAAAACAAAGTAAAGGCATATATTTATTTTTACTAATCAAATCAAACAAGTTGTACCTTTTTTAACTAACTTATTATCTATTTATATATCTTTCTAAATGTCTCTAGAGAAATACTCGTATATTTTCGTAAGGGAATATTTAATGGGATATTGCAAAAGTTTATAGGTAATAGTCATACATTTGATAATATTGAATTAGTGTCAGTTTTTTTTCACGAAGTATGAGTAGGACTATCTAGAAATAGTAAAAACCTAAAACCGTCTTAGCCAATGGCTTTAGAACATTTAGCGTCTCGACCTACTTCCGATAACAGTTTTCATCTGGAGATCAATAAAAAAAAAACTGCTTTGTTTTCTGGACACACCCACACTAAAAATGCGATACCAGGATATGAAGAAAAGCGTCATTACGTGTAAATATATCTGTCACTAAAACTAAATATATTCACAAACACATTGTTTAGTATAGGCTTACATCTATAGATAGGCTTACATCTATAGATAGGCTTACATATATAGATAGGTTTACATATATAGATAGGCTCATATATAGATATATATATAACTCGAATTAAATATAAATGTGCACTTTATGCTTCAATTAAAAATATTTTTTTTTTGCGATCCACTTCAAATTTGCCCGCGATCCACCAAAGGGTCGCGACTCACAGTTTTTGAGCCACTGATTTTTTATTGTTTTCAACATATGAGTTGGCTTTTAAACATAATACACACAGAACAGTACAAGTCTAAATAGTTGAAAAAAGCAGCACGAAAAGTACATATTTTATTTTATTTAAATGTAGAAAAAAAAAATCTCAAGATTAGAGTTTGAAAAATTACAATCAAGAATACGAGCTACTTTTTCTACAGCTGCCAGCAAGTAAATCTGAAATACTGACATCGGGCTGTAGACAAAGTACTCAGAAACTGCGCGATAGGCATTCGAATTGCAAATTATTTCGCATTACGAGAAATAAATCTTTCTAAAGTGATTGAAATCTAATCAATTCCAGAACTTCATCTATAAGAGGAATGATTGTAAATACACACACACAAATATATATATTTTGTGATTGATTGTTTGTATGATGATAGTATGTAGTATATGTTTTTGTCTGTTTGTGCCTTTGTGAATGATTAAGTGTATGATAATAGTATGTAGTATATGTTTTTGCTTGTTTGTGCCTTTGTGAATGATTAAGTGTATGATAATAGTATGTAGTATATGTTTTTGTTTGTGTGTGCGTTTGTTGGTGATTGTTTGTATGATGAAAGTAAGTTTACTTTTGGAGCAGGAGAACAGAGGCAAGCGGTATCCAGGTTTACAGCTGTGGCAGATTCCTTTCTTTTTGTCACACGGCGACTCACATTGACTGCAGTCACTGGTGCAGTTCAGTCCCCATTTACCGTCCGGACAATCTGGACACAGGTCAAGCGAAAAAGAAAAAAAAAAGTGTTATCCAGTTAGCTCTCAAGTCTTTTTTTTTCATTTTGTAATTTTTAGCGTGAGTAATGAAAAGATAATTAACGAGATGTTAGGAGATTGAAAGACATGTTTACGTAGTTTGGAGTGACAAAAGAAAGTAAAACTCTGGTGAATAGCCATATTTGTTTCTTTCACTGAACGATTTTGTTATATTTTTTAGGCTAAAAATACGAATTTTTAAAAATATTTTTAATATAATTAGCCGGAAATTGCATAAAATTAAACAAATTGGCGAATAAGCATATATATATATATATATATATATATATATATATATATATATATATATATATATATAGTGAGTATTTAGATTTAAAAAGTAGGTCGACAGACACTAAATACGATATAAGGTCAGCTATTATACAGTAACAATTTTAAATATTTGATACACAAATATAGTATTTCATAAAAAGAAAGGTAGATTTAAACAGTTAAAAAAGTCTGACCATCTGGACATGTTGAGAAACACAGGTCATCTTCCGTCAGCTGTATAGGGGGCCCCAAACAATCAAGCCCGCCTGGTTCAGGAGGAGGGTCGTCACATTCCCTGAAAACAATTAAAGATAAATATCATTGGGTGATTTGTGTAAACTAAATATTATTATACAGTCCTAGATGTGTCGATAGATGGCGTTATGCGTGTCGCGAGATGGCGATAGTTGTGTTACGACATGACGATGGAAGTGCCTCAAGATGGTGCTACTACGTGTAGCTGAAAGTCTCGAGGTATGTAAAAGGGCAAAAGGCACCTAAATCAACAGCCTTTTTAAAAAAAAATATTACCAAACAATTTTTTATTCAGAACAAATTATTTCAGTTAATTAAGAAACTTAGAATAATATTCATCTCTTTTACCATTTGCGCAAAACATTTTAATCTCATACGCATCTTTATCGATTAGTTCTTGATGATAAGCATTGCCTATTAGGGTGGGTCGTTGAAGTATTTTTTTTCAAAAACTACTGATGGCTAGTTTTAAAATGTTGCTCCCACATCTGCTGAGTGCAAATAAATTGATTCCAGCTAAAATGGAAGGCGTTTATACTTTCCCCCAAGACTTTCGAAATTTCATAATTTAAGTCATAAAAATTACCTCTTAATATCTTGATATGTACTTACAGAAAACATTTTTAGAGCACAATTTCAATGAAAATAACATGTTAATTACTGTTTATTTAAAAGGTACTTAATTATCAATAGCTGAAAGTTTAAATTAACAGCATAATCTTATTTCCAGTCTTTTTAAGATCCGAAATGCGGCAGGATTTTTCTTGATTCCAATTTTGCCCGAACGTAACCATCTCTTCTCAACGTTCCGCAAACTGCTGCAGACGCTTCAGTTACCATCCTGATGCACCGTCCAACTGCTTGGGAATGGCATGGAATTTTATCCAGGTCCCACTTCTTGCCAGTGTTTATGGCGGCGTCGATTTCGTCGACGCCGAACTTCACCAGCATTGGTGGTTGGCATCGTGGTAGATCATGCCAGTTTAACAAATTATAATATTCATCAGCATCAAAATTCAATGCTGGAACAGTAAATTTTCTAATATCCGCTGATGTACATGTAGACATTGAATTACGTGCTGCTTTAATTCGTCTTGCTGCCAGCTCCCTCAGTTCTTTCTTTTCATCCACGAGCATTGTCAGCAGCATATTCTCTGTATGAGCAAAGAAACAGTAGCGCTGAATGCACTTGTCGACTACTGCACGTGCATTTTCTGGTAAGAAACGAGACAGTTTAATCATATTCCATAAATGCATGGCTCCCTATAACATTGAGGTTCTAATTTGATGGAGAACCATACCGCAGAGTAGACAAGGCAAACATAATCTTCCAGCATCTTCAATTCAGTTGATGGCGAGTCAGAAGCAACATAAAGACGAAGGATTCTGTTCGAAGTAGTTAACCATCGTGAGTGTACTAAGGGACCCGGCTCACGTTTTGCAAGGCTGTCTGAAACGTTACCAGTTTCTATTGCTAGGCACATATCCAGGAGATATCTTTGATCCTTACTAATGTCTAATTTTGTAGCATTTTTAACTGTAGATGGTAAGCTGTTTCTTCTCAATTGAAATTTAGCAATTGGTAGTTCATGACATTTAGACAGCTTTGCCAATGGTGCCAGAAAATACATTTGGACCTGACGTTGTACCATCTAGATGCATCATCAAATGTTTTAATGGTAGTTCGTTACAGTGGAACATGCAAATAAACCACTGCAATGGCCTATTCAGATGCTTTTCTAACTTTCGGATTACACCATTACTTTTTCCAGTATTGACATTTGTTCCATCCGAACCTATCGCTACTAGATTAGCAAATGATACTTTACTTTCTTTCAAGAAATCTAGAATTGCTTCTAATATACTGTCAGCAGAACCATCCTTAGGAGTAACGTGGCCAAGATAATTTGATTGTGGCTCTTCTACTAAAGTTATGTGTTCTTCAGTAATGGAGCACTTTGAGTTTACAGAACTTTTACATAAGGTCTGGTCTTTTCTGCCATCGAAGAATACTGAAAGAGGGCCTGCCAAGGACATAGATGACTTACCTTCTTCTGAAAACTCAGACCGAATCTTTTCTCTTTGCCTCCTAAGCTTGCATCGGTCTATACCTGATGAAGTATCATTTGCTTTAATCATTCCAAAGTCAATTAGAGCAGCAGTTGCAATAGCTGCACCTGCAGTATTTGAAATGTTATACCTGTCGCATTCGCGTGCGACTGTAGGAATCTTAACAAGATTTCTAGCTGAAATATCGTCAGCTTCATCTGCTTTGTACACGTCTCTGTCACTTTTGCTACCTTCTTCACTATCTGTTGTCTCCATGCCCGATTCTGCAAATAAAGTCTTTTTGTCGTGGCTAACAGCAACATTTTGTAATATTTTCTGCGTTTTGAATTTCTCTCTTCTTGTTTCATTAGACGTGATGTGACTGCCTTATCTATACTTCCTATGATCATATTTCTGTCTCCTCGTTGATCCAGTAAAAATTGCCTTTCAAGTACTGGTACTTTTACATTTCTATCACTCGAACAGTCAGAAAAATCACTACAGTGGCAGGCAGCAATATCAAATAAGGCTTTTCCTTGCTCAACTAATTCAGAAACCAGTGCGTCTTGCAGATAATTTCTTTTCTTTAAGACATTTTTCAAACTTGTTCTCAAAAATTCTATTTTAGATTTGACTCTTCTTTCTGATAATGTTGGAATGCTTGCCTTGTTCCATAAAGCGATAACGTCAGCATCAACCTTAGAAGTTATAACAATGGACTTCGTGTTGGCTGCCATCTGGTTTTGGATGAAATTATAAAAGCGCATCGTGTCACCAACTGTAGGCAATTGGCTGGTTGGCAGTTCAGAACATACTCCGTACACAACACAAGTGTGACTGCTTCTTGTTTCAGCCATTAATTTTTATCAAAATGTTCTTCTATTGAACTGTTATTAAAAAACAAACTTGCGAAATAATTCTAATTCTTTAATATTGTTTTGCAAAAAAAGAAAAAAAGAATACAAATTAGATACAATTTCAATTTGCAAAAGAAATCAAATTACCATAAAGCATTAAAAAGTAAAAAAAAATGTTTTTCATTCTTTATAACCATTATAAGCTATCAATAAGCGGTTTAAAATCGGTTTAAACAAGATAAAACTGTTTAACACAAGGTCAAGTCAGTGTTTATGACTCAAGAACAATGCATAAATGTTTCAGAGAGCAAAGCATACCACTGGTATGAAAATCTCGGACCTACAAGTGGGAAATTCCTAATGCGAAAGACGCAAATCCATGCGGTAGAGGGTAACCTACTTAATGCTTCCGGGGGGAGGTAAAGATAATTTTTAAAATAGGAAAGATTGCTATTTTCTAAACATGTATAAGCAGGAGCAATAACTTTTTACTAGCCGTTGTTGAAATTTTTCCGACGACCTACCCTATTGCCTATTGGAATTTAAAACTAATGTCTGTAACTCATAACATCTGGTACACTGAACAACAACTGTGTGCTTGGTGAGCTGGTTAGTCCTATCAAAACGCTCTATTTCTTTTTTCTGCTAATTACGTAGACATACCGGACTCTGCATCTGTTTTATATGGCAATCTTGAGGACACTCCCACCTTGTCCACATCCCCCAGGAACCGCCATCTGTAAAACAAAAGACAGGAATGTAAAATAAAATCCGGTTCATTTAATGATTACGGTGTTTTTGGCGTCCTATTCCTAAATACCTAAATTTCAAAATTATAATAAAAAATATTTTGTTTTTTTGTCATGCTAATCTAGATTTCTATTAATTCGAACTTAGTTAAACAAGCACAACGTTATCCATATAAAATTACAATGATAAAGTGGGTGTATACACTCACCATGTCACACCTATACACACCGTGCCACACATATAGACACCATGTCACACCTATACACACCATGCCACACAGATACAATGTCACACAAATACACATCATGTCACAAGATACACTCCGTGTAACACATATAGACACCATGTCACACAGATACACACCATGTCACACACATAGACACCATGTCACACAGATACTCCACCATGACACTCATATAGACACCATGTCACACCTATACACACCATGCCTCACATATACAATGTCACACAAATAGACACCTTGCCACACATATAGACACCATGTCACACAAATACACATCATGCCTCACAAATACAATGTCACACAGATACACACCATGCCACACATATAGACACCATGTCACACAAATACACATCATGCCTCACAAATACAATGCCACACAGATACACACCATGCCACACATATAGACCTTTCTCATAAAGTAGTCCCCTTACTGGGTTGTTTGTTTTGATGTACAAGTTACACTTCCGGTACCAATTAATGTACTTGAATTTGCGAATAATAAATTTCTGTCACCTGCTATTCTTTTAATTTTAATCATGAAAATCAAATAATCAAAATTTAATTTATTTTTCAGTGTGATTATTTATTATTATTATTATCTTAAAATCATAATGAGGTAGTAGTTTCAAATCTTTTACTACCGATTTTTAATTACTATCTATCGCACAATATATGCTAACCAAAAAAATACTGTTTTACATATGACCCTACATAGTACATAAGTTCCTCCATTAATCCCTACATAAGTACCTACATAAGTCTCTACATATGACCCTACATAAGTCCCTACATATGACCCTACATTAATCCCTACATAAGTACCTACATAAGTCACTACAAATGACTACATAAGTCCCTACATGTGACACTACATAAATCTCTACATATGACCTTACATAAGTCCCTACATATGACCCTACATTAATCCCTACATAAGTACCTACATAAGTCCCTACAAATGACTACATAAGTCCCTACATGTGACCCTACATAAGTCCCTACATATGACCTTACATAAGTCCCTACATATGACCCCGCATAAGTCCCTACATAAGTCCCTACATATTACCCTACACAAGTCCTTACATAAATCTCTACATAAGTCCCTAGATATGACCCTACATAAATCTCTACATAAGTCCCTACATATGACCCTACATAAGTCCCTACATATGACCCTACACAAGTCTCTACATATGACCCTGCATAAGTCCCTACATAAGTCCCTACATATGACTACATAAGTCCCTACATGTGACCCTACATAAGTCCCTACATATGACCCTACATAGGTTCCTACACAAGTCCCTACAGAAGTCCTTAATATGACCCTACACAAGTCCCTACATATGACCCTACATAAGTCTCTACCTAAGTCCCTACATAAGTCCCTACATAAGTCCCTACATATGACCCTACATAGGTCCCTACATATGACCCTACATAAGTCCCTACATATGACCCTACATAGGTCCCTACATATGACCCTACATAAGTCCCTACATATGACCCTACATAAGTCCCTACATAAGTCTCTACATAAGTCCCTACATAAGTCCCTACATAAGTCCCTACATATGACCCTACATAGGTCCCTACATATGACCCTACATAAGTCCCTACATATGACCCTACATAGGTCCCTACATATGACCCTACATAAGTCCCTACATATGACTCTACACAAGTCCCTACACAAGTCTCTACATATGACCCTACATAAGTCCCTACATATGACTACATAAGTCCCTACATATGACCCTACCTATGACCCTACATAAGTCCCTACATATGGCCCTACACAAGCTCTACATATGACCCTACATAAGTCCCTACATAAGTCTCTACATATGACCCTACATAAGTACCTACATAAGTCTCTACATAAGTACCTACATAAGTCTTTACATAATCTTATATCGGGACATTTTGTGACTTCAAAAACTTGTCAACATCACAAAAATTAAATTTTGGTATTAAATTTAAAGTCATTTTATCATATATTAGACAAAAAAAGTAGGAAAAATAATCGAGCTAAGTATTAATCAAGTATAAACAAAGCGACCGGAAGCCCATTATGATTCTTTCACAACGACAGCTGACGCGCAGGAATACAAGTGAGAAAGGTCTATAGACACCATGTCACACAAATACACACCATGCCTCACATATAGACACCATCTCACACACAAAAAAACCATGTCGCACAGATACACATAATGTCTTAAGTTACACACAAAGTCACCAATCCCTTTATTTTACTACTTATGCGGTAAATGTGTTTCTGAAATGTTCAAAAAGAAACAAGTCAATATAATTCAGTCAAGCAGTAATTGATAATTTAAAATGTATCGACTAAAACTAAAGTTTCTTCACAAAAGTAAAACAAAGATAAATTAACTGAAGGCTCAAGCCACTCAAAGCTAAAAACAAATAAAAACATTGATCTTACCTGTCGGTGTAACAATCGTAAAATTCGGTGAATCTTGAAAGGTGAAAATAAAAGGGAAGTCAACATATGTTTTTTTTCAATTATTTTTCTTTACTAATCGAGTATTGATCTGTATCACCGTTCAGTCAATACATGACTGGATACCGTAAAGACATTTAGACCAGTGAGTTTTCAAAACGTGGGGTGCGATGACTTTAGACGGTCGAAGACACAATAAAATTATATAATCAAAGGAATAAGAGTCCATACATGCACAATTCAAACACCATTTGGCTGTGGTACAGAAATTAAAAGTCGGTTAATCAGTAAAGTAAAAAAAAGAACATCTAAATGAGAAATCAACGACACTTTATAATCTTATTTCTATTATTTAATTTTTGTTCTTTCATGTAAATCACGGTTTATAGTGTGTCCTGTTAATCGGCTACCTCATAAAATAATAATTATTGACAGCGCCGTGGTTGGAACAGTGATTCTGTTGTGAATTCACTAGTTTGGAAAGAGTGTTAGGACACGTGAATTATAACTCACGGGTCTAGGAAGAGCGGTTGGTGCATGTACTAGAGAAGTTATTATTGACTTTACATCGTTTCAAAATGTTTATAAAGGATAACTTTTCTGATGAGAATCATAAAGGGATTTTTTCGGAATCATAAATAAACAGAAGGAACACATTTAATAAGAAAACGGTTTAGGTGAGTGAATCGTCTGTCAGCAAATCATTATCAGTCGGTGCCGTACTAGTTTGGGCTTACAGCGATAACATATTATATATACCTAGTTTGGCTTCCAGCGATAACATTTTATATATACCTAGTTTGGATTACAGCGATATTATATACACCTAGTTTGGCTTTCATCGCTGAAATTTTATATATACCTAGTCTAGCTTACAGCGATAACATATTATATATACCTAGTTTGGCTTCCATCGATAACGTTTTATATATACCTAGTTTGCCTTACAGCGAAAAGATTTAATATATAACTAGTTTGGCTTACAGTGATAACATTTTATATATACCTAGTTTGGCTTACAGTGATAACATTTTACATATACCTAGTTTGACATACAGTGATAACATTTTATATATACCTAGTTTGGCTTACAGCGATAACATTTTATATATACCTAGTTTGGCTTCCAGCGATAACATTTTATATATACTTTGAATTCAGAAGTCATTAACAAAAAGTTTATATATATATATATGTATATATATATATATATATATATATATATATATATATGTACTTTTTTAATATATAGAAACAAAATCAGTACAGCAGGCTAATAAACAGATTTGTTCATTGTTAATATGACGTATAATAAATAAATTATGAATGACATTTTTCTCAGACTTACCTATGTTTCCCATTGTATCATTGTCTGGAAATGGAAATAAATCGAGAGGGTCAAACAGTTACACATGCAATTTACATCACAGACTAGACAGAAACCATTTTTTACATGTATCTATTGCAACATATTGATGAAACTGATTCTTAAATTATCTCAGAATATATATATATATATATATATATATATATATATATATATATAGATATATATATATAGATATATATATAGATATATATATATAGATATATATAGATATATATATATCGATATATATATAGATATATTTCTCATTTGAAAGTAATTTCATTTTTTTTAAATATGTATAGTATTTTTCTGTTATCATTATGGAGACAATGCAGGTAATATACTAAGAATTATTAGATTGTGTTGCAGTTTCCAATACTTTGACAGCCCATGTGCTATATTATTTCATTTATATATATATATATATATATATATATATATGTATATATATATATATATATATATATATATATATATATATATATGTGTGTGTGTGTGTAGCCTATCAGTGCTTTGTTTAATGGTTGTAGTTGTTGAAATTGTGCTGGCACATAGAAGAAATAAGCACTATAGAGATATACAGTTTGATAAAGCTGGCAGATAAGAGCAGACATATATTTATAATGTATTACAGTTTTACTACATTCAGACATATTGTGTTACAGTTGTATTTAACTAAACTAGGTCATACTTGATTGACAGATGCTCAAACAATCTAACGACGTCTGATTTTGAGTTCCTGGCCCTTTGCAATAGGTGCCGTTATTTTTTGGAGCAGGTCTGTCACATTGTCTATAGGTGGGTGGTGAGGGGGAGAGAAGAATATATTCAATATAAACTCATAATTTGCATTTACTTCAACAGTACATTTTTCTTAAAACCGATGGATAAAATAATATCTTAAATTAATCACAAAGGCATACACCGAGAAAAGGGACGGGTGGTCGTGTAGTGTAGAGCGCGCAACTGTCGACTGGAGGTCCCCGGGCTCGAATCTCAGTGATTACCTTGGGATTTTTTTCAGGTCCTGGTTTAAGTTTTAAACTCCACCCAGTTTTACATGGGTACCTGACTTTAAGTTGAGGGAGTAAAAGTGGCTTGGCGTTGTGATAACCACTCATTCCTTTTATATGCCGATGTTACCGAAACAGGTGTTTAATGGAACTTTACAGGTGCTATTAGCATTAGAATTAGGATTATTGTTGGCCTTAACTATAGTCTATTAGCACTTGAATGAGCATTATTGTTGGCCTTAATTTTAGTCTATTAACATTTGAATGAGCATTATTTTTGGCATTAGTTTTAGTCTATTAACATTTGAATGAGCATTATTGTTGGCCTTAATTTTAGTCTATTAACACTTGAATGAGCATTATTGTTGGCATTAACTTTAGCCTATTAGCACTTGAATGAGCATTATTGTTGGCATTAACTTTAGTCTATTAGCACTTGAATGAGCATTATTGTTGGCCTTAATTTTAGTCTATTAGCACTTGAATGAGCATTATTGTTGGCATTAACTTTAGTCTGTTAGCACTAGAATGAGCATTATTGTTGGCATTAACTTTAGTCTATTAACACTTGAATGAACATTATTGTTGGCATTAACTTTAGTCTGTTAGCACTTGAATGAGCATTATTGTTAGCCTTAACTTTAAAATGGGAGCACTTTGAATTTTTTTTTTTATTTTGTATTATTATTGATAGCATTATTTGATTCTTGTAACACCTCCATCATATTAGTAATGGCCGTAGTTTACATCGGTACAAATGGGTTTTCAGCACTGATGGCCATAATTAATTCTTTAATTGCACTTTGAAGTCACTTTTAAAGAATTAATTGATTTTGGTAGAAAATTGATATTCATTACTGATACGCTTGCTTTATAGTCCGTCAATCTTCTTTTATATTTTTAACTGTATATTTACCTGTCACTAAATATATATGACCGTACACCTCAAATGACCTAAGCTGATTTTGAAAATGTCACTGATTCTTGTACCATACTAATCATCGTTTATGCATGACCATAACCGATTATGGTAGCGCTCTTTTTTTTCCCTGACGAAGGCGTTAAGTGATTCTCTCGTAGCCCTCTGATACGACATGCAATACCATAATGATTTCAATAGCACTCAGATTTTCCCCAGTGATGGCCATAACTGATTTCAATAGCATTCTGATTTTCCCCAGAGATGGCCATAACTGAATTCAATAGCACTCTGATTTTTCCCTGTGATGCCCTTAACTGGTTCTGGTATGGATGCTGTGTATATATTTTTACAATGTCTTGGTAGTACTTCGAACTACGAAACCTATGACCTTACCTGACCCGTAAAGCAAAGTTGCATTGCGAAGGACATGACCAATCCTGCCAATACCCCCAGGAGCCGTGCACTAAGTGAAACAAAATTATCTTGTAATTATTTCCCCTTCAATCTTATGTGTACATCGAGATGAAAACATAAACAGGGAAGAAAACAGACATTCAACGATTGTTTCATGTCATACATCAGAACGTTATCAACATAGACTACTATGTTCTCATTTCATAGTAGCAAATGGCAGCTACCTAAAGCTTCTTGTAACCCTTGGAGGTAAAGGGAGAGAAAGAAGGAGACGGGGAGAGAGAGAATGAGAGGGAAAAGGAAAGATTGAGAGAGAAAAGTAGAGGGAGAGAGAGATAGAGAGGGAGAGAGAGAAGGAGAGGGAGAGAGAATGAGAGGGAGGGATAGGGAGGGAGAAAAGGAGAGGGAGAGAGAGAAGGAGGGAGAAAGAGACAGAGATATCAATTAACTCAATGAGATAACTTCACACAGTCGTAAAAAAAAATGTTACATTTCATACAACATAGAAACATGTATAGGATCTTTAATATAGATTTATTGACAGACATTTATTACTCTAAGGGAGACTTCATAAAGTCTTGCCCTGTAGTTCAAAACATACACAATAAAATAGATATATATTAATTAGAAAGAGTTTATTATATAAATATATATATATATATATATATATATATATATGTGTGTGTGTGTGTGTGTGTGTTTGTGTAATAAATAGATGAATTGATACATAGATTTGCAGAAAGCTCCAAAGACCTAAACTTACCCATGTTACAAACAGACTGGCACTCCTCGATCGTGACCTCTTCACTGATTCCGGCACAGTTTTGACCCCCTCTGACGGGCATCGGATTGATGCATTGCCTAAACAAATAAATACAACCGTGAGCGGCGTGCAATATATATAATAATACTCATCTCCAGTGTGCGTTAAATCGAAAGTAAAGAATGAATAACAGTATTCCAGTTTAAAATACAACCATGAAAAAAATCGGATCTGCCCGAAACCAAAAATAAATAACCTAGCCTACCGATCAAGCATAAGGGGATATAACTCTATGCTATGCAAAGGTTTTGCAGGGTATAGCTAGTATATATATATATACAGTACATTCCTCTTAATTGGGACACATCGGGACCGAGGCTTTTTGTCCCAATTAAGCGGCTGTCCCAATGAAAAATACAAATTTACTATTGGCTTCTTGGTTAGGTTTCTTTGAGATTTGTCCCAAATAAGCGGCTGTCCCAACTAAGCGGTGTCCCAATTAAGCGGAATCCACTGTATATAGCAGTGGCTCACAATGTTGCGGGTCGCAACCCTCTGGTGGTTCGGGCACGAATTTCACGTGGGTGGCGACAAATTGTAAATAAATAATTAAAACATCATTAATCGATAGACGCACAATATTAGGTTTATTTCTCTGTGTGTTTCAAGGTAATAGGTTTGTGAGTATACACATTAAAACGGAATCTCTCTCTCTATCTCTCTCTCTCTCGCTCTCTCTCTCTCTCTCTCTCTCTCTCTCTCTTTCTCCTTCTCTCTCTCTCTCTTTCTCTCTCTCTTTCTCTCTATCTATGTCTATCTCTCTCTATGTATCTCTCTATGTATCTATCTATATGTCTATATTTATGTATGTATTTATATCTTACATATACAATATGAATGACTCGTTTTATTTGCTTTATTTAATTCTTAATTTTTATATGTAAGAGGTTCTCAAAAAAATAGAAAGTTTGTTTAAACAAGTTTAAGAGCCACTGATCTATAGATACAAGACTATTAATCCTAATACAAAACGGGCTGCTTTATCCTATAGTCACAGTAGGCACTGTGCCTAGGGTCTACGGACTTTTCAAGGGCCTACGGACTTTTCAAGGGCCTACGGACTTTTCAAGGGCCTACGGACTTTTCAAGGGCCTACGAAAGCCAGAACATAAAAGGAAAACAAGTGCATTCTTGAAAAATATTTAAAACAAATGAAATCGCGGAGTGCCTACGACTTTGAAAGTGCCTAGGGCCTACGACTTTGAATGTGCCTAGGGCCTGCGATGACCTTAAAACGGCTCTGATACAAAAAACTACATTATTTACTCTTGTGCTTGACTTAAAATATTTTTTAGTAATGTCTTATAGTCAGCGTAATCGAGGGCAAAAATTATAAACTTCGCCATCTATTATCTTCTGTTTTTTTTTTAAACAAGTGCACAAAGAAAAGGCTGCTTTTGGACAGAGTATTTCCCGTCTGGATTCGGAGGGGTGGGGAGGGGGAAAGCGAGAAGGAAATTAAACGGTTTTATGTATTAGTTGATACTTACCGATATCGAGTCCTCAGGGTGCTCTTGCAGGAGGTGCACCACCACGGCTCCCACTCGCCCCACGAGCCGTTCTCTGTAAAGGTCGGCAGTTTTTTTAGTCAGTCCGTTGGAATGTGAGATAAACTAAATCTCACTATTACAATTTTTTTTTTTTTCGTGTACGTAGTTAACGATTTGCAGCGCTTCTTCAACGCGAGATTTAAACTATACGTCATCGCGATGGGTTATCTTTTCTTGAAGGTGAATGGATGGCCTAGCGGTGTAGATCGCTTGACTGATGACCCGAGAGTCCCGGGTTTGAATCTCGTTATCAGGACCACATCAATTTTAACCAGTTTTACTTTAGTGTCAAATCGTCCAAGTCTACCCATCTTTAAATGGGGTACCTGATTTTAATTTGGCGGAAAGGGGGCGTGGAGAAGGGGGAGTAAAGCCAGATGTGTAAAATCCCTTCAAACTTCTTGTAACAACAGATATATTCTTCAATACATCTGCCCTTACGGCATATATTAAGCTAAGGGAGCATTACAATTGACATACCCTTTATGGGCTCCCATAATTCTCTAAAAAAAAGAAGACATTATCCACAGTACAAAAATAGGTATACATAAAAAAAAAATACTTTTGTAATATTATTTATATTTTTTTTTTATAATGTAAATATGCTAAGAATATTTCGGACATTTTGCTACTGTACTGTAAATATCATATTTTACATTGATTTCTGTTTTTCATTTTAGTAAACTGATGTTTTCCTTCTAGATATTCCATTAATAAAGAAACATAACTCATTAAAAAAACATGGACATCTGTAAAACTTGCACCAACTCATTGTCTCTTTAGCAGTTCATTCTTTTTCAGACACTAACTTAATAAGTTCTCTGCCTTAAATTACTCACTGTAAGTTTCAAGTGAAATTAATACACACCAAAAGATGAATTTTCTTTTAGCTATCTGAAAAGCCTCTTTAGTTTCTCTAATTTAAATTCATATGCTAAACTATAAAAAAAATAGAAAATAAAATACTTGGAGGCGGTGGCAAAAGGTCTTCGTCTATTAATCCGTCTCCATCGTTATCTGAAATAAAAGACAAAAAAAAACTTCAAGCTCAGTATTTATGTGTGTGTCTGTGAGGTCCTATATACAGATAATGAGACTAAACCAGACGGCTGTGTTTATAAACATAGCATTGGCCAGTAGTACATACTAGGGGAAGTACCTAGCTCAATAAACAGGTCAACTGGACAAATATACCATCAAAGAAATAGTTCATGAAAAAATAATAGTACCAACTGACTGCCAGTAGGCTCAATTAGGGGTAGTACCTAGCTCAATAAACAGGAGTTGTGTCAACTTCTATGTCAGTTAAATGAACAACACTTTTTGACCTAGAAGTCATAACTAAATGAATGATATTTATAAAGCCGCAACTTTTGATCTTATAAAACTAAATTGAAATGCACTGGTGAAGCTAGCTATTTATATGAAAATCAAAACCTCTAGAGATTTCCAGAATGTCCCATAGCCTTCTCAAGTTTTCTACTTTTTTCTTAAAGTTTTTGAACCTTCTAGAGATTTCATAGAAACTTCCAGAACTTTCTAGAATTTTATAGATTTATCTAGAACTTTATAGCATTTTCTGTGGGCTTTATATATACATTCAAAATTCATTGAAAATTATTTAAAATTTCAGTGCCGATGAGGCAGTACTAAATAAAGTCATATATTAATGAATTTTTTTCTGTGTTATTTTGAAATCAAAGAAAACACAAAAAAAAAAAAAAATGTTGGGTCACCCTAATATATATATATATAAACAATTATCATTATACCATTTGTGCTCATCTTGTATATAAACTCTGGTTTACTTTGTGACTAGTATTACTGCCTTTAATTCACACTGTCAATGTTAGTCATATAGTTCTATGCAATTGTAAGGATCGACTTTGTTAAATGGGAGGGGGGGGCTGGGGGGGGGGGGGCTAGAGCTGCGTTGTGCTAATCAAACAAACACTTTATATGCCGACGTTCCTGAGACAGATGAACTCTGCACTTCATTTGCCCCAGTGAGCTCTTTGGGGCTTAACACTAAAGAAACAGATAACACTAAAGAAACAGACAATATGATTTCTATCTATTCGATTATCTAAAACTTTAAAATAAATTTCGACTTGCTCCCCTCACCTAATTAATAATACTTAGTACTCGAATACTCATCTTTTAAACAATTGAAATATGTGTCATTCAACTGTTAAAATAATTAAATGACAGTAAACTCAAAATTTAGGAGAATGTTTTGACGTGGAAATAAATAATGAAATACAAAGTAAATAATGTGTGCATACCTTGTCGCCGTTTTACTTTAGCGAATGGACGGACATTTATATACCCACGAGCTTACATGTATAGATAATGGAGAGAATGAATACCACATACCATTGTTGTGATACATGTTAACTACACTTGATGTCCTGCTAACGGTTACCTACATTTGATGTCCTGATACGGGGTAACTTCCCTTGATGTCCTGCTAACGGTTACCTACACTTGATGTCCTGATACGGGGTAACTACCCATGTCGTACTGCTACATGGTACCTACCATCGTTTGGCCTGTTACATAGTACCTATCGTTGATATCCTGATACATAATATCTACCCTTCATGTCCGTCGACAGGGTACCTACCATTGTTGTCCTGCTTCTCTTCGTCTATCCACCCGTCGCAATCTTCGTCCATCAAATACATTTGACCACTTCCTTTTTTGCATTCCGTCTTTTAGTGAGAACAGAATAAAATGATTATTAGCATGTTGGAGTTTATAAGGTCATGAATTTCAAAGATGTTGATGCAAAGCTTAAGGCTTAAATACACTTCAATAGTCAGAAACCTTCGTATGTATCTGGGATACTAAGGCGAAAGTAAGATTTGGGCTCTAGGCAGGGTGAATTGAGATTCTAGACTGGGCGATTTCGGGCGCAGGGCATGGACATTTTGGGGCAATAGGCATGCCAATTTTGGCCTCTATGATAATTTGGAACGCATAAGATGATTATTTATTCCGCTAGGGATGAAAACTTGATGCGCTAGGCATGGTAATTTGGTGAGCTAGGCATGGTAATGTGTAGTGCTAGGCTCAAGTTCCCGATATATCTCCCGTGGTGCCTCCATGGCGCTATCGGCTATGGTGGAGATGAAAGAAAGGCACCATAAAAACCGTCCCATTAGTGGTTTATAGGATCTAAGATATTTCATCTCATCCTTACAGGAACTTCACACACAATTTTTTTAAATGTACACAATGAAGGTGTGTACATATTCTATGGCCAATGTTCAAGTTAAGAGATTACAAATGTACTACTCTTCAGACTGTGTTTAATATATATATATATATATATATATATATATATATATATATATATATATATATTACTTTGTAATACATTGAGTAAACTAATATATTTTAATATGGGCGCGGTGAGATGGTAACTTTGAATGTATACGCTGAATGAGAAATGACGTTTAAATTACGGTTACACATGTCTTATAGACTGCAGTGTAAAGAAGCACGAAATATTTAAGTTATGTAGCGATCACCTCTAGAAACATTACACAATAAGGCCCACGTGTGAATGTTGTTAAACCGATCTTTCTATTACATCTTGGTTTTAAAAATAGCCAAACGTTTTCAGTAAAGTAGGCCAGTTTAAAAATAACAAAATTCTTCCCGAATAACTTGTTTGTAAATGTTCACCAGACCAAGATTATCAAGTGGGCGTGGAGTAGCTCGTGAAAGTAATTCCCAAGCACACCAAAACACATTTTTATTTATCATTTTTCATTGGCTGGGGTCCAGAAATATTTCCTCCGTTTAAAAAGTTTATTGATCCATTTTTAGCAAATCTCTAGATTAACTTCTCATCTCAAAGAATTTTTTTAACTGCTAATATTAATTTTTAAAAAGTATCTGCCACATTCACTTCTTAAAATATTTTTTTTTAGATATCTGAAAAAATTGATTACACCATGTGTAAACATAACGTAAAACAAACAAAAGTATGTCGTAATAATTCACGTAAAGGTTGTGGGAATTCCCGGTTTGATTTGTATTGCTATTTAAGCATTAGAAATACCCAAGTAAAATACATAATATTAATTATTGTTAATTGTGTTATTGTAAACAAAAAATGAACTATAAAACATAGTTATGCACTAAAGACCACACTTTACAACTTTAAATCAGTTTCAAAAATTTATTTGTAATTATAACTTATGTCATGTTTTGAAAAATAGAGAAGTGACGAGGCAGAGAGATATCTTTATAATATATTTTTTTCCTTTTGATTAAACATTGTTTATAGGTTGATAAGCGATACTTTTTGTCATATGTTCAGTAGCTATACTTTTTTTCATTCTTAACAAGTAAATCTTCCAAACGCATCTGTACCAATCGTAAATTAACAGCAATATTCAAATCAAGTAATGTATCGAGTAATGAATTGAGTATTGTAGCATGTTATGTAGAAAGTTATGTAGCAAGTATTGTAGCATGGTATGTAGCAAGTAATGTAGCAGTGTAATATATCGACAATAAAGCTACAACTTCTCTAGTTACACCACTACATCAACAGTTTTTAACTGTTACTGGAAATCCTTTAAGTGTATAGACTTTTTTTTATCATATTGAAAGTTAATAGTTAAAATACTAGGCTAAGACCAGAGCAAGTAATGGGTCAATGGGCCATGGGTCAATGGGTCAAATGGGTTGCGAAATAGGATGGGTCACATGGGTCAATGTTCCCTGACCCACGACCCATCCTTAGTCTCCGCCCAACCCTAAAAAAAAAAACCCGTCCTCGCGCGATATTTTTTTATTTGCGACGAAAACAAAACGTGCCCTTTCTCTATACATTTGTATATAAAATTTTATGTGAAACACTTGCAGCGAATATTGTCAATGTAATTGTAATTTAATTTAATTATTATTTAATTATTTAATTTAAGGGGGTACCTTATCTGGGTATCTAAAAACGTGACTCAAACCAAATCAAATTCATATATATGATTAGGTGTGATGTAATTAGAAGAATAATGACTAAAAAAATATTTCAAAACAATTTTAATATGTCCCATATTAGCAGATTGCTTCAATGGGTCAATGGGTCATGGGTCATGATGGGTCTGGGTCAAGAACTTGATGGGTCATATCGGTCATGGGTCAAGCTCAGTGACCCATTACTTGCTCTGGCTAAGACGCCATGTATGTACAGCGGATGGTGCTTATCTATTAATATTGAAACCATTTACATTTCGTTTTAATTTCCGTAACTGACGTGGTCGTTTGGGTTAACGAATGGACACGTCAAAAAATGTGCTTTCAAATGTCCTCTCTCTGTGGGGCTTATGGGCTTGGTAGTGCTCATCTCCTCTCCAAGTCAGGGGCGATTATGTATGGCTTTACTTGTGATTGAACCCTGTGCCATTTGAACTGGAGTCGATTTAAATTTGAAGGGTAGCGCGCTCGACTGTCGACCTGAAGGTACCTGGTTCGATCCCCTGTGAGGACCAAGGACATTTTTCAGGTCTTGGCTCAAGTTCCCGATATATCTCCCGTGGTGCCTCCAGCCTCAATAAATTTTTATCATTAAACTCTTTACTATTTAAATTATTTTTAACAAAACTGCAACATGTCATGCATTATTGAAACGAAGTTAAAATTATATATTTCTTATTAATAGTTAAACAATCGGTACTAAAATGCAAGGTTACGACGTTTTGCGCTTCCATCTTCACCCCCCACTCTGATTATTTCTTCGCCCCCCCCCCTCCCGAAAATTTCTTTGCGCCCCCCCCCTCAATCCAATAATCCTGGCTACGGGCCTGCTGATATTACTGATACTTTTTAAAATATTCTAGAAATCTAAGACCACGTACTCGGACAGGAAGATTTGAAACTTGAAACAATTATGCGAGCGCTACAACGATCTATGTATCATATAAATATTTGATGTTTTTACATGGGTTTCTAGTCTCTAACATAACCATTATTCACTATGTTGTTATTAAAATATTACAGAACACTAAGGTACCACTGACGTCACACAGCTTTGACTTTGACTTTGACTTTGACTTTGTGAGTAATTAAAAAAAAAAAACAAAGTGTAAGCATCAGTATAGTTCCAACAAAAATTGCATTATGTCTTTTTTCTTAACCAGGGCCGGTTTTAGACTTTTTAAAGCAATTTCTCCCACTTTGGCAATGCGTTTAAAAATGATTCCGAAATTAAGTGGGTTAGTAAACATCGATTGACAATACTCTCCGCTAATTCCCTATATTTAAACATTTTTGTTTCAAATTCATATGTTACAGTAACGAATACGAGGAGGAGCAAAAACCTAAGAAGGAACATTTTAAAATGAATGTATACCTAATAAACAATACAGTGGAGCTGTTAGCCATCCATACATGTTTTTAAATACAAACAACAATATAATAACTACTCCTTACATTATGTTAGTACTCATAAAATAATTTTATTTAAATAGAAGAGTATCTTTAAAATGACAAAAATCTAATACATAATCGGCTAGCCTGGCGTACGTGTGTATAACTTCCGCGGCTAAAAATAGTCTCACTCAAGGGGAGTGAACTCTTGCATTGTATTTATTCAAACTCTTTTAAGGGCTAAATTTTAAAAAATGTAGACAATCCCCCCCCCAAAAAAAAAATCAAAAAAGTTGCATGATAATGTTTATTTTAAAAACTGCAGGATAAAATATGAAATAATTCTCGAATTGGATTATTTAAGCAAAAAATTATGTTTTTGTTTTTAAATTAAAGTTCAAATTGTTAAGACACATAAAATGAAAAGAAATATGTCTAATTTTTTTTTTTATTGTAAAATATCTTGTCCGTAAAACTAGTAAAATACACATAATTATAAAAGACCAAATTATTTATAAAGATAATAAATATATTGTAAATACTGCTATATTCTCTTTATAGACACTGAGATCATCTATGCATCCTACAATTTGTTATGAACTAGACTTCCTGGATTCTATTTACAGTTAAAAAAAATGGTAATTTTAATTAATTTGTTTGTTGTTTTTAATGTATTTTTTTTTTTTTTTTTCATTTTTTGAATTGGTGAAATCAAAATACTTTAAAAATCTGATCTTGATTAAATTTAGATTAAGATATATTTAATAGCTTAATGATTGCATTCCAAATTTACAAAATAAACATTGTAATGTTCTGTGATGAAGATCTTATAACCACCACATAAAAAGGGAGAGGAACTTTACAATCTATAACCTCATAATTTGCATGACATATTTTAGTACAGTCTAACCCAACATATTGGATATTATACAGATTGCATAGAAAAGTTTATTACAAATATATATATATATATATATATATATATATATATATATATATATATATATAAAGCTCCTAAAATCCAACGAGCTCATGAACTAATTTTGTATCGCTTTTACATTCAAAGAAGTGTACAAAAGTATGTGTGTTTCATGAGTGGAAAGCGTCATTGGAAATAATAGCGAATTACAACAATGGCGCGAGAGTTTTTAACACAAAACCGATGGCTATTGTATATAGCGATGCGCTATCTGTATAATATTTAATCTGTAGTCTAACCCAAACATGGACATACTACGGCCCGTGGGACAAATCTGTTCAACCGGTAGATCCGGCCTCCCCTGTACTTTCCGCATTTAATTCATATCCATTACGCTTCCATTTAATTTATATTGGTTCAAATAATAATAACATTATTTTGCTTATTGTTTTGCCACATTGTAATAACACAATAGCAACGAAAAAACATGATCATGTGACGGGATATATAATGTGGGAAGGCTCTGGAAGTATAAACTCAAGTGGAGGGTTTCGGGATACGGACAATTTTTTCACTTAAATATAAAGGGGAAGGGGTGAGAAATAGGGAGGGGATATAAACATGGGAAGGTAATCGTGTGGCAAAGGGCTCGGCTGTCGACCTGAGGGTCCCTGGTTCGATCAACATTAAGGACCAATGGATTTTTCAGGTCAGGGTAAAAGTTCCTTTATATTTCTCGTGGTGCCTCCATGGCTATTAAATTATCATCTCATACTTACAGGGACTTAATACTCATAAACACTTCAATCTGGGTAAGCAATAAGACGAAATTAACGCATTTAAGAAATATACGATTAAACTATATATGGAACACCATGATGTGTTAATTTTTTTCGAAATAATTTTACACGGGCTTTTAAGATCTAAAAAACATTTTCATTAGTAATATTTTTTTCCTCTGTTAAGAGTAACTATGATAACTAATTACAAAGTAAAACAAAAAAATTATTCAAATTTTCTTTTCTAAAACAGAATACAATGTATCAACCAGATTGTAATATCAATATCGCAACTTGGAATGTAAGAAAAATTTCCGAAAACGAAGAAAACGACCATATTGAGATCATTTTAACTCATCTTGATAAACACAACGTTGATATAGCTGGATTACAAGAGACAAAACTAAATAGAGAAGACGTTAAAAGGACATATTACTTTTACATGATAGGAAATAAGGAAGAAGATCGTAGATCAGGAGGTGTTGGAATAGTTGTGAGAGAAACCCTTCGAGATAAGCTTAAAATAGAATATAAGGACAAAAATCTAATCTGGTGTACGCTTGAAACAGATGTGGGTATTGTCAATATTATAAATGTGTATGAGAACTTTGAAGATACACAAAGATACAGTTTTTATTCAAGAATACACCTGATTCTCTGTAAAATCCCTACAACAGAATATGTTTATGTTTTAGGTGACTTCAATGTTCATATAGGAAAACGTGATGAAACTGATTGTCAAGATATCATTGGTCCGTATGGTGTAGGCGAAAAAAGTGAGGGTGCTGTTAGAAAAAGGTTAATAAACCTTTGTTTTGACTTTAGTTTATGTATTACAAATACATATTTTAATATACCTGATAATGGAGCTTTTACACTCTTCAGAAAAGAAAAATGGTTCCAAAATGATCTAATCTTGACTCGGTTTCGGGATCTTGACTGTGTTAAAGACACTCGGGCTAAAGATAAAATAAAGCATTCAGACCATGTCATAGTGGTTAGTAAACTGACATTACCATACAGACATTTCGATAGCCCTTGTAAAGTCATTTCATTTATGTTAGCAAATTATAAACTAGAGCTAAGTATAAATGAACTCAACGACACATTTTTGTATCTCTTAATTTACAAAAATAGGGAAACAATTAAAGGTCATATCGACCGCTTGAAGGAGGCCTACAAAGAATACACAAATAGCCCAGTGGAAAGTAATATCGTAAAGTATGTAGATGCTAAAAATACCACCAGGCTTGCTATTTTAAACATTACATTTGACTTGTGCAAATTTGACCGAAATGACAACAAAAGGAGAATGGAGCACAATTTATTAGAACGTTTATTAAAACAATGTGCAGCTAACAGTGAAATACAGCGAGATGAAAAAGAAGGTTTACATTTTGATTGTGTTAAAGGTATCTTTGATGAAATTGTTAAAGACAATTTTAGTAAAATGAAAACAAAACAATCTAAACGATTACAGGAACACTTTGATAAAGGTTTAATTCCTACTACTATGATAAATGCAAGACTTAGTTTTCTTTATAAAGGTATTCCAAGTCAGTTGTCTGATGATTACCAAAAATTAACACTCATAGTAAAAGATTTATTGATCAAAATCAGAGATATCTTGCATAATCCCAAAACACACAATTGCGACAAATGCAAAATGAATTCGCTTTGTGATCTTTCAAGTTTGAAATCTCAGGGTATTTTAGCTTTTAGTTCTTTACAATCTATGTTGCTTTCGATTGAAGGATTGAAGGATAAGTATGGTAGTAAACATCTTTATATTGCTTTTGTTGACCTGTCTAATGTTTTCAACATGATAAATCCAGATATTCTATTAAATCTGCTCCTTGAACTAGGATGCCCCAAGAAAGCTGTTAATCTTTTCTCTTATTTCATTGAAAATGTCAGGTGCACTATTTGTTTGAACGATGACGGAATTTTTAAACGTATGGACCCCAATGAAAGTCTAAGCAGTGTGACCCCTTTTTTAATGGAAATGTTCCTCCAATATGCAATGAAAATGGCTTTTAAGAATATTGATCCATCTAAATTGAAATATAATGAAGATGAGCTTAAAATAGATAATTTACGAGGTTTCTGTTTTGGCGACTTTATGTGTATTATCTCTCATTCAATAAAAGATTTACCTCTATGTATAGGAAACCTGGAAAATGCTTTTAAATTGTTTGACCTAACTATTGGTATTACTAGAAATGTAACGTCACGACATCCGTATATTAAAGTCATGGATTTAAATTTTGATGTCGGAGCTGAGTTAAAAACAATAATGTTTAAAGATATTTGTATACCTATTGAGGATCGTATTACTCCAAATAATAATATCGTAGATAAAGACTATTACCTTCAATTAACAAGAAACTTAGAAAGTGCTAAATGGGTTTTGGCCTCACAGGCTGCGTCTATTAACAGAGAAGAAAAAAGAGAAGTAAAAGTATATTGCTATATTAGACACGTTTTAAAAGAGCTCATGATCGGTTTCGAGTTATGGAATCCAGCAATCGAGAATAAATTACCGGCCGATTTACAGAACAAAGAAATATATTTCTATATTAGACACATTTTAAGAGAGCTAATGATCGGTTATGAACACTGGAATCCAGAACATGATGAGAAATTACTGGACGATTTTCATAGGCAAAACTTCACATTAATTTCCCAAGAGACGACAAAAAGCACTCCATCAGCCACCGACACCAACACCCTTACCAATACCGACTCCGGACAAAGTACAAATGCCGACACCGACACAGGCAAAGTACAAACGCCGACACCAACACCGGGCAAAGTACAAACGCCGAAACCGACACCGGGCAAAGTAAAAACGCCGAAACTGACACCGGTCAAAAGTCAAACGCCGACACCGACACCTGGCAAAGTACAAATGCCGAAACCGACATCGGGCAAGGGACAAACGCCGACACCGACACCGGCTCCCCCACCCCTGACAAAAAGTACTAAGTGATCTTCCATTCAAAAAAAATCTAAGCAGAATGTAGTTGCTTGTCAGGGTGTTATGGTGGAGTGAAATAAGCGAGATGGTGCCCTGGGAATAGGGATTTCCGTATTCATAGCGCACCGTATAAATCGACAATTGAAAGCGTGAGAATGTGACGTAAGCGAAAGATTGCATCATCTCTGGTGAGGTTATTATTTTAGACAAGCTGTACTCTGCAAAACCTTTGCGTAGAGTTATATTCCTTTAGTTTTGATCGGTAGGTTAGGTTATTTTTGGTTTCGGACAGATCCGATTTTTACAAATTAAAGCTGCAATATGTTGTGGAAATAAAAAAAAAATAAACAAACAAATATTTAAGATGAATTATTTTACAATTTAACTTTTGGGTTTCGTGTTTGGAAACCGCAGAAACTATTCAAAATTGTAGATTTTTAAAATCATTTATCGAATCGAGACGCAGGAAAGACGCCATTTTAAATTCTTGATTTCCGCTTTCGATATAACACAGAAGCAAGAAACCTATTATTATTTTATATACAATTAAAGATTGTTCTATGTTAATTATGACTCGGGCAGTGTTTTTATATTAATATAGGCCTTGACTGACAGCGCTATTATTTTTTACCTAGCTGAACCCTGCAAGATAGATTGATACATTGCAGTTTGGCATTTTTTTGGGTCAGGTAAAGAAAACTGTTTGCATCTTGCACTAAAGCGACAGTTGGTATTCTTTTCTTCCTATCAGAATAATTTAAAATAATCAAAATAGAATATCATTCTAAAGAAATTGAAACAAATTACGACCTTCTAAAAAAACATTAAATAGAAATGTACATTAAAAAAACCGTTAAGTTAAAGTAATAAATAATTTTTTTCATTTAGTCAAATATGAGATAACATTTGGAACTAAAAAAAGCATGTGCGCGCCCTTGCCTTGTGACATAATAACATACAAACAAAAAACTAATAACAAACATTACACGCCCCCCCCCCACCGACTACTGACTTATTTTTTAATAATAAAAAATAAGTAAGTCACTAGTCTTAGAATGAAAAAGAGATCAAATTATATATCTACACCCCTTTTAATAGTAAAACAAAACATACGGTAATCTTTTAATTTAAGAGAGTTATACAAGAAGGGGACGTAACTAGAAATCGTGGTACCTGGGACGGGCATTAACAATAAAGTCACATTAAATTACCAAAATAATACTTAAGTGGTTCAAATACTCACCACCCTTACTGGTTCACCTTCTCTCTATGTACGCTACTGTGCAGGGCGTTAAAAAAGTATTAATAATCAGTGTTGATTTAAGAAATTATACTAAAATCGAGTAAACACATAGTGTTAAAATGAATTAATACGACGGTTCTGAAACATTAAATGCTATGCGACCCTGTTTGACATCAGTTTTTGTTTCGCCACCCACAATTAAATACTTGATTTTTTTGTTTGGTAATCCACCATCAAATAAACAAACAGCTGCAATGAATGTATAGCTGCTTGTAATTAACTACAGTCGATTCCGCTTAATTGGGACACATCGGGACCGAGGCTTTTTGTCCCAATTAAGCGGCTGTCCCAATTAAACATACACATTTACTATTGGCTTCTTGGTTTGGTTTCTTTGAGATTTGTCCCAAATAAGCGGCTGTCCCAATTAAACGGTGTCCCAATTAAGCGGAATCCACTGTATTAAGAAATAGAGCTGTTATTGTGCACATTTCATTCTCATGATTTCAATTTGAATTTGACGATTCGGCCCCAACCCAAATTTTCAGACCCACTGAGCTAATACATCAGATTTCAGTCAAAGGGTAAACAGAATAGACTCAAAGAAACAACAAGTAACTAATTTTTCTCGAAAATGTTGATCACGTTCTGTGCGTAAGGTGGGTCAATCCATGCGTGTGTTGCCAATGTTATTGCGATTTACAAACTTTGTCTGGAGGTTAACAGAATCTGTTACAGATAACAATAAAAGAGCAGACTCTTCAGCCAGTTCCGCGCTTAGGCCGATTGGACAGATTGCTCCCCATTGGGCCCCGTGTCTTGCATAGGCCCCCACAATTTACATTCATCATTAATAGTCACAGCTGTTATTGTAAAACAATAGAGACAGGGGCCTCGCAAGCATCCGTTAAATTGGGCCCAGCAATTCGTAAGACCGTAGTGTACGAAGTTATTTGAATTGCAATATATATGTTTACTTCTGTTTCTTTAGTATGTATATATTTGAAATGTAAATATATCATTGAGTATGTTTGTTTATACTAACCTGTGTGTTTGTGTGTGTGTGTGTGTGTGTGTGTGTGTGTGTGTGTTTACTACACCAGTCCACTAAGGCGACAGCCAGGATAGAATCTGGCAAAATAATCAAAATGGTACAATTGATAAACAAAATATTTTATTGGGGGGGGGGGGGAGGGGAGAGGGAGCAATTTCAATTTTTATAATAAATATTTTACACTTCTTGGTAATATTAAGGTACTACATGTGATAAAAAAAAAAACAACAACATTTGATTAAAAAGGCACTTATCAAATGCTTAAAAAAAGTTTATTGGACATGTTTGCATTTTTTCAAAATTACTGTACATATTTTAATAATATTTTTTTTTTTAAATTTGAAGGCATATTTATTTTAGTCACTAAAATTGTCACTATGCTGGTTAATCTGGGGTAGCAATGCATGAAACGCTATTACAGTCAAATTCCGTATTTTCGTTAAGTAAAAAAAAAAAAGCCACTCCTTGATAATGTTAACATTATTTAATAAGGAACCTTTTTTTTTAACTAAGAGCCGTATGCGTAACTAAGAGCCGTATGCGTAACTAAGAGCCGTATGCGTAACTAAGAGCCGTAAGAGCCGTATGCGTAACTAAGAGCCGTAGGCGTAACTAAGAGCCGTAAGAGCCGTATGCGTAACTAAGAGCCGTAAGAGCCGTATGCGTAACTAAGAGCCGTAGGCGTAACTAAGAGCCGTAAGAGCCGTATGCGTAACTAAGAGCCGCATGCGTAACTAAGAGCCGCATGCGTAACTAAGAGCCACATGCGTAGCTAAGAGCCGTAAGAGCTGTACGTGTAACTAAGGGCCGTAAGAGCCGTATGCGTGGCTGAGAGCGGCATGCGTAACTAAGAGCCGTATGCCTAACTAGGAGCCGCATGCGAAACTAAGAGCCGTCCGCAAAACTAAGAGCCGTATGCGTAACTAAGAGCCGTGTGCGTAAATAAGAGCCGTATGCGTAACTAAGTACCAGTTTTGGAGACAAACACAATGTCCACAAACAAATGATCATGATAATGGTGAGCCATACTAATAATGTTAATGGACTTTGATATGAATTTTTTTTTTTCACAAAAAATGTAATATTTTATGTCCTGATTTTTCTCATTCTTTTGTGTGAATTTAATAAAACTGTTGATGTAATCAAATATTCATCAATGTTAACATATATAAACCAGATTTTTGTTATGTATGTATTATGTTTTACTCATTTTTAAAAATTTTTTCCCTTGTATGTTTAAAAGCAAAGATATTTGTTTTAAATTGCTATTTTTTTTCCTGTCATTTATTGTATGTTTTAATTCATGTATGTGCATAAAAAAATGCTGTAAACACAAATTGATATACCCTTGAATGCATTTAAAAATCAACCAGATAATATAATACAATTCAAACTTTATTCACATTTATAAAAAAAAAAAATAAAAAAAATAATTGATTTTTTTTTATAACTAAGAGTATTGTCCCTTTCCCTCTAGAAAGCAGCTCCACAATGCGTCCATGGCACATGCACTATCGACTTATGGCTTGCTTCACTTAAATACTACAGGTACCACATGACAGTCCGCGAGGGCCGTAATTCGCCCATGTCTGGCTTAGAGTATAAATCCCTATCAAATCTGGAACCTCATATATCTCTAAACGTCTCCATCTAATGCCCACAAGAGCGGGTCCATCCTCATGTTAATGTTTGTTGCGGTTTTAGAAACCTGGACTTCAGTTACTAAATAATTCATTATTACCTGCGTGGTCATCAGTGGTCATCAGTGGTCATCGACGTCTCAGATATAGTTTTGGTGTAGAATGAGTCCATAATATGTCCACCAACAGTGATGATATCAGTAATATATCTTTCTAGCATTTTGTTTTAAACTATCTGTACCATGAAAAACTTTTTTCATAACTGATTGTGATACTTAAAAAAACAAGCAATTAAGTCTGTTCCATTCTGGACACAGGACGTGTTAGCGCATTTTCATGTTATGTATCAGTACGTATGCTATCTTTCAGTAAATATTTGTAAATTTTGGAAATGTTTATAAATTCAATTGTGTAATGCATATATCTGTAAAAAATAAATTATAAAGACGTTTCTTTATATTTGAAAAAAAATTATTTTCTCTTAAATCTAACTACAAGTGGTTTGTGGTTACTGAAATAGGACTCATAATTGAAAACATTCTAAATTATAGTCATTTAATCGTCCGAAAACTCCGTCAATTGTTGCATAGCTCTGATACTTTCAATTAAACTCAGAACACAAGCTTACTATTTCATTTGATGAGTTTCTTAATAAATCTTGGTGAAACTACGTGCTGCAGTATTTCGCACCAAATGAACGGGTTATTGAACGTACAAGGTGTATATATAATATATAAGCCCCTTAGGAGCCCTGAAGCCCGGCCCTCCGAGGTCCTATCGCGAAATAGACTTTTGATGTACACATGGCAGGCCAAGACCTACAAAATGATATATACATCATGGGTCTAGGACTTATAGTTGCTGAGATATAGCGCTCCTTTTTTAATATAGCTTATATAGTAAAAAACGGTACTAAGGCCCCTTTTACGGCCCTGAGAGGTCAGATCGCGAAATGAAAAAAAGTCATTTCTTGGCAGGCCAAGACCTACAAAATGATATATACATCATGGGTCTAGGACTTATGGTTGTTGAGATCTAGGGTGATGACAGACGGACGGACGGACGGACAGACAAAACGGGGACAATAGAGCATTTTTTTTTAGAAAATGCTCTAAAAATGATAAGTTAAATATGTCTTGTACCGGTAATTGGATTTCTATGAAGGGAGTTAAATAATATTTAAATCGCCACAGGTGTTTTCTCAGTGATGTACCTTTAAACAGCCCAACATTATATTTAATTCTTGCATTTTTTTTTCCAGTTTTCAAATGCATAAACTTATTAAAAGAAAACTTTAAGTTGTTAAAAAACCATTTAAATATTTTCTGGTTGTGGCTGTTTACTTCTGCTTCAAACATATTTAAAAACGCAATAGTATACGCAATATTACGCACTGAAACTGAAACGATTGGGGGTTTTGGTGTCACAGAGCTACACCTTTTTTTTCAATATGACTGCCTAGTACTAAATGCTTTTCTTATTCAGAAAATAGATTACCCCAGATTAAAGGAAATTAAGTTAAGAGAGGAATTTGTATTTTTTACTATATGAAAAACCATAAAAAAAACAAAAAAAAAACAAACACGTAATGACTTAATTTATCTCTTAATTTTAATTTTCTGGCATTATAAAATATATACATATTTTTTATTTCATATGAAAAATTTATAAATGAATGAATTAAATAATATTATAAAATATACAATCTTCTTATATCTTATATATTATTCTTTATGAAACTCAAAGAATATTGTTATCATAGTTTTAATAAAGACATTACAAATGACAAATATTTCAAATTTTGTGCAATTTTGGACATCGTTGCTAGAAAATACAGTTTTTTTTTTTTCAAATTAGCTTTAGTCGTCTCTCTTTTTTTTATTTTCGGATGCAATCGTGTTATATCAAGTTTCAAAAATTTCTTAATATAATGAACGACATCTCGAAGCGCCATTCTTAATGTCGTTGAAAAGGTCACACAGGGTCACCAATGTCAGCTTCACTGTTAACTGTCGGGTCAGGCAGATTCAACGACTGGTTCTCTTGCAACGACCCTGTGATGAGGTTGTTGTCCATACCAGACTTGACGCCCATCCCACTGTCTCTGTCAACATCATCAACTTCATCATCCTCGGTCACCTCTACGTACTGACGTTTGTACTTCTGCCTGTTAATGTTGAGTGGGGGATATTTGGATTTATTTTATATGTTCAGAGAAAGGTTGTTTCGTTTTGTGTGCGTGTATTTATTTGTATCGATAGATTAATTACAAATTAAACAAAGAAAAGTAGCGAACACATTAGTACTCAGACTATAAACACGTTTAGATCGATTCCAGTACGATTCCTGATTATTCTCAAAACTAAATTTTCCTATTATAAGTTATGATTAGTAGGCCGATTTCAGTAGAAACCTGGAGAAAAGTCTAAATTTAGAACCAATTCAAACTAAGTGGTATGTAAAAGCTAAAATAAAAACGACAACTTAGGAATTCATAGGTGATTTCGAGCCCCTAAAAAAACTTGATATATTTGATTCCCAGTTGCAGATCAATCGTCCAATCATATAAACCAACATGTTTCCCCACCAAACATCGAGTAATATACACATAATCAGTGGCGTAGCGAGTGGTAGGATCCAGGCCATACTCACAAAGGGGGGCTCCAAATGGTATATTTTACATTTTAAATGGTTTTCCAATGGGGGGCGCTAAAAAGGCATCGTGACCCGGGCGCGAGTTAAGCTGAAAACGCCACACACTTAACACTATTTAGAATCACCATGACTACATGACGAAAAACGGTTTGAGTATTTGGTGTAAGGATGAGATGAAATCTCTTAGATCCTATAAATCACTAATGAGACGGTTATAATCTTTCCTTTCTTTCATCCTCACCATTATCGATAGTGCAATGGCCATGGAGGCACCACGGGAGATATAGCGGGAACTTTCACCTTGACCTGAAATATTACTTTTCTTCACATGAAGATCGAACCAGGGACCCTCATGTCAACACGCGAGCGTTCTATCGCACGACCCTCCGTCACCATTAGTTATAACCAGTAGCACACTGCATGCAGACCAGACTAACACACAAAGCACAATTAAGCTATTTATACACAGTATAAAGATAACTTAGCAATGTAACACATCTATCGACAAATATGCAGTGCATGATGTTACATAAAGAAAAGAAATGAATCATTAACATAATTTCCGATCTCATTTTATTCTTTATTGAATATTATCATAATTATGAACAGGCAGACAAAAAGCGGAAAAAATTATAACCTCTCATTAGATTATTAGAGATTTGAGAGTACGCTGTAAATAAAGGTGTTTAACTTACGGTAGATAGCACAGGATGGCCATTGGAATTAGAAGCAGTAGGCCCAGTAGATGCCATAATTTTAAAAATTGCTTTGCTGAGAAATACAAAAATGACGTTAATTTTAGACACACACACGCACTAACACACATACACACAGACACACATTTATATATATATATATATATATATATATATATATATATATAAGTACTAAGTACTCAATATATATATAAGTACTAAATAGTTTCTCTAGCCCTAGAGAGTCATTTGGGGTAGATTAAGAGTAGAATGCATCTGTTTCCATAACAACGCCGTATACAAAGATTGTATGGCTAGCACAACACCCAAACGGGAGTTAGCTACCTATTGAAAGCTGAGTGGACATGATGGAACTTTTTCTCACTTTACCAAGAGCCGGATTAAAGAATGTATCGAGAATTGTACACCGCCCAGCCACCAGTCCCGCATTATATGTATATATGTTTATATATGTATCTATCTATATCTATATATATCTATATCTATCTATCTATCTATCTATCTATCTATATATATATATATATATATATATATATATATATGTGTGTGTGCCCATGTATATATACACTTGGAATACATAATATTTTAATGTCTTGATTTAATTGTTCTAAAATTTTTCAGTGCGCCGGTGTGCAATGCCCCTCACGGAAACCAGGCAGTTACTGTATCGAAATTGTTTTTTTTTTTTCAGATTTTACCATAGCTGTTAGGAATTGTACGTCATGCACATAAACAATGTTGTGAGTAACAGTGTCGGTGAAAGAACAAATAGGCATTACAGCAGTCACAAAACAAATCAAGAGTTACCTGGACATGTTCCTGTCACTCTGTCGATGCAGTCTTCGCCTTCACATTCAAATACACAGTTGCCTCGACAGTCGAAGCCGTAAAAATACTTATCACACACTGTAGACAAACACACACACACACGGTTTGTTTTATGAAAAAAAAAAAAACCGCATAAAGTATGTTCATCAAAATAACAAACGCGTAAAAATAAATAAATAAACACTTATAATTTGTTAATCAACTAATGTTTAGTTACTTAACTTTCGAACAAAGTTTACTTGTAACAAAACAAAGTAAAGGCATACATTTATTTTTTTTTAACTCACTTATTATTTATTTATATATCTTTTTAAATGTCTGTAGAACAATACACCCATATTTTTGTAAGGGAACAATTAATGCGATATTGCAAAAGTTTGAAGGTAAAAGTCATACATTTGATCATATTGAATTAGTGCCAGTTTTTTTTTTTTCACGATGTACGAGTAGGTCTATCTAGAAATAGTAAAAACTTTAAACCGTCTTAGCCAGTGGCTTTAGAGCATTTCGCGTCTCGACCTACTTTCGATAACAGTTTTCATCTGGAGATCAATTGTAAAAAAAAAAAATCTGCTTTGTTTTCTCGACACACCCACAATGTAAAAATGCGATACAAGGAAATGAAGAAAAGCGTCATTACTTGTAAATATATCTGTTACTAAAACTAAATATATTCACAAACACATTGTTTAGTATAGGCTTACATATATAGATAGGCTTACATACAGAGATAGGCTTACATATAGAGATAGGCTTACATATAGAAACAGGCGTATATATATATATATATATATATATATATATATATATATATATATATATATATATACATATATAACTGAATTAAACATATATGTGCATTTTATGCTTCAATTAAAAAAAAATATTTTTCTTTCGCGATCCACTTGAAATCGCCCGCGATCCACCAAATGATCGCGACTAACAGTTTGAGAGCCACTGATCTAACCCTTTAACAGTTTCATTTTTTTTTTCATATACAAATATATGAACATGGTTTATGCAGTCCATTGTTAATGAATAACTTTTTAATTGTTTTCAACATCTGAGTTGGCTTTTAAACAAAATACATACAGAACAGTACAAGTAGAATAGTTGAAAAAAGAAGCACGAAAGTATATATTTTATTTTTTTTTTAAATGTAGAAAAAAACTCTTAAGATTAGAGTTTAAAATATTGCAATCAAGAATACGAGCTGCTTTTTCTACAGCTGCCAACAGGTAAATCTGAAATACTGACATCGGGCCGTGGACAAAACACTGACATCGGGCCGTGGACAAAATACTGACATCGGGCCGTGGACAAAACACTGACATCGGGCCGTGGACAAAACACTGACATCGGGCCGTGGACAAAACACTGACATCGGGCCGTGGACAAAATACTGACATCGGGCCGTGGACAAAATACTGACATCGGGCCGTGGACAAAACACTGACATCGGGACGTGGACAAAATACTGACATCGGGCCGTGGACAAAACACTGACATCGGGACGTGGACAAAATACTGAGCTCGGGCCGTGGACAAAACACTGACATCGGGCCGTTGACGAAATACTGACATCGGGCCGTGGACGAAATACTGACATCGGGCCGTGGACAAAACACTGACATCGGGCCGTTGACGAAATACTGACATCGGGCCGTGGACGAAATACTGACATCGGGCCGTGGACAAAACACTGACATCGGGCCGTTGACGAAATACTGACATCGGGCCGTGGACGAAATACTGACATCGGGCTGTGGACAAAATACTGACATCGGGCCGTGGACAAAATACTGACATCGGGCCGTGGACAAAACACTGACATCGGGACGTGGACAAAATACTGAGCTCGGGCCGTGGACAAAACACTGACATCGGGCCGTTGACGAAATACTGACATCGGGCCGTGGACGAAATACTGACATCGGGCCGTGGACAAAACACTGACATCGGGCCGTTGACGAAATACTGACATCGGGCCGTGGACGAAATACTGACATCGGGCCGTGGACAAAACACTGACATCGGGCCGTTGACGAAATACTGACATCGGGCCGTGGACGAAATACTGACATCGGGCTGTGGACAAAACACTGACATCGGGCCGTTGACGAAATACTGACATCGGGCCGTGGACGAAATACTGACATCGGGCTGTGGACGAAATACTGACATCGGGCCGTGGACGAAATACTGACATCGGGCTGTGGACAAAGTACTCAGAAACTACTCGATAGGCACTCGAATTGCAAAGTATTTCGGATTACGAGAAATAAATCTTTCTAAAGTGATTGAAATGTTATCAATTCCAGTACTTTATCTATAAGAGGAATTATTGTAAGTACACACACACAAATATATATGTTTTGTGATTGATTGTGTGTATGATGATAGTATGTAGTATATGTTTTTGTTTGTTTGTGCCTTTGTGATTGATTGTGTGTATGATGATAGCGTGTAGTATATGTTTTTGTTTGTTTGTGCTTTGTGATTGATTGTGTGTATGATGATAGTGTGTAGTATATGTTTTTGTTTGTTTGTGCCTTTGTGATTGATTGTGTGTATGATGATAGTGTGTAGTATTTGTTTTTGTTTGTGAATGCGTTTGTGGGTGATTGTTTGTATGATGATAGTATGTAGTATATATTTTTGTTTGTGTTTTTGAGTGATTGTTTGTATGATGATAGTATGCTTACTTTTTGAGCAGGAGAACAGAGGCAAGCGGTATCCAGGTTTACAGCTGTGGCAGATTCCTTTCTTTTTATCACACGGCGACTCGCATTGACTGCAGTCACTGGTGCAGTTCAGTCCCCATTTACCGTCCGGACAATCTGGACAGGTCAAGCGAAGAAGAAAAAAAAACGTGTTATCCCGTTAGCTCTCAAGACTTTTTATTTTTTTCATTTCGGAATTTTTATTGTGAGTAATGAGGAGGATAATTAACGAGATGTTAAGAGATTGAAAGACATGCTTACGGATTTTTGAGATGAATTGATCGGAAAGACAGAAAAAAAAGTTAAGACTCTGGTCATAGCCATATTTGTTTCTTGCACGGAACCATTTTGTTATAGTCATTAGACTAAAATTTCCTCAATGAAATACGAATTTAAAAAAAAATATATATATTTAATATAATTGGCCGGAAATGGAATAATTTTAAATAAATTGGCGAATAAGCATATATATATATATATATATATATATATATATATATATATATATATATATATATATATATATATATATTAGGGCTGTTGATTAAACTGCGTTAATTTGCGATTAACGAGTCAAAAAAACATTGCGATTAAAATTTTTAACGCAACACTTAAATGCGTTAATTTGACTAAATGCAGAAAGTTCACCAAAACGATAAATAACAGAATTTCACCCTTAGAAGTTTAAGTTCCGTCCACTTATTAAGTAGATCTACCGCAATTCGCACATACTCTCACCCCCAGGTATGTCGACTGAAGCCCCACTTGTAATATATGATGAAGATGTTTTGGTTATTTAGCCCTTTGACAAGTAAACTCCTGCTCCCTTCCTGGTCGATGTAAAAATAGAAAACTTTCATTCACTAGTTTACATTATATACTGTAGTGTATTGATGGAGGTACTATAGTGTATTGTTGAAGGTATAATGAACCCGTTTATTATTAGATCAAAATATCGAGATGCTGGAAATTTTGTATCATCATTTTTTTTGCGCATAATTTTCTATCGTATTTTTGATAGTATAACATCTTGCTAATACATCTGTACCCGAGACAGTGGTTGTATTTTTCAGAATTATTGTGATACTGAGTCAAATTTTATATATGGCTGTTGATTTACTGCAATTAAAGCGTAATTAATGCGTTAAAAAAATGCGATTACATTTTTTTTAACACAAACACCTAAATGCGTTAAATTTTACCCAAATGGTGTTATTTCAAAGTTGCAGATGAAATAAAAAAAATCAGCTAATAACCCAATTCTATAACCAGATCAGACGAGATTAAAAAAAAAAAAGGAAGAAAAAAAAACCGAGTGTCACGTTTACATAAATCATAGCAGCTATATGACCTTGAAACAATAGGATTGTCATTTCTTAATTCAAACTTATGACCCTTAATGATGCAATTAATGAACTTCTGCACGTGTTAAAGTTTGATTGACAAGTGTCATGGCTTTGAAACAATGTAACTTGTGGTTGGCAAGTGACGCCAAATACCAATATTGTGTAAAATGACACTCTTTGATGTTATCGGTCGGCTTTCATTTTTCATCTTCTGTTCTTTCTTTCCTGTTGACGACACACTTTATAACAACTCGCGACCCACATGTGAGACTGAGGACAAATAAACAAGGATGCATACTTGCTCGCGCCAAAAATGAGTCGAACATTTCAAGTTCTGGCTTGTCAAAGACGTCACACACACACACACACACACACACACACACACACACACACACACAAATGTTTAATACTCTATTGCTTAGGCCAAGTAAGTGCGAAAAAATAACACGTTGTTATTATTTTAAAGTGACATGTAGATTGAATTAAAAAATGTTACAATTAATAAATAAAGTATTTTTTCGATTAAATATGCGTTAATTTGCGATAATTTTTTTCATTATGCGTTAATTTCGATTAAAATTTTTAATCGAACAGCAGCTCTAATATATAAATATGTTTAGTGAGTATTTAGATTTCAAAAGTAGATACGATATAAGATCAGGTATTATACAGTAAACAATTTCAAATATAGTATTTCATAAAAAAGATAGCGCAGTGGCTCCGGCACCAGCCAAAACCATTATATTAGGGTATGAGAAACATGGCATATATACATTTTTTTTTTCAGAATTTTTTTTTCAGGATTAGAGTTAGGGTTAGGGATAGGGATAGGAATAGGGTTAGGGCTAGGGCTAGGGTTAGGGATAGGGTTAGGGATAAGGATATGGTTAGGGTGTGGAGCAATATTATCTATGGCTGGTACCCGAAGTAAAAAAAAATACGGGTTCGGTCGGACCGAACCGTAGCCACTAAGAAAAGATAGGTAGATTTAAAAAGTTAAAAAAGTCTGACCATCTGGACATGTTGAGAAACACAGGTCTACCTCCGTCAGTTGTATAGGGGGCCCCAAACAATCAAGCCCACCAGGTTCAGGTGGAGGGTCGTCACATTCCCTGGTAACAATTGAGATATATATCATTGGGGGGATTTGTGTAAACTAAATGTTATTATACAGTCATACATGTGTCGATAGATGGCGCTATTCGTGTCGCGAGATGGCGCTAGTTGTGTCGATAGATGGCGCTAGTCGTGTCGCCAGATGGCGCTAGTCGTGTCGCGAGATGGCGCTGGTTGTGTCGCGAGATGGCGCTAGTTGTATCGCAAGATGGCCCTAGTTGTGTCGCGAGATGGCGCTTGTTGTGTCGCGAGATTGCGCTAGTTGTGTCGCGAGATGGCGCTAGTTGTGTCGATAGATGGCGCTAGTCGTGTCGCGAGATGGCGCTAGTTGTGTCGATAGATGGCGCTATTCGTGTCGCGAGATGGCGCTAGTTGTGTCGATAGATGGCGCTATTCGTGTCGCGAGATGGCGCTAGTTGTGTCTCGAGATGGCGCTAGTTGTGTCGCGAGATGGCGCTGGTTGTGTCGCGAGATGGCGCTAGTTGTGTCGCGAGATGGCCCTAGTTGTGTCGCGAGATGGCGCTAGTTGTATCGCGAGATGGCGCTAGTTGTGTCGCGAGATGGCGCTAGTTGTATCGCGAGATGGCGCTAGTTGTGTCGCGAGATGGCGCTAGTTGTGTTACATGACGATGGAGGTGCCTCAAGATGGTGCTACTATGTGTAGCTATAAGTCACTAGGTATGTAAAAGGGCAAAAGGTACTTAAATCAACAGCCTTTTTTAAAAAAAAAATATTACCAAACAATTTGTTATTCAGAACAAATTATTTCATTTAATTAAGAAACTTACAATAATACTCATTTCCGTTACCATTTGCGCAAAACATTATAATCTCATCCGCAACTTTATCGATTAGTTCTTGATGATAAGCATTGTCTATTGGAATTTAAAACTAATGTCTGTAACTCATAACATCCGGTACACTGAACAACAACTGTGTGCTTGGTGAGATGGTTAGTTCTATCAAAACGCTCTATTTCTATTTGCTTCTCATTACGTAGACATACCGGACTCTCTGCATCTGTTTTATATGGCAATCTTGGGGACACTCCCACCTAGTCCACATCCCCCAGGAACCGCCATCTGTAAAACAAAAGACGGGAATGTAAAAAAAAAAAATATGGTTCATTTAATGTTTACGGTGTTTTTGTTTTTTTTTTGGCGTCCTATTCCTAAATACCTAAATTACAAAATTATAATAAAAAATATTTTGTTTGTTGTCATTCTAATCTAGATTTCTATTATTTCTAACTTAGTTAAACAAGTACACTATTATCTATATAAAATTACCATAATAAAGTGGGTGTATACACTCACCATGTCAAACCTATTCACACCATGCCACACAGATACAATGTCACACAGATACACACCATGTCACATAGATACACCCCATGGCACGCAGATACAATGTCAAACAGATACACACCATGCCACACATATACACAACATATCAAAAAGGTACACACCATGTCACACAGATATACACCATGTCACACAGATACACACCATGCCACACACATATACACCGTGTCACAGAGATACACACCATGCCACACATATAGACAACATGTCAAACAGATACACACCATGCAACACATATATACACCATGTCACACAGATACACACAATGCCACACATATCGACACCATGTCACACAGATACACACAATGTCTCAAATTACACACATAGTCACCAATTCCTTTCTTTTACTACTTACGCGGTAAATGTGTTTCTGAAATGTTCATAAAGAAACAAGTCAATATAATTCAATCAAGCAGTAATTGATACTTTAAAATGTATCATCTAAAATTAAAGTTTCTTAGCAAAAGTAAAACAAAGATAAATCAATACAAGTCTCAAGCCATTCAAAGCTAAAAACAAATAGAAAACATTGATCTTACCTGTCGGTGTAACAATCGTAAAATTCGGTGAATCTTGAAAGGTGAAAAAAAAAAGGAAAGTCAACATGTGATTTTTTTCAATTATTTTTCTTTACTAATCGATTATTGATCTGCATCACAGTTCAGTCATTACATGACTGGATACCGTCAAGACATTTAGACCAGTGAGTTTTAAAAACGTGGGATGCGATGATCTTAGACGGTCGGGGACACAATTAAATTATATAATCAAAGGAATAAGAGTCTATACATGCACAATTCAAACACCATTTTGCTGTGGTACAGAAATTATAAAGTCGGTTAATAGGTAATGTAAAATAGAGGACCCTGTATGAGAGGTCAACGACACTTTATAATCTTATTTATTTTCTTTTCTTTTTTTTTTTCTTTTATGTAAATCACGGTTTATAATTTGTGCTGTTAATCAAATACTTCATAAAATAATAATTATTGACAGCGCCATGGTTGGAAAAGTGATTTTTTTCGTGAAAATCACTAGTTAGAAAAGAGTGTTAGGACACGCAAAAGTATAACTCGCAAGTCTAGGACGAGAAGTTGGTGCATGTCCTAGAGAAGTTATTATAGACTTTACAGAGTTTCAAAATGTTTATAAAGGATAACTTTTCTGATGAAAATCATAAAGGGATTTCTCGGAATCATAAATAATCAGAAGGTACACATTTAATCAGGTAACGGTTTAGGTGAGGGGATCGGCTGGCTGCTATCATTACACTGGTTTACATAAAAAAAACTGCAAGCAAAACATTATGAATTTCTGAAAGCTTATTAAAAATGATAAATTTTGATGTACTTATTTCGTTTGTATCACGTCAGGTTTTTGAGAAAACCACAAATTTGTGTTTACAAATTTTATGCTTATCACAAGCAGCTTACGTCATCACTTTATGTTTGAACACAAGTTTAATTGAATATTTTATTGCTGTTGTTTATGTGTTTAAGATTATATTTGATTAGCTGATTTGAAATTTTTAAAAAATTTCACAATGCCAAGACATTGTACGAATTCAGCAGACAGTTTTTGTTATGTTTGTGGACGATTTTGCACAATGGCTGAGAAGAAGAAAATATCAAATTTAACAAAGAAATATTATCATGCATACTTTGGATGTAAACTGGGAGACCAGGACAAAACATGGGCGCCTCATGTTATTTGTAAACTCTGTGAAGTAACTCTTGGCAAGTGGTTTAAAGGTAAAGTGAAAAGTATGCCATTTGGTGTGCCCATGATTTGGCGTGAGCCTTCGAATCATGTGACGGACTGCTATTTTTGCATGACGAATGTTGTAGGATTCAACAAAAAAAGCAGACACATGATTCTATATCCTAATGTACCGTCAGCCTTGAGGCCTGTAGAACATTGCGAAGACAATCCTGTGCCTACACCTCCTACTCAGCTGGATGATTTTGAAAGTGATGACAGCTCAAGTTCTGAAGACAGTAGTGATGTTCTTGATCCTGATTTTAAAGAAGATGTCACACCAAAACTTTTTACTCAGGAAGATCTTGATGATCTAGTTAGAGATCTAAACCTTCCAAAGTCATCAGCTGAACTGCTTGCATCCCGCTTACAAGAACGAAACCTTCTCACTCCTGATACTAGCGTAAGTGTGTACAGATGTCGAGAGACAGAATTTGTACAGTTTTTTTCAAGTAAGCAAGAATTGTTATATTGTAATAATATTGAAGGCCTTGTCACATCTATGGGAATTGCTTACGATGCTAATCAGTGGAGATTGTTTATTGATTCCTCAAAGCGCAGTATGAAAGCAGTTCTTCTATTTAATGGAAATAAAATATCATCACTTCCAGTGGCACACTAAGTAACATTAAAAGAAACGTATGAAAGCATGAAACTGTTGCTCAGTTCGTTGAATTATGACCAGCACAAGTGGTTGATATGTGGAGATTTGAAGGTCATAGCCATCATATTGGGACTCCAAGGAGGGTATTCAAAATGTCCATGTTTTTTGTGCCTCTGGGATAGCAGAGCAGACTCTGAGCATTATACCAAAAAAGTGTGGCCAGCGAGAGAAGAATTCACTCCAGGAAGCCACAGTGTAAAGTTAAAGCCTTTGGTGGAAGCACATCGAGTTCTCCTTCCACCGCTGCATATAAAATTGGGGTTAATGAAAGCTTTTGTCAAGAATATAAACCATACTGGCTCTGGGTTTCAATACTTGGCAGAAAAATTTCCCCATTTAAGTGAAGCGAAATTGATTGCAGGTATCTTTGTTGGACCGCAGATCAGAGAAGTAATGACTGATGAGGAATTTTCATGTAAATTGGCCACAGTTGAGCTACAAGCCTGGAATGCCTTCAAAGATGTTGTCAACAATTTTTTAGGAAACTTTAAATCCGACAATTACAAAAGTCTTGTTGAGAACATGATAGCCAAATTTCAGGCTTTGGGCTTTGGGTTGCCGCATGAGTGTAAAGTTGCACTTTTTGGACTCCCATGTAGACTACTTTCCTGAAAATCTTGGTGCGTACAGTGAAGAGCAGGGTGAAAGATTCCATCAAGACATTTGTGCAATGGAGAGTCGATACCAAGGTCGATGGAACGCGAATATGATGGCCGACTATTGCTGGTCATTAAAACGCCACAATCCTGGCGCTGCTCATAAGCGCAAATCACTTAAAAGACAATTCGTACAGTAGAAGACAATAAATTAAAATAAATCTGCTTTTTTTTAATAATTTTGTATATATCAATAGTTTTCTGCATGACCGAAGTACATTTTGTTGTTGGTTTAATTGACTTTTTTCTACATTAATAAATGTCAAACTGCAAAAAATCCTGACGTGATACAAAAATTTGGATTACATATTTGGAATCAGCATAAAAAGTTGCATAAGAAACACTTATTTGCATATCAGCAGTTTTCACAAAATGAAAATTTGTAAACCAGTGTTATCAGTCGATGCCGTCCTAGTTTAGGCTTCCAGCGATAACATATATATATATATATATACCTAGTTTAGGCTTCCAGCGATAACATATATATATATACCTAGTTTGGCTTCCAGCGATAAAATATTATATATACCTAGTTTGGCTTCCAGCCATAACATATTATATATACCTAGTTTGGCTTCCAGCGATAAAATATTATATATACCTAGTTTGGCTTCCAGCGATAAAATATTATATATACCTAGTTTGGCTTCCAGCGATAAAATATTATATATACCTAGTTTGGCTTCCAGCGATAACATATTATATATACCTAGTTTGGCTGCCAGCGATAAAATATTATATATACCTAGTTTGGCTGCCAGCGATAAAATATTATATATACCTAGTTTGGCTTCCAGCGATAAAATATTATATATACCTAGTTTGGCTTCCAGCGATAACATATTATATATACCTAGTTTGGCTTCCAGCGATAAAATATTATATATACCTAGTTTGGCTTCCAGCGATAACATATTATATATACCTAGTTTGGCTTCCAGCGATTACATATTATATATAACTAGTTTGGGCTTCCAGCGATAACATATTATATATACCTAGTTTGGCTTCCAGCGATAACATATTATATATACCTAGTTTGGGCTTCCAGCGATAACATATTATATATACCTAGTTTGGCTTCCAGCGATAAAATATTATATATACCTAGTTTGGCTTACAGCGATAACATTTTATATATACCTAGTTTGGCTTCCAGCGATAAAATATTATATATACCTAATTTGGCTTCCAGCGATAAAATATTATGTATACCTAGTTTGGCTTCCAGCGATAACATATTATATATACCTAGTTTGGCTTCCAGCGATAAAATATTATATATACCTAGTTTGGCTTCCAGCGATAACATATTATATATACCTAGTTTGGCTTCCAGCGATAACATTTTATATATACCTAGTTTGGCTTCCAGCGATAACATATTATATATACCTAGTTTGGCTTCCAGCGATAAAATATGTATACCTAGTTTGGCTTCCAGCGATAAAATATTATATATACGTAGTTTGGCTTCCAGCGATAACATATATACACCTAGTTTGGCTTCCAGCGATTACATATTATATATACCTAGTTTGGCTTCCAGCGATAAAATATTATATATACGTAGTTTGGCTTCCAGCGATAAAATATTATATATACCTAGTTTGGCTTACAGCGATAACATTTTATATATACCTAGTTTGGCTTCCAGCGATAAAATATTATATATACCTAATTTGGCTTCCAGCGATAACATATTATGTATACCTAGTTTGGCTTCCAGCGATAACATATTATATATACCTAGTTTGGCTTCCAGCGATAACATATTATATATACCTAGTTTAGCTTCCAGCGATAACATATTATATATACCTAGTTTGGCTTCCAGCGATAACACTTTCTTGTATTTTCATATATTAACTATCCGAAGTGATGTAGTAAACAAAAGTATTTAGTCGACTGTTGTTGTTTTTCGTTCGTTTTCATATCATTACAAATTTTGTTATAAGATTTTGAATACCATTGAGATTAATTATTTTTATTATTTTTATGAAGAGCAATGACTTTTAAAGCTATAAAGACTGCAATGCAAATTTGTAAACATTGCCTTAGTAACAGTTGATTTTTTTTTTTTTTAAGTTATCAATTTTCCGGTACACTGAAGACAAGTAATATTGCAATTTAAGTTGAACTGGATGTAATCGACAATGAAAAAAAAAATACTTTGAATTCAGAAGTCATTAACAAAAAGTTTATATATATATATATATATATATATATATATATATATATATATATATATATATATATTGATATATATATAAATATATATATATATTTTTTAATATACAGAAAAAAAATCAGTACAGCTGGCTAATAAACAGATTTGTTCATTGTTAATATGATGTATAATAAATAAATTACGAATGACATTTTCTCAGACCTACCTATGTTTCCCATTGTATCATTGTCGTGAAATGGAAATAAATTGAGAGGGTCAAACAGATACACATGCATTTACATCATAGACTAGATAGAAACCAAATTATCTCAGAATATATATATATATATATGTACATTTTTTCTCATTGGAAAGTAATTTCATTTTTTTAAATATGTATAGTATTTTTCTGTTATCATTATGGAGATAATGCAGGTAAATATACAAAGAATTATTAGAGTGTGTCGCAGTTTGCAATACTTTGACAGCCCATGTGCTATATTGTTTCATTTTTATATATATATATATATATATATATATATATATATATATATATATATATATATATAGCCTATCAGTACTTTGTTTAATGGTTGTAGTTGTAGAAATTGTGCTGGCACATCAAAAGAAATAAGCACTATAGAGATATACAGTTTGATATAGCTGGCAGATATGAGCAGACATGTAGTTAAAATGTATTACAGTTTTACTACATTCAGACATATTGTGTTACAGTTTTTTTTAACTAACTAGGTCATACTTGATTGACAGATGCTCAAACAATCTAACGACGTCTGATTTTGTGTTCCAGGCCCTTTGCAATATGTGCCGTTATTGTTTGGAGCAGGTCTGTCACAATTTCTATTGGTGGGTGGGGGGGGGGGAAGAGAAGAATATATTCAATATAAACTCATAATTTGCATTTACTTCAAAAGTACATTTTTTCTTAAAACCGTTGGATACAATAATATCTTAAATTAATCACAAAGGCATACACCGAGAAAAGGGACGTGTGGTCGTGTAGTGTAGAGCGCTCAACTGTCGACTGGAGGTCCCCGGGCTCGAATCTCAGTGATTACCTTGGGATTTTTTTTCAGGTCCTGGTTTAAGTTTTCAACTCCACCCAGCTTTACAGGGGTACCTGAATTTTAGTTGAGAGAGTAAAGGTGGCTGGGCGTTGTGATAACCACACATTCCTTTCATGTGCCGATGTTACCGAAACAGGTGCTTAAGGGAACTTTACAGGTGCTATTAGCATTAGAATTAGGATTATTGTTGGCCTTAACTATAGTCTATTATCACTTGAATGAGCATCATTGTTGGCCTTAACTTTAGTCTACTAACACTTGAATGAGCATTATTGTTGGCCTTAACTTTAGTCTATTAACACTTGAATGAGCATTATTGTTGGCCTTAACTTTGGTCTACTAACACTTGAATGAGCATTATTGTTGGCCTTAACTTTAGTCTATTAACACTTGAATGAGCATTATTGTTGGCCTTAACTTTAGTCTATTAGCACTTGAATGAACATTATTGTTGGCCTTAACTTAAGTCTATTAGCACTTGAATGAGCATTATTGTTGGCTTTGACTTTAGTCTATTAGCACTTGAATGAGCATTATGGTTGGCTTTGACTTTAGTCTGTTAGCACTTGAATGAGCATTATGGTTGGCCTTAGCTTTAGTCTATCAACACTTGAATGATCATTATTGTTGGCCTTAACTTTAGAATGGGAGCACTTTGAATTTGAATTATTATGATCAACTTGATTTTTGTTATTTGTTTGTATTATTATTGATAGCTTAACTTGATTCTTGTAACACTTCCATCATATTAGTAATGGCCGTAGTTTACATTGGTATACATGGATTTTCATCACTGATGCCCGTAATTAATTCTTATTTGCACTTTGAACTCATTTTTAAAGAATTAATTGATTTTGGTAGAATATTGATTTTCATTACTGATAAGCTTGCTTTATAGTCCGTCAATCTTCTTTTATATTTTTAGCTGTACATTTACCTGTCACTAAATATATATGACCGTACACCTCAAATGACCTAAGCTGATTCTGAAAATGTCATTGATTCTTGTACCATACTAATCAAATCATCGTTCATGCATAGCTATAACCGATTATGGTAGCGCTCTTTTTTTTTCCCTGAGGAAGGCGTTAAGTGATTCTCTCGTAGCCCTCTGATACGACATGCAAGACCATAATGATTTCAATAGCACTCTGATTTTCCCCAGGGATGGCCATAACTGATTTCAATAGCACTCTGCTTTTCCCCAAGGAATGGCCATAACTGATTTCAATAGCACTCTGATTTTCCCCAGGGATGGCCATAACTGATTTCAATAGCACTCTGATTTTCCCCAGGGATGGCCATAACTGATTTCAATAGCACTCTGCTTTTCCCCAAGGAATGGCCATAACTGATTTCAATAACACTCTGATTTTTCCAATGAATGGCCATAACATTTCAATAGCACTCTGATGTTCCCCCAAGATGGCCATAACTGATTTCAATAGCACTCTGATTTTCCCAAGGAATGGCCATAACTGATATCAACAGCACTCTGATTTTCCCAAGGAATGGCCATAACTGATTTCAATAGCACTCTAATTTTTCCCTGTGATGCCCTTAACGGGTTCTAGTATAGATGATGTGTATATATTTTTACAACGTAATGGTAGTACCTCGAACTACGTAACCTATGACCTTACCTGACCCGTAAGGCAAAGTTGCATTGCGAAGGATATGACCAATCCTGCCAATACCCCCAGGAGCCGTGCACTAAGTGAAACAAAATTATCTTGTCATTTTTTTTCCCTTCAATCTCATGTGTACATCGAGATGAAAACAAAAAACAGGGATGAAAACAGACATTCAACGATTGTTTCATGTCATACATCATAACATTATCTAAACAAACTAATATGTTTTCATTTCATAGTAGCCAATGGCAGCTACCTACAGCTTCTTGTGATCCTTGGAGGTAGAGGGAGAGAGAGAATGAGAGGGGGGAGAGAGAGAAGGAGAGGGGGGAGAGAGAGAAGGAGAGGGAGAGGTATAAGGAGAGGGTGAGAGAGAGAGAAGGAGAGGGTGAGAGAGAAGGATAGGGGGAGAGAAGTAGAGGGAGAGAGAATGAGAGGGACGGAAAGGGAGGGAGAAAAGGAGAGGTAGAGAGAGAAGGAGAAAGAGAGAGAGACAGAGAGAGAGAGAAAGAAACAGAGAGATAAATTAACTCAATGAGATAACTTCACACAGTCGTAAAAAAAAATGTTACATTTCATACAACATAGAAACATGTATAGCATCTTTAATATAGATTTATTGACAGACATTTATTACACTGAGGAAGACTTCATAAATTCTAGCCCTGTAGTTCAAAACATACACAATAAAATATATACATATTAATTAGATAGAGTTTAATATATATATATATATATATATATATATATATATCTGTGTGTGTGTGTGTGTGTGTGTTTGTGTAATAAATAGATGAATTGATACATAGATTTGCAGAAAGCTCCAAACACCTAAACTTACCCATGTTACAAACAGACTGGCACTCCTCGATCGTGACCTCTTCACTGATTCCGGCACAGTTTTGACCCCCTCTGACGGGCATTGGATTGATGCATTGCCTAAACAAATAAATACAACCGTGAGCGGCTTGCAATATATATATATATAGCAGTGGCTCTCAATGTTGCGGGTCGCAACCCTCTGGTGGTTCGGGCACGAATTTCACGTGGGTGTTGACAAATTGTAAATAAATAATTAAAACATCATTAATCGATAGACGCATAATATTAGGTTTATTTCTCTGTGTGTTTCAAGGTAATAGGTTTGTGAGTATACACATTAAAACGGAATCTCTCTCTCTCTCTCTCTCTTTCTCTCTCTCTTTCTCTCTATCTATGTCTCTCTATGTATCTCTCTATGTATCTATCTATATGTCTATATTTATGTATGTATTTATATCTTACATATACAATATGAATGACTCGTTTTATTTGCTTTTTTTAATTCTTAATTTTTATATGTAAGAGGTTCTCAAAAAAATAGAAAGTTTGTTTAAACAAGTTTAAGAGCCACTGATCTATAGATACAAGACTATTAATCCTAATACAAACCGAGCCGCTCTATCCCATAGGCACAGTAGGCACTGTGCCTAGGACCTACGGACTTTTCAAGGGCCTACGAAAGCCAGAACATAAAGTGAAAACAAATGCATTCTTGAAAAATATTTTAAAAAATCAAATCGCGGAGTGCCTACGACTTTGAAAGTGCCTAGGGCCTGCGATGACCTTAAAACGGCTCTGATACAAAAAAACTACATTATTTACTCTTGTGCTTGACTTAAAATCTTTTTAGTAATGTCTTATAATCAGCGTAATCGAGGGCAAAAATTATAAACTTCGCCATCTGTTATCTTCTGTTTTTTTTTAAACAAGTGCACAAAGAAAAGGCTGCTTTTGGACAGAGTATTTCCCGTCTGGATTCGGAGGGGTGGGGGGAGCGAGAAGGAAATTAAACGGTTTTATGCATTAGTTGATACTTACCGATATCGAGTCCTCAGGGTGCTCTTGCAGGAGGTGCACCACCACGGCTCCCACTCGCCCCACGAGCCGTTCTCTGTAAAGGTGGGCAGTTTTTTTAGTCAGTCCGTTGGAATGTGAGCTAAACTAAATCTCACTATTACAATTTTATTTTTTTTTCGTGTACGTAGTTAACGATATGCAGTGCTTCTTTAACGCGAGATTTAAGCTATACGTCATCGCGATGGGTTATCTTTTCTTGAAGGTGGATGGATGGCCTAGCGGTGTAGAGCGCTTGACTGATGACCCTAGAGTCCCGGGTTTGAACCTCGTTATCAGGATCACATCAATTTAACCAGTTTTAATTTAGTGTCAAATCGTCCACGTCTACCCATCTTTAAAAGGGGTACCTGATTTTTAGCTAGCGTGGGGGGGGGGGGGGAGGAGGAGGAGTAAAGGCAGATGTGTAGAATCCCTTCATACTTGTTGTAACAACAGATATATTCTTCACTTCATCTGCCCTTACGGCTTATATTAAGCTAAGGGAGCATTACAGTTGACATACCCTTTACGGGGTCCCATAATTCTCTAAAAAAAACAAGCAATTAAGCCTGTTCCATTCTGGACATAGGACGTGTTAGAGCATTTTCGTATTATGTATCAGTACGTATGCTATCTTTCAGTAAATATTTGTAAATTTTGTAAATGTTTATAAATTCAATTGTGTAATGCATATATCTGAAAAAAGATATTAAAAAGACGTTTTCTTATACTTGAAAACAAAATTATTTTCTCTTAAATCTAACTACAAGTGGTTTGTGGTTACTGAAATAGGACTCATAATTGAAAACATTCGAAATTATAGTCATTTAATCATCCGAAAACTCCGTCAATTGTTGCATAGCTCTGATACTTTCAATTAAACTCAGAACACAAGCTTACTATTTCATTTGATGAGTTTCTTAATAAATCTTGGTGAAACTATGTGCTGCAGTATTTCGCACCAAATGAATGGGTTATTGAACGTACAAGGTGTATATATAATATAAAAGCCCCTTAGGAGCCCTGAAGCCCGGCCCTCAGAGGTCCTGTCGCGAAATGAGCTTTTGATGCACACATGGCAGGCCAAGGCCTACAAAATGATATATACATCATGGGTCTAGGAATTATAGTTGCTCAGATATAGGTGCTCCTTTATTAATATAGCTTATATAGTAAAAAACGGTACTAAGCCCCCTTTTACGGCCCCCAGAGGTCAGATCGCGAAATGGAAAAAAGTCATTTCTTGGCAGGCCAAGACCTACAAAATGATATATACATCATGGGTCTAGGACTTATGGTTGTTGAGATCTAGGGTTATGACAGACAGACAAAACGGGGACAATAGAGCATTTTTTTTCGAAAATGCTCTAAAAAGAAGAAATTTTCCAAAGAAACAAAAATAGGTGTACATAAAAAATATATTTGTAATATTATTTATAGTTTTTTTTTTTTTTTTTTTTTATAAAGTAAATATGCTAAGAATATTTCTGACATTTTGCTACTGCACTGTAAATATCATATTTTACATTGATTTCTGTTTATCATTTTAGTAAACTGATGTTTACCTTCTAGATATCCCATTAATAAAGAAACATAAACCATTTAAAAACATGGACATCTGCAAAACTTTCACCAAACTCATTGTCTCTTTAGCAGTTCAATCTTTTTCAGACACTTACTTAATACTTTCTCTGCCTTAAATTACTCACTGTAAGATTCACATGAAATTAATTCGGTACAGAACAAAAGATGAATTTTCTTTTCGCTATCTGAAAAGCCTCTTTAGTTTCTCTAATTTAAATCATATGCTAAACTATAAACAAAAATAGAAAATAAAATACTTGGAGGCGGTGGCATCAGGTCTTCGTCTATTAATCCGTCTCCATCGTTATCTGAAATAAGAGACAAAAAAATTTTGAAGTACAATATTTATGTGTGTGTGTGAGGTCCTATATACAGATAATGAGACTAAACCAGACGGTTGTGTTTGTAAACATAGCATTGGCCAGTAGTCCATATTAGGGGAAGTACCTAGCTCAATAAACAGGTCAACTGGACAGTATACCAGCAAATAAATAGTTCATGAAAAAATAGTACTAACTGACTGCCAGACGGCTGTGTTTGTAATCATACAATTGGCCTGTAGACTCAATTAGGGGAAGTACCTAGCTCAATAAACAGGAGTTGTGTCAACTTCTATGCCAGTTAAATGAACAACACTTTTTGGCCTACTAGTCATAACTAAATGGATGATATTTATATAGCCGCAACATTTGATCTTATAACACTTGATTTTTATAACTGAATTGAAATGCACTGGTGAAGCTGACTATTTATATGAAAATCAAAACTTCAAGAGATTTCCTGAATTTCCCATAGCCTTCTCAAGTTTTCTACGTTTTTCTTGAAGCTTTTAGAACCTTCTAGAGATTTCATAGAAACTTCCAGAACTTTCTAGAATTTTATAGATTTATCTAAAACTTTCTAGCATTTTCTGTGGGCTTTATATATACATTCAAAATTCATTGAAACTTATTTAAAATTTCAGTGCCGATGAGGCAGTACTAAATAAAGTCATATATTAATGAATTTTTTTCTGTGTTGTTTTGAAATCAAAGAAAACACAAAAAAAAAGTTGGGTCACCCTAATATGTATATATATATATATATATATATAAACAATTATCATTATACTATGTGTGCTCTTCTTGTATATAAACTCTGGTTTACTTTGTGACTAGTATTACTGCCTTTAATTCACACTGTCAATGTTAATCATTTAGTTCTATGCAATTGTAAGGATCCACTTTGTTAAATGGGGAGGTGTGGGGGGGAGGGGGGTGCTAGAGCTGCGTTGTGCTAATCAAACAAACCCTTTATATGCCGACGTTCCTGAGACAGATGAACTCTGCACTTCATTTGCCTCAGTGAGCCCTTCTGTGGCTTAATGAACTTCACTATTATATTTTTCTTAAGCTAGACAGTTCACTAAAAAAAACAGACAATATGATTACTATCTATTCAATTATCTAAAACTTTAAAATAAATTTCGACTTCCAGCCTGCTCCCCTCACCTAAACTATAAGACTTAGTACTCGAATACTCATCTTTTAAACAAATGAAATATGTGTCATTCAACTCTTAAAATAATGAAATGACAGTAAACTCAAAATTTAGGAGAATGTTTTGACGTGGAAATAAATAATGAAATACAAAGTAAATAACGTGTTGTGCATACCTTGTTACCGTTTTACTTTAGCGAATGGACGGACATTTATATATCCACGAGCTCACATGTATAGATAATGGAGAGAATGAATGCTACCTGCCTTTGTTGTGATACATGTTAAATACCCATGTTGTTCTGATACGGGATAACTTCCCTTGACGTCCTGCTAACGGTTACCTACACTTGATGTCCTGATACGGGGTAACTACTCATGGTACCTCCCATTGTTGTCCTGATACATGGTACCTACCCTTGTTTGGCCTGTTACATAGTACCTTTCTTTGATATCCTGATACATGTTATCTACCCTTGATGTCCGTCTACAGGGTACCTACCATTGTTGTCCTGCTTCTCTTCGTCTATCCACCCGTCGCAATCTTCGTCAATTAAATAAATTTGACCACTTCCTTTTTTGCATTCCGTCTTTTAGTGAGAACAGAATAAAATGATTATTAGCATGTTGGAGTTTATAAGGTCATGCATTTCAAAGATGCTGATGCAAAGCTTGTTAAGAAAGATGGTTCTTCGTAAGCAGTCAATTAGATTACATGAATAGATGCCAGGTTGGATTGATATTAAATATATTGTTGGTTTAAGATTGTGGGTACTGAAGAACTGCTGGGCTGTGCGATGGAAAGTCGATTGATGATGACATATTTATAGACCGTACGATTGCGAGATTTGAGAAAAAGGTAAGACTGCAGATGCTAAGTTACACATAAGACTAATTCAACTATAGATTGGTGCTAGAAACATTTTTTTTCATAATAAGGCTTAAATACACTTGAATAGTCAGAAACCTTCGTATGCATCTGGAATACTAAGGCGAAAGTAAGATTTGTGCGCTAAGCATGGTGAATTGAGATGCTAGACAAGGCGATTTCGGGCGCAGGCATGCCAATTTTGACCTCTATGATAATTTGGAGCGCAACAGATGATCATTTAGCCCGCTAGGGATGAAAACTTGATGCGCTAGGCATGGTAATTTGGTGAGCTAGGCATGGTAGTGTGTAGCGCTAGACATGGTGGTTTGGAGCGCTAGGCATGACAATGAGTGCATAGTAATTTGAGGTGATATGCGTGTTAATACAAAACATTTTAAGTCACAAACTAAAGGACGTCTGCAGTGCTGCAATATTTTTTTTTATTTTAACTACAACGTCAAAACTATTAGATAAAAAAAAATAACCGCCTAAAATCGCCTTATTTGTAAAAATATTAATAAAATGACAAAATTGGTGCCTTTTTCTATTGTATGGTTACGTGTTTTATTTTATTTTTGATAACGTTATACAAAAATTTTAAGACCACTCCAAAAGGAAAAAAAACCTGGCCAATCTATCAGCACCAGACGACTGTGTGAAAGCAGACGACCTATACTTACATCGTATATCACCGACGACATAAATCCGGCTGGGTACATGTACGTGTCTCTGCCTATGCCGAAAATGTACAAGCCGAACTTAGCCGACCTGGTGCTGAACATCTCGTGGTATCCATGACGCACTGGTAGCTCTCCTGCTTCCCAAAGATCAACATACCAACTGATACGGGAGAATCTGGAATAATCAAGTGACAAGTCTCTGTGATGGATAGAACCAGAACAGAAGAAAACCCCATCTTTAAACTGCCCAACGAAGAAAAGGGGGGGGGGGTGCGAGCATTTTTGCGCTGCGCAAGTTACAGCTGATTAATCGATATACCAGATCGATTAATTGTCATAAAAAATAACTTTTTTACCGATTAAATGAATACCTCTTCTATAGACATACATAATGTCTCGTTTCTCTATACTGTATCCCTTTATTTACATAGACAAATAAAAAAAAATATAGAGATGCAATGCCATTGTCTATCAGAAACACCACAAACATCAAAGTCACATAAGAAACACACGAACAAAAAAATTATTCATAAAAAAAATTGATACGCAGTGTACTTTCGCTTCTAATAAAATCCTAGGAGATATGAGCATGCAAAGAGCAGGACAAGAAAATTGTCATAAGGAAAAAAAAAAGAAAATCAATCGAAATTCTAATTTTAAACATTAAAAATAAACTGTATTCAGGTATGACGCCCACAACACCGATAATTTCTAGGATTGGAACGCCTGGGTACATTTAGTATTTCATTATTGAAAAAAAAAATCATATTATAATATATCTTCAAAGGTGAAAGTGTGCGTGCGTGGGGGTCTGTGTATGTGTGTGTGTATGCGTGTGTGTCTGTGTATGTGCGTGTGTGTGTATGCGTATGTGTGTCTGTATGTATGTGTGTGTGTGTCTGTATGTGTGTGTGTGTGTCTGTGTGTGTGTGTGTATGCGTGTGTAGCTGTGTGTGTATGCGTGTGTGTGTCTGTATGTGTGTGTGTGTAATGTCCATGATGAGATAATGTCTCTTAGATCTTACGTCCCCCCACCATATCAGACAGTGCAATGGCCATGTAGGAACCACTGGGGGATATGGCGGAACTTTCACAGTTACATTATGACTTAAATAATCTATTAGTCTTCACCGGTGTTATAGCCCTCATGTCAACAGGCGAGAGCCTTAAAAACACCAATACCCGTCCCCCCCACAACGGTATAAGTAATTATGTACATTAAAAAATTAAGGTCTCTGTTTTCAGAGCCGAGTCTAGCTAATGGTCTCGCCCATGCGCGGCCACGATCCTGGTTGGTAGTCAGTCCAGCTTTTGATTCCTCCTTACTCATTGAGCGGTGCGCCATCTAATTGTAGACCATCGATGACGTCGTCTTTCAGGACGACGTAGGCCACGTAATGTTTGACTTCATTAAAATATTCAGTTACATCCTGTGTTCTGAGGAGGTCAAGATAAAAAAACCAGAAAATCTATTTATAGTCCTTCATACATATATATATATATATATATATATATATATATATATATATATATATATATATATATATATATATATATACTGGAAAATTATTTTTTCATTTTAAATAGTTTTCATTTTTTTGTAGATTTTGGTTTCCAAATCTAAAAAAAAAGTATCAAGCCTCGATCAGGCTATTTAGTGCTTTCTGAATATTATTTTCACTAAAGTGATCATTTAAATTATCATTGAGAAGAAGTCAACCACAAAGTTATTTTCTGTTATTACCAGTGATAAACAAATGGAATTCCTTTACTAATTTATCTATTATGTGTGTGTGTGAAGTCTCTGTAAGCCAAGACCATATACATTTCCTTGGTTCTCAACGGAGATCGAACCAGGTACCTTCAGGTCGACCGTCCGTTCGCCATGTATTATTTTTTTAATACTAATCATATCTTTGAGGAGCAAAGATTTATTTTACATCGAATAGACCTCGTGAGAATGGCAAGCAGCTAATTGGACCGGAACACAAATAAAAGGGTCAACACCATATCACTATTTTTATGAAGTCATTTACCGAGGTATGGGTACAATTTAAAAAAAAAACAATGAATATATATAGACATTTTATATGAGATATTTTCATTATAGTTTTTTTTTTTGAAACAGCAGGAGCAAATATGTGAGGAATGGGAAAATAAATTAATATTTTCTTTATCGTTCAATTGACCATGGAAAAAAAATAAAAACTAGTTTCAAATCTTCGTGTAAGAAAATTTTCCCGTTATCGCATAATTCTTGTCAATTAAAAACGAACAAAATATGCAAACCAATAACGACAATGTAATACAACACTGTATTATGACAAGCCCCTCACATCCAAACGTAAATGTCCATCAACAGTCCACTTGGGAAAACAACGACAATGTAATACAACACTGTATTATGACACGCCCCTCACATCCAAACGTAAATGTCCATGTCCCTGTCATAAAATGAAAATATTTGTTTCGGAGAGTATCACAGAATATTTTGGCATGATATTATGTGATCTCTCCTTCCTGGTCTGAGAGACATACCATGATCCACGGGGGATGGATCATAGGGGTTCTCTAGTCAGGAAAAAAAAAACCATTACTTGCGAGGGTGGTGGTACTGTGGTCAATGAGGACTATCCGAGACCGCAGTATTTACAGCTGGCGGTAGTGACGGATGTGGTCGGCACACAACACCCTTCCACTCCGTCCCACTCAAGCACACCTGCGCAGCCTGCCATTTCGGGCTGAGGGTATAGGCACACTACACCCTCCCCTCTGTTCGAGTGGCAGGAAAAACTCCGTTCCTTGTCATTCTGGCCGATCGGCAGTACACACCCTGCTGGTCTCACAAGTTTGGGCAAGGATTAAAACCCATCTTTCTGCCATCCCTGCAGATGATAGCGGGCACACTCACCCCGCCGCTCTGTAGGCATGGCAGACGTGCATCAGCGCCGCCAACAATGCTGGTGTGGTAGGCACACTACACCCTACCATGCTGGAAATGGCGGCGTTTAAAAAAAAATAAATAATACAACACTGTACTATGACAAGCCCCTCACATCCAAACGTAAATGTCCATGAACAGTCCACTGGGAATGATAGTGACTATTGAGGCGTCACCGTAGCTCATCGCGTGACTGCATTCTGTGTTGTAGACGAGATAGACAGCCACGGGCATGGTGGAGTTGAGTGACTGAGCAAACATCTTACCATAGACCTGGTGGTAATTGAAACAAGGCACGATTTAAACATAGTTTTTATTAACCTACCTTTTTCTACTATATATATAATAATTGCAATGAACGCGTGCGTACCACTGCTTTGACCTACCAGCACCTGGTAATCACGTGATGGCATAGATCTCGATCTAAAATATGCATTAACATATATACAAAGGAAGCAACCCATTTATCCGTCGTAGTTAAACACGGTTACGTCCCTTACTTAGCTATGAAAAAAAGTGTTGCTAGTTAATTGCTATTCTCTGGCGGAGATGATACTTAATATACAATTTTCGACCCATTGAATTCTATATGAACGGATTGTTTTCATTTCTATTTTGTGTTCGTTTCGTCACATTATAAATAGTCCAGTCGACACCAGGTGCCTTATTAGCTACCGAGACACACGCTATAATTCACGTCGTAATCATGTAATGTAAACTGCCTACATATTTTTTTTTCTCGAGGAATGTAAAACCCTTCCGTCTATTCATCCTACGATCCTCGCGCTAGACTAGAGACTAGACAATTTGTTTTTTTTCCTATATAAGTAAATTGTTTGTTCTTTCAACAACTACTTGTTATTTATTATTATTTTCATTTATGTCCATAAAACTAAAACAAAAGTGTTAGATTTAAATGCTGGAATAACAAAAAAGAAATAAATAAATTCATTCCTCACTTTGATAGAATCTCCAGCAAATTTAATCTCTTTTCTGAATTTATGTGTCTCATATCGCCACCCAACTGTTGTGTTGTCAAAAGCAGCTAGAACTATATATGTCGACGAGCTGAACGAGGTGTTTCCAGGTGGATTCAGCAGGATAAACACGGTGCCAAAAGTCTCATCAGGTAGGAGCATTTCTGTTTGGGATAAAAATAACAAAAAGGAGGGAGAGAGAGGATGGTGTCTAATTACACGCATTTAAAAAAAAAATCTGGAGAGATGAAGTGTAGAATTCATCTGTTTCAGTAAGCTCTGCATGTAAAGTGGATTGTGTGGTTAGCACAATGCCCAGCTGCCTTTATCCCCCAAATTTAAAGTCAGGTAACCATTTTAAACTTGGTGGACTTGGGGGAAACTTTCACCAGGACCTGAAAAAATTCAAATGTTCGATCGATCCCGGGACCCCTCCGATCGACAGTCAAATGTTCTCTACATCGCACGACGACCCCCCCCCCCTATTACACGCATTACTGTAGAAATTAACATTAATTTTTAAGCTCTGTTTTTTTTTAAATTTAATTGACGTATTTTTTTTTATGCATTTATGTGTGACTTTCTTAAATCCTGCAACTGAAATTTCGACGTGGTCCTGTTGAGAAAGAAAGCAGAATATTGTTTGTCTATCGATGGGATGTTGTCAATGAACCTGTTATTTTTAATTTTTTTTTGTATAAGAAGGCTGTGCAAAATCGTTATATTTGTGGAACACATCACAACCAATTGATTATCCTCTTTGCCATCTTTATCAAGCAAATAACAAAAAAAAAAGATAACTCATTTTCTGATTTCTTAACTGATTTTGAAGATCCTAACCCTTAACCCATCTTTAAATAATTTAAATATGTCGGAGAAGTATTTCAATTCGTAATAAATGAAAACAGAAGATTCAGCTTGTATCAAATTAGTGAGATAATCTTTTCGCACTTTTCAGCAACTATGACTAACCATTTATCTTTGCTAAGCATTTTCACAGTGGTGCAAAAATATGGGGGCGTCGAGGTGTGTGTGTGTATTTGGGAGGGGAGTAGGAGGCTTAGTCACCAAGTAGAGGGGAGGGTTGATTTTTCACAACTTCAGTATTTTTTGTCTACATGATTTAAGGTAGGTGGGAGCTTTTTTCAAATACCCCGGGCGTCGTTAACATTATCTCCGCAAGGGCATGAGAAGCCATCGTGCATGGGCTAACTAGTCATCTCTTCAGAACAGTACATGAGAAGCCATCGTGCATGGGCTAACTAGTCATCTCTTCAGAACAGTACATGAGAAGCATCGTGCATGGGCTAACTAGTCATCTCTTCAGAACAGTACATGAGAAGCCATCGTGCATGGGCTAACTAGTCATCTCTTCAGAACAGTACATGAGAAGCCATCGTGCATGGGCTAACTAGTCATCTCTTCAGAACAGTACATGAGAAGCATCGTGCATGGGCTAACTAGTCATCTCTTCAGAACAGTACATGAGAAGCCATCGTGCATGGGCTAACTAGTCATCTCTTCAGAACAGTACATGAGAAGCGATCGTGCATGGGCTAACTAGTCATCTCTTCATAACAGTACATGAGAAGCCATCGTGCATGGGCTAACTAGTCATCTCTTCAGAACAGTACATGAGAAGCATCGTGCATGGGCTAACTAGTCATCTCTTCAGAACAGTACATGAGAAGCATAGTGCATGGGCTAACTAGTCATCTCTTCAGAACAGTACATGAGAAGCATCGTGTATGTGCTAACTAGTCATCTCTTCAGAACAGTACATGAGAAGTATCGTGTATGAGCTAACTAGTCATCTCTTCAGAACAGTTCATGAGAAGCATCGTGTATGAGCTAACTAGTCATCTCTTCAGAACGGTACGTGAGAAGCATCGTGTATTAGCTAAATGGTCATTTTTCAGAACAGTACAAGAGAAGCATAGTGTATTAGCTAACTAGTGATCTCTTCAGAACAGTACATGAGAAGCATCGTGCATGTGCTAACTAGCCATCTCTTCAGAACATACCCATTGCCAGCTCTGCTTTAAATGTATTTTCCGTTACAGCTGATTTCAGGCTGCACTTTTCGTCCAAGTACCCCCCACAGTTGCCGGATATGACACCGATGTGTTTACTCCCCTCTAAGCGAGTACCTGGTTAAAGAGATCGAGACCAGAGATTATCAAAATTATAATAATGAAATATAGGAAAGTATCTCAGTCGCTCACTCGGCCTGAATTGATTGCACATATTTCTTTACCGCCCAAAACTGATCATTTTTTTTTAACATATAGTTATTTATTTATCTATAAATATTTGCCTGCTAAACTTGCCAATGTAAACGTTAGCTGCTGGCCATTGTCAGATATACCTGGCCACCGTCATACATTTACCTGGCCACTGTCAGACATACCTGGCCACCGTCAGACATTTACCTGGCCATTGTCAGACACTGGCCGGCAAGGTTCACATTGGCTGGGTGCGACAGGCCAATGTCAAAGTCAGGATATAAAAATTATGGTAGGAAAGAGAAAACATCAATAACTCACTTTGTTTTTTGGGTTTGGTATAACAATAAATAAAGATAAATGTATTGCAAAGCCAATTAATCAATAGGCGCTTTTACTTAATATGAACAGATCTAGTTGAGATGTGAAGCTCTTTTGATATTAAACAAAGATAGTTAAATTTATTAATTATTTCTCTCTATCATCCATCGTTAAACAAAATAAAAATCGGTCATTAACAAATTTTAAGAGCTTTTTTGTGCGTGGGTTAGTAAGTTCAAATATTTTAAATGATAGGTCACTTTCTCTGTCGTCATTTGACGTCCATTACGGATATATAATGAAAACCATTTCCCAACATTTAGGGTCTGATAGAAGTATTCTACTGACTTGATTTATTCACCTGTCAGCTCGCCATAGTCATTAAATTCACTCCTCGGACAAGCCTGAAGGCTGAAACTTTGATACCTGCAGCAACAATTATGAGCATGTTAGGTTTAGAGATCTTGATGTGTGAATCAATGATGTTTTCACGTGACAAACAATAGATCTTAAAATGTGAATCAATGAAGTTTTCACGTGACAAACAATAGATCTTAAAATGTGAATCAATGAAGTTTTCACGTGACAAACAATAGATCTTAAAATGTGAATCAATGAAGTTTTCACGTGACAAACAATAGATCTTAAAATGTGAATCAATGAAGTTTTCACGTGACAAACAATAGATCTTAAAATGTGAATCAATGAAGTTTTCACGTGACAAACAATAGATCTTAAAATGTGAATCAATGAAGTTTTCACGTGACAAACAATAGATCTTAAAATGTGAATCAATGAAGTTTTCACGTGACAAACAATAGATCTTAAAATGTGAATCAATGAAGTTTTCACGTGACAAACAATAGATCTTAAAATGTGAATCAATGAAGTTTTCACGTGACTAACAAAAGTCCGTTCTTATTCCTGATACTGTAAATCGTGTGATTGGCTGAATGGGAATGAGTGGTCGTGCAATGTAGAGCTCCACTGTCAACCGATTTGTCCCGGGTTCAACCCTCAGGATTTTTTTCAGGTCCTGGTGAAATTCTCTCAAGTCCACCCAGCCTTAAATGGGTACCTGACTTTAAGTTGGGGGGGGGAGTAAAGGCGGCTGGGCGTTGCTCAAACTACACAATCCCGTTACCGATTTGACTGAAACAGATGTTATACACTACAAGTGCAAGGGTCGTGCGGTAAAAGGGCTAGAAAATCGACCCGAAGGTACCTGGTTCGAAATTTTTCAGGTCAAGGCTAAAGTTCCCTGTTGTCTCCCGTGGTGCCTCCATGTCCATTGTACTATCGGCTATGGTGGGGACGAAATAAGGGCACCATTAGCGGTTCATAAAATCTAAAAAGATTTCATCTCATCCTTAGAGGGACTTCACAAACACTTTACCTACCTCGATGAGCCATTAGGGGGAACTCTACTTGTATAGCTTATGTCATGTGTATTAAGTTATACTAGCTGTACCCTGCAAAACCTTTGCATAGAGTTATATCCCCTTATGCTTGATCGGTAGGCTAGGTTATTTTTTTGGTTTCGGGCAGATCCGATTTTTTTCATGGTTGTATTTTAAACTGGAATACTGTTGTATTAATTCTTTACTTTCGATTTAACGCAGCGCCCAAATCGCTATTATTATATTATATGAGAGAAGCAAATTTACTTGTTTGAAAGAAAAAACAATGTCATTCAAATTTTTTTTTTGTGTGCCAAAAATAATAAAACTTACGCTTGTAGCTCGATGATCATTATAGCTTTGTTCATGTACACCATTCCATCGTAGGTCAAGTAGAGATTTGAATTGGGTGACTTTAGATTTATCTTGACGATCGTCTCCTGTGAAGTCACCACCTGAACGGAAGGTTCGTATCCGAAAAAAAAAAAGATACAACCCAAGTTGAATGTGTAGGACGGATGGCCGAGTGGTGTAGATACTCGACTGTCGACCTGAGAGTCCCGGGTTCGATCCTCGGGGAGAACCATGGGGAAATTATTCCAGGTGAACTTTGTTTCAAAGTCGTCCCACAAGTCCACCCAGCTTTAAATGGGTACCTGACTTTAAGTTGGGGGAAGTAAAGGTGGCTGGGCGTTGTGCTAAGCACACAATCACTTCATATGCCGAGGTTATAGAAACAGATGAATTATACACTTCATCTGCCCCGATGGTCCGTTAGGGCTAAGGGAACTTTACTTTACCAAGTTGAATGTACTAACGTGATGCATAAGTTGATTGAAGACACTGGGCCAACACACACTATTAAACATGAGCTTATATCTTCAGAGCGCCAGCGACAACGTAGTGTATCGAGAGACCTGACATTCGGCTAATAGCCTATCAGGCGTATGCAAAACAAAAAATGCATTAATACTTGCCATACAGCCGGTCAGGTTATACACTTGTCAGAGGTATGCTAAACAAAAATACACTTATACCGGCAATAATTAAATAAACTAAATAAAGTTACTTGTTTTGATGTATCTTCGTTTTGCAAGATTGTACCTCTAACCCCCCAGTTAATTTTTATTAACCACTACTTAACTGTTGACCCTGTATTACTGCTTCAGTGTATTAGTGTATACAAGGGCATACCCAAGGGATATTTTTTGTCGGTATTTGTACCTTCCCCTGATTTAATTTAAAACGCTATTGGAGTTGAAAATCTAAATACAGTATAATTTATATTTATATTAAAATAATATCATTGTTTTTAAAATAAAATATAATACTAATATTTTTTGCTTGATTATAATACCAACTAACTTTTTTTTGAGCAACAAAATTATTATTATTTATTTTTTAATACTGTTGGCGACCATGGTGTAACGCCGCGATTTGAAGAATTTTGCCAGCTTGTAGCATGACTCATCAACATTCTATGTATCCAGGTATCGCAATATGCAGGTAAGGACTTATTCCTTTGTGAGAATAAATACATTTATTCGCGAAATTACGCCTTAGGTATACCCGTGGACGTACTTCAGCAATCTTTTGGGGGCTACACTCGCGAACACATTTTCAGAACCGCTGGTGTTGACTTTTTGTAACAAGCCTGCATGCAGCTAAAAAAAAAACAAAATAACAAACAAACACTTACGACAGAGTCACTGCATAGTAGATAAAGCCCCATCCTGAAACAGGTATAGCCTGCAGAGCAGCAAAGCTGTTTCCCCTCTTATTTACGTCAATAATGAACACAGTCAGGTAGAACCTGTGTGAGCCCTTCAGGACATAGCTGAACTTTTCCGAGACGTCCGAGCGTGGTCTGAGAACATGGTGATAACAACATTGTTATAATCAGATTAAGCTAGAGAATTTTATTTGGTTCAGAGATGGTTTTAATTATCTGGCCACTTAGTTTAGGGGAAGTGGGAATGAACAGACGATAATAATTAGACGATAGATTTGGTAGACAAGCAGACGGACTTGATTCCTCATCTCACATCATTTTATACCATGTATGTATTTTCATGAATAAGAATAAGTAAATAAACATTTATATATATATATATATATGTATACTACCAGGTCTACCCAGTGCTTTATAACTGTGATTCGTCTCATACATGTGGATACTTAATAATATAATAATATACACCAAGTCAAGTTAGTTGAATCATATACACCACCGAAGAGACTGAAATATATTTACACCTACCAAGAAACAGAAGTACCACGAAAATAATATATATATATATTATACATACAACTGATTTACTAATCTACACACAAAAACTAACTATGACAAACATTAACTCCAACAAGGTGATAACATCATTAACCCTCATTAGAATAAGAACAAGGTAATATCAACATAAACTCCAACAAGGTAATAACTTCATTAACCATCATCAGAATGAGAACAAGGTAACAACAACATTAACTCCAACAAGGTGATAACATCATTAACCCTCATCAGAATGAGAACAAGGTAATAACAACATTAACCCTCATCAGAATGAAAAAAGGTAATATCAACATTAACTCTAACAAGGTAATAACTTCATTAACCATCATCACAATGAGAGCAAGGTAATAACAACATAAACTCCAACAAGGTAATAACTTAATTAAAACTCATCAGAATGATAACAAGGTAATAACATCATTTAAAAAGTAACCCTCATCAGAATGAAAACAGGGTAATAACAACATTAACTCCCACACGGTAATAACATCATTAACCCTCATCAGAGTGAGAACAATGTAATAACATCATTAACCCTCATTAGAAATTGCATAAACGTACTGCAGTATATGTTGACATATTTTTATAATACCTCAAGAATTTATAGATTGTAGAACAAATGTGTGTGTGTGTGTTGGGGGGGGGATCTACAGTGCTCAAAAAAATCTAATAAAATTAACTTTAATTTAGTTATAACATATATTTTAATAACTTCATTCCATCGTATACGAAAGAAAACAGCAAACAATGGACATTCTGCCGTTAGGTAGATGTATCAAAAATGAATACATATTTCAAGAACATGTTTTCTGATTCCATCCTAAGATAATGCAATGAAATTTCACCCGAAAATGTAATTAACTTGGCAGTTAATCAATCGAATGAAAAAATGTAAAGCAGTGTACTGTCAACTATAATACCTGGTTGTAAAAATGTCACGGATTAAACCTTCGGTAACAGGTCGAAAATTAGGTTGCGCCATTTTACACATACGTCAATAAACAAACACACACACGTACAATATTGTAAGCTAATTTAAGTTAAGGATAACTTAAGTCGTTGCTGTTGGGATAGAAAACTTAAAACTAAAGATTTTTATTTTTTAACTGTAAAATAGACTTATTTATTGTGTATAAAATCTCGTGGCTGATACTTACAGTCCATATCGATACTGTCCCTTGCCGTATCTATGGTAACACATCAAACAAAACATGTTATATTACATTTCAAAATACAATTCAATTTACAAAGAAAATATAAATAAATAAATAGAAAAATTAAACACATCGGGTCACATTCAAGATTTTGTTGAAACAAAACAAAAACAAAATTTAGGACCGTATTTCTTCTTTTTTTAAAAATCGAACGAAATTTTTTATTAGCCTTACAAGGTGTGTGACGGGGATGGGAGCCAACAAACAATTCCCAACAGAGTACCCCATCATTGTGGCAGGTAAATAAACAATTCCCAACAGAGTACCCCATCATTGTGGCAGGTAAATAAACAATTCCCAACAGAGTACCCCATCATTGTGGCAGGTAAATAAACAATTCCCAACAGAGTACCCCATCATTGTGGCAGGTAAATAAACAATTCCAACAGAGTACCCCATCATTGTGGCAGGTAAATAAACAATTCCCAACAGAGTACCCCATCATTGTGGCAGGTAAATAAACAATTCCTATCGTTGTCTAGCTCTGGGCAGACGCCAGATCTGCTTAGTCATAAGAGCCAATTCGGTCTTTGGAATACACAATATTTTGGCTTAATATCTTTCGATTCGAACCCGATACCAGAGAAAAATAAGTAAAGTTCAGTTAAGACCATTAGGGCTCCCTGGGGCAGATGAAGTATAGAATACATCTGTCTCTGTAGCCTGGGGATGTTAAGTGTTTGTGTGGTTAGCACTACGCACAGCCACCTTTACTTTCGCCAAATTCAGGTCAGTTACCCATTTTAAGCTGCGTGGATTTGGGAAATTTCATAAGGACCTAAAAAATTCTCACTCAGGTTCGAACCCGTAACACATATGATCTAGCGATCTACAATGCACGACCACCCGTTTAAGTTTTTTTTTAATTCTCGATTCTGATAAATCATCCCGATAATATATCATTCTCTCTCTCTCTCTCTCTCTCTCTCTCTCTCTCTCTCCTTCTCTCTCTCTCTCTCTCTCTCTCTCGATAATTATTTTATACTTACGGTATGTTTGCCAATTCCGGAGTCAAAAATCTGAAATTTCACATAAAAAAAAACAAAATCACACATTGTGGATATTTTCTGCGAAGGGTTTTTGTGTATTATTTTCGCTGGTTATTAAAGACTGCTATTAAGATATTTAAAAAAAATGACGAATACAAAATGTATGTAAGCCTCTAAATATTGGTATACACTAGAATAATACACAAGTATGGCGAATTTGGGGGAAAAAATTTATACTGAAGATGCGCTTTCATTTATGATTTTTATTATTTGGAGATAGACATACACCGTTATAGTTTTATTTTCACTTGCATATCAAACGTTTCACAACAATACGTCAACTTCCTGTTTCAAATCTATGACTATAGAGGTATATATACATAGAAATATAACACACGTTTTTCCCGAGCAAAACCTTCTTATACCACAAGCATTGCATCCACTATCCGATGCTGTTAAAGTTTTATTTTGCAATATTTTTGGTTACGGATTTACATTAACTTCAACATATGAAAAATATGAGTCAGAACTGGTCTGAATATTTTGATGATTATGTCATTGCAGCAAAAACATGTACGGAATAACGGATCTGAGAGGAGGGGGAATTGGAGGGGTATGGAGAGGGGCTTACATTTGAGGTCTTAAAGAGATAATTCTAAATCGCGTCTTATGAATTAAGTCCTGTGTTTTAGTTCAATGAACCATCCAGCTATACTATAGATCAAAGTCTGGTACTTGTTAGTTATCAATCGATAATTATTTACGTTGAAAGACTAAATATTACGTGGGCTATTAATAGATTCCATTAATTATTTAAAAAAAGAAACTTTTATTTTAACAAATTCTCCCTTTAGAAAATTGTTCCATGTCCTGATTATGTTAATATTCAGATCACCCGTTCTAGAATGGTCAGAAAATATGTCAACTATTTAGATTATTTTAGTGTTAAATCCGTTTGGAGCTAGTAATTGTAAAGTAATTCAATTCACATAAAAATCTGGCATGACTACAATTTTGTATTCAGTTATAGCAGCGATTCTATTATAACATAAAACGGGAAGAACATCTCTTCTTTGAGCACATTAAACAGCATCATGCATACTGAGCTACAGCGTTCTGAATGAGCTAAACCAAGGAGATTGAACTAAAGCACGCTAATTGAGCTAAACCATGCAGACTGAATTATAACACGTAGATTAAGCTAAATGATGCAGATTAAAACACTGCCACCGCTGTACCACACTGCTACCGCTGTACCACACTGCTACCGCTGTACCACACTGCTACCACTCTACCACATTGCCACGCTCTACCACACAGTCACCGCTATACCACACTGCTACCGCTGTACCGTACTGCTACCACTCTACCACATTGCCCACGCTCTACCACACAGTCACCGCTCTATTACGCTGCCGCATTTATAACACACATCAAATGCTTTCCTTGACGCAAAACCCTAAGTTTATCTATTTGTAGTCAAATCAGTTTTATAAATAATATAGTTTAATACAATATTAAGCACACTGAACTGAAGGTGTGCTCATCTGAAGAGTAGCAAACTTGTATACAAAAAAAACAATATTACGTACAATTTGTCAGTAATTGAATTTTGCTCATATCACCTGAAGAAAATGTTCACTTGTAAAACTTACACGTACCCGTTATTCTCATTTCGTCCAAATAAAATGTGGCGAAAGTGTCATTTACTTACGTATAGTTCTCCCAGTAAGTGATAACTTTCATGTCGTTCCGATTCAGTTGCACATTCTCATCTAGCCGTATTCGTTCACTCATTACGTCACCGCTGCCAAATCTCACAGTCAAACCAACCTACGTGAGATGTTGCAGTGTTTAGAAATATGGAATCTTGTATTAAAATAGAATGTGTGTGTCTCATATTTAGTCTTGTCTTCTTTGTTAATTTTTTCTGTTTTGTTCTTGGAATGCATATGCACACGCAGAAAACAAGCATTAAAGAAGTGAATCTCATACTTGATTGGGAGACGTTTTGAAACTATAGATCAAATGATTGATAAAATTGATCCCTGATTGATCAAACTGGTCACTGATTCATAAAATCGATAGAATCCTGATTTATAAAATCGATAGATCACTGATTAAAAAATAAATAAATCATGAATAGATACAATAGATAGATACATTTTCAATAAAATGCATCAATAATTTATAAACAGATTACTGATAGAATCAATCAGTAATTGATATAATAGATCAATTAATGATACATTGATCGATGATTGATATAATACAGAACTGATTAATAAAAAAGACTAGTAATTGATTTTTTTAATCAGTTATTTATAAAATTGTATCATTGCTTTTTGAAAATAGATAAGTCATTGATAGGATAGATCGATGGTTGATATAATAGATCGATGATTGATACAATAGATCGATGATTGCTAGAATAGATCAATAAATGGGCACTACTCACCTTGACTTTTATTAAAACTTCCAGTGTGTACATTAGGAAACTCACATTTCTGCTGACTGTGTGGTACGTCGGGAAAGACAGCACGAATTCCTTGCCGGAAATGTCAGACACACCTGGAATGAAGAAAATAATATGTATCCTGTTTACGTCAGTCATTTAGCCTGTAAAATGTGTTCATTAGGTCCATCAATAAGTAAACTCACTGCAGGTCACAAATGTTATTCACTAAATAATGTTGAGCAATAAATCTTTTTTTTTTTAGTCTCGCACTAAATTGGGCCAAACAACGGACAAACACATATATGCATAGATAGATATAATGTGAGACATATAGAAATCGAAAGATAGGTAGGTAGGTAGGTAGGTAGGTAGGTAGGTAGGTAGGTAGGTAGGTAGGTAGATAGATAGATAGATAGATAGATGTAGATAAACGGGGCAGATTAATAGAGATAAACACTTTCAAATAGATAAATTAATATGCTGGTGGATAGAATTAAAAGGTGATTTACAGATCTAATAGAGATTTTAACGCTACAACTCTTACCTTTATGCTTAATTATTTTTATTTTTTAACAAAAGAAAACTTACTTAAAACATTTCGACCATACAAGCAGATGATCAAAACATATTGAAGTATAATCATCTTTCGGACGAAGTTCAGTCAAAGACCGGTTGGAATCAGGCTTGTGATTTAACAACAAAAGAAAGGCAAGCAGTGGTACTTTGTAATAAGATGCAGAAAGAACAATAATACATTTTCAGGTATTCCACAGTATAAAACAGTATTTATTTAAAAGTCCTGAAAATGTAATCCCACCCCCCATACCAAGCCCAACCAAAATGTCTGCTAAATGACACAAAAGCAATTTTCTTTTTAAAAAAAAATAGTCATTAGTCTGATTTAAAAAAAAGAACAACACAACAAAAAACGGCTATAACAAAAGTATCTAATGTAACACAAAAAAAAAGGCTATAACAAAAGTATCTAATGTAACAAAACAAAAAAAAAACAAAACATTAAGTCATCTTTATTCTTTGCTATTTAAAATTTCGGAATCACTTTAGTGTCAATACGTTTAGTAATATTGCCTGATAATCGGCTGATTGAACGATTTTAGATTTATTATATTTCAATAAATGTCGAGATAAAGTTATAACTTGAGTAAAAAGATAAAGCAATAAACAACAAGATACAGAGAGGGAGAAATACTAAGATAGACATAATTTAGGGAAAAGAAAAGCATTACGTACAACTGAACATTTTACCCATGAGCAAACTTATCAAAAAGTCGATAGTTCATTCTTTTAAATTGTTTTCGCATTAATACGTTCACAAACTAGTTTAAGTATTTTCAATACAGACATGTCTATGATATGAATTGATCAAGTGTATTCATTGCTTCATTTGACAACCTAAGGTTGTTCACTAGGAACTAGTGTGAATCTAAACGTATAACGAAATATTAAGAAACTTCCGAAAAATAAATTTTATTCCAGTGCGCAGTTTTCATAAGTGTGTAGAATAGTTACATCACATAAGATTTACTTTTCCCAATGCATACACCTTCTCATAAATATAATTGATAGAAAACAATTATTGAAAAAGTAAAAAAATTACTTGGACTAGCTGTACCCTGCAAAACCTTTTGCAGAGTTATATTCCCTTAGGTTTGATCAGTGGGGTAGTTATTATTTGGTTTCGAACAGATCCAATTTTTTAAATAATTTTAATTACTATTGTTTACGTTTGACGATTTTAAACTAAAATACTGTTGTATTATTTCTTTACTTTCGATTTAATGCAGAACCCAAATGGCTATTATTTATATATTTTTTTAGGATCATAACTATTCTTTTTAAAATTGAACGTCCACTTTGTATAGGTGTTGGGTTTTTATTGTTTTAAACTTAACCAAATGTGGAAAAATAAGCCACTGTTTGGTCATGATATAGGTGCTTACTAAAGGCGGGTCTAAATGTAAGTAACGTAAACGACCCTAAACCTAACACTTTCCCATGACATTTTGTTGTTGAACAAGTATAAACCACTTGAGTAGAGAAATGGTAAAAAACAAGATTTGACTCCAAAATAGTCACTCAATTAACTAATAATTTGTATTGGGTAAATGGATAAAAAAATCCCACCCTAAAGACATGTAAGAAGCGGTGTTCTAACCATAGTCTTGATTCTGGTTTCAGCTATCCAGTAGGCTCTTACTTAACCACCTTTCCAAACAAAAAAAAAAACAACAAATTTTTGAGTGATTACATAGCGGTTCAATATCTGATTATGTCACATTTATGTAATTACGTTATAAAGCATGTTATTTTACATTGAAACTATTAATTACATTTAAATATGTTGAATTATCTGAACCTTGCCTACATAAAGCTTAAGATGTACGCAAAATAATTACTTGTATTTAATTTGTGTTTTCTCTTTTTTTTCTTGTTAAGTATCAGATAATTTTGTATTTTCAATCTATTAGCCAATATGTAAAATATGTCTTATTGCCAAACCCACATCAGTAGTATCCCCAACAGTAGTATCCCCATCATTACTATCCCCATCAGCAGTACCCCATCAGTAGTATCATCATCAGCAGTATCCCAACAGTAGTATTCCTATCAGTAGTATCCCCATCAGAAGTACCCAATCAGTAGTATCCCATCAGTAGTATCCCATCAGTAGTATCCCCATCATTAGTATCCCCATCAGTAGTATCCCATCAGAAGTATCCCTATCAGTAGTATCCCCATCATTAGTATCCCCATCAGTAGTATCCCCATCAGAAATATCCCCATCAGTAGTATTCCCAACAGTAGTATACCCAACTGTACTATCCCCATCAGTAGTATTCCACCAGTAGTATCCCCATCAGTAGTATCCCACCAGTAGTATCCCCATCAGTTGTATCCCATCAGTAGTATCATCATCAGCAGTATCCCAACAGTATTATCCCTATTAGTAGTATCCCCATCAGAAGTACCCCATCAGTAGTATTTCATCAGAAGTATCCCTATCAGTAGTATCCCCATCATTAGTATCCCCATCAGTAGTATCCCATCAGAAGTATCCCTATCAGTAGTATCCCCATCATTAGTATCCCCATCAGTAGTATCCCCATCAGTAATATCCCCATCAGTAGAATTCCCAACAGTAATATCTCCAACTTACTATCCCCATCAGTAGTATCCCACCAGTAGTATCCCCATCAGTAGTATCCCACCAGTAGTATCCCCATCAGTTGTATCCTAATCATTAGTATCCCCATCAGTAGCATCCCCATCAGAAGTATCCCCATCAGAAGAATCCCCATCAGTAGTATCCCAATCAGCAGTATCCCATCAGTAGTATCCATTTCAGTATTATACCATCAGTAATATCCCCGTCAGTAGTATCCCCATCAGAAGTACCCCATCAGTAGTATCCCACCAGGAGTATCCCCATCAGTAGTATCTCCATCAGTAGTATCCCCATCATTAGTATCCCCATCAATAGTATCCCCATCAGTAGTATCCCAATCAGTAGTATCACCATTAGTAGTATCCCCATCAGAAGTATCCCCATCTGTAGTATCCCCATCAGTAGTATCACCATCAGTAGTATCCCCATCAGTAGTATCCCCATCAGAAGTACCCCATCAGTAGTATCCCACCAGGAGTATCCACATCAGTAGTATCCCCATCATTAGTATCCCCATCAGTAGTATCCCCATCAGTAGTATCACCATCAGTAGTATCCCCATCAGTAGTATTACCATCTGTAGTATCCCCATCAGTAGTATCCCCATCAGTAGTATCCCCATCATTAGTATCCCCATCAGTAGTATCACCATCAGTAGTATCCCCATCAGTAGTATCCCCATCTGTAGTATCCCCAAAGATGTAATGTACATGAATACTTCATTAATGTCATTTATATCTGGAACGAAAAAATTCGAATCTTTATCCTGGCACCTTTAACTATTAGGCTTATCCTAAAGAGCTACATAGTCTCAATAGGGCGATGGATGGTCGTGAGGTAAAGCGCTCGACTGATACTTGAAAGTACCTGGTTCGACCAAAGAAATTTTTCAGATCATGGCTTAAGTCCCCGCTATGTCTTCCATGGTGCTTCCATGACCGTTGCACTATCGACTATGGTGGTGGAGATGAAAGAATGAAATCACACATACGCAAACACGTCTCAATGAACCGACTAATATATCAAGTTATTTATATATATATATATATATATATATATATATATATATATATATATATATATATATATATATTTCTTAAGATGTGCCTGTATTACGTGACTTTATCCAAAGTATAATATAATATTTTAAAGTCTGAGTTTGTCAATAAAACAAAGAATCAGCAACACTGTGTTGAACATTCATTTGAGAATTGTGTGAGTAACATCAGCGACACGCTACCACAGCAGCGCCTCCACATTCATTCTGACTGCAACTGCAGTCAGACCCCAACATCAACATTTTACCACCTTCTTACAATATATATATATATATATATATATATATATATATATATATATATATATATATATATATATATATATATAACGACAGATTAGAGAAATGTAAACAGTGCAAGATATATGAATGTGTCATTTGAGTTTAGGGCAGGCCCGTAGCGTTCGGGGGGGGGGGGGGTCAGGGGCCCGGGCCCCTCCTGCTTTTCGTCTGGCCCCCGCTGCTTATTTGTTTTAATTAGTAAAATGTATTACCTGCCCCCCCCCTGCTATAGCCTTGCCCCTGCTGTAGATGCCTGCCACCCCCCTGCTGTAAAATTTTCACTCTACGGGGCTGGCTTAGGGTATTTAATACTCGTTGAGTGCAGATATGGGTTGTACAAATATCTGTGTAGATGTGTAGAAGTATAGACAGTGTTGTTGTATGACATGACAATCATTTGCCAGAGGTTCCGAGCATCTAAATACGCAATCTCTTTATTTTCTTTAAACGAAGTAGCTTTGCCCGAGGACAATTTCTCAGTGTTAACTGTTCATAAGGGCCATATATTTTGTCTCCATTGTGCATGTGTTTACAAGGGTCCTTAGACTATTATTCCATTGTGTATGTCCTTTATAATTTGGGGCGGATGGCCGAGATGTGTAGATAATCGACTGTAGACCTGAGAGTCCTAGGTTTGGTCTTCGGTGAGAACCATGGCTATTTTTTACAAGTGTAATTTGGTTCAAAGTCGTCCCATAAGTCCACCCAGCCTTAGATGGGTACTTCACATAAGTAGGGCGGCTGGGCGTTGCGTTAACCACAAAATCCCTTTATATGCCGAGGGCATGTCTTACATAAACACATATAGCAATGGTATATGTAATTTTAAGCCTAAGTAATGCCCCAATATAAACATATAAAATATGAAAACATTAAGGGTTTGATTTCGGTAATGCATTTACGTAAACCGAACTATTCTTTTTAAAACGATGATTGGTTATTTGTTTTCAATAGTTGAACATGAACTTTTTTTACTGTAAATATATGCATGAATAACAATCAACTAGATTCAACAAGCATTCTTCTTGAATAATAAAAAAAAAAAAAAACATTTTTACATAATTTTTTTTTTTGTTAAAAACATTCTAAAAATATTTAAAAAAACACTTTAATTTCTTGAGAGATGTTTACTGTTTCATTGATTCAGGATGGGCCACTTTAGCCATTTAATATGAAGCAGCTCATTAATCGCTTATGAAACCGGCACATGCTTTTCCTGTTTGACTGGCTCTTCCCATCCCTTTTGCTGATAGGTTTTGAGATTCTCGATGCGGTAACTGAATTCCTCCATTTGGCCTTGGATTTTAAACTTGTTATGATGAACGCAGTGCATAGAATAAGTATGAGGAAGGAGATATACGGCAACGCCAGGTCGTTGAAGAAGTAATTTACTTTGTAAACAAACGCGGCATTGCTTCTGTAGCATATTGTTAGCAATGACCTGTTTGTTCTAGGAAAATATCTAAAGTCTACGTAACTTGCATAATACACAGGGAAGAGATACGCAAGAAGAACTATGCAGATACCGCAGTTGGCTGCAACTGCGACCTTTCTCGAGATTATCGTTTTAACTTTCAAGGGCAGCAACACGCATAGAGATCTTTCGAAAGCAGCGTAAGCGGTGATGTACCCGCTGACACGGAGGAAATATCCTTGCGGGAAGAAGAACATCAATGTGATTGCGGACGATGAGAACGGAAGACCGCCATCGCTCCAGAAAGGACTCACCAAAATATGGATCAGCAATTTTAATAGCAATGATCCTATGTCACTGACAGCCAGTGTCGTCAGCGTGACGTTAACGGTGTCCTTCAGACCTTGTTTGGCGAAGTTTAAAATGTTGATGACGTTACCCAAAATGCCAAGCAAGCCAATCAGCTCTGCGCTAATTGCCAGGTTAAAGGTCAAGAGGAATTCGTACACGTACGGTTCTATAATCTGATTGGTCATATTGAACGACATGGGGATTCGGTGTTGTTGTTTAATTAATAAAGCCTTGTCAAAGGATGAGACCTGCAAGTGAAGAATTTAAAAACAAAATACATATTAATATTTTTCATATAAAATATAATAAAGAATATTTCAGTTAAGCATATACGAAATTATAGAAACATATGAATTCTACACTTCATCTGCCCCGATGGCCCGTTAGGGTTAAGGGAACTTCACTTTTTTTTATATACGATTGTCCTATACATTAATTTTGACATTCAAACTAAGATAATTAAAAACATCTGACAATTGTTTAACTGATTAAATGGTAAAATTAAATTAATCTTTTGAATGCGACAACATCTATTAAATTCACTATTTTATAATTATTACTATATATATATATATATATATATATATATATAGATAGATAGATAGATAGATAGATAGATAGATAGATAGATGGATAGATAGATAGATAGATAGATAGATAGATAGATAGATAGATAGATGGATAGATAGATATATAGATAGATAGATAGATAGATAGATAGATAGATAGATAGATAGATAGATAGATAGATAGATAGATAGATAGATAGATAGATAGATAGATAGATAGATAGATAGATAGATAGATAGATAGATATGAATTACAAAAAAGACATGTTTTTTAGCAACTGTACGATATATTTTGGCTGTTAGTTAATTTTCCTCATTTTTTTTTATCGGTATGTTGACTAACATCAAAAACAAGATGGCCAAGCCTTTGAAGTTTGTTTTTTTTTCATTTGAATAAGAATTTCCGGGATCCAATTTTTTAATATGTCTTCATGAATAATCTCGTGAACTTAGATTTACTATGATAATTACACATTAGCCAATCCTATATCTTTCTCCTCATTGTTGTTAATGTTTACAATTTTGAGTCGAAGAAAGGCCACCAAAACAACATCGTGTTTTGAACTCCGGACGTGCACCGACCAATTAACGCTCTCAGCCTCAATCTTCTAAACTACCAAAATCATTTCATAGCACTTTCTTTTTTTTTATCTTAATTATGATAGTGTGCTGTATTTTGAACCACTATTTCACAGTGTGCTCAAGGTTCGAAATTATTAAGTTATCTGACAGCCTCAAAAAAAAAAAGGTTCACTATACATTATAGCTTTCAAGTTCAATTTATTGCCGAGAACAGACTGTGTGTATTTAAAATAAGACTTCTTGAGTTACATACATTATGTTTTTTTTTTCGATTTTTGACTTAATATATTCAATACTTGCTGAATTTAATTTGGTATATGAACAATTATTGTCTCTATTTTGTATAATGGCATTCAATTTCTTGAAAGTTGTTATTAAACAGACTTATTTAAGACTCGCTTATCAGTTTTTCTGACTACAGTAATAAGACGTTATGATGTATAATTAACTGGGAAATTTTTTAATCGATATATCTGCAAGAACCTCAACTTTTTTAAACAAATAACACTGTTGTTCTAGTCAATATAATTTAGCGGTTTAAAGTCTGAAATGAAATGTGATGATTAGTGTCACTCGTCGTTATGGGTTTTGTTTTTTTGTAAATGTATCCTTTCATTTTAAAGTTGGCATGTGATGATTAATACTGTATAATGATGGTGCGATTTGTTTATAAAGTTCACTTCTCATAATTTTATTCCTTTTCTCCTCATTATTTTATGCGAGGTATTATATTATTGTACTAAATGTCATAGTTGGGTAAGAAATCGAAATCGTGTTTACCTTCTGTCTTGATTTAGTGGTTTTTAGTTAAACCAGTTTTTAATGACTACACAGTTTGCTTTTTTTTTCCATTAAAAATAAATGTAAGTTTGTATTGTACTAGTAGTTGTGCTTGATATATTACCAACACTGGCTACTTTACACAGGCTACGTTACACAGGCTACGTTAAACTGGCTACGTTACACAGGCTACTTTACACAGGCTGCGTTACACAGGCGACGTTAAACTGGCTACTTTACACAGGCTTCGTTACACTGGCTGCGTTACACTGGCTTCGTTACATTGGCTACTTTACACAGGCTACGTTACACTGGCTACTTTACACAGGCTTTGTTACACTGGCTACTTTACACAGGCTTTGTTACACTAGCTACTTTAAACTGGCTACGTTACACTGGCTTCGTTACACTGGCTACTTTACACAGGCTTCGTTACACTAGCTACTTTGAACTGGCTACGTTACACTGGCTACGTTACACTGGCTACGTTACACTGGCTACGTTACACTGGCTACTTTAAATTGGCTACTTTACACAGGCTTCGTTACACTGGCTACGTTAAACTGGCTACGTTAAACTGGCTACGTTACGCTGTCTGCGTTACACTGGCGATGTTTCACAGACTACATTATACTGACTATATTAAACCATTTAGAGCCCTGGTCTGCCATACTACTTTTCTCCAGTTTTCCCGATCCATGATCTTCTTCCTCCACTCTCTCACCTCTATGGTTTTAAGGTCTTTCTCCACTTCCTCTAAACATCTGCTTCTTGGTCTGCCTTTAGGTCTTTTCTCATTGGGTGTTGCCTTATTTATATATTACAAAGTCTCTGTTACACATACACACACACACACACACACACATATACGATACTGATGCCTCGACATTTCGTTGAAAAATACTAGTTATAAATTATTTGGCCTGCTCATACTTTAAATTCAACACCAACTATGGAGGAGCGACAGTCCGTTGTAAAAACACCGTCATTTAGATAAAGATTTTACCTTGATATTTTTTTTTAAGTACAAAATTGCGGAAACAATTTTACCTAAGATTCAATTGGAGATTTAAAAAAAAAAATCTTTCTAGCTTAATTTTTTCTCACTTTTGTGTGGAAACGGATGTACTAAAACGTTATTTGTTACCGGCCTGTAAGAAAGCATTTGTTCTTGTGAACCCAAAGTATTAAAAAAAAAGTAAAGTTCCCTTTACCCTAACGGACCATCGGGGCAGATGAAGTGTAGAATTCATCTGTTTCTATAACTTCGGCATATGAAAGGGTTATGTGGTTAGCACAACGCCCAGCCGCCTTTACTCCCCCAACTTAAAGTCAGGTACCCATTTAAAGCTGGTGGTGGACTTGTGGGACGACTTTGAAACACATTTCACCTAGAAAAATTCCCATGGTTCTCACCGATGATCGAACCCATGACTCTCAGGTTGACAGTCGAGTATCTACACCACTCGACCATCCGTCCCACATGTTAAATATAGTTATACGTTTATTATTTATTTTATGATTATGTCAAAATGAGTAGTGCAACGGTCATTGTCTGTCACACATTAAGCCTAAAGACAACATGAGGACGAAACAACACGTATTATAAACATTTGATTATTTCACTTTGCTTATTGTTTTGTCCTTAGTGTGGATAAGGACTGTAAAAAAACCATAGTTAAATACAGTAACGTAGAAATGGCTATGTAACATATACATTTGTCATACATAACACGGCAGAAAACAAAAAATCGGCACCCAAAAGAAATAGTAATACAAATAAAAATCTTCCATTTTATTCCTCAGAAAATGTTAAACTTTTGACTCAAAGCCAACCAGTACGCACGTTTCTGAATACTTGAGAAAAATTACATTTCGAGTCGTATATCCATCATTACAAATATTATCTTCATTGGCATAATTACATTTATTATAATCATGTACTTTGGTTTATAAACATGTACACGTACTAAAAAGTGTAATCATTTTTTATCGAACCGACATTTAAATTGCTCAAAAAATTATTAATGTGTGTCAATGATTTATGACTGAATAAAATCAAAGAATTGAATTAGCTTGGGCCCCCGTTCTTCTGCGCTAAAGGGGTCCTCTTATGATAGTCCCTGTTAAAATAATACATATCAGTATTCTACTGTTTAAGATTTTCTCCAGTTTTTTGTCCACCTGCCACATTTGGACTGCACATGAACATTTATTTTGACTACATCGGTGTAGGCATATAATGTAATATTGAATGTAAGCAATTACATTAATACGTTTAGATTTGTTCCTTGAGAACAAACCTAGTGGTGATGAAGTTCTTAAGGGGACACGCGTATTTTGTTTATATATCTGTTGCTGTATACAACATTGATTACCGAAATGAAGAGAGAAATATTTTATCCCATAGGCTTAGCAGAATCCTGCAGAAGACATTGAAAGAGTTGTGTGTATCTAATTATAATAATCTGGTCAATAAAAAAGACAAACAGGGAACGTTGTTTTTCCATTAGTTAGACACCTAGATGATGACCTCCTAGTCTGACTTTACATATCGCATACTAATGGCTATTTTAATGGAAGATCTAATTGACAAGCTCTATTGTAAAGCTAGATAATATGATTTCATCTTATGTCTAATGTCTACAAAAATTTAAAAAAAAGTAAATGTGCAATATAGTTTTATTTTTTAAAGACTATTGTCCTTTATTGCATACGGTAACTCAAAGATTTTTTGGTAACCTCCGTTAAACTGCGGTACAACGACCCTTGTCTTGCAAGTTGTAGCTCATCTCGTTTGTTTATAGGCGACACGACAATTTCCCTTTTGAGATCACCTAATAGTTTTACTCCGTCTTTTGCTGTGAACGAGACAACGATGCAGAAAAAAGTGTCCATATAAATAACAGCGATTTGGGTTCTGCGTTAAATCGAAAATAAAGAATTAATATAACAGTATTCCAGTTTAAAATACAATCAGGAAAAAATCGGATCTGCCCGAAACCAAAAATAGCCTAACCTACAAATCAAGCCTAAGGGTATATAACTCTATGCAAAGGTATTTGCAGGGTACAGCTAGTATAATATATACGCATCCCCAAGACCGAAGCACTTAGTCGGCTTGATATGATCAGGACCTTAATATAGAAAAAAAAACCAAGGACTTTTTTTTTTATTGAACCTTAATTAATGGGAGCCCATCGAATAGCTCACGATGTTGGCTGAAAGGTTCACACACAGACCTTGATTCTAAGGATAATTTGAGAATATGTATGTAAGATGTAAGATACCTTACACTGTCCATAACGGGCATAGCAAGTAAAATAGCAACAGATCAAATCTCAGATCTAGGCACAAAAAAAATGAAAACTGGAAAAGGAAATTAAACTGAAGTGCTCCAGTTGTTCCATCTGTGATTTAATTTATTATTAAGGTCCTGAGAGTACACATTTGTATTAAACATATTTAGGACAAAAAGTTGGATTTGCCTTATGCCCTTAAATATCTCTCTCTAAATATTTAAAGAAGGGAAACTTTACTTTACTTATATATATATATATATATATATATATATATATATATATATATATATATATATATAAACTTTTAGTCACATTACTTATAAAGTTGCATGTTCTATAAATATGACTATGACCGAGATCACTCACGGCTAATTCCTGCGATCCGAAAATAAGTCGCCGAATAGCCGCTATAAACAAATCTAACACACCCCCAACGCCTGTCAGGGACTAACTTATGATTATGACAGCCTTATGATTGACATTTTAAAACGTGGTACCCTAATGTAGATCACATGTGTCGTTTGCTTTTATCGTAAGTATTCTTCATTGATTTTAGTGTCCTTCAACAATTTGTATTAATGAGATTAGTCTCTGTATCATTATAATTACGTTTAAGGAAATATGAATAGGAAATGTGTGTAAATATTTACAAAATAAATTTATAATTCTTATTATAATATACTAGCTGTACCCTGCAAAACCTTTGCATAGAGTTATATCCCCTATGGCTTGATCGGTAGGCTAGTTTATTTTTTGGTTTCGGGCAGATCCGATTTTTTTTTTCATGATTGTATTTTAAACTGGAATACTGTTGTATTAATTCTTTACTTTCGATTTAACGCAGCGCCCAAATCGCTATTATTATATTATATATATATATATATATATATATATATATATATATATATATATATATATACCTATAATCAAAATATATCACTTACCCAGATTAAGAGCCTTACTCGTAACTAAAAATACTGGAATTAAAAAATCAAAGAATGTTACGACGTGACTTGATAACAAAGCTAGCATAAAAACTACTTGGAATAGCCTCGACATTTTATTCAGAAATGTGTTGTGTGTCTGTCTGCGGTGAGATCTAAATGTATTGCAGTTAACAGAACAGTCATTTTATACCTGACACAAACTGCATTACGGATTATGTAAAGTTTTGACAATGAGAATAATAAAATGGCGACAATCAAATTCTGTCTTGGGTTTTAAATCCGATTGTGGGGGGAAGGGTGGTAGTGCGGTGTAGAGTGCTAGACTGTTGACCTAGATCCCGGGTTCGAATCTCAGTGAAGCGGCTAGGCATTGCGCTAACCCCACAACTCCTTTACATGGCAAGGTTACTAAGAAAAAGATAGGTCATTTAAGGAGCAGAAATGAACTTAAAGTTTGTTTACTAAATCCGATTAAAAAAATAGAATGCTAAAAGATATTTTTCATTTCTTTCTTGAAGATCTTTTTTACAAGTGTCCCAAACAATGTTAGTGGGACGGATGGCTGAGTGGTGTAGATATTCGACTGTCTACCTGAGAGTCCTGGGTTCGATCCTCGGTGAGGCCCATGGAATTTTTCCAGGTGAAATTTGGTGCAAAGTCGTCTCACAAGTACACCCGGCTTTAAATGGGTACCTGACTTTAAGTTGGTGAAGTAAAGGCGGCTGGGCGTTGTGCCAGCCACACAATCCCTTCACATGCCGAGGTTATAGAAACAGATGAATTCTACACTTCATCTGCCCCGATGGCCCGTTAGGGTGAAGGGAACTTTTTTTAAAACAATGTTAAAGACATAGCTTATAAATGCTCATTTGAAAATTTCCAAGTACCCAACGTATTCACCTGTGAAAATCCTTAATATAACCTGGTATATAGACTAATTATGACTATATTGTAGTCAATATCCAGATACAAAATAAGTAGAGGTAAAATCGTAAATAATGTCAAAACAATTAGGGAACACAAAAACTCAGTATAGCCAAGGTTTTCAACCGGTGGTAACCGGTACGGGTTATTTTATGAAGGGGTACAAGAGATATATACTTTTCATTTAAAAAAGAAATTAAAAATTATTCAAAATCTTCCTGTGAGGGGTACCTTCTTACAGTGGCGTAATAAGGGGGGGGGAGCATTGGGTGCATTGCCCCCTTCCCCCAGAAATAAAATTTTAGACATTATTGAGGATATACTTATTTTGTTTTCATACAAATGCTTGTAATGTAATTAAATTGTATCTCAAGATGTTTAATACAAGTGATTTTTTGCCCCATCCCAACATTGAAAGTTTGGTCAGGTTGCGCCACTGCCTGCTTACATACTTTCTCAACATTTGGGGTACAGTCGCAAAAATGTTTGAGAACCGCGGCAATACACAATATATTGATGTGGACCTTTACCCCACGTGATATCTCTTGAAGACCACAACAAATTGATAGCCATCTGAATATCTTTGCTTAGTGGGCCAGTAAGATATAGAAAAAAGCCCACAGGTAGAACATACAGTTTGAGGTATTTGATAAATAATACTTTAGTATTTGCATATCAATGATTTATTTGTAAATCCCAGCGATATTTTTTGTTTAATCGACGTTATATCTATGCATGTTACACTCATAAAGGTGGTTTTACAATATTATATCAAATTTAATGAACAAAAATATAAACATGTACACTGCAACCTAAAGATCGCTGATCCATCTATCACTACAATTTCTGAACAAAAAAACACGACTACGATGAGTACCGTCAATGATATTAATAAAACTTACAGACATCGTGGAAAAAAAAAATCTCTCACCTGTTATCAGCTGATACTACAATCCTAAATATCATAAGCCGTTTTGTAAAATCGTTAAGTGCTATTTCCTTTCACTAACTTGACTTATTAATTCATAGAACTCCTTGCGGAGCAAAAGAGCCTATGCAATCACTTAACAGTACTCTCTGTTTTAAGTGGCCTCTTTGTTTTTTTTAATGTTTGTTTGCAACTTTTCGTCTTTTTTTATCCTATTTTTTTTACTCCCCTTAACCGATGAGGTCGTTTGGTGAACAAATGGACACAACAACTGATGGGATTTCAAACGTCATTCATGTTGGGCTTATAGGTTTGGTGGCACCCATCTCTTCTTCAAGTCAGCGGCAAATAGTTATGGCTTTACCAGGGATTTTACCCTGCACCCTTTGCATGTGATTTGAGTTCACTACCGACTTTGCTATCCAGACTTCTCATTCTCCTATACACGCTCTTATTTATGAGGACTATTTGCCAATTTTCTTTTACGTTGTGAAACCAAAAGAAAACGGGATACGATTTTTGTTTCTCTGTATGTAGTAATTATCTTAAAACTTGCAGGTATTTCATTTCGTTTTTTCATATTCATATAATAAATAATCAATCAGTAAAGCTCTAAACGCCCAAAAGGGTGCGTCAAAGCAGATGAAGTGCAGTACTCATCTGTAGCCTCAGCTTATGAAGGGATTGTATGGTTAGCTTGCCGCCAAGCCGCCTTTACTTTCTCCCCATCAGAAGTTAGGTACCCATTTAACGCTGTGTGGACTTTAGGGACTTTTAGCTATCTATCACCTGGAGCTGGATAAATATGCTTATTTCTCACTGAGGATTAAACCTAGGACACTCGGGTTGACAGTGGAGAGCTCTGCAACACTCGATCATCCGTCCATCTCACATATTCATATGCGTTCTTTATATTCTGTTTTAGTGTATAATGTTTTTATGTGATGATGGTATTAATTTTATTTCACGTTCATAAACGGAAGACAAGAATTTTTTTTTAAAAAAAAGGAGAGGAGATACAGGCGAATGATTTGTGTCTTTATCCTATAAATATATTTCATATATATATTTCTGTTTGTACTCAAATGAAAAAAAAACGGCCATTTTAAAACTGCGCTTGTAAAACTGCACTTGTGAGAGTTTCTTTTTGGTGTCAGACGATATGTGTTAAGTCCCTGCAAGGATGAGATCACTTAGATCCTATAAACCACTAATGGGACGGTTTTTATGGTGCCCTTCTTTCATCCCCACCATAGCCGATAGTGCAATGGCCATGGAGGTACCACGGGAACTTGAGCCAAGACCTGAAAAAATTTCCTTGGTCCTCACCGGAGATCGAACAAGGTACCTTCAGGTAGACAGTCGAACGCTTTACCGCACGACCACCCGTCTCTTGTCAGACGATAAAGAAATGTCCATAAAAACAATATTTGTCTTAATTATTTTATAGTGCTAGGATAAGTAGATTTCCTTAAAACTACATCTAGGATAGCTTTTGTTACATAATGCTCTTGTTGAAAAATGCAAAATGTCTTCGCCGTAAAGACAGAAAAATCACACCAAGGAGAGATGAATGGAGTGTGAAGGGATGTACGTAATGTGCAGATGTTTACCTAAACTGTACTATATTATTCATATGAAAAGTTAATGGAAGCAGAAAAAAAATATTTATTCTATTTCAGTTAATAAGAAAGATGTCTGAATTATTATAAAACGTTTAGCATTGAATAATTATTGTCATATTTTAAAAAAAAAAGTCATTTTCGATTATACATTTTACAGAATGAGTAGTATTTATTTTAATATCATTTTTTTTTATAAATCAGCATAATTGTGTTATTTGCTATATAAAAGTTCTTTTAGCCGTACTGGGCCATCGGGGAAGATGAAGTGTAGATTTCATCTGTTTCTATAACCTCCGCATATGTCGGAATTGTGTGGTTAGCACAACGCCCAGCCGCCTTTACTTCCCCACATAATGTCAGATACCATTTACAACTCGGTGAACTTGTATGACGAATTTACACGAAAAAAAAAAACATGTGGTAAGATTTCATGGGTCTCACCGAGGATCGAACCGATGACTATCAGGTCCAGTATCTACATCACTCGGCCATACGTCCCACCGTCATTTGCTGTGATGTACTGATATTTGTTGCTGAACTATTTATAATGTAAATAGCGGGATAAGTGTCATCCTTTTGTTTATAATCATTTATAGTTATTTTAAAAGACGAAGGCGAAGTGCTTTCCAGCTCCTGGGTGTCTCTTTATAATCATTATATGCATCAACATAATTGATTTAATTGTCATTATGTCATTTTGAATTTTCAAACAGCGATAAGCTATCTGTATGATTTATATTTTATGATGAAGACGAGATGAATTTTAACTTAATGTCACATAGAATGATAAATGAAATAGACTATTGTTAACTGTGTTAATTTCAATTCAAACAAGTCGTATATTTTTTTTTTATTCTTTTAATGCATGTCATTCATGGTTGACTACTAAGAACACAATATAGACTGCCATTCAGGTCTCAGTTTAAGACACCTTTTGCGCAAATGCTGCACGGTTTTTCAACTCTAGGTTTTCCATAGATTCTCCTCCCTTATAAATCTTTTTCTCCAAAGCCACCTCATCGTTTTCGAAAAGGTCCTGTTCAGCTAAGGAAGAGAAAAACAACATATTTTATTTAATACATTTCAGTCGTTTATAATCTAAACAAATATTTGCATTGGGCTCGATATGATTGCCTCTGAAATTATTGAACTATAAGAAGTAAAATTAAGATGTGGTGCGATTTTATTGATTCTCACTGGCTAGTGTCCTGGCGTATTCATTTATCAAACGGCTTGAAATTCCGCTTAGGTAATTGATTGGTTAGCGAAAATTGGCAACCAATATAAGTTATTGACTGGTTAGCCTAAATTGGCATCTATTGTCACTCATTAACCGGTTAGCAAACATCAACTTGAACATGTATATATAATATATGATACTACCTGTACCCTGCAAAATCTTTGCATAGAGTTATATCCCCTTATGCTTGATCGGTAGAGTAGGTTATTTTTGGTTTCGGGCAGATCCGATTTTTTCATGATTGTATTTTAAACTGGAATACTGTTGTATTAATTCTTTACTTTCGATTTAACGCACACTGGAAATGATTATTATTATATATGATATTATGTAAACTTTATTATTTTATTCTATTTTTTTATATTCTTCTTAAATCGATGATCTATATTTTTTTTACATAATTTATTATCAATATATCGTTATATAAAAACTGACCTCAGTTATTATCTTTATATAATGAACTAATCTCTGTTATTTTCTTTATATAAAGATATGGTGGCTCTAGTCAAATATGGTGTATCAAAGCGTTTAAGTTGTTTTGAGAAGGAGGATTTTGAACCACGTGTGGTTGTGTGTTTTGTGACGTAGAACGCATGTGTGCAAGTAAGAGACGCTATGATGGAGAATGCTGAAGTGTATGTGTTTATTTGTTTATGCGGATGTAATTTTTTTTTTGAAGCATTAAACGTCTGAAGTACAGTCGATTCCGCTTAATTGGGACACATCGGGACCGAGGCTTTTTGTCCCAATTAAGCGGCTGTCCCAATTAAAAATACGAATTTACTATTGGCTTCTTGGTTTGGTTTCTTTGAGATTTGTCCCTAATAAGCGGCTGTCCCAACTAAGCGGTGTCCCAATTAAGCGGAATCCACTGTAAATTGTTTTGGAGTCTTCGTCCCTTTCATAACAGAACTAATATCCGTTATTGTTAATTTATAAAGAACTAGTCTCATTGATTATTTTTGTTTGAAGAACTAAACTAATGATATTCTTTTAACTCTGACCAAGTATAAACGAGATAGTTTTATTCACTTCTCATGCACAATTAAAAATCTAGCATCTTCAAATATAAAAAAAACTTACAATGACTGCTACCTCCTGCATTGACAGTGATCGCAAGTACAAGAAGAAGGGCAAGAGCGAGGCGTATGGAAGGCATTCTGGTCAGGTTTGTCGGTTTGCTAAAGGGACCAATAATACAGCAGATAAAATAAACATTATTTATATACTAAAAGAAACCCCATTAATGAGGGATTTAGAACGCATGTGTCGAAGGATAAGCAGGTTTATTATCGAATAAATTTGAATGACAATTTATGGTTCCATTGACACGTTGATTATTACTACAGACTACAGTGAAATGTTATTACAGTAATGGAGGTGCATGGATAGGTGAAGGTAACAATGGGAGGGTGGTTGGCTTGCTCGTTGTACATAAATTAAAGTTAAGACTTGGAATGAGTAGATTAATTATAACAATGAAGTAATACATTATTTATAATAATACATGAATAAATTATTTATAATAATGAATAAAAAGATCATTTATAATAATGAAAAAATAGATTACTTATAATAATGAAGAAATAGATTACTTATAATAATAAAGAAATGATATATTTATAATAATAAATGAAAAAAATATTTATCACAGTGAATACAACAATGAATTTATGAATACAGTTATACATTACTGTAATAAGAAGTAATAATTATTCCATTTTATTTAAAAGTGTATCGAAACCCGTAGGTGAAAAAGGTGAGGTGATATACTAAGGGTTTGGATTGTCAGCACAACGTCTAGACACTGGGGGTTTGGATTGTCAGCACAACGTCTAGACACTGAGGGTTTGGATTGTCAGCACAACGTCTAGACACTAGGGGTTTGGATTGTCGGCACAACGTCTAGACACTGAGGGTTTGGATTGTCAGCACAATGTCTAGACACTGAGGGTTTGGATTGTCAGCACAACGTCTAGACACTGAGGGTTTGGATTGTCAGCACAACGTCTACACATTGAGGGTTTGGATTGTTAGCACAACGTCTACACATTTAGGGTTTGGATTGTCGGCACAACGTCTAGACACAGAGGGTTTGGATTGTTAGCACAACGTCTACACATTTAGGGTTTGGATTGTCGGCACAACGTCTAGACACCCCTATTTCACATACGTTCGTTCGATCTGATTTTTTTCTTCAAATGGTATCTACAGGCAAGTCACACCTTAACCTACTATTTATTCATCTATTGAATTAACTGATCAGTTTGATCCAGTTGAGTTCAAACCAACGTCTCGGTACAATAGTTAAAAGTTTTATAAGATGGTATTAAGAAATGAATTATACATGTACTAGAGACATCATTGGGACAATATTAGTGGTTTAATTTACACGTCCTTTTAAGAGAGTAAAGCGTTCAACCGTAATAGCCGAGAGGATTTTTGACTAGATCCTGGTGAGAATCGGTTGGAAGTTCCCCAAACCAACTTTAATAGGGTGCCTGAAAAAATATTGGGAAAGTACAAGGAGTTGAACATTCTGCTAGCCACTCAATCCCTCGGTATGCTTGGCTACTATGACATATGCATTCTACACTTTACCTACCACAAAGGTCCTAAGAGCTATGGGAGGTTTACTTTTGTATATCAATTAATGCGATCTTAAGAAACAAATATTTTGCCTAAACGTATATTAATTTAATATTAAACAACTTGTTTTCATATATTGTTTTCATAACACACAAGGATAAAGGACAAGGTATACTAGGTATAGCTAGGTAATGTCAACGATTTAATTGATCAATGTTTTCTATGACGTAATGGTGTCTACAATGACGTGTCATTAGATTAAAGTGACAATATCTGGAACACCGTGATAATATCTAGAAAAACGTGACAATATCTAGAAAAACGTGACAATGTCTAGAAAAACGTGACAATATCTAGAATAACGTGACAATATCTATGATAATGTGTCAGTTTCAACAATAATATGAATAGTTCAGAATAGCTTGAAAGTGTATAGAATTATTTGATTGATTTGACAATAATTCAATTTTGATTGCAAAAACTTGATTCTCTTACAATGGCGTGATCTCGTATTTAGTTTATTAAAAAATAAAAATTTAAGATAACGAATCACACTCTCAAGTAGGTAGGCATATCCGAATTTTTCAGCTCAAAATCGATTTCAGTCTAGGTAGCCATTAAAAAAGCTAAAATTGATAAATCCTGACATATTAATATAAGAGGTTTAAAAAACAAATATTGTTTTGTTATTTAAACTATTATGATGATGAAGAATAAAAGTAAAATAATTTCTGCTGGGACTGGACGAGCATGTCATTTTGTTTACCTCTGATTGGTTGTTATACGTAGATAATGATTAGCACGTGAAGTAAAACTATTTTGGGTAATTTTTTTTTAAAGTAAAGTAAAGTTCCCATAGCCCTAATGGGCCATAGAGGCAGATGAAGTGTAGAATTCATCTGTTTCTATAACCTCAGCATATAAAGGTATTGTGTGGTTAGCACAACGCCCAGCCGCCTTTACTTCCCCAACATAAAGTCAGGTACCCATTTAAAGCTGGGTGAACTTGTGGGACGACTTTGAAACACATTTAACCTGGAAAAATCCTATTGTTCTCACCGAGGAGAGATCCCAGGACTATCACGTCTACAGTCGAGTATGTGCACCAATCGGCCACCCGTCCCTACCTATGACAGGTTGTTTTACGTAGATAATGATTACCCGTGAAGTTAAACTAAACTCTTTTGGGTAATTTTTAAACCAATATATTCCAATCGTTATCACATGTCATATCTTCTGTAATCTATGTCGTCTGCCACTAAACAAGCGATACTGACCTGACAAAATCTATGTCGTCTGCCACTAAACAAGCGATACTGACCTGACAAAATCTATGTCGTCTGCCACTAAACAAGCGATACTGACCTGACAAAAACCTATTAAAAAAAAAAAAACAAGTATAGGCTGAGCAGTGACATAGCGAGATTAACTCTTGCCAGGGGCACAAGACCTGTTTAGTGCCCACTCCCATTCGAATGTCATATAATATTACATGTAAAATATATCATTTGGCGCCCCTTTGTGAGTACTGTCCGGGGTATGATGCCCCATTGCTCCCCCTCATTACGCCACTGAGGCTATAGTCTTGAGACGGTACATAGCAATGCACAACATTAGCTTTAATATACATACGCCAGCTTGACTACACCAGAAAAATTATACCAACACAACTATACCTACATCACTATATTCACATATCTACACCAACAAAATGATGCTTTCACAATTATATTTACAAGACTAAACCAACGCAACTACATTAAAATTGCTATACAAATTTGTGCTAACATAGCAGCTATATCTACACCAACATAACTATACTTACATACTTTACAAACATAACTATATGTATACTGTACCTGCACCATATACTTATAAAATATAGCTACATAACATAACCTACAATATATGCCGATATGTAAATACACTATTTGGAGGTTGTCATTTACAAGGCCTACTAATTGATTCATTTGTTGGGCTTAGGGCATGAGTACTTTTTTGGGCTTAGAACAATGGTAATTTGTTGGGCTTAGAACAATGGTAATTTGTTGGGCTTAGAACAATATTCATTCGTCTTATCCTAAGCTAGATATTTTTCTCTGGTTCTGACGCTGACCTGAAATGAGAGCTGCAAACTCTATTATTCTATTGTATAAAATACAATCGAGAACATATTTACAATCATTTAGCAATATTTAGTTTAAGACTGTAGACAAACAAGGAAGTGTTTTACCATCATTGCAAAGTGGCAAAATGTGGCTTTAAAGGCTTTACAATCATTGCAAGTTGGTAAATGTTGTTTTAGGAGGCTTTATACAATCACTGCAAGTTTCAAAATTCGGCTTTATGAGGCTTTGTGCAATCTTTTCATCTGGCTAAATGCGGCTTTATGAGGCTTTTACAATCACTGTTAGTGGCAAAACGTGGATTAATGGGTCTTTGCAAAATCTTTGCAAGCGGCAAAATGTGGCATTATGACGCCTTTTACAGTCATTGCAAGTGGCAAAAGGTGACATTATAAGTCTTGGTACAATCATTGCAAGCGGCAAAACGTGGCTTTATGAGGCTTCGTTCAATCTTTGCAAGTGGCAAAACGTGGCTTTATGGGTCTTTGTACAATATTTGCAAGTGGCAAAATGTGGCTTTATGACGCCTTTTACAGTCATTGCAAGTGGCAAAAGGTGACATTATAAAGCTCGGCACAATTATTGCAAGCGACAAAACGTTGCAATATGACGCTTTGCAAATCTTTGCAAGTAACAAAATTTGGCTTAATGAGGGTATGTGCAATTAATGCATGTGGCTAAATGTAGCTCTTGGAGATATTTTTAAATATATGATTGTGGGTAAATAAGGCTCTTGATGGCGTATTAACAATCATTGCTATTGGCGAAACCGGATCTTGAAGGCGAAAAAAAAAAGCAATCTTTTAATACGACTAACCTTTGAATTTTGTAAAACCAATAAATGACCCAGGGTGATGAAAACCTTGTGTACTAATAAAATCAAATGTGTAAATACATTAGAAATTGAATCAAAAATGTACGTACGTGTAGAATCGAATCAAATTTGTGTGTACATGTAGTTCCCTAACTATTTACACAATAAATCGATTTATATAAGGATTAGCTGTGCCCTGCAAAACCTTTGCATAGAGTTATATCCCCTTAGGCTTGATCGGTAGGCTAGGTTATTTTTTGGTTTCGGGCAGATCCGATTTTTTTCATGGTTGTATTTTAAACTGGAATACTGTTGTATTAATTCTTTACTTTCGATTTAACGCACACTGGAAATTAGTATTATTATATATGATTAACCAGTTGTAGCAATGGCACACGCTTTTAAATTTATATTATTTTGTTAATGGTAATAGATTTAATTAATGAATAACGGCGATTAGAATTGTTTTTGGTTGTGTGTGTGTGTGTGTGTGTGTTAGTGGTGACTCTTCATTTCATATGCATGGGATAAAATTACGTAATTGTTCATTAAGAAATGCGGTTGCCATAAAGTGAGTTATTTAGCATGGGATCCGTTTACTGGTGGGATTATTGGTAGTTAAACAGAACTACTACCTATAACAACAATGTGTAGTTATAGGGGAAAAAGGATATCCTAAATTGCATTTAGAATAACTGAATGTTGTAGTCATAACGTAATATAATACCCTTTTTTTAAATTACATTTGAGTTTGTTTGTTTAGTTTTATTGATGTTGAAGGTTAAAAAGAAAAAAAAATCTAAGTCTGACTATTTTAGTTCTTCATATATTTCCAAAGATGTGTTGAACGCAATGTCAGAATGCTCATTCCAATAGCAGATGAATGTTGAGTTTATGTTACGTAGTGGCTACGGGACCAAGGAACGGGACTCCGTATTATTTTTTTTTCCGGTGTCCAACTATAGATGCGCATGCGCTCTAGCGCTCTAGAAGGAAGTTATTTTTTTACGGCTGTGATGTGCGCATGCGCGATAGCTGGACTCCGAATTTTTTTCGGGGTCCGGCTATAGATATAGCTCCTAACCCTAACCCTAACTTCATCCCTTACCCCCTAACCCTAATCCTAACCCTATTCCTAACCCTAACCCTAACACCGAAAACAAACCAAAATAAGCATCTATAGCTGGAAAAAAATAGTACGGAGTTACCGTTACTTGGTCCCCGTAGCCATTTCGTTTATGTTAACTAATTTAAACTGAACGTCTGCATTAGGCCATGACTATTGTCCAAATGTGACCTTAACGACAAAACCGTTTATAGAGACAAATTAGGATTTTGACTTGGCCAGAGGTCCATAGAATTTCCACGTTTTAGCTAAGACCTATGGAAATGTATTTTAGCAAACATTTGTGATGGATTAAAAAGGAAAAAAAAAAACATATATTTGGTTTATGTTAATAAAACTTGATAACGTTATTTTAAATTAAATAAAAGAACTTAATAATTATATAAAGCTTTTTATATTTATTAACTATCGACATATTGTGAGGTAACTTTTTTTGATATTTAGACTAATAAAGATTAGTTAAGCGTCTTATAGAATAATAACGCAAAAAAAATATATCAGTAAAATATGTAACTCAATTTATTTTTATATCAGTTTTTAAATGAAATCTATTTCAATGTTTGTTTTTTTTCGTGCTTGGTAACTGAATTCATACACGGCCGTCATTTTTTTTTATTATTTTGATGCCAGAGGTCGTGATTTTTCATCTAATGTTGCTTGGTCTCTCAGCTGTGACAGGTCCGGAGACAATAATTCATTCAAGAAATACTTTTTTTCAAAATGATGTTCATCATTATTATGGGATAGGTCTCGACCAGCTGTAGAGCAGAAAGCGAAAACAAATTCTTTTATTAAACATATGTGTTTAGCTCTAGGTAAAATTTGTGCTGGGTGGGTGGAGGGTTTGGTAGGGGTTACGACTTCTACAGTAATGTATATACTATCATTAGTAAATTAGTTTGGGACCCTATATGCTGTAAGGTGACTATGGGATGATAATATATATATATATATTGTAAAGGTATAGTTTTGTACATTTTACCAGATGACATTTTTGTAAGAACTGACTGGAGATCCGGGTTTTTTATGTATTCCCGGAAGGAATTTTTTTTTGCTACCCTCGATGGAGGACGATGAATTTTTGATGCTGTTAGAGGGAAGTTTTGTAAACGATCTTTTTGTAATCCGATGCGATCGGAAATATTATTACATTAAGAGGTGAAATACTATATTTATATTTTAGCGTCTTTCGTATATAAACATATATTGAATCAGCCATTTCTGACTTGGTTATATTTTATTGGAAAGATAGAGTGGAAGGACATGGCTACCAAACGCCTCCAAAAGTAAATCTACAATTGCAGCAACAAAAGGGGAGAAACCCGAGAAAGGTTGGCCGCCCAAAGACAACTTAGAGAACTTGAAAACAAGAGATGAAAAGTTGCAACTAATCATGTAAAGAATTGAAAAATGCTATCCAATACAGAGTGCTCCGGACAGTGATTGCAGAGGTCGTTTGCTCCGCAAGGAGTTTAAGAAACTATGTCAGTAAGTAAAGTATTACTACGAAATAAAATATCATAACATCTTACAATGGTCGCTCAAAATTATTGCAGCTGAAGTCACAGATATCGAAACAACGAGAAGAAGAACAATTAGATGTAGTGAAGGCATCTTGACTCAAATGTAGTCTAGGTGTGTAGGTCTGTTTGCTTCACGATCCGATTCTTCGGCATTAGAAATGAAGATCATTTATACTTTCTTGACATGATGCAGGATTACAGAACGCGGGATTAGTACACAGCTGTCAAAAAAAAAGAAACAGGTATATTGTGAAATGGTGTTAGGGTGATATTCGAATGTCAGGACGGGAAGGTGGGTTATCATTAAATTACAATCTGGGACACTAGCCATATTTAGTTGGAGCTGGAGGTGGGGTCGAAAACGTTATCAGGACCAGAATGTGTAATGTATTTTATATATTTTGTCAGGCTTTTGTTGTAAATACAAATATGTCTCCGCAGTAAAGACATAACAAATCGGAGATGTCTGGCGGGTGAAATATCTTACATGTAACGAGATGTATTTGGACAACGTAATGTGTGGATGTTTTTTTTTTACCTAAGCTGCAGTATACTTTTGATATGAACAGTTAATGGAAACAAAAAAATAAATATTAATACTTATTCAATTCATGTAAAATATGTCTGAATTATTATAAAATGTTTAATGTTGAATGCTTATTTTAATATTCTTTTTAAAGTCATTTTCGATTATACATTTTACAGAATGAGTAGTATTTATTTTAATATTTTTTTTATATAAATTAGCATAGTTGTGTTATTTGCTATATAAAAGTTCTTTTAGCCGTACATGGCCATCGGGGAAGATGAAGTGTAGATTTCATCTGTTTCTATAACCTCCGCATATGTCGGAATTGTGTGGTTAGCACAACGCCCAGCCGCCTTTACTCCCCCAACTTATGTCAGATACCATTTACAACTGGGTGAACTTGAATGACGAACTCCTACCAAAAAAAAACATGTGGAAAGATTTCATGGGTCTCACCGAGGATCGAACCGATGACTATCAGGAAGATAGACCAGTATCTACATCACTCGGCCATTCGTCCCACCGTTATTTGCTGTGATGTATTGATATTTGTTGCTGAATTATTTATAATGTTAATAGCAGGATAAGTGTCATCCTTTTGTTTATAATCATTTAAAATTATTTTAAAAGACGAACGCAAAGTGTTTACCAGCCCCTGGATGTCTCTTTCTAATCGTTATATTCATCAACATAATTGATTTAATTGCTATTATGTCATTTGGAATTTTCAAACAGCGATACGCTTTCTGTACGATTTATATCTTATGATGAAGACTAGATGAATTTTAACTTAATGTCGCATATAATGTGTCATGGTATAGTTGTATGTGCCATGCACACAGGTGGGTGTGTGTGTGTTTTTTTTGAGCGAGGCAAGCGAGGTCAGCGAGAGGTCAGAGTCTGGATGTTTCTCGTCTGTGTGTATGACATGTTTTACTAATTATGATCATTGTAGCTTAATGTAGAAAGTTCGAGTTAGGATGTGTGCGAGTGATATAAGAGGAAGAAGTTTGTGAGATACGGTAGAGTAGAACTCAGTCAGTATATGCAGTCAGTAGGCATATATAGTCAGTTGAGTCAGAGTCACACAGTAATTCAGTACAGTTCATTGGAGAGTTGAGTATTCTTTGTCGAGAGAAATTCATTTGTTTGACTTAATAAATCTTCAATGGGGAATCGTTTTGTGTTCGTTTTAAATCTTGTTTACCCTCCGAATTTTTTTTAATGGTATGCTATTTTGTTATATATAAAGTAAAACAGTTTTATTTCATAGAATAATTGTATCAATCATTTAAAAATAAATTTTTACTACGACGAAAAATAGAACGCGTCATTTTGTATATTATTAGACCGCGAATTTGTAATAGACTAATAACAAAATGGTCACTTTCTGTATTTAACAATTTAATTATAAACAGAATAGCTGAAATAGAGTAGATAAATTTAGAAGACTGTGGGTCCGAATAACAATCCGACTTTATTGGGACGGGGTCCGAATAAAAATCGGAGTTTACTGGTACCCGGGTCCGAATAGTCACTTCGAATTTATAAATAATACATATAAATAATGAAGTCTTTAAAATATTTTAAATAATGTATCATTTTACCATTTGCTAGTTTGATCATTGAAATAACTTTTTATTACTTATGAAAATAGCGACTAGTGAAACCTCGGTGGAAAATAATGGTATAATTCTGGATGCACTGAAATGGTTTGTTTTTAGTAAAACCAACATGGGTATTTTTTTCAAGTTCCTGACTATGGGGGTGAACGCGGCTAAATTTGCATAACTTTTTATCAGCGGCATTTTTGCGTGGCGCAATTGCCAATTTTTTTTTATCTTAATAGGGAGCCGGAGCCGAGCCGGAGCCGGAGCCGTCAAATTTGTGGGAGACGGAGCCGTAAAAAAATATGGCGGCTCCGCAAGCCTGCTACTGTGACCTTAACGACAAAACCTTTATAGTGACAGATTAAGATTCTCACTTGCCCAGAGGGCCGTGGGTTGTACATGTTTCTAGCTAAAACCTTTGTTAAATGTATTTACATCATCATTTGTGGAGGGGGGGGGAGAAAGAGAAAAAGACCACACGTTTGATTAATGTTAATAGCTTTACAACGCTATTTTAATGTTAATAGCTTTACAACGCTATTTTAAGGTTAATAGCTTTACAACGCTATTTTAATGTTAATAGCTTTACAACGCTATTTTAATGTTAATAGCTTTACAACGCTATTTTAATGTTAATAGCTTTACAACGCTATTTCAATGTTAATAGCTTTACAGCGCTATTTTAAGGTTAATAGCTTTACATCGCTATTTTAATGTTAATAGCTTTACAACGCTATTTTAATGTTAATAGCTTTACAACGCTATTTTAATGTTAATAGCTTTACAACGCTATTTTAAGTTAAGTTCATAATGTCCTTATTAATATAAAGTTTTTATATTTATTCACTATGACATATTGTGAGGTAAGTTTTTTTTTATTAATATTTAGACCAGCAATTCTCAAACTTGTTTCTCAAAGAGTCCGAAAGTAGGTCTGCTGGTACCCATCAAACGTTAACTTTGCTTTTAAATGTACGTTTTATGCGTTCCTCTGCATTCCCTTCCCCCGTGACCCCTGGGGGGGGGGGGGGGACCGTACCGCAGTTTGAGAACCGATGATTTACACTAATGAAGACTAGATTTAGACTAATGAAGACTAGATTTAGACTAATGAAGACTAGATTTAGACTAATGAAGACTAGATTAAGACTAATGAAGACTAGATAATCGTCTAATAGTATAATAATTCAAGTAAAATATATCAATAACATATGTCACTCATTTTTTAATGACATTTTTTTTTATTGAAATCTATTTCAATGTTGTTGTTTTTTTCAAAGCGCTTGGTAACTGAATTCAATCACAAGTATCAATATCTACATTTATGATGCTTTGTATTTTGAACTTTGATCAATTTCTGATTGTCTTTTCAGCTGTTAGCTTGGCCTAGATACACAATTCCTTTTCTCGAAAGCATGTTAATTGTTATGGGATAGGTCTCGAACAGCTGTAGAGCAGAACATGAAAACAATTTCGTTATTACACACAAGTGTCATTCTGGGCTCAATGGAGCATTTGTGTTGGGTGGGCAGCGGGTTTGATGTAGAGTGTAGAGGCTACGACTACTGCAGAAATGTATATACTACCATTGGTTAATTAGTTTGGCACCCATGAAAAAACAATCTATCATATGCAGGACTTTGGGATGGTATTATAAATATATAAATATATTGTTAAATACTCTCAAAGGAAAATCACAGGCGTAGGTTCAATAAAAAACATTTAATATCAGATATCTAGACTGTCTGACATGAGGTGTGATATTGACAAGCTGTAATTTTATCAGGCATCTATACTGTCTGACATGAGGTGTGATATTGGCAAGCTGTAATTTTATCAGGCATCTATACTGTCTGACATGAGGTGTGATATTGGCAAGCTGTAATTGTATCAGGCATCTAGACTGTCTGACATGAGGTGTGATATTGACAAGCTGTAATTTTATCAGGCATCTAGACTGTCTGACATGAGGTGTGATATTGACAAGCTGTAATTTTATCAGGCATCTAGACTGTCTGACATGAGGTGTGATATTGACAAGCTGTAATTGTATCAGGCATCTAGACTGTCTGACATGAGGTGTGCTATTGACAAGCTGTAATTTTATCAGGCATCTAGACTATCTGCACATGAGGTGTGATATTGACAAGCTGTAATTTTATCAGGCACCTGGACATTGTCAGACATGAGGGTGTGATATTGACAAGCTGCTAATTTTAACAGGCACCTAGGCTGTCTGACATGTGGTGTGATATTGACAGATATTTTGCTGTAATTTCAGTAACAGGCGCATCCCAAGCTGTCGACATGGTGTGTGATATTGACAAGCTGTAATTTCTAACAGGCCGCATCTAGACTGTCTGACATGAGGTGTGATATTGACAAGCTGTAATTTTATCAGGCAGCCCTAGACTGTCTGACATGAGGTGTGATATTGACAAGCTTTGTAATTTTAACAGGCACCTAGACTGTCTGACATGTGGTGTGATATTGACAAGCTGTAATTTTAACAGGCATCTAGACTGTCTGACATGAGGTGTGATATTGACAAGCTGTAATTTTAACAGGCATCTAGACTGTCTGACATGAGGTGTGATATTGACAAGCTGTAATTTTAACAGGCATCTAGACTGTCTGACATGAGGTGTGATATTGACAAGCTGTAATTTTAACAGGCAGCTAGACTGTCTGACATGTGGTGTGATATTGACAAGCTGTAATTTTAACAGGCAGCTAGACTGTCTGACATGAGGTGTGATATTGACAAGCTGTAATTTTAACAGGCATCTAGACTGTCTGACATGAGGTGTGATATTGACAAGCTGTAATTTTAACAGGCATCTAGACTGTCTGACATGAGGTGTGATATTGACAAGCTGTAATTTTAACAGGCATCTAGACTGTCTGACATGAGGTGTGATATTGACAAGCTGAAATTTTAACAGGCATCTAGACTGTCTGACATGAGGTGTGATATTGACAAGCTGTAATTTTAACAGGCATCTAGACTGTCTGACATGAGGTGTGATATTGACAAGCTGTAATTTTAACAGGCAGCTAGACTGTCTGACATGAGGTGTGATATTGACAAGCTGTAATTTTAACAGGCAGCTAGACTGTCTGATATGTGGTGTGATATTGACAAGCTGTAATTTTAACAGGCAGCAAGACTGTCTGACATGAGGTGTGATATTGACAAGCTGTAATTTTAACAGGCAGCTAGACTGTCTGACATGTGGTGTGATATTGACAAGCTGTAATTTTAACAGGCAGCTAGACTGTCTGACATGAGGTGTGATATTGACAAGCTGTAATTTTAACAGGCAGCTAGACTGTCTGACATGAGGTGTGATATTGACAAGCTGTAATTTTAAAAGGCAGCTCGACTGTCTGACATGAGGTGTGATATTGACAAGCTGTAATTTTAACAGGCAGCTAGACTGTCTGACATGTGGTGTGATATTGACAAGCTGTAATTTTAACAGGCAGCTAGACTGTCTGACATGTGGTGTGATATTGACAAGCTGTAATTTTAACAGGCAGCTAGACTGTCTGACATGAGGTGTGATATTGACAAGCTGTAATTTTAACAGGCATCTAGACTGTCTGACATGAGGTGTGATATTGACAAGCTGTAATTTTAACAGGCATCTAGACTGTCTGACATGTGGTGTGATATTGACAAGCTGTAATTTTAACAGGCAGCTAGACTGTCTGACATGTGGTGTGATATTGACAAGCTGTAATTTTAACAGGCAGCTAGACTGTCTGACATGAGGTGTGATATTGACAAGCTGTAATTTTAACAGGCAGCTAGACTGTCTGACATGAGGTGTGATATTGACAAGCTGTAATTTTAACAGGCAGCTAGAATATTTGAACAACATTTTAGCCCCCCCCCCGTCCCTCTCCCCTTAAGATTATTATCAAAAAGCGATGGGGGGAGATTTATTGATTAGAGAAATTAAGTCATAATTCACACAATTTGTTTCCATTGCTAAGACACCACAAAGGCTTATACACATATTTAGAACAAAACTAATACTTTATTTCTAAAAATTAAAACACACATTATAACTAATTAATCATACATATATTTAAACAATCATTTACATATTTAAACAAAGTTATAACTAATGTTTTAAACAGTTTTATACATAATTTGCACAATGTTAATAAATATACACATAAATAATGATTCAAACACTTTTAAAATAGGTCGATAGGGCTCGAATAGTCCGGGTCAAACCGTCCTAGGGGTTGAAGTATCGCGGGGTCAAACTGTCCTGGGGTCAAACTGTCTGGGGTCAGAAAAGATCGAGCCCAGGCCTCTCACGTTGTCAGTGGGGAATCTTCACCACTCGGCTATTTGTCACACAATTTGTAAAATAAGGTCGGCATTTAAAAAAAATCCTGTTCAAAGCCTCTCTAAGAAATTAACCATTATGAGTGATAGCCTCGTTGTGCGTAGTTGTGCCTAGGTGTGCCTAGTTGTGTGTATTTGTGCCTAGGTGTGCCGAGCTCTACCTATTGATGAGACCAGCCTTCTCATTGGAATCGAATCGGCTTTTAAATGAGTTAAATATGGAATAATTTGTTATGCATTCTACACACAATTAAATAAACATACTTATATTTCCATAGCACCTGCTGCCATCGTAGAAGATCGTGAATCCCATAGCAGTAGACATGAGATAGATAGACTCACTGTAGCCTCTAAGAGGGGCAGCAGTATGCAAGCCAGCAAGTCCTAAAGAGCCAATAATGCAAAAGGCTTCTGTTGATTCATAACAGGCTCATTCAGTGACAGACATACTTTTCAACAAATTATGTTTTCAACAGCAAAACGCCGATTACATTGAAATAAATTCTCACAAAATAATCATTTTGTCTCAATAATTGACTTGTTTAAAAAAAAAAAGATGATGAAAAAGTTAATAATGTATCAATAACTATAAGGGAACGGATGGTCGTGCGGTAAAGCGCTCGACTGTCGACTGTTCGATCTCCGGTAGTGCCAAGGAAATGTTTTTAAATGATGGCTCAAGTTCCCGATATATCTCCAATGGTGCTTCCATGGCCATTGCACAATCGGCTCTGGGTGGGATGAAAGAAGGGCACTCCAAAAACTGTCCCACTAGTGATTTATAGGATATAAGAGATTCCATCTCATCCTCACAGGGACATCACACACCAATAACTAGGGAATATTTATTGGTCTATATCTAGCAGTTTGTAATAAATACATATCTGTCCAATATCGTTTAGTTACTTTATTTAGCTCTAAAGCCTACCAGATGCCATCACTAATTTCTGTGTTTTTTTTTTCTTCTGTATGAAAATATCTTGTATTAAATTAGCTTATGTAACACCTATTTTGCATTTACACAATTTTATAAGCAAATTTTTGCTAGGAGTTCGATAAAGAACTTTCAAATTAAAATTAAACACAAACAGAAGACGAAAAAAACAAGGAAAACCAATAAATAAAGTACATCTTACTATGACACTTAGATTATTCAAAGTAAAAAAAATATTTTTTGTTATAATATCTATCTATCTATCTATCTATCTATCTATCTATCTATCTATCTATCTATCTAGCTATCTATATATGTGTGTGTGTTTTACCGGTAAAGTGTGAAATTCCGGCATTCTATAGAATGCCTAGGCAATGTATAGAATGCCTGGTGGTTTTAGGCGAAGTATAAAATTTTTAAATTGTGCATACTTTTCCTAGGCATTCTATACAATGCCTAGGCGTTGTATAGAATGACTAGTGTCGTTTAGGCAAAGTATCAGAAAAGAACAACAAAATCCTGTATTGATAAAAACGTTTTTAAATATGGAATGAATGCAAAATAAAGCATATGATGCTCATACCAGAAAAAAACAACAATAGCAGATCTGAGATTGAAGTATTTGATTCAGCAGGTAAGACTGGATTAACACTTTAAATTGTACTGTACTTAATTTTCTTCTTTCACACAAAACGCTTCGTATTTTGGTATTTTGATCTGTCATGTTCATACTTCACGAATTAGTCAAGAATTGATAAATAATAAAAAAGAAGTTGTTTCTGGTGAAAACAAGCAGAACACAACTTGAATGAGCTACTTGTTGCAGCAGGGAAGACTAGAATGGCATTTTGAATTGCATTTAATTTTCTTTTTCAAACAAAGACATCTCATATATTGATATTTGTTATGATATTTATTTGTTGAAAATAACAATATTTTCAAAAATGATGAGCCAATATAAAAAAATTTCCACGTCATTTTATGACTTATTAAATTTTTCTTATTAAAACCACACTTGCGGTGAACAGTTATTAAAGCGGTCCACGTATAGTCAAGAATAGTACTTATTAGCTCTTTAATAATAATTACTATGAGACAGTGTAGATCAGTGCCTTTCTTCCAACCACAATCAAGTTTACAAAACTAAATGATTATTGTGTAACACATAGTTAGACTGGCTGGAATTTTAGCCCTTAACCAGATAGCATAAAGACAATGCTACAACATATACACACACATCTGGGTTAAAGTATGCCGTTTTAGAAACAACAAACATATCAGTCAGATTCATGGAGATCAAGCTGCAGCATACGCACCACACATCAGCATTATAACTACCACGTATCACATTACATAATACATATTATGTTACAGCATACAAATCAAGCTGGAAAATACAAATCATTCTATAATATGCATATCAGACTGCATTATACAATGCAAACAACATTATACAGAGCAGGCTAATGCCCTACATAAAATAGTATTTGTCCCCCTCACCTTAAATCTGTAATCGCATTAATATTTTTTTTTAAATTGCTTGATAGGATTTGTGATCTCTTTGCATTCGATGACTAACCGTATATTTCCATAATCGATTCTGATTTGTTCTCATGAATCTATTAGCATTAACGAATAGACTCCAATATCACGTCATCACATCCGACCATTGTTAAAACAAGTAGAGTTGGTTATGTCGCAGTCTGATTTCGTTAAGTCTCGTCCTCTATATTTGTGGTCTATCAACCCCAAGGGTTACAATGCAAGGGGTACGCACAATAAGTATATTTCTTCGCTAATTTACATCTGATGTGTACCTGCGGAAATACTTTCGCATTCTTTGGGGTACAGTGGCAAAAGAGGTTGAAACCGCAGCTCTATTTTACCAGCCAACGCAACTGTCCTGTAGGTCTCCCAACTTAGATTTTATTTATCATGATCTAGATATTTTTTTGTAAAATACAAAAATCAGTTAGTAGAGCCGGGTAATATTAAACTGTTATTTACGTATACATTACTTATATTACTAGATGAACAATTAACATTTTTTTTTTTTTAATAATCCTTAAAGAAAAAAGTTGGTAGTTAAAATGCGAAGGTACCGATCCTATTTAGGTATACCGTTGTCTTAATAAATTGGTGCGTCAATACAGCACGAACAGTAGTTTTTTTTATTTTATTTTTTTATTTTGGGTTTGTTTAATCGTTAACCTTTAAACTTCATTTTTGGTTTCTCAGATTCTCATGTAAGTGATATCGCATACAATACATTGGCAGCTAAATAACGAGGTCTATAGTGAATTCGACCAACGTGTATGGTGACAGGGTTCTATCCATAGAATTATATATATATATATATATATATATATATATATATATATATATATACATATTAACTAATCTGTGGTTCGATCACCGGTAAGAGCAAAAAAATATTACCTGCTAAATGGAATAGAAATCTATAAGCCCACAGAAAGGACGTATGAAAGCACAACATATATATGTCTGTTTATGTGTCCATTCGTTCTTCCAAATCGATCACATCGATTTAAGGGTGAACAACGGAAATACATTAATCTTAAGTGTAGCCTGTGCACTCGTAAGCACTGAAACATCAACACAGTAATAAGCGTTTCCATTTCTTTCTACCATACTATATCTACAGCATAGGGGATGGATATACTCAACTAGGTTTGTGCGTGTCAGTGCGAGGCTGCTATGCGTTTGGTTACTGTACACACACACACACACACACACACACATCTTTTGGTTTGTTTTTCAGGCTGTGCGATGACCAACTTAACCATAACCCTGTAACAGGCTAGGCCGCCTGTTTTGCAGGATGTGCGACGACTAGTTCAACCATAACCCTGTAACAAGACGTGAGTTTATTCGAAAGTTGTGCAGGATGTGCAACAACCAACTTAACCATACCCCTGTAACAATACGTGAGTTTTGTCGCCTGTTGTGTATGATCCGGTGTTGAAGTAAAACACAGTAGATATCAATGAGGAACAACTTAGTACAGTAGATTGAATCAACCAATACATTCTTTTTTTACCTATTAATCATTTTAGAATTTTAAGTTTAATCATTGATTATTTAAAATGAAATGCTATGGGCGAAGTTCAAAATCTTTAATACTTGCCTTACCCTGCACAAATAGTGGGCAGAGTACGCAAAGTCAGAAACCACCAACTATGATCGACTTAACATTTTCGATTAAAGAAGGATCTGATTTAGCAAGTTCCGGTCCTGATAAAGTTTTAAACCTAAGCCCCCCTCCCTCCCCCCCCCCAACTTCATTTCCCAACTAAAAATGGCTTATGTCCCAGATTGCATTTTAGTGCTAATCCACCTTCCCTTCCTGACACACGAATATTTCCCTAACCCCATTTCACCTGTCAGAAAATTTTATCGTTACAATAAACCTGTTCATTTTCTTGACAGCTCTGTACTAGTCCCGCGATCTGTAATCCTGCATCCTGTAATCCTGCGTCAAGTAAAATGTATAAATGGTCTTCATTTCTAATGCCGAAGAATCGGATCGTAAAGCAAACAGACCTAAACATCCTGAGACTACATTTGAGTCAAGATGCCTTCGCTACATCTAATTGTTCTTCTTCTCGTTGTTTCGATACCTGTGACTTCAGCTGCAACATTTTTGGACAGTCATTGTAAGATGCTAAGTTATTTTATTTCGTAGTAATAATTCACTTACAGATTTAGTTCCTAAAATTCCTTGCGGAGCAAACGGCCTCTTCAACCACTCTCCAGCGTATTCTGTTTTTGGAGGCCATTTTCAATTCTCCCCATTTCTGTTTGCAGATTTTCATCTCTTGTTTGCAAGATCTTCTCCAAGTTCCCTTTGGGTAACCAATCTTCCTCTAGTATTGGGGTTTCCCCAGCAGAGATATTTTCGTAATGTCAGTGTTCAACAATCATTCTCCATTTTCTTCTGAACACTAGTACATATATGAGGTCTAGGTTTGCCTGCTGCCAGAGATCCTCGATCATAATATTTATCTAGTCGATTTAGTGATAGCATATTCCTGAGGCAGCCAATTTCGAGCGTCTGTGGTTTGTTAGTTGATAAGTTGGTGACTCGTGTAAAAGTTCTTTTTGTGTTACATAAGGGAATGGAATAATCGAATATATTTGTAAACATGTGCTGTGAAATTTATTAATTGAAAATAGCTCATTTTCTTATAAAGTATTATTAAAAAAAAGCATATTTCCTATGGAATGAACTATTACTTCTCGTCAAGATAAATGTAATGAAATAAAGTCGGTCTATAAGAATTCTTTGGCAGCTTATGTCTGCATATGCACAAATATGATAGTGCCCAAATTACATGGAGATTTATTAAAATCTTCTTCACTTTGTCGTATATTGTATATATATATATATATGTAATATATATTATATACAGCATTATATATATATATATATACAACATTTCTAATGAATAGACAGAGCAAGCTGTGCAGCCTTGGGCCATCCGCTTCTAACGCTCCCCACCCCATCGCGATGTTTTTATTTGCATTAATATAAAAAATTACTTAACTGTTTGGGGACGCGAGAATCAGTTACCTGATGTTATTAATTAGGGCCAAGAATTGGAACAATACATCATTAAAAGCGTTAATTGCTTGGGACCCCAAATATAACTTAAACCAGAGACCATTATTTCTTTTTTCCTAAACGTCGCTTGGATCAGTATATATATATATATATATATATATATATATATATATATATATATATATATATATATATAGGGCCTTTACATGCACCTTTGTCTGGTGCCCTCAAAACGATATAATATATACATATTATCCCAACGTCCTCATGCAACATTTAATAGCTAAGTTATTTGTTCATGGTTGCCAAACTAATAATATTACCCCCAACAACCCGCAACCCACCAACCCGCAATTTTGCATCGAGCCCAGAATGACACACGTTCAATAACGAATTAGTTTTTTCTTTTTCTCCTCTACAGCTCGTCGAAACCACATTGGAGGACAGGCTTTCGAAAAAAAGAGTGTTGAAAGGCAAGTCTCTGTGGACAGCTTACAGCTGAAACGACAAGCGAAACCAGGACTAACAATTCTTAGATCATAACTGTAAACAATGACAACCTTGTTTGAATTCAGTTACCAAGCATGGAAAAAAAAAACAACATTGAAATAGATTTCAATTAAAAAAAAAATGACATAACATTAAATTGAGTTACATATTTTACTGATATATTTTTTTTTTGGCTTATTATTCTATAAGACGCTTGACTAATCTTTATTAGTCTAAATATTTAAAAAAGTTGCCTCACAATATGTCGATAGTAAAAATGTAATACAGTATATTGGCCTAATTATTGACATTTTAAATTTAATCTAAAAAAAGTGTTGTAAAGTTCAATAAACACAAATCAAATGCGTGATGTTGTTCTTCTTTTTTTTCAAGAAATGTTGATGTCAATATATTTATAAAGCGTTAGTTACAAACATGGACAAAGTACGGCCGCTGGCCATGTCATTATCATAATTCGTCTCTATAAAAGGTTTTGTCGTTAAGGTCACGTTAGGAACACTGTCACGTCCAAGTACAACCGTCATGTTTAAATTAGTTCATATAAACTCGACATCCATCTGCCATTGGCCTGAAAATCCTGACATTACGTTCAACACATCTTCAGAACTTTAGGAACTATAGGAAGAACTAAAATATCAATAGGCCAATGTAGAAATGTCTATTTAACCTTCAACAGATATAAACTCCAACCCCAATGACGTTTAAAAAAGGATATCATATTATGTAATGACTACACCATAAGATATAACGACACAATTTTTTGGTTCGTTTTTAACTACCACTAATCTCACTAGTAAACGGATCCCATTCCAGCTGACTAATGTTTCGCCGACCCCATTTCTGAGATAATATTTACGTAAAATAATCCCGCGATAGATGGATGTGGAGGTGAAGAGTAACCACACATACACACACATACACACACACACAACAACAACAACAACATCAATACTAATAGCCGATATTCATTAATTAAATTTATTACCATTAAAAAATAAAATAAATTTAGAAGCGTTTTTTAATGCTGCGACTGGTTAATCCTTCTGTTATTGTATTTATTGCGGGAAAAGTTAATAATCTACAGGTATATATATATATATATATATATATATATATATATATATATATATATATATATACTTATAAGACGCATTTGTTGTCTGTCTGTTCCCTTATAACTCAAGATTCAGAAAACCAATTAACGTGAAATTTGTTTAAATGACTTGAAATTTTTTATGGTAACGCTAAAGAAAATCCGCGTTAGTCCGCGAGTCCGCAACTTAACCGTACGAAGCGTCCGCTGTCAGTCCGCGGATTCGGAAAAGTCTGCGGATCTGCGTCCGCGAGCGGACGCGTCCGCTGTCCGCTCATCTCTGGTTTGGATCACAATTTCAAAGTCCCAAGGCCAGTTCAAACCCTTGCAGCCGTTGAGGATCGAGTCAATGTTCACACGATACTCTATCTGTGTTATCAAAAACCAAAGGTCAACCCTTTTATTGTAGGTGAACAATTCCGGAGTTGGGGTCCAAAATTTAACACCCCAGTATCCCCCCTTGCCTGTATTTACAACAGTGGAATTGCACGCATCGTTTTTTAATGTTGGTCTGAAGTGAAATACGTAGTAGTCCGTCGCCTGGCCCATTAAGTTAATGCTATACATATCGATGTTATCAACTGCTGATAGGGACACGTACACCTGGAGAGAAAGCAGTAAACATGTTTAAGCAGTGAAAATATTTTATTTAAATAAATAAGGTTTATGTAATCAATATATTTCAGTACAAAAAGTTTAGATAAATTGATTAATTTTAAACAGTTAACTGAGTACAGGAAGTTAGTAAAGTTAAGCTTAAAAAATGTGAGCATCTCAGTTGGTAAAATAAACAATTTATCATGTACACAAAGTGAACAGAATACTAACAGCCATGTATGTTTAGCCAATTTATAAAACAGTGATGATTGTACAAACATTTAATAATGTAGAGATGATTGTACAACCATTTAACAATGTACAGATGAGTGTACAACCTTTTAATAATGCACATATGATTGTATAACCGTTTAATAATGTACAGATGATTGTATAATCATTTAAAGTTCAGCCGTTAGATAATGTACTTACTGATAATTATAAAAACCATTTATTAAGTTACAGACATTTAATAAGTTAAACAACAAAATACAATCGATACATATGACAGTCAACAAATAATAAAAGTAAAGAAAAAAACAGTATAGTAAAGTGAAATAAAAATGTACAGATGGTTAACAAAATTGAGTGAACTAGAGAATGAATAATTACCACTGTTTTATACTTAAATAATAACAAGATATTAAATTACTAGACCTAAATTATGTTTAGTTTAAACAAAAATATATTATAGTCCTCGATTCAAAATCAAAATGTATATATGGGATAATAGGAACCATTAATACGGGACTTTTTCCTCTTTTTTTTTAGCACTCGCATTTCTAAAAGACGTGGTCCGGGTAATTGCTGGAATTCAACGTGCTAATCGACGGTACCGGACCTAACCTTTAATAGGCCAAACCCCCAGCGGAGCAAACCCCTACGTATCGAACCCCCCCCCTTTTTTTTTATAATATATAAAACCTGGATGTAAATATAATTTAAAACACATGTAAACATGTTTGAGCAGTGAACATATTTTATTAAAATAAATAAGTTTTATGTAATCAATACCTTTCAGTACAAAAAGTTTAGATTCTCGAAATTTAACTTAGCACGGTCATTTAGTAATGTACAGATGAGTTTACAGCCATTTCATCCTTAAAACCCATACCGGCCTACCCGGGGTGTCTCGGTCAGTTATTATTTTGTTATGTTGAGGTATATCTTTTTTAACTTTTCTGTCGCTTTCATAGGTCGTGTGTTCTCGTGCGGTGGTTAATAAATTTTATTTCAATCCTTTTTTTGTTACTAGATGATATTAATAAAAGTCAAGGCCAAGTCTCATGTTCCTATTGAATTACTTAGTATTTTAGTTTGTTATTGCTTCTCTCCTGTTGTATTTCGGACAGCTAGATTAAGCTTTTTTTTAATTTATTAACATATAAGTGAGCAACCAACTAATTAATTACGCTCAGATTCTACAGCCATTTACAAATGTACAGGAGTGAAATAACAAGAAATTGGATACGATTAAAACTAGTAAGGAACGTAGAAATGACCGAAAAAAAAAATAGATTAATTATTCTAAAAAACCCTCAAATGTGTCTAAGCCATGGACCGGTGCGGTCCCGTGGGTCAGGTGATACTTGGCCCGCCCAGGGAACGTTAAATTATTTCCATTTTAAATACTGTGTTGTATATTTTTTTTTATCAAGATAGTGCAACCTTACATGGTAGAGGGGGGTAAACCGTTGAACGGTTGAGAGAGGAAGTGGCATTGTAAATCAAAACGATGTAAAAATAAGCCCTCTCATTGACCACCCTCCCCCAAATAACGTCCACCGATCTGTTGCGAGATATAAAATTTAGGGACCACTATTCTAGTCAACTCGCATGCTCCGAGAACTGTACACTAAGTCACTTACCAAACTTCCTGGTTTCAATGTAGACTTGTAGTTGAAAATATTTCCAGTTAGCTGCATCTAAATTTGTGAACCATTCTGTACGGGGTAACATGAAGTCGTCTGCTACAAACAGAAGATCAGTGACGTCATTTCCGGCACATTTGCTGCACATGTTGTTGCTGGAGTTGTGCGTCAGTCCAGCACAGTTATCAGATGACAGACAGTTGATGGCGCAGGAAGCAGCATCCGACAAGTTCACACTGACATATTGTGTACACTTCAACCTGTAACCTACTTTCATAAAAGTCGCCGAGTTCCCGGTTTCTATCAAATTCAGCTGACCAACCATAAAAACTAAAAATACCAGTGAAGACATCTTGAAAGTAAACAAAGATGGCTGACCTAGACCAGTACAGGCAATGATATTGATTTTCAATAATTTAATTATTTTTTTTTAATTTTTATAAACATGAATAATTAGATAATTGTCTTTATACCAACAACCATTGTAGATATTTTGTTATTTATTGTTGTTCTTCTCTAAAATCTTTCTCACGATTGGACAGAAATAAATCGACAAGTGGTTCATTTATCCAAAGTTCCGTTTTTTTGTTTTGTTTTTACGGGGTGAATTCATCAGTCTCGTCTTAGCTGTCTTTGCTACACATATCAATGCATTGAACTAGTGATAATACGATGCGTTTTCTGATTCCGATAGAATTCACGACTTCTATCTACTGTACCAGTATAGATTTCATAACTTATTCCAATTCCAATATTCAGAGCTAACCGATTTTAACGGAACGCTGGTAAAAAGTCTGTAGTAAAATAAACAATTAATATTCGCAACCGTTTCTTCGAAAAAGGTCATATTTTTTTTCCGGTTTCCTTATGGCGAAAAATATAACTAAGCACAAATAAAAGGTCAATCAATTGAAAAAGGTTACAGATTAAAACGATAGATTATGTTGTCTCGATACAGAATAATTTCGGACCATGTCTCGTCATGTCTTGTACAAAAAAAAAAAATCGCTCAAGCAATATTGACTTTATTTGTATTGAACGTAATGACTGAAAGTTTAATGAAAATAAATTGTTTCATGCTCATCGATCTTAACGTCTTTATGGGTCTCAACTTGACATAACGGGTTTTATTATCCAGGTGCCAGTGAAATAAAATCGATACAAAAGGTAAACAAAAAAATATATGCTCATTTATTAATAGAAACTAGTTTGCATACAATACCGTGATATCTTGATGAAATTTAATTAAATATCAATATGAAAGACGATATTGTAAAACAGAATTTAATATCAAGGCGCAGTGGTCCGTGAAAACAAGATATCATCAGACTTAGATGAATGACTTCATGGAAAGTCGATACATAGTAGATAACAGTGAATAACTAATACAGTCTTTTTATTTTCAGATCCGAACCATCGACACAAGATATCAATGATTTTCTTGTTTTTTTTTGTTTTTTTTTAATTCTATAAATAGAGCCACGACTTATTTCACTTTAAAAAAAAAAATAACGCTTAATTGATATGATTACTTGAATGTGTAATTTTTTAGAACATTTTCTAAAAAAAATGCTCTATTGTCCCCGTTTTGTCTGTCTGTCCGTCCGTCCGTCATCACCCTAGATCTCAACAACCATAAGTCCTAGACCCATGATGTATATATCATTTTGTAGGTCTTTGCCTTCCAAGAAATGACTTTTTTTCCATTTCGCGATCTGACCTCTCAGGGCCGTAAAAGGGGCCTTAGTACCGTTTTTTACTATATAAGCTATATTAATAAAGGAGCGCTATATCTCAGCAACTATAAGTCCTAGACCCATGATGTATATATCATTTTGTAGGTCTTGGCCTGCCATGTGTACATTAAAAGTTTATTTCGCGATATGACCTCTGAGGGCCGGGCTTCACGGCTCCTAAGGGGCTTATATATTATATATACACCTTGTACGTTCAATAACCCGTTCATTTGGTGCGAAATACTGCAGCACGTAGTTTCACCAAGATTTATTAAGAAACTCATCAAATGAAATAGTAAGCTTGTGTTCTGAGTTTAATTGAAAGTATCAGAGCTATGCAACAATTGACGGAGTTTTCGGACGATTAAATGACTACAATTTCGAATGTGTTCAATTATGAGTCCTATTTCAGTAACCACAAACCACTTGTAGTTAGATTTAAGAGACAATATTTTTTTTTCAAATATAAAGAAACGTCTTTATAATTTTTTTTACAGATATATGCATTACACAATTGAATTTATAAACATTTCCAAAATTTACAAATATTTACTGAAAGCTAACAAACGTACTGATACATAATACGAAAATGTGCAAACACGTCCTGTGTCCAGAATGGAACAGGCTTAATTGCTTGTTTTTTTACTGCTATGTGTAAATATACGCATGTAAATAAATAATGAGTATTACGTTACTTTTAATTTAATTGAACGTCTAATACATGTCTATAGCTTTGTTTATTAGCTAGATCATATTTTTACATCCTATATATTTATATATATATATCAATATAATTAAATTTTATAACAATCAATAATAATAATATACACACATACATGAGCCTACAATACTTGTTATTAGGCACAATTGAATGTGTTCTTCTGGGTTGAAAGTCTCCCAGCATCTTACAAATAGATACTAACATAATAACAGCCTAACAGCAATTGGTACGTGATGTCATTTGTTATCATCTCCTACTATGGATGCAATGTGCATCTGGCTATTCATTAGGAAAATGTGTAAACAATGGCACCTTGACCCACGACGATGCTGACCACATCAGTGACAGGGTAGATGTGTGAATAGTTCGCTGAAAACTCCCCGTTAATGTACACATGGTATTCCGTCTGTGTAACCAGAAACACGACGTCCACCTGTTTATTGTACACAAACAGATCCGGGTTTGACGCTGATACTTGGCTGTTCCAGATAGACCCCTTGCAACTGTTCAGGACAGTGTAGTTAGAGGCCATATTTTTTTAAAGTAGGTCTAAAGTGAAATACAACATAACTGGAGTCGTTACCATTGAAAGTGATGTAATACTTATCTGTGTTGTACACAGCTAACACAGAAGTAAAAACCTGAAAAGCCGTACAATGAAATGATTTGTTATTTCGTGTACATCCTTTAAGTTTGTTTTTTCAATGAAATTTTCCAAGTTTAAACAATTAGGGAGTATAAAATATGGCTTTTTAAGGTCCAGAATACGTTTCGGTTACAAAATACAAAGTTATTGTTTTTAAAAAAAATTAATGAGTTGCACGCGTTTTAAAATTTATCACATTAGTGAATACACAACAGACATGCAGATTTACAAAGAATTAAAGACAAAAATAAAACTCGTCGCGTTGCAATATAATTTGGCATTTTGTAATTTTACTAAATTTGTTACATATAATACATTAAAATACATGTTTCCTGTTTCAATCTATTCAGTTGACAATGTACAAGAATAAAACCTTAGAATGATGATATCTTCACAGTTAAGTCTGTCTTTGATACTAAATATCACAAGCGACTACAAGTGATTTTGAAAAAGATATTGGCTGTGTTGGGAAAAAGATATATTAGCGGTGCGTTGCAGAGGTATTGGCGCTGCGCGGCGAAAGATATTGGCGGTGCGCGCCAAAAGTAATTAGCTGTGCGCGGCAAAACATATTAGATATGTGCAATTTGAAAAGAAATCTCAACTTTTTGTTCGCCACATGACGATATATGGCACACTGCATTTGAACTAAGTTTACATTAGACTGGTGTCACTTATGGGTAAAGTGTGGAGATGGGTGTGTCAAGGTCAAGATGGTTGGATGGTAGTCATAATGCTGGTTGAAATATGACATCTTCTTGGTTGTGTATGTCTTAGTTTTAGAATATCACACTATGCTGTTATGATGTTATCTGGCGACTACTGGAGAGACGGTTATAATGCCAGCAGTTACTATCACAATGACACTGCACCACAAAGGGTGTGTCTGCGGGAACCACTCACTCGTGAGTTGGCCAATAAATGAACTTACTTTTCAAATTGTGATAAACTCACCTTTCCAATGTGACACTTGATCACGTGGTTGGTTGATGAGTCACGCAGCAGACGGGTGACCTTTAATCCGTACCCCTTCAGGTACCAGTACCACCAGACTTAGAGCTTACCAGCGAATGGTTGCTGGGAGTACATTTCAAAATGCTACAAATAGAATACTGAATTTAAGAATGAATTATTTAACGATAAGGAAGAATTCAATTGTTATTGTTGAGATTGAACCCCCCCCCACCACAGTGCCCCATATTATGTTCCCCTCATCGCCACCCCTGTGGTCAGCATAGCACAGTTTAAAGTGACCGAGATCAAAGCCCTACTGGACTCTGGTAAAACCTCCGAGTCATGCTTTGATGTCCGAAACGCCCTCAACCGATTCTTCTCCCGAAATCAAAGCACCACTGGACTCTGGTCAAACCTCCGAGTCAGGCTTTGATGTCCGAAACGCCCTCCCCCTATTCTTCTGCCGAAATCAAAGCACCACTGGACTTTGTCAAGCCTCCGAGTCAGGCTTTGATGTCCGTAACGCCCCGACCCCGATTCTCCTCCCGAGATCAAAGCCCTACTGGACTCAAGTAAAATCTCGGAGTCAGGCTTTGATGTCCGAAACGCCCCTCCCCCCTACCCCACCCACCATATCGGGGACCAGAGGTTTTAAGTTAGTTTTAGTCAGTGTGTGATTAGAGTTTGAGTGATACAGTCATGCAGTCACGAGTAGTTTGAATAAAGTCCATTGATTTTATATTTCAAATTAATAAGCGTTGACTTATTTGTGTGTTTCACTGTGTGTTTATTGAGTATCGACAAAAGAACCCGTAACATATTTTAAAAATTTGTCTGAATTACGTCATTGACGCTTTATTTGAAAGAACCCGAAGGACTTGACCTCGGGAACACAGTGGTTGAATAATGTGTGTGTGTGTGTGTGTGTGAAGTTCCTGTAAGGGTAAGATGAAATCTCTTAGATCCTATAAACCCCTTATGGGACGGTTTTGGTGCACCTCTTTCATCCTTACCATAGCCGATAGTGCAATGGCCATGGAGGCACCACGGGAGATATATCGGGAACTTGAGCCAAGACCTGAAAAATTTCCTTGGTCCTGACCGGAGAGTGAACCAGGTACCTTCAGGTCGACAGTCGAGCGCTTTAGCGGTGTCCATAAATCACAGTAAGTACTAAAAAATAGTTTATTTTGCCCTATGACAATGTTTTCCCTAGCTTTTGCCATTCGCGAGCTACTAAGAAAAACTAAAATTAATACTATTATTATTATGCATTATTTCTTTAGTTAGTATTAGTATTTTTTCACTGACCAACTGAAAATATGCTTAAGAACCAACAATTTGAGTACCAACAATCTGAGAATCACCTTTGAGATTTTTCGGACATAGAAAGTGTAATTTTGTTTAAATCAGTTGTATTTAATGAACATATTTCAATGTATGCTTCTTGAACACATCATATTACATAAATACTCGCCATTTTTTTTATCATGTAAATAATGGTTATTACATTATTCATTCATTACTCATCACTTCAGAATGTCTTAAGAAATAACTCTTAGATTTAGGCTACGTTTTATAACTAAATTACTATATCTCCCTATTCTTTTTTGTTTGTTGTTATTTTGTTATCGCAAAATATATGTGTGTGTGTGTGTCTGAGTGTATACGTGAGTGCGTGTGTGCATATGCATGTGAGTGTGTGAGGGTTTGTTATTCTGAACATTACATTTTACGTATGTTTACTCATTTGTTACAAACGTTTTACTGATTGTTAACAGATAAATGAGCATAATAACATATTGTTAAATAAAAATAATTATTAACAAACTGAACAAGTAATTTTTCACTAAAAGAAAAACAAAAAGCGATAAAACACTAATACACTGTTGGTTTATTTTACATGGTTATGGCTCACAATGTTACGGAACTTCATTATTTATCGACATATGATATTTAGACCTTTCGAAAGGCATACAGTGCTGTGTCACTACCCATATGGCCCGGGCATATTTTGTCAATGTCTATGGATTAGCTTGGTGAAGTATGTATCGATTTTGTGTGTGTGAAGCCAATCTTCAGTTAACACCTTATAGAATTTGTATTGATTATTTGATAATCGCCACCCATTGCTTATGACATTGTAGCAATGTTTCAAACGGAGCACTGCTGTATGCCATCTATGACAATATAGCAATATTTCATAAAGAACACTGCTGTATGCCATCTATGACAATATAGCAATATTTCATAAAGTACACTGTTATATGTCATGTATGATAATGTGGCAATGTTTCATAAATTGCACTGTTATATGGCATCTATAACAATGTAGCAATGTTTCAAACGGAGCACTATGCCATCTATAACAATGTAGCAATATTTCATAAAGAGCACTGCTGTATGGCATCTATAACAATGTAGCAATATTTCATAAAGAGCACTGTTGTATGGCATCTATGACAATATAGCAATATTTCATGAAGAGTACTGCTGTATGGTATATATGATAATGTGGCAATGTTTCATAAAGTGCACTGTTATATTGCATCTATAACAATGTAGCAATATTTCATAAAGTGCACTGTTGTATGGTATCGATGACAATGTAGCAATATTTCATAAAGAGCGCTGTTGTATGGCATCCTTGGCAATATAGCAACACTTCATAGAGAACGCTTTCATGACATATTGTACGCTTGATAAGCAGGTCCGTAGCGTGGGGGGGGGCATGGGGACCGGGCCCGCCCCTGCGTTTTGTCTGCTCCCCCCCCCTGCTTATTTGTTCTACTTAGTAAAATGTTTTACCTGCCCCCCTGCTATTACCTGCCCCCCCTGCTATTACCTGGCCCCTGCTTTAGAATGCTTGGCCCCTGCTTTAGAATTTTCACGCTACAAAGCTGTTGATAAATATTTAATTCTAAATGAATAGATACAAGGCTGATGAATACAATTAGTCAAACACTAGTACAATACTGACCCCTTTCTAGATCTCAAATGTAATGAAGAGGTATACATAGAAAATGTAATGATGGCATAGGCCTACATATTTTACGTTACATGTTACATCTTTTAATTAATATGAATTCAAATAAATAAATCAGACATGTACGTATATTTCACTACCATCTTAATGTATTTATTGTTTTATTGTCGTTACGCTTATTAGAGCAGAGGACATACAAATGTAATACTTAGACTTGCTACAGACTAAAAGAAATCATCACTACAAAAAACACCAGTTATCAATAAAATCGACCAAGATCAATAACTTGTGTTGTACAATGCCACGTAATTTGGTCAATCAGTCAATATATGCAATATTATCCACCATGAGACCAGGGTCGTCTACCATTACTAAAATAAGTCAAATCTTGAGTATTTCGGCAAAAAATAATTTTAATAATTTGTTTTCAAAAATACCGTAATTTTTTTATAATTTAGAAAATCATAAATGAGGGGTGTAGGGTGTGGACTAGGAAAATCAGATAAACTGAGTAGTCCAATGAAGGTGACCAGTGGTTTCAGTGAGTAATCCAATGAAGGTGACCAGTGGTCTCACTAAGTAGTCCAATGAAGGTGACCAGTGGTTTCACTGAGTAGTCCAATGAAGGTGACCAGTGGTCTCAGTGAGTAGTCCAATGAAGGTGACCCGTAGTCTCAGTGAGTAGTCCAATGAAGGTGACCAGTGGTCTCACTGAGTAGTCCAATGAAGGTGACCCGTGGTCTCAGTGAGTAGTCCCATGAAGGTGACCCGTGGTCTCAGTGAGTAGTCCAATGAAGGTGACCAGTGGTCTCACTGAGTAGTCCAATGAAGGTGACCAGTGGTCTCAGTGAGTAGTCCAATGAAGGTGACCAGTGGTCTCACTAAGTAGTCCAATGAAGGTGACCAGTGGTTTCACTGAGTAGTCCAATGAAGGTGACCAGTGGTCTCACTGAGTATTTCAATGAAGGTGACCAGTGGTCTCAGTGAGTAGTCCAATGAAGGTGACCAGTGGTCTCAGTGATTAGTCCAATGAAGGTGACCAGTGGTCTCAGTGAGAAGTCCAATGAAGGTGACCAGTGGTCTCACTAAGTAGTCCAATGAAGGTGACCAGTGGTTTCACTGAGTAGTCCAATGAAGGTGACCAGTGGTCTCACTAAGTAATCCAATGAAGGTGACCAGTGGTTTCACTGAGTAGCCCAATGAAGGTGACCAGTGGTCTCAGTGAGTAGTCCAATGAAGGTGACCCGTAGTCTCAGTGAGTAGTCCAATGAAGGTGACCAGCAATCTCAGGGAGTTTGAGTAAAGATGTTTTAGTAGGTAAATGTGTGTTTCATTAATGCGGTGGTTTATTTTCTTTACAGATTGGGGACTATTTCACAATTATATAGATGGTAGGATGTATTGAAATGTATGCTCTTTGTTTATAAGGACTTCAACCTGCTAGTATTCTGGAATTGAAATCGGATTCGACAATCGTGTTTAACCTAATTTATGAAAATTTCTAGGTTTAAAAAATCTACACTTATACTTTGGCGCTATCTTAACGACTAAATACCGAGATGCATTCATAAATTACATGATCGCTTACATTTCTCTTGAATCGAAATGTAATGTTTACAATCTATATATAATCTTAGATATGTAAATTGGTTGATATACTCTAACATTTTTGATTGGTCTACTGGTATTTATCTAAAAAGTTGAGATTAAGAAGTGACATTTGGTCTAGTAAGACAAGATGTAAACGATCGTGCCTGGGTCAAACATTATCCGGACGATATCAGATACAGGGTATCGGTGAGAGAACCTTAACGAATACTTCCCTTCAATGTACACACGATACTCTATCTGTGTTATCAAAAACCAAATGTCAACCCTTTTATTGTAGGTGAACAATTCCGGAGTTGGGGTCCAAAATTTAACACCCCAGTATCCCCCCTTGCCTGTATTTATAACAGTGGATCTGTAGGCATCGTTTTTGAATGTAGGTCTGAAGTGAAATACGTAGTAGTCCGACGCCTGGCCCATTAAGTTAATGCTATACATATCGATGTTATCAACTGCTGATAGGGACACGTACACCTGGAGAGAAAGCAGTAAACATGTTTAAGCAGTGAAAATATTTTATTTAAATAAATAAGGTTTATGTAATCAATATATTTCAGTACAAAAAGTTTAGATAAATTGATTAATTTTAAACAGTTAACTGAGTACAGGAAGTTAGTAAAGTTAAGCTTAAAAAATGTGAGCATCTCAGTTGGTAAAATAAACAATTTATCATGTACACAAAGTGAACAGAATACTAACAGCCATGTATGTTTAGCCAATTTATAAAACAGTGATGATTGTACAAACATTTAATAATGTAGAGATGATTGTACAACCATTTAACAATGTACAGATGAGTGTACAACCTATTAATAATGCACATATGATTGTATAACCGTTTAATAATGTACAGATGATTGTATAATCATTTAAAGTTCAGCCGTTAGATAATGTACTTACTGATAATTATAAAAACCATTTATTAAGTTACAGACATTTAATAAGTTAAAACACAAAATACAATCGATACATATGACAGTCAACAAATAATAAAAGTAAAGAAAAAAACAGTATAGTAAAGTGAAATAAAAATGTACAGATGGTTAACAAAATTGAGTAAACTAGTCAATGAATAATTACCACTGTTTTATACTTAAATAACAACAAGATATTAAATTACTAGACCTAAATTATGTTTAGTTTAAACAAAAATATATTATAGTCCTCGATTCAAAATCAAAATGTATATATGGGATAATAGGAACCATTAATACGGGACTTTTTCCTCTTTTTTTTTAGCACTCGCATTTCTAAAAGACGTGGTCCGGGTAATTGCTGGAATTCAACGTGCTAATCAACGGTACCGGACCTAACCTTTAATAGGCCAAACCCCCAGCGGAGCAAACCCCTACGTATCGAACCCCCCCCCTTTTTTTTATAATATATAAAACCTGGATGTAAATATAATTTAAAACACATGTTTTTAAGTGATTTTTTTTCAAAGAGCCCCAACAAGCTCTGCATTATCCATTCGAGCCACAGTGATCAAAAGTCAATCCTTTATAAGCTTTATATCAACAGGCAGCTTATCTTACCAGGTAAAATAAGCAAAATCAATAGCTTAAACCCAAGGTCTAAACTGACCGTATCTTTATTCTAGCATTTAATTCTTGCGCCAGATGCACAGTTTAAAGATGAAGGTAAAACAAGCACAATAAAAACCACAGTGGTCGAAAGCCAATCCCTTATCTAGGTAAAACAAACAACATAGGCAGGGTAGTGGGCACAATAAAGTGAGAGATTCCACCAGCAGGGGAAGTGAGCACAATGAAGTGAGAGATTCCACCAGCAGGGGAAGTGGGCACAATGAAGTGAGAGATTCCACCAGCAGGGGGAGTAGGCACAATGAAGTGAGATATTCCACCAGCAGGGGAAGTGGACACACTGAAGTGAGAGATTCCACCAGCAGGGGAAGTGGGCACAATGAAGTGAGAGATTCCACCAGCAGGGGGAGTGGGTAAAATGAAGTGAGAGATTCCACCAGCAGGGGAAGTGGGCACACTGAAGTGAGAGATTCCACCAGCAGGGGAAGTGGGCACAATGAAGTTAATACTATAAGTACTAACATTTCGACAGACATTTTGCTTAGCCTAAGGCCTATATTCTTTGTGTGAATCAATATTAAAAGATTCACGGTAATGTTCCTTTGCTGCCGAATCTTGTCAAAAAAAAAAATGAAGTTATTAAGGAATGTTTTTCTAGTTTCTACCAGAGCGTATGATCGGGTTGACCCATTTTTGAAATGAGGCGGCAACTGGACATGAAATCAACCAGTTGTACCACTTGGTTGGTGTAGTGTACATCGTCTCGTGTTGTAACGTGTCGTACATAGGCATTAGGTTAGAGTTCATTCAAGAGCTTAAGGTTCTACTATATTTTTTTGTGTGTTTTCCCTTGCCTAAACTATAACTAAATAAAGATAAAATAAAAAAAGATAAGACTACACAAATATATCGATACATATTTGTATCCTGTAAAGAAGGAATCAAGTTTGAATTTAGTTAACCCCTGTGAACTGATTGATTGTTTAAACATATCTAAAAAAATTGCTGGTCCACAGAGTAAAATTTACAAAAACATCCATGCGATAAATCAAAAATATGTATTGAATTTTTAAGTACTTATTGGTATTTTTATCCACTTAAAGAATACACACTTATAATCACAGATATAGACAAGTAGTACATGGAAATGGAAATAATAAATTTAGCGGTCCGCGAAAAAAAAATGTTGTATAAATTGTGTTCCGCGGAATTCAATTCATGTATTTAGTTTTATTGGAATCAAAGTTAATTACAAAAGAACTTCGTTTATCCGAACGTTTATTATCCGGAGCGTCAAATATCCGGACCGTGTACTGTTTATAAATACGTTTTCGAACAGTGCAAAGCTCAACAGTTGTTCCGCGTGAGGCACCTATTTTGCTTTTCCTCCCTGCACGTTTCCCGCATTGTGACGATTTCTTTTATTCGAATAGTGTCCGGTTTTGTAGACTGCATGGATCGCATTCTGTGTTCGATTTTACCCGAACAATTGCGTATCTGAACAGTGTCCGGTCCCAACTGATTCGGATAAACGACTTTCTACTGTATGTAGTGGTGTTTGGGATAAAGTTTCGAATTTAGTGGCTCTTTAGGTGTAAAATTTGCCGACTTCTGTTCTAAAATATTAATCTGAATATGTACCTTAATTACCCATTTTCTAACCGTCGGACATATACCATGAGCTCTACACTAAGTAACTTACCAAACTTCCTGGTTTCAATGCTGACTTCAGTTGAAAATGTCTATAATTTGTAGCATCTAAAGCTGTGAACCATTCTGTACGGGGTAACATGAAGTCGTCTGCTACAAACAGAAGATCAGTGACGTCATTTCCCGCACATGTGATGCACAAGTTGTTGCTGGAGTTATACGTCAGTCCAGCGCAGTTATCAGACGACAGACAGTTTATGGCGCATGAAGCAACATCTGACAAGTTTACATTGGCGTACTGTGTACAGCTCAGCCTGTAGCTTCCTTTTGTAAAAGTCACCAAGTTTCCACCCTCTGTAAAGTTAAATTGGCCGACTATAAGAAGTAAATATAGAGATGATGTCATCCTCATAGTGCAGATTATACTTTCTAGATATAGTAACACTGGCGATCAAATTAAATCTCAATAATTTTTTTTCATTGGATATAAACATGAATATATAAAAGTGACATTTGACTTCTTCAGAGATAAGATGTTGCCAGTTTATGTTCAGATTTCTATTCTTTCAACCATTTCTCTTTAAACTAACCAAAAGATCGGTTGTGTCGTTTCGGAATCGAACGATTTCTTTACTGTTTTATGGACACGTTATTTTTTCTTATAAATGTTTACTTTATCTGTATTGAATATTCCAAAATAAAAGATCAATAAACTAACGTGACTTGTTATTTTGATCAATTTTTTTATGATCAACGATCTCCTGTTCAGTAATTCTCAATAACTGGGTTGCGGGGCTCCATTATAGTGTAACTTTATTCATTAAAAAATTATTTATTACATAATCAAAAAAGTACTTTGACATTCCCTAAAGTAAGCTTTTCTGATTATAAAATTGTACATTTTATATGAATCGGTCTATAAATATTTCAGAAATATTTGCCACAAAAAGGTCATAGATTTCAAGATGGTGGCATGCCGCACCCACAAATATCAAAACGTTAATATTTTTTTTTTTGAACAAAATTATTTTTAAATCTACTATATCATTACTAAGATATTAAAATGTCTTAAACTTTAATAATAAAAAAAGATTTTGCTTTGACCCCGTACCCCCCCCCCCCCCAAATGTATGACATTTTACAACATTTAGAATGTTTGGTATAAGTAATATGAAATTGTACAAATCTATAAATCGTTCATGCAAAATAAGCAATGTACATATGAATAATACTGTTTATGGATTGTCCCAGGAAACTTCCATTGCTTTCAATTTTCGGAAGAACATCCCTTGATTTCTTTGTTTGCAAAACCATCCCATGTCGAGAGCTATGTCCGTACAGTTTGAAATGTCCGTACACTTTCAAACTAACAGCAGTAACTTCTTTAATTGCTCTTTCAACAGCTTGAGAGTGACAGGGAATTTGATCCAGTATGATTGGGTTGTTGCGTTTTAGTTCATCATCACAAATATGTTCCAGCAGAGGAAGGGATGTCATCTGATCATATGATCTAGCTGCATTAGTCAGGATTATATCATTTTTGTTGAAAAATTCTCTCTGCACGGAGCTGGTTTATGTCGTGCTGTATGATTTTATTTACTGCATACCTTCCGATTTCTTCATCATTGTCCTAAATGCAGCCAATAGAATGTTTTCTGAATGTGCAAAGTAGCAGTTATTTTCCAGTACAGGCAATATAATAGATTGATCAGCAGTATCAAGGTTCTGAAGCAGTTGTATCATATAGAAAAAGTTTCTAGCCCCACTTTGACAATATGGATCGCAACAATCCTGTTCGCTTTTGTTAACCATCTTTGCTCTCATCAGTATGTTCCTTGGCTGATCTATCTATGTCGACGCATCTTTGCTGGATCCAGAGCTGTAGATGGTGTTAACATGTTTAAGTCCTTCAACAAAGCATTAACGATAAGACATGTATCCCTGGAGCTTAGTTTACATCGATCCACTGCTTTGCATAATTCTTCATATTGATATCTGTTTTGTTATTTGGAACATTCCTCATCGCTGGAGAAGTCTGCATCAAGTAGTTCATCATCTTCAGCATCCTGATCTGGAATATCATTATCTTTCTCATCATTGACATTATCATTTGTGGTTCCTATCTGATCGCCACACTGCATCAATGAATGTTTTCTTTTCTGTCGATTTTGTAATATTTTTGTTGTTTGCTTGTCAACATTGTCTATTAACATATTTCTTGCCATCTTTTGATCCACCCAAAATGCCCACTCAAGCACAGGAATTATTACTGATTGTGGACATTTGCAGTCTCCTCTATCCCTAACACCTGCATCAATCCATTTAAATGGACAAATGTCAAATACATTTTTGAAGGAATTGTACCCCTCTTGAAAAGTAACTGATGATCGCTTTATATCTGAATATTTCTCAAATTCATGACCTTTGGCTATAAGTCTTTTTACTCGAACAATTATACTGGTAATGTCATTTGTGGGGATACTAGCCTGGTCATATAATTGTTTAACTTCATGCGCTCATGCGTGCGCTCATGAATGAAGGCTATGATTGTATTGTTCCATTTTAAGCATCCACATATAGCCTTGAAAACTTCTTCACTGGTTGGAAGTTGTCTTTTAGGCAATTCAGCTGCTGACCCAAACACAGAATGTACAGTTGCACTTCTTGTAGAAGAACTAATATTCATAGAAAAACTAAATAAAATAGTTGAAAAATTAATCAAAAATGAAATAAAACAACTATGCGTGATCCGATAATGAATACATGGTACACCAGTTATATTGAGAAAAAAATGGATGCAATGCTTATCCCAGTTGTCTGAACTCATTAGTTATTCATAAAAAAGGTTATAAAGATAAAACATACATTTTATATGCATATCATTTCTTTTTTGAATAGCCTAGGTCATAAAATTTAACATGTTCAGTCACAAAAAACTTACAGTAAATATGGTTAAAATTTCGAACAAAAGTTGGGAGTAGTAAAACAATGTAGTTTTCAAATATTTGTACATATTCCATGTACTACCATGATGTAACAACTTTTTAATAATGTTTCAATAAAAAAATTTTTTTTACCCACCCTATATATATATATATATATATATATATATATATATATGTCTGTTTATGTGTCCATTCGTTCCTCCAAAATACCATATCGGTTTAAGGGCAAACAACAAAAAATACATTGATCTCAAGTCTAGATTGTACAATTGTAAAAACTGAAACATAAACACAGTCATAAACGTTTCCATTTCTTTCTACCATACTATGTCTACAGCATAGGGAATAAATATACTCAACTATGACTGTGCGTGACAGTGCTAGGCTGCTACATGTTTGGTTAAAATATATTTTTAAAAAAAAATCAATAAATGTTTCTTTAGATTCTACTTAGAAATAAAAGCAATTAAATTATACAGCAATGTTTATTTTTGTGGGTTTTTTTTTGGCATGTAATGAGGGCGGTGTGACAAGACGTAACCTGTAACAAGACGTGAGTTTATTCGTATGTTGTGCAGGCCATTTGACGACTAGTTCCACCATAACCCTGTAACAGAATGTGAGTTTAGTCGCCTATTGTACAGGCCGTGTGACGACTAGTTCCACCATAACCCTGTAACAGAATGTGAGTTTAGTCGCCTATTGTACAGGCCGTAGGACGACTAGTTCCACCATAACCCTGTAACAGAATGTGAGTTTAGTCGCCTATTGTACAGGCCATTTGACGACTAGTTCCACCATAACCCTGTAACAGAATGTGAGTTTAGTCGCCTACTGTACAGGCCGTGTGACGACTAGTTCAACCATAACCCTGTAACAGGGTGTACGTTTAGTCGCCTATTGTACAGGCCGTAGGACGACTAGTTCAACCATAACCCTGTAACAGGGTGTGAGTTTATTCGCATGCTGTGCAGGATGTTCAACGACCGGCTTAACCATACCCCTGTAACAATACATGAGTTTTGTCGCCTGTTGTGTATGATCCGGTGTTGAAGTACAACACACAGTAGATATCGACGAGGATCAGCTGAGTACAGCAGATTGAATCAACCAATACATTCTTCTTTTACCTAGTAATTATTTTAGAATATAAAGTTTAAACATTAATTGTTTAAAAATGAAATGCTATGGGCAAAGTTTACATTCTTTAATACAAATAGTGGGCACATTACGCAAAGTCAGAAACCAACAACTATGATCTACTTAACATTTACGATTAAAGAAGGATCTGATTTAGCAAGTTCCGGTCCAGATAAAGATTTTTACCTAAGCCCTACCCCCCACCCCACAATTCCATTCCCCAACTAAATATGGCTAGCGTCCCAGATTGTACACAATTAATAATCCACCTTCCCCTTTTTGACATACGAACATATAAATGTTCGTTTCGGAATTTCACCTGTCAGAAAATTTTATCTTTACAATAAACCTGTTGATTTTCTTGACAGCTGTGTAAAAATCATACGCCTTGTAATCCTGCATCCTTTAATCCTGAGTCCAGTAAAGGGTATAAATGATCTTCATTTCTAATGCCGAAGAATCGGATCGTGAAGCCAACAGACCTACACACCTTAGACTACATTTGAGTCAAGATGCCTTCACTACATCTAATTGTTCTTCTCCTCTTAGTTTCGATACCTGCGATTTCAGCTGCAACATTTTTGGACAGTCATTGTAAGATGTTATGATATTTTATTTCGTAGTAATACTTGACTTACTGACATAGTTTCTTAAACTCCTTGCGGAGCTCATGGCCTCTGTAATCACTCTCCGGAGCACTCTGTATTGGAAAGCTTATTTCAATTCTTTTCATGTTTAGTCGCAACTTTTCATCTCTTGTTTGCAAAACCTTCTTCAAGTTGTATTTTAGCGGCCAACTTCTCTCTGGCCTTGAGGTTGTAATGTCAGTGGCCAAACCATCTCCATTTTCGTCTGGACACTATTAGATCTATGAGATCTTGGTTTAAAACGCAAATAGGGAAAGGGAAGATGGGAGAGAGGGGGTAGGTAGGGAGAAAACAGAAGGTAAACGGAACCTTATTTTAAACCCGGGCAAAGCCGGGTTCTTGCAAGTAGTATATATATATATATATATATATATATATATATATATAGAGAGAGAGACATTCTACTGACGGCTGCTGCCTTAGGCCGCCTGCTTACAGCTCCCCTCCCCCCAGCGATATTTTTATTTGCATTAATCTAAAAATTACTTAACCGATGGGGACGCGAGAATCAGTTATCAGAGACTATTAGGGCCAATGATTGGCACACTACAGCATTGAAAGCGTTCATGGCATGGGAAGCCAAGTATAACTTGAACCAGGGCCCCTCATTACATGTTCCTGAATGTAGCTTGGATCAATATACTTACATATATGTAAAGGGCCTTCGCGTGTACATTTGCCTGTTGCCCTGAAAACCATTTGTACAACACTGTTATTAAATATAAATATACATTGTTATAACTCTCTACCTGCCCTAGGTAGTGTGCTAATAATCGGGAGCTCACATATAATGTATCACTGTGACGTAATTGCAGCAGATAAGCAGTGATGAAGTCGGCAGGAAGACCGGTGGCTATTGTAATTGTTGAAAAATTATTAAAATGTTCTTTATTGAACCTACGCCTGTGATTTTCCTTGGAGAGTATTTAACAATATATTTATATATTTATAATACCATCCCAAAGTTCTGCATTTGATAGATTGTTTTTTCATGGTGCCAAACTAATTTACCAATGGTAGTATATACATTTCTGCAGTGGTCTACACTCTACATCAAACCCGCCGCCCACCCAACACAAATGCTCCATCGAGTCCAGAATGACACGTGTGTGTAATAACGAAATTGTCTTCATTTTCTGCTCTACAGCTGGTCGAGACCTATCCCATAACAATGATCATGCTTTCGAGAAAAGGAATTTTGTATCAAGGCCAAGCTTACAGCTGAAAAGACAATCAGAAATTGATCAAAGTTCAAAATACAAAGCATCATAAATGTAGATATTGATACTTGTGATTGAATTCAGTTACCAAGCGCTGGAAAAAAACAACAACAACATTGAAATAGATTTCAATTAAAAAAATGTCATTAAAAAATGAGTGACGTATGTTACTGATATATTTTACTTGAATTATTATACTATTAGACGATTATCTAGTCTTCATTAGTCTAAATCTAGTCTTCATTAGTCTAAATCGTCTTCATTAGTCTAAATCTATTCTTCATTAGTCTAAATCTAGTCTTCATTAGTCTAAACCTAGTCTTCATTAGTCTAAATCTAGTCTTCATTAGTCTAAATCTAGTCTTCATTAGTCTAAATCTAGTCTTCATTAGTCTAAATCATCGGTTCTCAAACTGCGGTACGGCCCCCCCCCCAGGGGTCACGGGGGAAGGGAATGCAGAGGAACGCATAAAATATACATTTAAAAGCAAAGTTACGTTTGATGTGTACCCGCAGACCTACTTTCGGACTCTTTGAGAAACAAGTTTGAGAATTGCTGGTCTAAATATTAAAAAAAAAAATTACCTCACAATATGTCACAGTGAATAAATATAAAACTTTATATTAATATGGAAATTATGAACTTAACTTAAAATAGCGTTGTAAAGCTATTAACATTAATCAAATGTGTGGTATTATTCATTCCCCCCCCTCCATAAATGATGATGTAAATACATTTAACAAATGTTTTAGCTAGAAACATGCACAATCCACGGCCCTCTGGGCAAGTGAAAATCTTAATCTGTCACTATAAAGGTTTTGTCGTTAAGGTCACAGTAGCAGGCTTGCGGAGCCGCCATATTTTTTACCGGCTCCGGCTCCCAGAAATGTATGGCTCCGTCTCCGGCTCGGCTCCGGCTCCCTATTAAGATAGTATCACACGAGACAAAATTTTTTGTAATTGCGCCACGCTAAAATGCCGCTGATAAAAAGTTATGCAAATTTTGCCGCGTTCACCCCCATAGTCAGGAACTTGAAAAATATACGTATTGTCGGTTTTACTAAAACAAACCATTTTAGTGCATCCAGAATCATATCATTATTTTCAACCGAGGTTTCACTAGTCGCCATTTTCATAAGTAATAAAAAGTTATTTCAATGATCAAATTAGAAAAAAGTACAACGATACATTATTTAAAATATTTAAAGACTTCAGTATTTATATTTATTATTTATAAATTCGAAGTGACTTTTCGGACCAGGGAACCAATAAACTCCGATTTTTATTCGGACCCCGTCCCAATAAAGTATGATTGTTATTCGGACCCACAACCTTATAAATTTATCTACTCTGTTTCCGCTATTCTGTTTATAATTAAATTGTTAAATACAGAATACGACCATCTTGTTTTTAGTCTATTACTAATTCGCGGTCAAATAATATACAAAATGACGCGTTCTATTTGTCTTCGTAGTACAAATTTATTTTTAAATGATTGATACAATTATTCTATGAAATAAAACTGTTTTAACTTTATATATAACAAAATAACATGCCATTAAAAAAATTTCGGAGGGTAAACAAGATTTAAAACGAACACAAAACGATTCCCCATTAAAGATTTCTTAAGTCAAACAAATGAACTTCACTCTACAAAGAATACTCAACTCTCCAAAGAACTGTACTGAATTACAGTGTGACTCTGACTCAACTGACTATATACTGACTGCATATACTGAGTGAGTTCCACTCTACTGTATCTCACAAACTTCCTCTTATATCACTCGCACAGATCCTAACTCGAACATTCTACATTAAGCTATAATGATCATAATTAGTAAACATTTCATACACATAGACGAGAAACATCCAGACTCTGACCTCTCGCTGACCACGCTGGCCTCGCTCCAAACACACACACACACACACACACACACCTGTGTGCATAGCACACACACACACACAACTATACCATGACACATTGTATGCGACATTTAGTTAAAATTCATCTAGTCTTCATCATAAAATATAAATCATACAGAAAGCGTATCGCTGTTTGAAAATTCCCAATGTCAAAATTACAATTAATTTAATTACATTGATGAATATAACGAGTAGAAAGAGACATCCAGTAGTCGGAACGCACGTTACCTTCGTCTCTTAAAATAACTATTAATGATTATAAACAAAAGGATGATACTAATCCTGCTATTTAAATTAAAAAAAAAAAGTTTAGCAGCAAATATCACATCACAGCAAATAACGGCGGGACGGATGGCCGAGTGATGTAGATACTCGACAATCAACCTGATAGTCATGGGTTCGATCCTCAGTGAGAACCATGGGATCTTTTCACATGTTTCTTTTGGTGGAATATCGTCCCTCATGTCCACCCAGCTGTAAATGTTATCTGACTTTAGTTAGGGAAGGGAAAGCGGCTGGGCGTTGTGCTAACCACACAATTTCAACATACGCCGGAGGTCATAACAACAGATGAAATCTTCACTTCATCAGCCCCGATGGCACAGTACGACTAAGGGGAAATATTTTATAGCAAATAACACAACTATGCTGATTTTTAAAAAAGTCTATTTAAATAAATACTTCTCATTCTGTAAAATGTATAATCGAAAATGACTTTTTTTTTTTAAATATTACAATAATTATTCAATGCTAAACATTTTATAATAATTCAGACATCTTTCACATTAAATGAAATAGTATAAATATTTATTTTTTGCTTCCATTAACTTTTCATATAAAAAATATACTACAGCTTAGGTAAACATCTGCAAACTACGTTGGGCACGTAAATCCCTTCACACTCCATCCATCTCTTCTTGGTGTGATTTTTCTGTCTTTACGGCGAAGACATATTTGTATCTTTCAACAAGAGCCAGACAAAGTAAATTAAATACATCATACATTATGTAACAAAAACTATCCTAAATGTAGTTTTAAGGAAATCTAATTATCCTAGCACTATAAAATAATTAACACAAATGTTGTTTTTATGGACATTTCTATATCATCTGACACCAAAAAGAAACTCTCACAAGTGAAGTTTCACAAGTGAAGTTTTAAAATAGCTTTATTTTTTTTTCATTTTAGTACAAACAGAAATATGTATATGAAATATATTTATAGGATAAAGATACAATTCATTCTCCTGTATCTCCTCTCCTTTTTTTAAAATTTTCTTTGTCTTCCGTTTATGAACATGTAATAAGATCAATACCATCAACACATAAAAACATTATACACAAAAACAGAATATAAAGAACGCATATGAATATGGGAGATGGACGGACGATCGAGTGTTGTAGAGCTCTCCACTGTCAACCTGAGAGTCCTGGGTTTAATCTTCGGTGAGAAATAAGCATATTTATCCAGCTCCAGGTGATAGATAGCTAAAGGTCCCTAAAGTCCACCCAGCGTTAAATGGGAACCTAACTTCTGATGGGGAGAAAGTAAAGGCGGCTTGGCGGCAAGCTAACCATACAATCCCTTCATAAGCCGAGACTACAGATGAGTACTGCACTTCATCTGCTATGACGCCCCCTTAGGGCGTTTAGAGCTTTACTGATTGATTATTTATTATATGAATATGAAAAAAAAAAACGAAATGAAATAACTGCAAATTTTAAGATAAATTCATACAACAGAAAAAAAATCGTATCCGTTTTCTTTGGTTTCACAACGTAAAAGAAAATTTGCAAATAGTCCTCATAACTAAGAGCTTTTAAAGGAGAATGAGAAGTCTGGATAGCAAAGTCGATAGTGAACTCGAATCACATGCAAGGGGTGCAGTGTAAAATCCCTGTTAATATACATAAATGGTGAAGACAATTTGGATAACATCGCAAGGCATGCGTTGAGATGGATTCCTCAAGAAAAAAGAAAAAGAGGCCGACCAAGAAACACCTGAAAGGGAGACTTCGAAGCCATCCAGAGGTTTAAGTTCACCAGATGACCTTTCAAGATATCCATGGGTCTCAAAGATATAGCCTATAACTTAAATAGATTATCCAATGAACTAAGTAGACAGTAATAACATGTATTTCTCAAATTAACAAAAGTGTAATTATATTTATTATGTAATTAATTTTTGAATATGTATGTGTTTTTTTTTTATTTGTTTTTTTTTTTTATTTGCTATTAGGAAGATGTTTATCATTTAGATCCAATAAACATTAATGGGACATTTTTAAGTGCACTGCTTTCATCTCACATCATAGCCGAGAAAGCCATGACATCACAGAGGATACAAGACTCATCAAAGAGGATATAAGACACATCATAGAGTATATAAGACTTATCACAGAGGATATAAGATTTATCAAAGAGGAATAAGACTCATCACATAGGATACAAGACTCATCAAAGAGGATATAAGACTCATCACAGAGGATACAAGACTCATCACAGAGGACATAAGACTAACACAATTCCAACGCATCCCACTAGAAAGTCAGATACCAATCTTAAGCTGGTTGGACTTAGGGGTTAAAATAAACCCGGTTCGTTTAATTGACATTTTTGACATTTCAATTACCAGTTGAGGCCAGCCTGTAGGTATTGTTGTTTTTTTTATTGTTTTGTTGTGTTTTTATTATTGATTTTCTGTTGATACTAAAAACGTTGGTTTTAATTAACAAACATTAAAAATGTCAAGACTCATAATTGAATTTTAATTAAAAATGTAGGTCGTTGTGGTTTGTTAAAGCTGTCTCTACCGATGTTACGTTTTATACCCTTAAAACATTTCTTAGACATAGTTTGTTTTTGTTGTTTAAACTACGTGCATAGTAAAGTTGTTGAGCAAGATGGACGCTGTCCCGTTCTTCGTCATTTTACTTCTGTTTCGCTTTGGTTCGGTCAGATCTGGTAAATATGAAAAGTCCAAGTATTTTAATACTACTGTGTTAAAATTGTGTTAAATAGAAAAAATATCTTTAAAATACATATATATATTTATATATATATTTGTCAAATTTAGTTGGAGCATTTTGTTTTTTGTGTTTTCTTTGACTTCAAAACAGCACAGAAAACATTTCATGAATGTATGACTTAATTTAATACTGCCTCATTGACACTGCATTTTCATGGACTATTTATTTGCTTATATACTGTCCAGTTGACATGCCAATGTTTATTGAGGTAGGTACCTCCCGTAGTTTAGACTACTGGCCAATGGTATGTTTACAAACACAACCGTCTGGTTGACATTCGGTAGAAATTTTTCATGGGGACATACTAATGTCCATCGAGCTAGGTACTTCCCCTAATTGAGCCTACTAGGGTATGTTTACAAACACAGCCGTCTGACAGTTAGTTGGTATTTTTTTTTCATGACCTATTTCTTTGCTTGTATACTGTCCAGTGGGCATGCCAATGTTTAGTGAGCTAGGTACTTCCCCTAATTGAACTTACTGGCCAATTGTATGTTTACATAAACAGCCATCTTCAATAAGACATTTAGGGGTAGTACAACTGGACCGTGTGTGCTGCTATTCAAGCGCTTTAAGACGTTTTGGCCAAAAATAAGACAGACAGAATTTAGTGTATGCCACGATCTTCGACTGGAGCGAAATCCCAAGTCATTAAAAGAAGAAGTCATCACATTTTGTTCAAATATCCTCATATAAAAGACAACTCAAGATATTTGCCACGTGAGGATTACAAAGAATTTCTGACTCTGAATTTTATTTTCCTGGGAGGAATCCCCCCCCCCCTGGTTGCGTATTCGTGTTCCAGGAGCTTATCACCATGCAAAATAATCTGCATCATGAAGAGTTATCTTTTCCGTCATCAATTCAAGCTGACTAACCATGAAGACAGATAAATTGCAGAATTTGGTATTTTTGCATCCTTGGATTCAGAGTCCCATTCTAGCAGACGCTCCTCTGATTGATCTGGATTTCATCAAGCTTCGTATTGATTATAAGAATGTTTCTCCCTTCATTTCTCAGACTGCATTGACAACGATTGGCCGACAACTCTGTACCAGAACTCATTCCTCCGGTTCTTTTTTCTCAACGTGTTTCAGTTGATGAGAAAAACAGCTTTGCTGCTTGCTTGAGGCAATTCATGGAGAAATCTTCTGATGATCAGAAAGAAGAAAGGTGCATCCGCAGCACTAATGATCCTACAATACTTCATAATGTGACATTAAAGGATTTTGTGACCTCGTCATCTCTGCTCTTCTTTAATGCTCTTCAGCTTCCCACAAATTTTCTCATCGCTGATGGTTGCACTGGCAACTCTATCCTTTCAGAAGACAACAACAGTGGTCTATTCATTGTAAGTTGTCCATGACTTTGCCGAGCGGGGAATTGCACTGGCGTCATCATTCAACTCATCTCTCACCAAATCAGAGGAGGAAAAGCAGTACTTGCTCCAAATTGTTGAACAGCATCGTAAAGAGTTTCCAGATGCAAAAAAGAAATCAACTGTGCTGAAGAGATCGCAATTTGCTGACATTCAGGACTCAGAAAACACAGACTAAAAAAAAAAGTTTAACTTGTATTTTTAAATGGCGTACTTAGAACTACTCTGCAATACAGTCAGGTTAATGTGTCATGTAACTAGTATTATTTTACTGTTTAATTCCTACTGTGTAATATAATTGTTCTTTGTATCTAAAAAAACAGCATTTTATACCATGCAAAGTTTTCATTGAATGCAACTGCCGAATATCATAAAACACGAGATAACACGTGTAATGAGGCAGTATTTCCAGGAGCCCAAAATGGTGTTAAATTTGGTATATACATGTTTTAAATCACAGTGAACAAGAAAAATAAATGCTCATAATAAAAAAATCAACTTTATTTTTTTTCCATTAGAAAGTGAGATACACTAATATATATATATATATATATATATATATATATATATATATATATATATATATATATATATATGATTTTTTTAAATAAACATTATTGTCCAGTTATCTCGGAATCCATCTGCTTGTTACATGTAAATCATTTTTATTTTTCAATTTTACTATAGCCACGTTTTTGTTAACAGGTATAAATGATATTATAAACGTGATACGAATGGGTAACAGCTACAAAGTAGTGGTTCAGTGCGACATTTATAAGTTCAGGGAAAGTCAAGTTACAACTAAACCTTACCTGTGGGCCCTTGGATTGGAACGAAAACTCGCAAATTCCAAAGACTACAGAGTGATTGCAGTTTATCAGCCCACTATGTCACCCGCACACAGACAAATGGTGGTACGTCATGGTCATGTCTCGACTAATATGCAGCCGTCAGCTGGCCTTTGGCCCATCATACAATCTCAAATATCTGAGGCCTCTAAGTTCACAGCACCTTCCTGTCACTGCCTATCGCAGACCACTGTAAGCGATGGGGATTTAAAAGCCAGAGCTCCAAGCCGGCGCTTGTATTAGCATCCGCAATGTATGTGGTTGTTATTTGTGAGAAGAGCTCGAATTAAGAAAAAAACAGTGCCGGGGGATGAACAAAAATGTCTGCAGGGCCGGGGATAAATGTTTTATGGTTTCATCCCAGACAGGGATCTATTAGCTAAATCAGAGCCAGGGATGACAGTTCTCAGTGCCGGGGATATCCCAGGCATCCCGGTGGTAAATTGAGCCATGTGTGTGAGTCTCAAGTCCCCCAAGTCCACCCAGTTTTAAATGTGCATCTGACTTAAGTTGGGGAAGTAAAGACGGCTGGGCATTGTGCTAACCGTGGTTACAGAAACAGATGAATTCTACAACTTCATCTGATGGGACGGGTGGTCGTGCGGTAAACTCTCGACTGTCCACCTGAAGGTACCTGATTCGATCTCCAGTGAGAACAAATGACATGTTTCAGGTCTTGCCGAAAGTTGTAGATGTATCTCCCGTGGTGCCTCCATGTCAATTGCTCTATCGGCTATGGTGGGAATGAAAGAAGCGCACAATAAAAACCATCCAATTAGTTGTTCATAGTTACTAAGAGATTCCATCTCATCATTACAGTGAATTCACACACACACACACACTTCTTCTGCCCCGATAGTCCTTTAATTAAGGCTAAGATAATTTTGCTGTTACACATTATTAAATTATTCAGCAGATAAATGTAGTACTAGATAGGGCATGTTCTTATCATTTAAAAAAAGAATTAATAATTTTAAAACAGGTCGTTCCAGCGGGTAGGCAATGGGAATATCAGTTCACCGGTGGTCAAGGCTGGCGCAACAAATACACCATAAAGTTGGTCCTCTACATATTGAACGCTGACCACACAGACTCTGGTCTGTACAGATGTTATTACAGAGCGCCATCCACCACAGACGCGACATTCTCAGATCCGTACAATCTAACCATAGGCTCAAAGGGTTAGTCAATGATATTCTCAGATCGGTACAATCTAACCATAGGCTCAAGTGGTAAGTCAATGATATTCTCAGATCGGTACAATCTAACCATAACCTCAAGTGGTAAGTCAATGATATTCTCAGATCGGTACAATCTAACCGTTAGCTCAAAGGGTTAGTCAATTATATTCTCAGATCCGTACAATCTAACCGTTAGCTCAAAGGGTTAGTCAATGATATTCTCAGATCGGTACAATCTAACCATTAGCTCAAAGGGTTAGTCAATTATATTCTCAGATCCGTACAATCTAACCATTAGCTCAAAAGGTTAGTCAATTATATTCTCAGATCCTTACAATCTAACCATTAGCTCACAGAGTTAGTCAATGAATCTATTTCTTTTTAATCTTTCATAGCAACAAAAAAGTTGTGTTATAAAATAAAAAAAAATAAAAAGATCTTCTAAGTGTGACTCCCATGGCTGCAGTGCTTAATATCGTACATCGAGGGTTTATCCATGTACCTGTTTATCTATATATCTATCTATCTGCCTGTCTATCTGTTTATCTGTCTATCTTTATATATATATATATTTATCTATCTATATATATACAAAGATATATATATATATATATATATATATATATATATCATCCAAACAACCATCTCTCTCTCTCTCTCTCTCTCTCTCTCTCTCTCTCTATCTCTCTCTCTCTCTCTCTCTCTCTCTCTCTCTCTCTCTCTCTCTCTCTCTGTATTAGAAAAAAAAACATGTGTCCTTTATGGCCATGAACACAACAGGATATGAAAAGAAAAAAACTAAGAGATGTACGAAATACTGCAGTATAAAATAACATTTATCTATTATTGCCAAGAACACAATACTAAGAAATACAGTTCACCATTTAGCTAAGCGTGTACGGACCATTAGCCCGTCAGGCTGCGAGCAATTAGCCTGAGGGAGACATACTGTTACAACGCATGCACGAGATACTGAAATAGAAAATAACATATATCCGGACCATTAGCCCGAGGGATATACACGGTATTTATCGGGACTATTAGCCTTAGGGAGAGAGACGGTTACAACGCATTCACACATACGAAGGGCGATTATGTGTTAAGATGCCAGCCCGTAGAGTGTGGGGGCCTGGAGGGCCCCCTCTGCTTGTTTGCTCTACTTAGTAAAATTTGAACTATTTTAGCTTGTCTGTAAGGAAACTCTCTGCTCCAATAGACGCTGTATCACCGGTGACCTACTCTACACTGTTCGTGAACTCATTCGCGTGCTCTCTGTGCCCGTTGCTCTGTGTTGTGAGTAACTCCTGTGTCCAGTCCTTTCTTGAGTCACAGCTTTTATAGACATATCATCCCAGCTAATGGCGTCAGCAGTTTTCTCATCAACACTTTACATAGTAGATGCGCGTGAGTGTATGTATTGGTGAGTTTCACTATTTCACCACTCATCTCAGGGGAGGGTAACTTCCTGGACCTGATTTCTAGTGCACGCTATGCGCACGCGCCAAGTGTCGCGGTCATCAAAGTAAATAGGGAAGGGGCCAATTAAAGTTAAATGCTATATATATATATATATATATATAATGGCTATATCCATCTATCGTTCCTTGCACATCTACATATCAACCTATCAATCACATATGTACGAATATGTAATACATACATACAACTAGCTAATACATCGTGACAGAGCTACACATATCTTATTCTGAGTAAACATTTATTGCAGATCCTAACCAAATAACTGTTACCAAAATAGCAGAATAGACCCAACATCTGTGATGACCAACGATGTGATCATTCAGTTTGACATATCCAGGAATTAACAAATGAACAAATATGATATTGCAATGTTTATTACTAGTGAATAAATCAATTTGTTCAGAAAATCATTAAAAGAAATCTTTAAAAAAAAATTGATTGTTATTTTGTTTTAGGTAGACATTTATTAATTTAAAATGATGTCCCCGACCAACTATTAAAACTGTCATGTTTCTATAACTGCCCTGTGTATACAAAGATGAACTTAATTGTAACAGCCGTAGAAAAGGTTAGTGATACTACGTTCTACAATAGTCAGACATTGGTGTATTTATGCAAAGAGTATGAATTAGTTTGTGTGTATGTTTGTTTTTTAATAAGAACATGGCTATATTTCATAAACTGAACATGGCTATATTTCACAAACTGAACGTGGCTATATTTCACAAACTGAACATGGTTATATTTCACAAACTCAACATGGTTATATTTCACAAACTGAACGTGGCTATATTTAACAAATTGAACATGGCTATATTTCACAAACTGAACATGGCTATATTTAATAAATTGAACATGGCTATATTTCACAAACTGAACATGGCTATATTTAACAAATTGAACATGGCTATATTTCACAAACTGAACATGGCTATATTTCACAAATTGAACATGGCTATATTTCATAAACTGAACATGGCTATATTTCACAAACTGATCATTGCTAAATTTCAAAAATTGAACATGGCTATATTTCATAAACTGAACATGGCTATAATTTCATAATCAGAACAAGGTTATATTTCTTAATCAGAAAAGGGCTATACATTTTATGACATTTTGCTTGGAGAACAACTTAATTATTGAATGCTGCATAACTAAAGATATTTGTTAATTGTATCCATAAAATGACCTATTGCTCCTATAATCACCTTCTGGGACTTAATCCAGTAACGTTTTTTACGTCTAGACTGCGCTGAGCAAGTAGACGTGTTCGACAACCTGTAGTTATTGTTCACTCCTATAATTTACACCATGCTGATCACGTTCTCAATCGTACTATCAGCAATTCAAAATCGTGCCCCCTGAGTGCACTGGCATTTCATTTGTTCTCCTAAATGCACATAAATTTAATGTGTTCCCCTGAATCCACTGACATTTCATTCCAGCTTCAGAGCGAACTGGTATTTCATTCGTGCTCCTGAGTACAAATGAAAGCTCATTTGAGCCCCTAAATGCGATGACATTTTATTCGAGTCTCTGAATGCTGTGACATTTTATTCGAGTCCCTGAATGCTGTGACTTTTCAATGTACAACAATTTTACACTACTTTGGGCGGTTGATGCTTAACGTCTATGCCGCCGTTGTACCGATGTTGAGAAAAGTACAACATTTAATAAAAGTCGAGCAAACGCATATTGTAGTTGCATTTCACTTTAAATAATTTGTATCAGCATTTGACAAGTAATTTGTTGAACATCTGTGACAAAATACTACAATAGCACAGTGACAAAAACAAAATGAGTAAACTCTTTCAGACTATTGTGGCTCTTCTTTTACTTTCGACTCCATTCGTCATCTCAGGTATATTGAGATTATGTATAAATACTAGCAGTACCTGCACAAACTTTGCATAGAGTTATATTCCATAAGGTTTGATTAGTAGGCTAGATTATTTTTGGTTTTGGACATATCCGATTTTTTCATGACTTTTAATATGTTTGTTTACGTTTGACGATTTTAAACTGGAATACTGTTGTATTAATTATTTACTTTCTATTTAATGTAGAATCCACTCAGCTATTATTTATATATGTCTACGTTATTGCGTAGAGTACGGAGTCAATATTTTCTGCTGAAGCACACGAAAAGAAAATGAAGCCGTGCATTGAATAATCGCTGGACAACTAAAATCGAACCGAACATAAAACTAAAAAAACAGGTTAAGCTCGCCGAACATGTATTAAAATTGTAAACATATCTCTGTATGGTCAACGGATATCATTATTTTATTGTTCTCCCTTAGACCATGCATGTTTACCAAATGCTCTCACCCCGTTGCAGAGCCGTACCCCCGTCAAATCCTTCGAGTACCATTATGGTTCGCGTATCAAACTTTGAAAAAAACACTGTGCGAATAAGACAAATTGCATTATACCAATTTTCTAGCAGACTCATGTTTTCCTTTACGGTACAATTGTTAGCCAAAACATCGGAATAACTGTTTTTTTTTTTAATTAGTGTCATAAAAACGGATAAAATACTGGAAAAGGGGGGTGATAGGCAGAGCCATTTGGTTGTGCTTTTTGTCATCTGCGTTGGTTAATCGCATTCGCCGGCCTTCAAATAAACTAGGTTTAAAAGTCAGTAATCAATTTTTTTTAAACAGGCCCTAGTGATATTGTAACAGTGATACAGGAAAATAAGATTAAGATATTACTGATTGAATGTGACATACATCAGTTTAGAGAAAGCCAGATTACACACAAGCCATATTTGATGTCTCTTGCGATTGAACGAAAACTTACGACATCCAGCGATTTTAATTGGACTGCGCTTTACCAACCAACTTTGGCACCTGAACACAGGCAAATGATCGTAAGTAAAATGAACTGTATTTGAATACTAGCTGTACCCTGCAGAACTTTTGCATAGAGTTGTATCTCCTTAGGCCTGATCGGTAAGGCTTGGTTATTTTTTTGGTTTCGTGCAGATCCGATTTTTTTTTCATGATTGTACTTTAAGCTGGAATACTGTTGTATTCATTCTTTACTTTCGATTTAAAGCATAACCCAAATCTCTATCATTTTATTTGATTTTGAAAGCGGTTATCTGAAGTTTTAAGCAAACAAACCAACAATAATCATTACAGGTGGTACATAGACAGGTCTGAAGTATTTTTGTCTCAGCTTACGAACCAATGGTTTGAATTCCCAAAATCAGACCAGATTGTCAATATATGACATATAAGAATACTATGTACACATGACTGGTGATTATAGAGTCAAAAATGTACCATAGTCTTTAGGGCGTTGTCAATTATTGGTAATAGGATTTAATGCATGTGCATCTTATAAGAGGATTTAAAGTTTTTCTTTTCTTATTTGCAGCAGCGGCTTCTAAGAATAGCATTACGGGCACATAGACGAAAAAATTGACGTCCATCTATCCCAAGATAAAAAAGAAATTCACTATAATTAGATGTAGTCGTATGGAGACGGGTGCCGTGTCCAAAAGGGAAATGCCGGTCCTATTTAACAAATCACTATACGGGATGGGGGAAGAATGACCGTGTCAGGGGCGTGTCCAAAAGGGAAATGCCGGTCCTATTTAACAAATCACTATACGGAATGGGGAAGGATGACCGTGTGGTAAAACGCTCGGCTGTCAACCTAATGGCCCCCGGTTCGATCTCCGGTTAGGACCAATGGATATTTCAGCTCGTATGGTCTAAAACAGAGGGGCTTAATTCCACTTTATATTTCCCGTGGTACCTACATGATCATTGAACTATGGGCTGTGGTGGGGGCGAAAGAAAGGAACCACTAAACAACAGGCCCATTTGTTTATTATAGGATCCAAGATATTTCATCTCATCTTTACAGGGACTTTACATATTACCGTCAAATAAACATGTTTTTTTAACAGTGCAAAATTGTCTTTCTCTATTCTGATCAGTCACTTCCAGATGATAAAATCTGGGAAGTTAAATTCACCGGAGGAGAAGGATGGGAAAATAAATACACGATACTGTTGAACCCTGACCCTAGAGACTCTGGTCTGTATAGATGCTACTACAGAGCTCCATCAACAATTTATGCCACTTTCTCAGACCCGTACAATGTAACTATAATAGGTATTAAATAAAAACAACAGCTTTGAAATAAGGAAAAAAAATGGCAAAGCCTTGAGAATAAAATTTAAAAAACATACTTCTTACACATTAGTTTGTACAATGTATCAATGTTTATATCAATATATATATATATATATATATATATATATATATATATATATATGAACACAGATCAGAATCATATGTATGTTGAGCGACTGCAAGAGTCTAGCGCTGACAGTTAACATGTTCTGCAAAGTCCGTTTGGATCTTCACGTGTGGCGTCATATCAATTCATTCAATGTGCATGTCTAATTACGCTAATGACCGTAGTCAATAGTGATAATAAAAAAAGATTACAAGACTAATTCTGTGTTGATTAGTGTTTCTTTCTTTCTAATGTATATATATATATATATATATATATATATATATATATATATATATATATATATAGCCTATATATTATAAACATATATATATATAATATTATTTTCTGCGAAACATTTTATTTCTATCTTTTAACGTTTTATGTTAAAAAATTGTTATTAACAGTAAAAGGGACCTTCTTTGTTAAGTAATTTCTCGTTGCCATGGTTGCGTAGAGTACAATGGATTCGGAGGCTATTTGAAAATAAATTATTCGAGTTAAATTGACAATTTAAAAGTCACGTCCCTTAGCCCTAATTAGTCGTCGGGTCAAATGAAGTGTATAACACATTTGTCTATGTAAAACCGTCATGTAAATGTATTTTGAGGTTAGCACAACGCCTCAGCCGCCCTTAACCTCCCCATCTAAAGTCATGTTCCCATTTAAAGATGGGTGGACCTGTGGGACTTCAACCAACTTTCACAAGGACCCGGACCAAAAAATAAATCCCAGGACTCTCAGTTCAACAGTCGAACATCTACACAACTCGGCCACCGTATGGAATAGCTTTAAAGTCATTCTTAACTCATTGAATTGAAGACACAATACATTCTCAAGCGACGAAACGAAACTAAATGTTAGATCTCATTTAAAATAAATAAAATAACATAAAAAAAAACATTTGAACAGAGAGAGCAGAGAAGAGATATTCCTCAAAAAAAATATATATAAAAAAATAATTAAAACGAATGTATAAATAGATTACAGAATATAACACAGCATTAAATGAGATTTTAAAAAAAATACATGTCTAAAACATACAGATCACCTAACATCCCACTGTTTAAAAAAATGCAGTGTGGTCATTAGGTTTCAATCAACGAACAGATGATGTTTTTTTACAAAAAAAAAGTCGTTTGTTGTTTAACATATGTTACCTACTACTACATATCACACATAAACATACATAATGTGTAATGTCTTTACAATAGTCGGGGCTCTTCTTTTCATTTCGGCGCCATTCATCAAAGCAGGTATTTTTAAAATATGTTTCCAAACAAAATAGATTGCTGAATAAATGGTGTGTAATTTGAATAAAAAGGAACAAATAGACTGTCACACTAATAGATAGATAGATAAATAGATGCATAGATTGTTTGTAAATGAATAGATATATAGATATACAGACAGACAGACAAACAGATGGATAGATAGGTAGACAGACAGACAGACAGACAGATAGATAGATAGATAGATAGATAGATAGATAGATAGATAGATAGATAGATAGATAGATAGATAGATAGATAGATAGATAGATAGATAGATAGATAGATAGATAGATAGATAGATAGATAGATGATGGATGGATGGATGGATGGATATATGAAATAGAGTAAATTTAATGTGTATTATAAAAGAATCAATACAAAATTTCTTCTTAATATGGGAAATAATTCGCTTATTGAAGATAAAAAATGAATGAATGAAAGTTGTAGCTTAGAAATAATTTTGAAATTGGCTAGACTATTTCATTGGCATGAATTATGCACCGTCATCGGATATAAAAGTTTAAACCTTAATATCTTTACTGCTACAATGATATTAGTTTTCTTTGATCTATTGAATAATGCATAAAGCTAAAAATAATGAATATGGCCATTAATGTGTGCTAAAAAAGATGCACTTTTAAAGTTCTCGATGTTTTATTATTAAAAAGCAAAGCCATACAATAACAAATCGAATATTCTGTAATGCATTGCTAGGAAATAGCATTTGTTGGACATGAAGACAGTTTGTGATCATTTATAGACGAAACCCAAGGTAATACCACATAAATATAAATTATACAGAATGTTGCATTGTCAAATTTAAGTTTAATTTCATGATATCCGCCATAATTGTGCATTATTCTACTGAGTATACATTTTTACATGTGAAACTATTAAAAAAGGAAAATAGCAACAAAGTGCGGAATATTTTTATTCATTTGGTGGGAGACTTTTTGAATAACGATGCGCCTTTGATATGTTTTATCTTTTGTGGGTAATTAATGTTAATTAGATCAGTTTATCAAGAACTACAGAGAGATGGATGGGGGAAAGGGGCGAGCATTGTAATGTCGTGTGAGTCCATTTTTATATGTATTATTTTTTTTAACTAAATATGACTTGTTTCTTTTTTTTTCGCAACAGGTAAAAGTGACATTTTAAGGGTGACACGACTTGGTCAAAATTACATAGTACACGTTGAGTGTGACATTTATAAGTTCAAGGAAAGTCAAGTGACATCTAAGCCGTATTTGTGGGCGCTTGGAGTGGAAAGAAAGCTCACAGCTTCCAGCGATTACAATTGGATAGCCCTATACCAGCCCACAATGGCCCCTGAACACAGACAAATGGTGGTACGTAACTTGACAAAAATGTTTAATCTTTTTTTTTTTTACAAAATTTAGATCTTATCATGTAACGAGACACTTTCTTCTTCTTCCTTTGGTTCTATAGCCCATTTTGGGCCCTGGCCTTCCATACTATTCTCTACAGCCAATTTAGGGCCCTGGATTGCCATACTACTCTTTACAGCCCAATTAGGGCCCTGGCCTGTCATACTACTCTCTACAGCCCATTTAAGGCCCTAGCCTGCCATACTACTCTCTACAGCCCATTTAGGGCATTGGCCTGTCATACTACTCTCTACAGCCCATTTGGGGACCATGGTCTTCTTCCTCCACTCTCTCACTCCTATAGTTTTAAGGTCTTTCTCCAATTTGAGACGAAATAATTTCTTGACGTACTTACAACACTATCACGTAAATGGGCGCTAGCAACCCAATTTTATTATTATATACTCACATTCCTAACCTGTATTTGGACGCTAGAGCCCCAGTTGTATAATGAGGTAGTTACATCCTTAACCTGTAATACGGCGCTAGAATCTCAGTTTCATCATGATGAAGTTGATACATTGACATGTCATGAGAGGCTTAAAGCTAAACCCCCGACACAGCCGGTTTTCGCAGATTTAGCTTACAAATTAGTGTTATTGCTGCCCCGGCTTAAGGTGCCTCAAATTCAGCCAATGGCGTAACGCTGCCAACGCTCATAGAGTCATCACCTTCGTTCACGAAAATAATCGATTACTAAGAGCCGAAGGCCGCATTAAATTTGTAAACCAAGGCCCCACTCTTCTTTAAATACTGGCTAGTGTCAGTAACGTCCATATGAAAAAAAAAAAAATGGGTTTTTGGTAAAACCCATTTACTACCTCTCCCGACCCGCCAACCCCCACCCACAAACATTTAAATATTTCAAGGATGTATGCATATCTAGGGTCGTGTTGGAGTCAGGCGTTGTAAGCTTTAGTATCATAGGGCCCTGCGTTTAATCTCTTTCTCTCTCTCTTTGAACTCTCTAAGTTTATCGGCCGGCTGAGACTTTGTCGCCTAGTGCCCGTCAACTCTCGCTGAGTTGCTCAGCAAAACGGAACTGCCATACACGTCATTTGGCTAGCAAGCTATCCGATTGTTCCAATGACTTTTTTTTTTTACTTAAAATTGGCCATTTAGTTTTGTTATTTTTAATTTTCATTCCAAAGCAGTCAAATACAGGTGGTAAAAAGTGGGACTTTTATTTCACTGGCGGTCAGGGTTGGCAAAACAAATACACCATAAGGGTGGTGGTGAACATGTTGAACGCTGACCAGTCTGACTCGGGTTTGTACAGATGTTACTACAGGGCGCCGTCGACAATGTATACCACGTTCTCAGATCCGTACAAGATTGTTATCAAAGGTAATTTTGTATTGTTTCACTTATATATTGCTAGTTATTGACCGTTGCATTCGCAACAAACGGTTTTTATCTCAATAAAATGTTCAATATGAGAATAATCGTTTAAAAACTACACGCAAACCGGCAGCAAGACCAGAAGCATAGAGTTAGCAACGTAATATTTACAACTGGCTGATTACTTGTCGCGCTTTTATTTTTACAAATAGTATACATTTAAATTTATAAAAAAAACTGTACCATCGGAAAATGACGTCATAGAGGAAATCCCAAGGGCAGAATTATTGTTTTATTTATTTCTGCCACATGCGCAGCCGACTTCCGGTAAATGACGTCATATGTTATTTATAGTGACGGCTTTCACCGAAGACGTTTATTTATAGCAACGGCTTTCCAAGTCTGTACGATGTACGGTCGACAAGATTAGCACTTTATTAGTAGGATTTATATAGACTAAAAAGGCAATGCTATAAAAATAAAACAACACTTCTCTTAAGACATTTGACTGTATGTATTCTTATGATAAGTACGTCTGTGTGGGTGTGTGTATTTAACTATGTTATAAATATTTACCAGTTGAATAGCCAGCACAGTGGGCTCATATCGAGAAGCAATTGACCAATTCATAAAGAATTTCGGATTGAAAAAATGTTCATTGGAAAAAAAAAATATGAATGCAATTATCAAATAAGATACGAAAAACAAAAGAGTAAAAAAAAAAACAATCATATAAAAAAAAAGTCATACAAATTCGAACAATGGGGAAAATTTGATAAGTTCTCTTAGTTTATCAAATAAAATAACATTGTTATACACTTACTCTTAATTTATATTAAAAAAAATAGCATTGTGATACTCTGTAAGTAAACTTTTCTATATTTAAAACATATAAATAAAACATGGTGGCATAGAAATATTTTCCACCTGTATTTGTTTTTAAATGTTAGCACATCCTTACGCGATTAGAATTTAACTAAAATAGTAAACGCTGTAGAAGGGTATTTAGACGGTGGACGATCAACATTGAGTAATTGTACAGGTGTACACAATAAATACACACACAAGCAAATATATATATATATATATATATATATATATATATATATATATATATATATGTTATCTATCTATTAATACAGATCCTAACGATATATCTGTTGAACGGCAATGATGGTATTAAGCCAACAGCCGTGAGGAGCAACCACCAACCTTTTGTTGGGCAGACAGTTTAAAACCTCTGGAGATGAAATTTCAAGTTTAAGAGTTACATACTTTATGGATTATCCATTGAACACAGAAAACAATAAAAAAGAAAGATGTCACAAAATAATTCCCCGCAGTTATTTTTTTTTTTTTTTAGATCAATTAACACTTACTTACTTTTATTTATTTACTTTTAAGTCAACGGTTTCAATTTTTGTTTTTTTACTTCTAATTCACTCCCAGAATATCTGCAGTGGCTCACACAATCGGTTCATCACACCGATGTCCATTTAATTTTCGGCGTACTAAAAATACTCTAAAATCTTTATAATCTGCCCGAATTACTAAACGATTCTTCAATGCAATTTGGATGGTTTTCTAAACATGTCACGGCATCTTGTCACAACTTCCAAGCAATGTATGTAGATATTGGATTTACAGAACTGGATTGTTGAAGTTGGTCATTTATTGGGTAAATAAAAACAGTTACCAACACTTGGTACATCGACAATGATACAGCCTCGCTCTTCAACTATTTTTGTCAGATTTGTGTATAAACTTGGAATCCCCGAGGCGTAAAAATGAAAATGACATAGTAAGAATTGCAATGAATGGCTGTCAGATCAGGCGTTGTTCTAGTAGGCCGGGAAAAATGATATATGCCCCACCCCATCAAAAAGAAACATCCACTGACCTTTATACTGGCCTTCCCGAGGACCAATTCCTAGACCGCCTTGTGTCAACTTATAAATATCAGCATCATCAAAAAAAAAAATCATTTTAGATTACACTGTTTGCATTATTTTTATAACATTTGACGTATCTTGTAGTTGTGAATCAGTCTTGAAAATTTATATTACACTGACGATTTTATTTATGCAATTTAAATTTACAATTTCACCTATCAATCGTATTATAACTTAGTTTATCCTTTTTAAACACCTACTTAATTAATAGCGGTGTTTGTTCTGCGTTAAATCAAAAGTAAAGAATTAATACAACAGTATTCCAGTTCAAAATCGTCACACGTAAACAATAGAATTAAAATCATGAAAAAATGGGATTTGTCCGAAACCAAAAATAACCTAGCGTACTTAAAACATCTAAAAGAGTTTTTTTCGGCGCCACTCCATGGTAACCTTCCATAGATACCCTGCTACATTACTGTCGAATTGTGATTTACTAATTTTCACACGTGCTACTTTCAACCTGTAAAATTTGATAAAATAAGTGTGTAATCCGTTCCAGTTCAGCATCTAATTATACCAAAAGATAAAGAAACTTATGGTTAAACGTAACATGAGATGTGACACATTCTAACGTGTTGTCAGCACTGACATATGCATGATGAGTTTCTATGTATTTGGCAGCACTGACATATGCATGATGAGTTTCTATGTATTTGGCAGCACTGACATTTGCTTCTGCCGATTTAAGGCTGGAGTATAGTAACAAACTACTTCTAAATATATGGAGGTCGTAATTTGTTTGTTAGTTATTTTACCCCATACAAAACATTCATTTTTTTCTCCTTTAATGTCTTAGCCACTTTTTCATTTGTCTTTTACATATAAATTCTTAACCGCAGTTTTAAGCAACTTGCAGAATCTTGTAGCTCTCATATTAAATGTCCACTATTTGCATTAATACAATTTTAATATAATTAAAAAAAAAACAGTCAAGTGGATTCATTTTATCTATTTTGCAACGATGGAAACATACCATATAATTTATTGCGGATTATTGAAAGTATTATTTAAACACATTTTAGATGTTAGCAGTAAACAGTTTAAATGAAGTTCAGTAGGCTTACTTTTTATCCGTGATTCTTCTTGTGGAGGGTGGTACGTGGGGGACATACGTTAGTCACCTTAGGGGTACAGTCGCGAAACAAAAATTGAGAACCGTTGCCCCATGATGAGCCTGATCTATATAAAATGATTTTGGGTTCAAGAATGTTTGATTTCACTTCGACATCTGGCTGACATATTTACTACGGTGCACACAAGTGAGACAACTAAAGTTGGCAACATTCCGATAAGCATTAAATAGAAACTTTTGATTTCTAAAAAAAATATGAGGACAGAGATTTATTTGTAAAAATATCTTTGCAGAGGGAGAGAAAGACAGAGATAGATTGATAGATAGATACAATAAACAGAGATAGACATATATACAGATAAACAATTATATGTATTCGATTACTGGATTGGGAAATCATTTAGTTTTATTCCTCCTACACAATCATTAAGTTAATCTTTATAAATTATCTTCATCTAGTGGTACTTTGTATTCCACTCACGTGGCAGTTTATACCTGAAATAAAAAAAAAAAAATACTAATTAGTATTGTTGTCAGATTTATTATTTTTAAGTTATTCAATTGGAAAAAAAAACTAATTCTGAAATGGTTTGACATGATGCTTAGCTCGTGACCTGATGATTGAGAAAATATAATCTCTCTAATCTATCTAATCTGTCTAATCTCTATAAGCTCCATAATCTCTATAGTGTATAGTATCAATGCAATTAGAACGAAATTCCAATATGGCGATATTTCTTTTTTTACCAGTTAAATTTACAGCTCAGTGGTTTGAGCCAGCAGGTGAAACCCAGGTCACCTGTGCCCACCGTGGTCCACACCACGACCGCTAAAGTCTGCTAAGCACCTCATTCTTGCATGAGACTTAACGGAAGTGGAGAAAAATAAGCGATCCTACATTAAGACGGTATAGAACATAGGGCGATAAAAACGCCCAATGACCCGAACTGGGCCACCACACGGAAAGACATCCGCCCCTACCCCTCAGTTGACATGTTTAATACTTCCGTCTTGTACTTTAAGCTCAGAAGCGTTTTGCAAGAATGGGTTAAGAAAAAAGATCGAGATTTCTCCGATTGTGCCCGCCCCCCCTTTACATCTAATGCCGTCATTGTTCATGTTTATAACGTCTTTATTCAATTATATACCATTATGTAAAATCCTTTTCTTGGTTGTAGTAGTTTTGAATGTATTTTTTCTGCATTACTGTGTAGAAATAGTATATAGTCTAAGTTTGATGACGCCATCCTGTAGGCTCCGCCCACCTCAGTATCCATGGCGTCATTCCGCCATCTTGAGTTGTAGAATATTGTAAATTCTAGTGTATACGTCATTTGTTAGAAATGACGTATACTAAACCGATAGCTGGGAGCACATGCCTTGTTTTATGATCAGTCCAGCTCTAGGCATCGAGATAGATGGATGTATGTTTACAGTTGGCTATTGTACTCCGACCTGAATTTACCTTTATGTCAGTTCATGTTCAAGAATTAAATAATTTAATTGTTTTGCTTCAACTGGCGTCAACTTCCTTTATTAGTGTTGACTGAATTCTTACATCTACTACAAGTATTATTAAAACAACCCGCAACAATTACCAAGAGTATTGGCAAATAATTTCTGCTACATATATGTACATATTTAAGAAAGGTGCAAAGGACTATACAAAATGCATCATAGCATGGATGAAAAAAAAGATATCTTAAGGGAATAGGTGAACTACAAACAGGGCCGCCGAAATCAGGTCAAATTGACCAATTGCCCCCTATTGGGCCCTGCGCCTGGCAGGGGCCCCGTAATTTACATCTAATTAACAGTATTAGTTGTTATTGATTGTAAAAAATAAAAAGAAGAAGACTGGTCTAACGTGCATCATTTAAGGTTGGTCAATGCAAAAGGCTGGCCATGACTATAAGCTAGATGTTTTTTTTTTTAGTTTTTGTTTATACTTATCAAGGAACGGGCTATACAACCCAAGATATTACGGTATTATTAATTGCCATGTTTTTAATTTAGAGCTAAACTATTAGCAAAAGGATGAACAAACAGAAAACATATGATTTACTTGGCATTCACATCGAGTAGCTGTGTCCTAATTTCAGTTGTGATATTCATTTGATTTCCCGTTTGAGTTGTCTGAAAATGTATAAAACAAAGAAACACATTTATCTCAGTCAGATCGTATAAGGGCTAAGCTGGTTGAAATTCATGTAAGTGTCATTGTGGCAAATTCACCTACGATTTGTGTGACGCAAAGATTTTAGCTATCTCCTCTGCGGATGACTAGACGCCTAGGTTGGTTGCTTTGCTATGAATGTCGCATGTATTTTATTTATGGGTCTTTTTGGAAGATACATATGTAATGGTCAGTGTTGCAACATTTGCGAAATGCAGATGTATGTAACGGTGCTGCTTTTTTTCACAGCCGTTTGAGTGACGCAAACATACGTAATCTGTCGCTAACTTCGCTGATGATTGTGCACTACAAATGCAAAGAGTATTTTTTTTTTCACGAATAAAAGTAATGATTTAAATGTGTTTGACGGACATCTTTGAAACTTAAACTAAATCTGTAATTTGAAAATCATGTGTATTTTTCATCAATATACAGGCTACGTAACTGATGAGGGGGGCCGTTGCGTGGTGTCACCAGAGCCGGATGTACAATTTTCGAGGCCCTAGACAAACAAAGGTTTGATGCCCCATTTCGAAAAATAAAAAAAAAATGTTCTTAAGTTGTTGTTATTTTCTTTTTTAAATAAATGTTTACTACTCACCATTTTGGGGCCTCTAGGCCAGGACCTAGTCACGACCTAGTCACGACCTAGTCAAGACCTAGAGGGCATTTCTATACGTCCGGCCCTGGGTGCCCATTATGGTCTTATGGTAATTTTGATCGTTTCCCCCCTCCACAATCCCCCCTCTCCACCCCACCACTTTGGTTAGTTCGGCTGTTATTTTTTTAAAGATTTTCGCTATGGAAATTATGCGAAAGTGTGAATTCTTTCAAAATGTGCCCGAATAGTCTTAAAAACAGGCTAATTGTCAGAGCATATGCAAGTAATTTCATTTGTAAGTTGGAAGTTTGACTTGTTTGCTTGAAATATTTCAACAATAATAATTATATTTAATATTATCCTTTAAGACAATTGTTACATATATATATATATATATATATATATATATATATATATGTATACTTTTCAATAGCTAAGCATGTTAAATTAGTTAATGAATATGAGAGGTTCTCACAATAGCTGAGTGAGGACAGTTTTCTACAACACTTGTATAAATGCCTGGTTGTTCAGTTACATCAAATACATGTTTGCATTTCTCGTCCTCAGACTTTAAGCTGGTTACTGGCAACGTTTGAAAGAATTTATCGTTATCCGGCTCACAGAAGTCACAGTACCTAAAACTAACAACATAAAAGAAAGAAAGAAATGCAGAAAAAATGTTTTAATCTTTGTTATATTTGCTTCACAAAATATGTGTTATACTTAAACTTTGTTATATATTTGTTTCACAAAATATGTGTTATATTTAATCTTTGTTATATTTGTTATACTTTATCTTTGTTATGTTTGCTTCAAAATATGTGTTATATTTAATCTTTGTTATATTTGTTATACTTAATCTTTGTTATGTTTGCTTCACAAAATTTGTGTTATATTTAATCTTTGTTATATTTGCTTCACAAAATTTGTGTTATTCTCGTTATTTGTGAAAAAGTTGAGACTGACATTTAAAGGGAGAATAAAGTTTGACCCATCCACCACCACCACCACTCAGAGACCAGTTACGGTTTCAGCCCTTGATGAATTTTTTTGAACCACGTATATTAAAATGGGTGCTCATGTATTTTAGGAAGCGTGAACTACCTATGTCCTCTCATGGTGCTCCCCTTAGCTAATTTCATTCTCGTGTATGCAAGGCGTACAAAAACACCTTTCAATAAATGATCCATGTCGTCAAAAGTATGAGATATTCATCTCTTAGATCATATACACCACTAATGGAAATGTTTTGCGGTGCCCTTCTTTCATTCCCCAACCATAAGCCGATAGAGCGATGACATGTGTGTCTCCAAGGTTTGGAAGGAATCATAACCATGACATGAAAAATTCCCCTTGAGATAAAACCCTGGAACTTCAGGTAGACTGTCGAGTGCTTTTCCGCAGTAATATCTGTCAGGTCGACACCACTAGACCACCCGCCCTTTTAGTAGTTCAATGATTGAAATAAGATAAACTGGATATTGTGTCGCAATTTGAAGTACTTTATAATGGACGAATAGCCGGAATAAAGCCTTGCTGGTCATCACGTTTTGTCACCACTTATCATCATCTACGTCTCAGCAACATCATTGTCAAAGTTATCTCCAACCAACATAATTTATATAAAAGCGATTTGGGCTATGGTTTAAATCGAAAGTAAAGAATTAATACAACAGTATTCCAGTTTAAAATAAAATCATGAAAAAAAACGGATCTGCCCGAAACCAAAAATAACCTAGCCTGCCGATGAAACATAAGGCGATATAACTCTATGCAAAGATTTTGCGGGGTACAGCTAGTATATCAATAATGTCTAAGTTAAAAAAAAAACAGATATAAATATTTGCGATGGTTGCTGAAAACGGGAAAAGAGATAATTAGTGAATTTTTTTTCTAACACAATTAAACAGTACATGAACGTTTATAAATATATAAGAACTACATCACCATGCTTTATTTCTAACACAATTAAACAGTAAATTGACCTATATATAAAGCAATACATCACCATACTTTATTGGTATACGGAATCGTCTTTGAGACAGCTTTGCCTTGCTATTTTCATATGTTATTCTTACGATAAATCGATCGGTTTTGTTATCAGGACTAAGTTCCTCATAGTAGTAAAGTCTCTGTTGAAATAATAGATCGATCAAGAGTTTAGTTTATCGTTAAATAAAATGAAAAAAAAACTGTACGATGAGTATTTAAGATAATAGTTGATTAGTATCCCCACCATTGGGTCCAATCCGTTTAATGACAGGGTTTAATGACAGGGTTTAATGACAGGGTTTAATGACAGGGTTTAATGACAGGGTTTAATGACAGGGTTGAAAGACATGGTCTAATGACATGGTTTATTGACAGGTTTTAATGATAGGGTTTGATGACAGGGTTTAATAATATTGTTTGATGACAGGGTTTAATTACGTGATTAAATGGCGGGGTTTAACAACAGGGTCTAATGACAGGGTTTAATGTCAGGGTTTTTGATTAATCGTCATTATTTACATATAATTTTTTTGTAAGTATAACGAATTATTTGATAATAAGCTAAACATTAGTTCACAATGACTAAATTGTTTTTTTTTTATAATCTCTAAGATAAAATATCGTATTTTTTTTTTATTTTGAGTAAATCATAAAAGAAAATAACAAACATATAAATATATCTATACATATCTATATAACAAACATATAAATATATCTATACATATCTATATAACAAACATATAAATATATCTATACATATCTATATATCAACAAATTAAGTACAAAAGTATTGTAATTTAAGTAAAGTGAATGCAACAAAAAAATGCATTTCTCTTTAGATAACTAACAATCAGCGTAATCACAAGTAGAGAAAACACTCACAGTAGGTATGGTACCGTTGTCTGCCAACGCCGGCAAGGACTTAATAGGGCGTAAGAGAATGTAAGGATTTATAGTTCGACCGCTCTCATGTTTCAACAGTACACCGGCAACAACGAACCTTCCAGACATCTGCCATAGGAATGTATTGAACTCATCGAATGACACTAAATGAACAGAAGTTAACAAAACAGTACTTTCTATCAATGGATATATATATATATATATATATATCAATAAGACAGACAGAGAGAGAGAGAGAAAGAGGAAGAGAGGGAGAGAGAGATAGAAAGAGAGAGAGATAAAAGAGAAAGAGAGAGAAAACGAGAGAGAGAGAGAGAAAAAGAGAAAGAAAGACAAAGAGAGAAAGAGAGAGAAACAGAGCGAGAGTGAGAGAGAGAGAGAAAGAGAGAGAAAAAGAAAAAGTGAGAAACGTTAAAAAAATACCATTAAAGAAAAAACGACAGATATTTTTCAAGCTAAAATATTACGAATGTAATAGGGGAAGTTCATGGATACATGAAAGGGCTAACAGCACTAAAATAGAGGTTTGTCCTGAAATAATTTACCTACTTAAACCGATCATACACAGTGTGTGTAGGTGTGAAGTCCCTGTTAGGACGAGATGAAGTATTTTAGATCCTATAAACCACTAATGGGACGATTTTTATGGTGCCCTTCTTTCATCCCCACCATAGCCGATAGTGTAATGGCCATGGAGACACCAGAGAAGATATATCGAGTCCCTTAGCCATGACCTATTCTTACCGGAGATCGAACTAGGAACCGTCAGGTCTATAGTCGAGCACTTTAACCCACGACCATCCGTCCCTCAACATAGCCAATAAAGCTTTCCCAAACGACAGGGTTCAGCTAAATAATATCTGCTGGGAGTCTTACCGTTAATGTTTAAACATCAATACATTCTTACGGGCTGTTTCTCTATACTACTATAAATGTTAATGGATTTTCACACAGTCATATAAATAGATAAGACTAAAACACTTTTTTATGTGCAATATATATTTAGTTGAACTTTTATTTCACCTACTCGTGGCTGCACTTTTAGTAAAATTCCATCTATTTCAATCTCTGAATCTAGAAAACTAACTCCGTGTCAAAACTCCGTCCCAACACTGACTGCCAAAATCTAACTTAAAACTTCTGCCTCGATCGACCGCTCGCCCCCCGAATGGCTTGGGAAAGGAATGGGAGGGGGGGCGTTTCCGACATTAAAGCCTGACTCAGGGCTGTTCACTGAGTCCGGTAGGATTTTGATCATGGTCAGTGGCCAAGTGTGTGAAGATGCATCTTCGTGCAGCTCTCCTCCTGCTCCCGAGCGCCTGGTAGGGTAGCTTTGATCGCGTTCCGCTGACCACAGATCTAGAGGGATGGGGAATGAGGGGAACTTAATATGGGGGGGGGGGGTAGCTGTGATATGAGGGAGGGATGAGGGCTGCGATAGTAATACTTATAATAAACTGTCAATAAACTTACTTGGCAGAACTACCGGTAAAGAGACCAGAAGCAGTGAAACCCAACGCACATAGAGCTGAGTCATGATGATTTAGTGTTATTTTTTAGAACGAAACTATGAGCTAGTAACTTTGGAGACTGAAAGTAAAAGTCTGTAGAATACACTTCACAAGAAAAAACAATATATCTATTCAAAAAAATTATAATAATTTTAGTAATACTTTTCAGTTTTAAAAAATACATAAATAAAAAAAATATAACATTTATAATTATAATTATTTAAAACAATAAACTATACAAATAGATTAAAAAATAGTTATAGAAATTTGGACGACTAAACATTTGGGTTATAATCTTGATTTGCAGCTTTATTTCTTATTTAGCTGTAGATTAACGCTATAGTGCGCTATAGTTCTAAATTTATCAAGTCGTAAATTGCATAATATGGTTAAATAACGATCTTTTTTCATCAATTATCGCTTGGTTGAAAAACAACAGATTTTATGTTAATTTTCTTCTTTTTCATAAAAATTATCTTACTGTTCTTTTCCGAAGGAAAAAAAACTTTGCTTGTTTTAGTCTGTCTTGCAGTGGACAACAGTACACGTTAAATCTAAAACGTTCACTGATCACTATTTTCTTGTAGGCAACATATGTTCCTGCATTTCTCGTGTTTTTTTGTTTTATTTTTAAGTTAATAGTTTTCTTAAGAAGATTTAGATTCTAAATGAAATATAGTTCGATAAGATATCAATTACCTTGAGTAAAAAAACTGAGACAGCTATTTACTATATGTTTAGTATGAGGATGTGTTTGATAGAGAGAAATAAAATAAAACATAGTTGAGATGTCAAATAGAGTCCAATCCATCAAAACGAAATACAATAGGGCCCAATTTAAAAGGATCAAGTCCTACACAGCCCAATACAACAAAGCTCAATCTATCAGAATACAATCCAACACATCCCAATCCAACAGGAATCAATCCAACTAAACCCAATCCAACAAAACCCAATCCAACACAACCCAATACAACAAAGCCCAATCCCACAAAACCCAATCCTAAATGACCCAATCCAACAAAACCCAATCCAACATGACACAATCCAACAAAACTCAATCCAACAAAACCCAGTCCATCATGACCTAAACCATTAGGATCCAATCCAAAAATGACCAAATCGACATCAAACAATCTATCGCACTACCGTAATGACAATTAACGAGTATAGGTTATATACATTAATGGTTTCCATTAATTGTTCAGTCTTGTGTGTACATATTTCAAGACACAAATACTATTCAAGTAAAGACACAAACACTATCCAATTAAAGACACAAATAATATTCAAGTAAAGACACAAACACTATTCAAAGTACATCTAAAGAGAAAAAAATAAATGATTTAATTTAATTATTTTGCAAAGTTTACAGATACCGATGCTGTATGTGATTACTAAAGCCTGTTCACTGAAACACCTGCTTAAAAACCTCCCTTACCGGTATTCTTCAATTAGTTAATAAGCTTTCGCTCGTTAAATCAACGCACCGTCTGGCTAATCAATGTTGATTCTTGTAACGCGAAGAGCAAAATATACGCGAAATTGAGTTGTTCCCCTTAAAGCAGAAGAAAAATAAAACCACAGAAAAACATTTTCATTTCCTTTTTTTTTTGTATATTCAGACTTGTCAGGGTCCGTGTTTCGTCGGGTTTGGTCTGATCTAAATAACTGTGGAGGCGTTATGGTAGCGTGCATACAGCTTTCAATACAAAGTAGTCAACAACACTGACTGCTGATTCATATGTTAATGTGAACGTAGACTTCAAAAATAAGATAAACGATACTTCAAATATCATATTCAATTTCAGATAAAGACACATGATAAAGGCACATCTTCCAAGTTAAATAGCATACGTCTTACTAGTTTAAGATCAAAAAGTAACTCCTTCTATCTCCAAGGCTTGTATCTAAGCAAGTGGCAAATGACGTCTAACTACGTCACATAACAACATAAAAATTCATACTCTCTATAGTCACTTAAAAAGTGTGATTAACACACATGCACAAACAAAATCAAACAGTGTATATTTAATTCAACTTTAACTCCTTCACAAGACTTACTGTAAATATAAATGAAATGTCCCAGCCATAATTACCAGATGTCATTTGGATCAATATAAAACCTTTCAAACCTCCTTCGTATCTTTTCATTGTCAATTCTGTGTTGGATGCATGTCTTGTTTTGGCAAAGTTAAAATTAATTAAAACCATCTTCTCCAGGCACAATCGGAGCAAGTAATGGGTCACTGAGCTTGACCCATGACCTATATGATCCATCAAGTTCTTGACCCAGACCCATCATGACCCATGACCCATTGAATGTTGTTATTTTCAAGATGGCGGCCGTCGCCATAGAAACCATTTAGAAATTTAAAAAAATCGCGCGATGGGTCGTGGGTCAGGGAACATTGACCCATGACCCATGTGACCCATCCAATTTTGCGACCCATTTGACCCATCGACCCATGACCCATTGACCCATTACTTCCTCTGGGCACATTTTTGAAAACTTTTTTTTTTCTTTGGTTTTGTTTTTTCATTGTTTTCAAACTAACCATTCATCAATATGAGTAAGTCGACAAGGTTAGTCCAAATAAATCTCAAAAGACCTGAGTCTGTTTATATTGCATGCGGAAACTGATATTCGAGTGTCCCGAGTTGACGGACCACATGGATGCTTGCTTGTCATTGGCGTTTATGGGAGTTCCCGGATGTTACGGAACGCATCAAGTTTGATCTCACGGGCTCAAAGAGTCTAAGTCACAGCCCGCAGTTATCACCGAGAGAGTTGAGAGAGGGAGAGTGAGAGAGAGAGAGAGAGAGAGAGAGAGAGAGAGTGAGAGAGAAACATTAACAAAAAGAAGGGGGTGTAGGATGTTGCGATGAAATGTCCCATTTCAACCTATACTACAATGATTAACCGGCATTAGATGGGAAATATTCGGATGTTGTCCAACATGTCTCCATTGGTACCTCCGTGGTCTTTGCACTCTCCGCTGTGGTGCTGATAAATGTAAGGTAGTAATGTTCAACTACTGGTTTATATCATGCAAGCGATGAGCATCCTTAAAAATGCATATATATATATATATATATATATATATATATATATATATATATATATATATATTATGGTTTTGACATCAATTGGAGGTCAAATTTTTACTAACACCGTTTCAGAGATATACGGTGGGAAATGGTATTAGTAAAGCAATATTCACACACGGATAATAAGACAAATTTAAAGATTACAAAATGTATAAATTAGAGTGAAAAAAACAAAATATTTTATTTTAATACATGGCGGATAGACGAGGTCAAGAAAGAACTTAAAGCAGTAAGAATGAGAGAGAGGAGGAAAATAACCATGGATCAAAATCAGTGGAGAGGAGAAGAATAACAGGCCAGATCCCTACGTGGGTTGTAGAAAACAGAAGTGTTGCATGCGAGTCGTACATGGACTGCAGAAAAGAGAAGTATAGCATGCGAGAGCCATACTTGGTTTGTAGAAAGGAGTAGTGTGGCATGCGAGAGCCCTATATGGACATGCCGATGCTCTACATGAGTACAGAGTCAAAGAAATACATAAAATAAAAATAACATTAAATATATATTTTTGGCATTGGGAATAAATTAGCCCTTACTAGAAGCAATTAACAAAACCTCAGTTTAATTTTAACATAATACGTTAGTTCCTGATACTGTAAAAATCTACTTTTTCAAATGGTATCCAGTCGCGAAGTTAAACATGTCCTTGTAAGTGCCATTGTGCACAAAGACTCCACCGAGGTGCAAACCAAACACCGAAGCCCCACTACTACCTGGGCAGGTATTGGTCGTATAGCCCCAGATCGAAAGGTCAAGCTCTTCCTGTCCACCTGCGTCCATCGTATCCAGAATTGTGCCGAAGCTGATCTTCTTGGGGCCCCCGTGTGGGTGGGACACAATGAAAACGAACCTGTCATCCGATTTTCGGGCGTACCTGTCGCCAACGGCGCCCCAGATGCGTCTAAATCGTCTGCACATTTCCGAAATTCGCTCCCCCAGCTGCGCGTCGCAGGTCACGCGTGTCATAATGAACGAATCAACGAAGACGTCCGTCCTTGTCCAAGTGCCTTTATCAAGCGTCACCAAAGGGCTGTCTTTCTGGCTGACGACATGGACGCCGATCCTAACGGTCAGGTCTGCGGCAGCCATGATTAGTTGGAATATTTCGTCATCTCGATAGTTGTCAGGCAGCTTGTCCAGTCTGAACTGGTCAACAGGAAAAAAATTGACGTGACCTGGGTACTTGGTACATCTGGAGAGGTAGTCATCCAACTCTAGTCCTTCCTGTAGTAGTTGTAAGTCATCAGTACCTGACAGATAGAAAAATAGATAGAGATATTGGTTAGAAAGTATTACTAGACATAAACATATATATATATATATATATATATATATATATATATATATACAGAGAGAGAGAGAGATACTAACAGATAGATATTTATATAGATAGATAGATAGATAGATTGAGATAGATAGAAATAGAAATAGATAGATGTATAGGTAAATAAAAGTCAGATTGATTAGAACGTAAATGTATTATTAAATCTTATAGTGTTCACTTATCCAAAAAAAAGACACGCTTTATGATTGTTTAAGATGTGCTAAATTACATCATCAAGTTTACACACTAGCACAGCTCTGGGGATTTGCATGATTAAAAGTACGAAACTGAATAGCTTTGGGTAAGTGCTTGCAGCCAAAGTAGTCGAAGAGGAGACGTATGTAGATAAATGTATAAAATGGTATCAACACGTACTTGAATGATGTCACTAAAATGAGTCTGTTGCCATGGTTACTTACGATCTCCACGGCGTCTGTTGTAGTTTTCTGTCATGTGCTGTAGTGGAGACTGTTTATACTGTTGACATGGCGATAAAAAGTAGATTTAAAAGATTATTATTTTTTTTTTTAAATATATAAATCTAGGTTCATCTATACATCACCACGATTGCGGAACACCTATGATAAATGGAGGGATAGTTCTTTGCGTGTAGATAGATATAGATAGATAGATAGATATAGATAGATAGATACAGATAGATAGATATAGAGATAGATAGGTAGATAGAGATAGATAGATAGATAGAGATAGATGGATAGATAGATAGATAGAGATAGATAGATGGATAGATAGAGATATATAGATAGATATATAAGTATAGATAGATAGATAGATAGATATAGAGATAGATAGATAGATAGATAGATATAGATAGATAGATAGATAGATATAGATATAGAAAGATAGTTAGATATATATATATATATATATATATATATATATATATATTTTAAAATATTTATATATATATATATAGAGAGAGAGAGAGAGGAAAGAGAGATAGATAGATAGATAGATAGATAGATAGATAGATAGATAGATAGATAGATAGATAGATAGATAGATAGATAGATAGATAGATAGATAGATAGATAGATAGATAGATAGATAGACATAAAGACAGACAGACAAACAGAGGGTGGCAAACCTTTTCTATTTTCTGCAGTTCACTCATCGCCTGCTCATTCCTCGGATCAATGTCTAAAACCCGTTGGTAATCCTCCGTTGCCTCCGTCAGTCGACCTAGATTAAATCTGGCTGTCGCACGTCGTAGGTAAGACTTGATGTGAGATGGATCGATAGACAGAGACAGTGAGCAGTCTTCCTCACATTTCACGTATCTGTTAAGAGTTTTAAACAAGTAGATATGTATACACGTAGTGATCTTAAACATCGTATTGGGTGACAAAGAGGTGTGTGAAATACCTGTATGGAGGATATTAAATCTGTTATTACTTATACTTGACTAATCGGGAGGTTGTCAATGTGACCTTCTATCATTCCCACCCTAGCCGATATTGAAATGACCTTAGAGGCACCAGGAGATGTATAGTGGTGACATTAGCCAAGACTTGAAAAATATTCATTAATCTTAACCTGAGATTGAACCAATGACCCCATTTATTTTAGTCGTTCGTCATGATTAAACACGGTTATATCCCTTAATATATAACGAGATTTTTTTCTCTTTAACTCATTGGCTAAAAAATCGTAATTTAAACGTTGTTTTTTATTTCTTCAATAAACACAATTTTGGTTTTAATTAATATAACCTCTTTGGTCACTACACTGATTATTGCAACGTCGTTTGTCAAAACATCCGTATGGTCTACATCAGCGTTTCCCGTAGTATCATATGCCTTGCCTTGGGGTTACGCGAAGAGTTTGGCGGTGGTACGAGTATCAAAAGCTAAGAAAATCTTTTATAACAATGAAATTGGGGGAAACAATGAAGTGAGAGTAAACAATGAAATGAGGGGAAACAATGAAATGCGTGGAAACAATTAAATGAGGGGAAACAATGAAATGAGGGGAAACAATGAAATGAGGGGAAACATGAAATGACGGGAAACAATGAAATGAGGGGAAACAATGAAATGAGGGGAAACAATGAAATGGGGGGGAAACAATGAAATGAGGGGAAACAATGAAATGACGGGAAACAATGAAATGACGGGAAACAATGAAATGAGGGGAAACAATGAAATGAGGGGAAACAATGAAATGACGGGTGTCGAGGAGTTAAAGTTGATTTAAGTATTCATTAATTAATATTGGTTTGTGCATGTGTGTTAATCACACTTTTCTAGTAACTCAAGAGAGTGTTAATTTTTATGTTACTATGTGACGTAGTTTTTTATAGTTTGACGTCATTTAAGATTTTGCGTAGAAACAAGCCTTGGTGATAACGGCAGTTGCTTTCTAGTTCTTGAACATACAAGACGTATTATTATTTAACTCCAGAAGAAGTCAATATATTCGCTTTCATATGGCAACTCATATATATATTATTTGATCTTTTGAAGATGTGCCTTTATGATTCAACATGTTTGCTATGTTAATGTCTTCGTAAATAAATGTACCAATGAATCAGCAACATTGAATTGTGCATTGATTTGAGTAGTGTTTGTGTGTGAGGAATAAGAGACACGCTACCACAGTAACGCCTCCAAGATCAGTCTGACTGCAACTGCAGCCAGACCCCCATAACATCAAGATAACCTTATAAACCTTCACAACGGGAAACAATGAAATATGGTGAGAAACAATTAAATGAAGAAGAACAATGTAATTAGGGAGTACATTGTAATGTGGGAGAACATTAAAATGGGGGGAAACAATGAAATGAGGGGAAACAATGAAATGACGGGAAACAATGAAATTTGTGGGAAACAAATGAAGGAGCACAATGTTATTAGGGAGTACACTGGAATGTGGGGGAAACATTGAAATGAGGGGAAACAATGAAATGATGTCTAAAGTTTGTGAAACACTGGCCTACATAGAAATACGTCCGTTTACCTTTTCAGCTGGAGATACGCCATCGCTCTGTTGGCAGGTAATAGCGCATCGGTTGGGTCATAGGTCATACCTTGGGTGTAGGCTTCTATAGCTTTATCATAATCGCCAAGCTTATAAAACTCATTGCCCTAGTAGAGAAAAAAAAAAACAACTTGTATGTAAAACAGCGTATGAACACAGTATAAACTAGTCCAGGAAAGGCCGTAGCCAGAATTTTTTTTTTTGGGGGGGGGGGGAGGGGGGGCTGTGCGGTTTGAGGGTGGGGGCTGTGCGGAGAGTTTTATATAAGAAAAAATCGGAATGCAATGATAAAGAAGTATATTTTATAGTAGAATTTAATTTTTATAATTAATTTAGGGTGGGGGCTGCGGCCCCCCTTACCCCCCCCCCGGCTACGGCCTTGAGTCCAGGAATCGTCAACATCTTTATCAACATAATATATCTAAGTGATGAGTTATCGCTTCACGTTTAAAACTGCACCACACAGTTCCACTGTGTTCAAACTTACTTTACCTTATTTTTTTCACAAGTAGCTAAATCTTTTCTTTTCGACTCTTCCTTTTCTTCAGATTCTTTGTGTAATTCTGAAGGCGTGTCTCCTTCTTTTACATCCATTTGTCTAAGCTTTAATTTCAATATTTCATAATCAGTTGTTTTATTATTATAAAATATGTGTCACTTATATCCCTTGCACCTGTAAGTTTTTCAAAGAAAAACGGTTTTTAATTTATTTTTTTTTCAAATACATCTTTCATTTTTTCGCTTTGTTTTCCAGTATTTTGTTTTTTTTTTAAATTAATTACTTTCAAAAATCTGCAATGCAGCGGTAACTTCGTTTTACGACGATGTGTTTATGATGAAAAAAAAATGTTTTGGTTGACGAATCGGGCTTGGTATACGATATGAAGGCGGTATAGTCAACTAGTTAAGTTAGTGCGTCGTTAAATATGTTTGTCTCTCCTAAGCTGCATACATTCGTGTGACGACCGCTTTTGCTTAAAGATGACAATGGTAAAACGGGATACCGTTGTAAAGTTGTAAACCGAAGAACTAACACATCCCATAATACTGGTTGCCCCCCCCTCCTCTTTCACAGATTTCATATGCTTTACAACAGGCATTTCAAACTTAGCGTCCAACGAGGACCGAATTAGTCAAAGTATGCAAACCCAAGAGCCGCACTAGTCACATTTTATAGACCCCAGAGACGCACTAGTCACATTATATAGACCACAGAGCCGCACTACGTCACATTATATAGACCACAGAGCCGCACTAGTCACATTATATAGACCACAGAGCCGCACTACTTACATTATATAGACCACAGAGCCGCACTAGTCACATTTTATAGACCCACAGAGACGCACTACTTACATTATATGGACCCCAGAGCCGCACTAGTCACATTATATGGACCCCAGAGCCGCACTAGTCACATTATATAGACCCAAGAGCCGCACTAGTCACATTATATGGACCCCAGAGCCGCACTAGTCACATTATATAGACCCAAGAGCCGCACTAGTCACATTATATGGACCCCAGAGCCGCACTAGTGACATTATATAGACCACAGAGCCGCACTAGTGACATTATATAGACCACAGAGCCGCACTAGTTACATTATATGGACCCCAGAGCCGCACTACTTACATTATATAGACCCCAGAGCCGCACTAGTGACATTATATAGACCACAGAGCTGCACTACTTACATTATATAGACCCCAGAGCCGCACTAGTGACATTATATGGACCACAGAGCCGCACTACTTACATTATATGGACCCCAGAGCCGCACTACTTACATTATATAGACCCCAGAGCCGCACTAGTCACATTATATAGACCACAGAGCCGCACTACTTACATTATATAGACCCCAGAGCCGCACTAGTGACATTATATGGACCACAGAGCCGCACTACTTACATTATATAGACCCCAGAGCCGCACTAGTGACATTATATGGACCACAGAGCCGCACTACTTACATTATATAGACCCCAGAGCCGCACTAGTCACATTACCCCAGAGCTTCACTACTCACATTATATAGACCCCAGAGCCTCACTAGTCACATTATATGGACCCAAGAGCCGCCCTAGTCACATTATATAGACCCTAGAGCCGCACTAATGCATTATATAGACCCCACAGCCGCACTACATACATTGTATAGACCCCAGAGCCGCACTAGTCACATTATGTATACCCCAGAGACGCACAAGTCACAATATATAGACCCCAGAGCCGCACTAGTCACATTATATAGACACCAGAGCCGCACTAGGTACATTATATAGACCCCACAGCCGCACTAGTCACATTACCCCAGAGCTTCACTACTCACATTACATAGACCCAAGGGCCACACTAGTCACATTAACAAATCTGGAAGACATGAAAAAGTTTTGCTATATATTTTCTACTCAAGACTGTGTTTTTGTATTATTATCAAGAGAACAACCACACATTTGTTACTGGTTATTTCATATATGTGTTCCGCCAATGCCGTACATATTACATCGAAAGGTATTTATGCAAAGTGTGGAGATGTGCAAACAAAAATACATGTAATACGAAACCAAAATGTAAACAATACCAGTTTAATTCAAAAAGGGCTAAACACAGGAATATAAAAACACGAGACATAGACTAGAGGCTAACATTTTGGTTTATATGATGAGGCCTTATGCTAGCTAGCGTTCCACCCAGAGCCGGATTAACAATTTTAGGGTCCCAAGGCCAATTAAAATTTGAGGCTTCATTTTGAAAATGAAAAAAATATTGCTAAGTTGTTGTTTTTTTTTGTATGCTATTTAACATTTTGGGGCCCCTTATTTCGCGGGGCCCTAGGCTACGGCATAGTCGGCCTATCTGTAAATCCGGCCCTGGTTGTATGCCTTACAACACTGGTCCTGTTTCATGAACACAAATCTCGGGGATGCCCTTTTTAGCTGATAATTAAAAAAAACTGGTCGCAATTTTACTTCGAAAAAAGTTTCATTCGCAAAGTATGCAATGTGTAGTTTCGATCCATTGATGAAAAATTCAAGACATGAATAAATGATTGATTGAAAGAACCAAAACGTTACTCAATAGCATTGGTAGAAATAAAACATAATTCCAGGGAATATTGGAGTAATATAGAATATAATCCCAATGAATCCAAAATGGCTTCGTCCTTCCTTATCGTCTGTTTCCTAGTTAGGGTTTTCCCGTTCATACGTAATTAGATGTACCAGCTTCAACAAAAAATAATAATAATCCGTAACGCTACACAATCAACAATGAGAATGCTAGACTGTTTATGTATTTATAATTATGTTTATTGTAGTGAATGTATAGAAAAGTACAAATTTAGTAAACTTGGTTTAAATTAGTGTGGCTATTTTTTTTTCTTTTAATGAACGCTAAGTGTGTCACAACTGGCTTTGTTTGTGTGTTACTAACCCCATTTAGAAGTTTACGCGTTCCAGGTGAATGTGTTACATTTGACCTGGTTATATGTTTGTGTGTAGTGTGTGTCGCCAAGCGGGGTTTCCCGAATTTTTGTTGACTTATAAATGATGCTTTGCTAGTATGTCAGTAGAGTGCATTTCTTATCTTGTTGTGCATGAATTGGTAAACAAATATGCATACGTCCTAGCATATAATGTTATTATAACTGTAGCCCTTTACTTATAGCTGCAAAGCTAAACCTTCTTTGCCAGCTATGTGTACTATACAAACAGGAATTTTTTTGTGGGAACTGTTCTTATGTTTAATGGGCCCCAGGTAGATACTTAATAGTTACATTTTTGGCCATATGCTAAATTACCCGTTCGGGGCCCCTTTAGTAATATATACTTTGTGCTGGAAGGGGGGGGGCTGGGCGTGCTGGGTCAACGCCCAGAAGGAGTTTAAGGTCTTAGGTGCGGAAGAAATAATTGTGCTTTCATTTTTAAAATAAGACACTCAAGTAAATTAAAATTTCATGTCTAAAATTGGGGTTTAATGGGGGGGGGCCCTGTGGAAGTCGGAGTCTAGTGCGCCCGTCCCGTTGCATGCCAGCCTATTGCGCCCGTGGTTAAATCCGCCTCTGATGTGAAATAGATTGGAGGCCGAAAGGAGGGAGGCCGTGCTTATCTCACGCGGTTTTCCCGACACTGTGCACCTTTCCTTGTCTGTAGAAGACTAACATTACAACGTGCAGGTCTGACTCTCTAAGTCAACAGACAGACACACAGACAGTCACGCAGGCAGACACGCTGAAAGACATCCAGACAGTCACGCAGACAGACACACAGGCTGTATAAGCTACCATTATGTCTAAATATAGAAAGCTTAAATAATTGTAAGACAAGTAATAAACTTAGTTACAAAGAAAGATACGGCGGATTTTAAAATGTCGCCAATTTTTTTTATTATTTTTCTGTTACCTGGTATATCTAGTATCAGGAATTATATATATCATTGACATTTCGCAGCCGAAATTTGTTATGTGTTGATTAGCGTATATTTCTAATATAAGAGTTTGCAGATTAGATTGATGTTATTGAACTATATTTTGTTTTTTGTGTCGTACTAATTAATAAACAATCTTTACTGACCAGTACTAGACTTTTAACTATTCGCAGCGAAGTGCGCATTCATTTAAAACCTTTTTGCACAGGAAATAGTTGTTTTGTTTTGGTTTTATAATGGAAAAAAAAAGTAAATAGAGTCTATAATTGCATTTATAATGTTCATGTATATTTTATCTAGGGTTGTATATTTTCTTTATGTCAATAACTGAATTGTTAATATAATGGACTTTTTAGTTGGCATATGACTTAGGAAGTTTACAAATGTATTTCATGGGTAAATCGTTGCGCTAGGAGAATTTATTCAATCTTAGTTTACATATTTTGCACCCTTTAAAGAAATAGAGCAAATCTACAACAACTACTACTACACTTAAACACACAGGTAAAATATCTTAGACCCCAAAGTTAATCTTTTTTTTTTCATTATTAATTAATTTACTTGGTAAAAACCTGTGCCTATCAGTACCTACTGTTCCTAACATCCCCACCTGTGCATATTAGTACTGATTGTGCCTATCAGTACCTACTGTTCCTACCATCCCCACCTGTGCATATTAGTACTGATTGTACCTATCAGTACCTATTTTACCTATCATTTCCTACAGTGCCCATCATTTCCTATCATGTAAGCCTTAAACAGAAGATTAAATGTTTCGCGTCTTTTCGTCATTCCTCTCTCTATCAATTGTCTTCATGAAGCTTTAAAAAAAAAATTATTTTAACGAATATTTTTTTATAAATCTTTTATTTTTTTAAAGAAACAGGAAACAGTTGCCATGGTTACATTCATCATCTTCAGTTTGGCCGCCTTTTTCCTGATGGTGGACAACTTTGTACTGGACCGTAGGTTTATACTTCTTTTTCTTACTATATATATATATATCTGTACATTTTGTTACAGGGTCTGTCTTATTTCATTTGAGGCCCTGTAACAGAAGACAATGTTGGGACCATCAGAAAAAAAAGCGACATATCTAAGGTTTTTTTTTTTATTGGGCTCTGTTCGCCTCTAAATATTTGGGGGCCATTTGCGTCGCCCTGTGTGCCCGCCTTTAAATCCGCCTCTGCATTGTCGTAATGTAATAGATACATTTTATGAAAGTAATTAATCACCGTTAGAGAGGGTCGGAGAAGGGGATGGGAGAATGGTTTTTAAAAAATGCATCCGCCTGACTAAAAAAAAAAATTAAAAGTACGGCTCACTGCGCCCCTGGGCTGGCGGTAAATTAGGTGCCGCCCTTTCTCTAAAACTCTTAACTCATCGAACCACTGCAGTTTTACTCTGTACCAGGCTTACGGTGCCGCCAAATTTTTTTCCGGCTCCGCTCCGGCTCCCACAAATTTGACGGCTCCGGCTCCCGATTAAGATAGTATCACACGAGACAAAATTGTTTGTAATTGCGCCACGCAAACATGCCGCTGGTAAAAAGTTATGCACATTTTGTCGCGTTCACCCCCGTAGCAGGCCGGTAGCCCCCTCTGCTTATTTGTTCTACTTAGTAAAATGTATTACCTGCCCCCCTGCTATTGCCTGGCCCCTGCTGTAGAATGCCTGGCCCCTGATGTAGAATTTTTACGCTACGTTCCACAGTGCTGAGTACGTCGTTTGGCACCAAGTTTCTACTGACGCTGCCCAGACTGATATCATCGTCCAGCAACCTGTCGTTTATACTGTACACGCCACTGTCCAGGCCAGTGTCAGTAAGTACTTACGTCACATGACATGTCAGAAACATTTGGCAATATTGGGAAGGCACATGTGACGATTGTATATCTAGGCTGGACAACTCTGTTTTTTTTAGTGAAGAGAATCACCCAAAGAGTTATCTTCCTTGAAGTCTTCAATGTGTAGACTTTTAAAAGAAAAAAAAAATAATGTACACAAGACAGATTTTTTAAAGTAAAAATAAAATCAAATGAGTTTTTCTCTATGACCATTTAATTTTTTTTTTTTAAAAGGTCTTGCATTTACATTTTTTCACCTTGATGAAATAATGTGTCGTTATTAGTTAGGCGAGATAGGGGCGCTTCTCTGTGTGTCGTTATTAGGTAGGCGAGATAGGGGCGCTTCTCTGTGTGTCGTTATTAGGTAGGCGAGATAGGGGCGCTTCTCTGTGTGTCGTTATTAGGTAGGCGAGATAGGGGCGCTTCTCTGTGTGTCGTTATTAGGTAGGCGAGATAGGGGCGCTTCTCTGTGTGTCGTTATTAGGTAGGCGAGATAGGGGCGCTTCTCTGTGTGTCGTTATTAGGTAGGCGAGATAGGGGCGCTTCTCTGTGTGTCGTTATTAGGTAGGCGAGATAGGGGCGCTTCTCTGTGTGTCGTTATTAGGTAGGCGAGATAGAGGCGCTTCTCTGTGTGTCGTTATTAGGTAGGCGAGATAGGGGCGCTTCTCTTTTTAGCCCTTACAGGGAGTCCATTCTGTTCCGCAGGCCAAGGGTTATTTCTGTTTTCGAAAATATTATATATATAATTATTATTTTTTTTTTTTTTTTTGCAATAAATTGTAATCTTTTCACGGTTAATTAAGCAAACTTTTTTTTTTATAAGGGAAGTAACGCATTAATTAGTAACATTCGTCAGAGCTAAGAAATAAAAGCTACTTCCCTTGATTAGTAGAATGAGAATTTGTCATAGATTAATAACTTGTGGAATCGTAACTTGTAGATTGGCTGTACTGAGACCGACTGTACTCTGTCATCTGTGCTGAAACCGACTACACTCAGTCACCTGCACTGAGACCTACCGTTACTCATTCACCTGTACTGAGACCGACCGTTACTCATTCACCTGTACTGAGAACGACCGTTACTCATTCACCTGTGTTGTGTTGACTGCACTGGACAGGATTACTGACACATCATACTGACGACGTCTACTGCTAACTTTTGTTACTGTTCCTTCCCCAGGTGTTCTTCACAGTTCTGCATCACAGCTCTACCGTTGACCAGACCGTTATACTTCGACCGGGTAGTTTGACCAAAGTGAAGCCGCATAGTGTCTTCAGGTGACTGTAAATACAATGGCAGCTCAGCGCGGGTTTTGGTTTTAACTATTTATTTTTCTTTTAACTACGTCTCCCATAACATCAATTATTTTTAAAAAAGTTTTTTTTTTTAATTGCACGTTTTATTGCGATTAATTTTTGTTTAATTAACTATTGATGAGACTGTATAAACGATTATTCTAAATGAAAGAAGTACTGAGGCTTGAAGTAACTTTTTGATTTGTACACAGTTATTTTTATATAAATTGATATATATATATATATATATATATATATATATATATATATATATATATATATATTAGAGTTTAAAGAGAGCTAGAGAGAGAAAAAGAGAGAGAAAAGATGAAGTGAGATTGATTGATGAATATAATGTTAGTTAGATTGATATATTGATTACTTATCGATAAAAGACAGAGAGTCAGACAGACTACATAGATAGATAGATAGATAGATAGAATACTGATAGATAGATAGATAGATAGATATATATATAGTTTTTAGATTGCAATATCCAGTAACACAGCTACTCCCCAATCATGCCCCCCCCCATCCCAAACCCCCTAAAGGGATGTGGTTAGCAGAGCGAATATTAAAGCGCTTGGGAGCTGGACAAAGGTGCCACTTCCCGCCGTTGGTCACGGACCAACAAGAAAGCCCTACTGGACTCAGGTAAAACGTCCGAGTCAGGCTTTGATGTCCGAAACGCTCCTCCCCCTATTCCCCACCCGCCGGATTCGGATACCATAAGTCCATCGAAATGAACGAGCAGGTTTTAAGTTAGTGTTCGATTGGAGTTTCAGAGATATAGTCGTGCAGTCACGAGTAGTTTTGTATAAAGTGCATTTATTTTACACTTCAACCAGGAGACTTATATGTGTATCTGACTGTTTGAAAATCTAGCAATAATTAAGGAACATATAGAAAGAGCCCGTAACAGATCGATAGATCGATAGATCGATAGATCCATTGATAGATAGATAGATAAATAGATAAATAGATAGATAGATAGAAGCTTCAGGTTCCTCTAATGCAATGCATAGGCTGAAATGTAGGATTGCATGCCTGATATTCTCCATTTAGTCAAACTGTGGACATTGGGACAAAACCTACTTTCGTCTTTAATGGAAACGGGAGTTATGGAATTTCCGTCTACATGACTGACGGCATGTACTCGGAGACGTTGACAGCGCTGCCTGTGTCTGGATGGGGAAGGAAGTACATTGCAGTCACACTCAGGTATGTTGACTGTTGGGCAGACATGTCTGGGTGGGGAAGGAAGTACATTGCAGTTACACTCAGGTATGTTGACTGTTGGGCAGACATTTTGTCTGAGATGTGTTGATGTTAGACAAACATCTTGACCTGGAATTTTTTTTTACACAAAAATTATCCGTTTTATCGAAGACTATAAATAATATACAGAGAAAGATATATGTTTGTAATTTTATTTTCCCTCTCATGTATTCAAATAACTTTTTGACTATAGCTGAATACATAAAAAAATTGACATTCAAAGTGGATACACGCTTTATAACGTTCCTAAGTGCATTGATAGGGCTAACGTTTCTGTATTTGTTTTCTAGAAGTTTCATTTCTAATAAAATAGACAAAGTTACGGACTTTGATACTTCTGTCAAAAAAAAAAAAAAATGCCGCATTCATTCGACATTGCAGAGGCAAAATATAACTTGTTAGCGGAACACATTTGATTGTATTGATTATAATCGGAAATATTGGCCAACGACTCCACGCTAAGAAAAATATGAATCGATAAGTCCACCTTTTTTATAAATAATTTTGATTTCATTAAACTAATTGACGTTCATTAAATGATTCGCATTTAACACCAGTCCATCTGATTTTTTCTAATTTATTAAAAAAAATAATCATTTTCTTTTTATTTTTTCCAGTCCTTTTTTTTTACATTATTACTGGAATTGTCTATAAGCAAATAAATAACTCTAAAAATAGTAATTATTATAAGGTAATTTTTAAATTCCCAGATAAACATATTGTGTGTATGTGTGTGGGTTTGTGTGTGTGTGTGTGACGTCCCGGTCAGAACGATATGAAATCTCTTAGATCGTATAAACCTTTTATGGAACGGTTTCTAACGGTGCCCTTCTTTCGTCCCAGCCATAGCCGATAGCGCAATGCCCATTGGGGCACCATGGGCATTACAGCGGTTACGTAAACAGTGACCTGAAGTAGCCATTGGTCCACTCTAGAGAGAAATCCCTAAGGTCAACATTCGGGCGCTTTACCGCACGACCATCCGTCATTCGGGCGCTTTACCGCACGACCATCCGTCTTCATGCTGAATTCGGCATAATCATCCAATTTTCATAGTATCGCTGCTAGACTAGACCTTCGACTGTTTTAATAAAGGGGGGAGGGGGAAAGGGGTATTGTTACGATTGCGCTATCACCAGCAGGCCCACCGACAGAAATTTCGGGTCCCTTGGCAGGGCTGTCAAGAGCCCCCCATGCTGATAATAATATTTTCAAAAGTTGATTGGCCAGCTCAGTATGGGCCCCCAGAACGCCCTACAACTCACCGGGCCCCTGGGCTTTTGCCCCCCCCCTGCGGCAGTGGTCACGAGCCTGACTGGTCTGATTACAATGGTACTAAGTGTGCTAATTTATGCTTGTGCGTTTGTTTTGTTTATGTATTGACAGGAAGAACCCAAGTATTCTAATCATCAATGCCGTTAAAGACAATCAAATCATCGTTAGGTTTAAGGAATCAGCGCCGGCCGCCTTCAGAGCCTTATACAGATTCAATGAAACCTTCCTCAGGGTACACTTGGCAGAGTAAGCGCTTTGTTTTGTCTAGCTTTACAATCCTTATTGGTCTGTATCAGGATGGGCAATTGCACACCACGCATGCCCAGTTTAGGCACTCCATAATAATATTTCGGCATACTCAAAAAAAAAATCAAATATCAACATTAATAAATTCAAGTCGATAGTCGAGCGCTTTACCGCACGACCATCCGTCTCCATATTGGTGTTCTATCATTGGATGTTAGCATTTATGTTTTTTTTTTATTTACTTCAATTTTATTATTCTATTTAGAAGACAAAAGTAAACATCCCATGAGATCAAATCTATTTTTATGCATTAAAAAATTAAGCCTGATATACTATCCACTAAATATTTGTCAGACACTAATACTGCACGATATCAACAATAATGCCTAATGTTAATAATTAATAACTTCATATCAAGTGTACATTTTTATCTCTACCAACAGATACGAGTCTTACAGTTTATCCAGGTGCAACGGGCTGATCGGATCATTGACTGGTACAGTACGTTGTATTCACTACACATTCATGCATGTTGGTCTATAGAAAACTAAGTTGCAGGATAAATGTACTACAGTAGATGCATGCACCACACAAGTAACAATGCACCATACACAGTAGATGCATGCACCACAGAAGTAACAATGCACCACACACACAGTAGATGCATGCACCACAGAAGTAACAATACACCACACACAGTAGATGCATGCACCACAGACGTAACAATGCACCACAGACAGCAGATGCATGCACCACAGAGGTAACAATGCACCACACACAGTAGATGCATGCACCACAGAGGTAACAATGCACCACAGACAGCAGATGCATGCACCACAGAAGTAACAATACACCACACACAGTAGATGCATGCACCACAGTAGATACATGCACCACACACAATAGATGCCTGCACCACATAGATAACATGCACCACACACAGTATACGCTTGCACCAAAGAAGTAACATGTAACATACTACACCACACCACAAAGGGTACATATTCCATAGTAAATGCATGTACTATACCACAGTCGATACATGCACCACAATACGTATCAAAGCTTATTTTAAAATGTTAACTTCCGTGTTTAATAGCAACATGATTAGTGTTGTTTGGTATTGAATGAAAGTTTTGTTTTGTATTGAATGAAAGTGTTGTTTTGTATTGAAAGAAAGTGTTGTTTTGTATTGAATGAAAGCTTTGTTTTGTATTGAATGAAAGTGTTGTTTTGTATTGAATGAAAGAGTTGTTTTGTATTGAATGAAAGTGTTGTTTTGTATTGAATGAAAGTGTTGTTTAGTATTGAATGAAAGTGTTGTTTAGTATTTAATGAAAGTGTTGTTTTGTATTGAATGAAAGTGTTGTTTAGTATTGAATGAAAGTGTTGTTTAGTATTGAATGAAAGTGTTGTTTAGTATTGAATGAAAGTGTTGTTTTGTATTGAATGAAAGTGTAGTTTTGTATTGAATGAAAGTGTTGTCTTGTATTGAATGAAAGTGTAGTTTTGTATTGAATGAAAGTGAGATGTGTTTAGACTTTATTTAATGATTGTTATTTTGTATTCCAAAAAAAAAAGGTACTATCATAGAGGCCAACACATCCATAGGCGTCATCAGTGGCAGCTGCCTGGCGGACACGGAAGTCCTGAGGTGTCAATCTGCTCACCACTTCGGTGAGAATGGTACTCACGATATAGCAATGGGTAGGTCTCATTTGGAGCTGGGTTCGGGTGAGTCACTATTTGCAGAGAGGGGAAATGGTCGTCTCCAAAATGTACCATTTTGTGCCAAGAGAGGATTGCACTGAGGCGTGGATTCGAACCGTCGACTCACGAACTGAAGATCGGATCTTCAACGTAACGGTCACCGAGTCGGGAAAAATGTGACATCGTTTTATGGCTGACTATAAACAGACGGGAGGGGTGGGGAAAGTCTTCTCTACCAAGATGTCCCCCTCAAGAGGAGGAGCGGTGGGTATGGTAACGTGATTGTTTTAATTTTAATTTTGAATTGAGATCAATAAATTGTTTAATCCATCATTAGAAGGTATCTTCTTTAAAATATATATATATATATATATATATATATATATATATATATATATATATATATAATACAAATAGGCCTACATGTGCTTTAATGTGTCCCCACCCATTTGTCAAAACTCCGGGGCGACTCATTTCAGGGGCTCCCTATCATGTGGCGATGAGCGGCTCAATACGTTTTTTTTTTTTAAACTCTGAAAAATGTTCACTGCAAAGTCTAATGAACACATCAGTGAAATATAAGATTTAGACAAAGATAACATTCGCCATAAACTCAACTGAGATACTCATTTGGTCACCGATGTAGTAATATATCTCCTTGCATATATTATGAGAAAAATAAACGTTTATTGTTCACAAAATATAGAATGAATATAATATACTGCAACGTATCAAAAATGAAATCCTATTAAATATCGAATTTGCATATGTATCCACTGGTTTGAAAAAAATAGAACTGTAATGGTATTTTTTTTATCAACTTTAAGACTTAATGATACGAAGATATTAAATGTCTTAAATGCATACATTTAAACTTTGACAAACTTTGAATGGCTTTGTTAAATACTTTTTTTCGGTTCAACAGAAATGTTGCTGCCGTACGAGACTTACGGGAGAGAGTTCATCACGTTCTCAATCACTGGGCGGCAGTCACAGGGCCTCATAGTGGTCATCGCTGCTGAGAACTTCACACAGATCGATATACTGCTGGACGACAGGGGGGCCAAATCGACGGTCATACTACACCAGCCGGGTGATTGGGCGTACGTAAGTGATGTCCTGATTTCTGATTGTGCATACGTAAGTGATGTCCTGATTTCTGACTGGGCGTATGTAAGTGATGTCCTGATTTCTGACTGGGCGTACGTAAGTGATGTCTTGATTTCTGATTGGGCATACGTAAGTGATGTCCTGATTTCTGACTGGGCGTACGTAAGTGATGTCCTGATTTCTGATTGGGCGTACGTAAGTGATGTCCTGATTTATGATTGGGCGTACGTAAGTGATGTCCTGTTTTCTGAATGGGCCTACGTCAGTGATGACCACTGCATGCCGCCATTCATTCAAGGAAAGAACCAAAAAACCAACATTTATTATAATAGTACAAATAATAATAAAATAGAGAATCCCACAACACAGCGCAATCCACCACTAAGTATTATATCTCTTGATCAACTCCACGGTCATCATATTTCCACTTTCTCCATCATGGTCCACTCCTTGTCATCTGACCACCTCAACCAATCACCTTTCTACTTCTGACCTTTCACCCACTCACTATCCACAACCGAACACAACACGTGAACGACAGTAGTGTCTGTGACAGTAATGTCCTCATTTTCAGATCGGGTGCACCTAAGTCATGTGATCAATCAAAAATATTTCCTATATAATCTCTTAGCACTATACTACAGGATGGGAGTGACTATATAAACGCAATTACACTATTTCTATTGCAGTCTTTCAGATTTATCGTTTCTGGGTGGTTAAGATCAACTAGTAAGACTGCAGTCATCCCATTTTACATTAAAAAAAAATTGTGTGCTTATTACAGTTGGCTACGTCGGACCAAATTTATTTTTTCAAAAGTGACAAGCCGGTCCAGGCCGTCTACATCCAGAGGTCACAGTGCTGGTCAAATAAAATCAATTCAATTTCTGAGAGCGGCGGGCCTTCATTGGTGCTGATTATACCCATGGAACTTTTTTATGACCATTACATATGGAGGTAAGAGGCTTGAACTTAATAACATCCCGTTGTTAAGTGAACATTACGGGAGCATTTACATTATTACTGCTATGGAGCTAGTGCTGATTATACCCATGGAACTTGTCTACAACCATTGCATATGAAGGTAAGAGGCTTGAACTTAATAACATCACATTGTTAAGAGGGACGTTAGGGAGCATTTTCATTATTATGGCTATGGAGCTGCTCTATAATCATTCATTTCTGTTTTATGGAATGTACCCCCGCCCCCCCCCCCCCCACACTCCCTCTCCACACCGGAAACTATTCTTTAAAATTGCATTCTATGATAGCAGACAAATTTATCATTCTTTAGAGTGCGTCCGGTATATGGGCTCAAGCTTACTTACTTTTAACTGAGGGAGGGGCTGGGGAGGTGCCCAAACTAATATTTAGACTGGTTTGTAAAATCAATAGGTTTGAGTAGACCAGTTACACCCTAATTGGTCTTTATTACAGTCTTGTAGCAAAGATAGATCTTAATATTGGTTTATTTTTTTTTTTTTTAAATTCTGTACTGTAAACAACCTGATTACTGTCGTATAAATTCTAGACGTTTTTTTTTTTTAAATTATACCCATTTAAATGTTTAATAAATGAGATTTCTTTTTTTAAAGTTTTAACCCTTTGTGTGTTTCTCTCAGTTCTCCCGCTGGCTCCTTTTTTCAATACGTACATCAGATAACAGTTGTTATAGAGTTGAAAAATATTCAGCACCTAAAATTGGATGGGATGGCGCTGCCGATGTAAGCTGACATATTATGTCTTTTTCTTGTTCGTCTCGTAAACCGATTGTATTACTCAGCGCCCCCCCCCCACCAGTACCGTACCTGGGGGGGGGGCGGTGGGTGCGGTTCGCACCGGGCGGCACTTTTTATTACTTTTTTTAGAGGGGGGGCGGCAAAAATGTATAGATTTAATTGAAATACCTAAATGAGAGGGCGGCTAAATCGTCTTCTGCCCTGGGCGGCCGATACCCACGCTACGCGGCTGCCCCCCCTCCAACCCCCATTCGAGAACCATATAATATTATATGTACAATATACCGTTCGGCGCCCCTGTTGTGCATAGCCCCCCCCCGAGGAATAATGCCCCCTTGCCCACCCCTCGCTACGCCTCTGGTATTCAGGCCCGTAGCGTGCGGGGGGCAGGAGGGCCGGCCCCCCTGCGTTTTGTCTGGCCCCCCTCTGCTTGTTTGCTCTACTTACTAACATTTATTCCCTGCCCCCCTCTGCTATTGGCCTGGCCCCTGCTGTAGAATTTTCACGCAACGGGGCTGCTGGTATTACTTGCATCATGTCCAGGAATGAGGTGTACGCTGTGTATTCTGCGATGGGATATGCAGTCCGAAATGCTGAAAAGAAAAAAAGATTTCAAATTTTATAACGAATTCTTTGAAAATGTCTATTTTTAGAAATAGTTCTTTTTTAATTTAAGCGTTAGTAGAAGAATCTCATAATATATGTTGGTCTAGATAGTAAATTAATATTAAGAAAACCAACAATATAATAAAATATGCTAAATTCTTATTTTTATTCGGGGTCCTTATTTTTTTATTTTATTTTATTATTTGAACTCTACCAATAAAACCACATGAAATTATTTTACAGATCAGACTATAGACAACACTTAATAATAGTCTTTATTACCATTACTAACAAAAACATTAGTGATCTTAATGTGAGAAAAATGGAACGTGTTAATTTTCAAAAACCGAAAACCAAAAAAAAAATTCTACAAGATTGCGATATCTCTGGCAATTTCTTTTTTATTGGCCGTAGTATCTATTGTGTACCCTTCAATATACCACAGATTTAACTGGCACAGTGTTATAGGCAGGCCAGAGTGGCGAGTGGGTAACCTGGAGGTGAGGAAAGGTTTGCACAACGTCTACTCCGTGAGGACAGCGAGGTTCGTCTGCTACGTGTACGGCATTGCCAACTCTTCCAGCTACATGCACAATGCCGGATACATAGCGTCCCCTATTAACACGGTGAGTGGCTATTCGACACACTTTGGTATTAATGGCAGGGCCCGAGCGTATGAAAAGACTAACGACGCAATAGTCTAGGGCTCCCTCTGTCATGGTATAACCCTCCGTCCCCCCCCCCGGAAAATGTATCACTTTATTTTATTTAGTGAGAGCCCCAATGGTACTAATGCCTCCACTCAACTCTGAAAGTTTATATATATATGGCCCCAAAACATCCTGACCTAATGTGATTAAGGGAATGGATGTTTTGTAGCAGGAAGTCGTATACAGGCAGCACAAATATGGATTATTTCAGACTAGCTGTACCCTGCAAAAACATTTGCATAGAGTTATATCCCCCTTAGGCTTGATCGGTATGCTAGGCTATTTTTGGTTTCGGGCAGATCCGATTTTTTTCATGATTGTATTTTAAACTGGAATACTGTTGTATTAACTCTTAACTTTCGATTTAACACAGAAACCAAATCGCTATTATTTTATTAGAAGCTCCGTTTGAAAAAAAAAATAATAATGTTAATATGTTTAGTTTCGTTTAACATTATCTAGTTGGCAAAATAAAAATAAAAATGGTTAAAAATTCACAATTAATGCTTTTAACAAAGGTGCATAATCTCCGTTGTGAGTACACCCTAAGGCGCACGAAAAGAGCTTCTTACGCTATGTATACACACAAAGTTTCATGAGACGAGCGGTAACACTTTAAAAAATTTGTTCTTAACCCCAGCCCTGTGTTTTAAGTTTAGCGTTGATGAGGCCTGGCGACTTGATCGACAACGACTGCGACTCCTTCGTTGATGAGGAGGTGCATGACGCTGTAGGTGAGCAGGCGTTTGTGAATACGTCATGGGGTGAAAGTTGAACATGAATCACAGCTGTGGTCTCTTGCGAATTGTTTTATTGTATCGGAGGAACATTTGAAGAGTGATTGGTGGATGGTCTGTGTTAAATTGAAAGTGTGATCCAAGAACATAGATAGATTGATAGATACAGAGGCGCAACTAGACCAAACTTTCAGGGGGGGGCGAAAAAAATCATTTGTATTAAGAAATCACATTTATTTATATATTTGTATTTTATTTTAAACAAATTTTGGTCTAATCTTTTAATTTATTTTTATTTCGGAGGGGGCAAATGCCCCCAGATAGCCCCAGTTGCGCCATATAGGATAGATAGATAGATAGATAGATATATAGATAGATATATAGATAGATAGGACATACATCCATGCTATGTGTGATCACATAAAGAATGTGAATTATTAGTTGCTCCATATGCCAACAATGACTTATCCATGTATCAACTTTCATTGTATTGGCAGATAATGATAATGACGGTACAGTTGATGAAGACCTAGGTAACCCAAGTAAAGGTATGAACATATTGTGTTGTTGTTGTTGTTGTTGTTTTTAATATACCGTGCTATACAATTCATAGGATATAAGCGGTTGAGCCGTTCACATGTATAGGCAAACTATGCAGCAGCCTATATAGCGCCCAACTAATGGGAACTATCAGGTGGCCCCCGTCAGCTATTTTTGGCATAGAGCTACAAAATGACCTGAAATCAGTTCTGATTCGAAAAAGACCTTTGTGTGTGACGAAATTGTTTATCTCTCATAACGTTTATCTGAAATTATTTTTTTTTTTACAGAATGCCTTCCCGGATTCTGGGGCCCCGACTGCAGCAAAACTTGCCCCAATTGTGGGCCCCACTGCGAGCGTCTCACTGGAGTCTGCTATTCCTGTAAACTGGGCTTCAAACTGCCAGAAACTGGATGTAAATTTGGTAAAATTAGCGTGTCTGTTATAATGAATAATTTAACCAATAGGCTTCGTTCAGATTTGACTTTAACGAAGGACTTTTTTTGTTTCGAAACGTTTCTGTCTAGAGTGTGGACCGTACGAGTTTGGTAAAGAGTGTCTTGGTGACTGCAAGAGAAAATGTGGCACGGACTGCATAGAGAGACGACACGGGACATGTCAAGGTGGGTTACGATTTTAGTTATGGATTTTTGTTAATGAATAAAAAAAAAACTATAAATAAATAAATATAAACCAATTAATATACATAAATAATTAAATATAAATAAATAAGATAGATAGATAGATACATGAATAAATAGATACATACATACATACATACAACATACATAGATGGATGGAGATTGATAGATACATAGATAGTTAGATTGATTGATTGATAAATAGGTTGATAGATAGATGGATGGAGATGATATATATATATATATATATATATATAGATAGATAGATAGATAGATAGATAGATAGATAGATAGATAGATAGATAGATAGACAGACAGACAGACAGCAAATGCGTCTTATAAGTATATATTTAAATATATATATATATATATATATATATATATATATATATAAAAGAGAGAGATATATAAATAAATAGAGAGATGATACATAGAAAGACAGACAGATAGATAGATAGATAGATAGATAGATAGATAGATAGATAGATAGATAGATAGATAGATAGATAGATAGATAGATAGATAGAATGATTGATAGATAGATAGATAGATAGATAGATAGATAGATAGATAGATAGATAGATAGATAGATAGATAGATAGATAGATAGATAGATAGATAGATAGATAGATAGATAGATAGATAGATTGGATTGATAGAAATATATGGATGAATGAATGGATAGGTAGATAGACATATAAGGATGCATCACTTGTTTCGGATGTATATATTAGGTAGCCAAGACTAATGGTCAAAGATTATTGGTCTAACTCGCTAATCGACCATTACTTCGATCATATCTGTTTAATCCCTTGTTAGGAGTAGATGTTTATCTGTTAGATCTAATAAACAAACCATGTGGGGGGGGGGGGTAACTTCCCTTCTTTCATCCCCCCCCCATCATAGCCGAAAATGCAATTGCTATGGAGATCTCATGGATCCGAACATGGGACCTTCAGGTTCACACTCGCGCGCTTACAGCACGCGACCATCCATGAATAGTTCATTTTTTTTTTGAAACACAGTCTGGTTTAAATGGTTTGATTTAATAATTTTCTCTCTCTCTCTGTCTCCAATCTCCAGCCAGCAAAGATGACCCCATGAGCTGGGTGATTCTCATGTCGTTGATCTCTTTCTCCGTTCCAATATGTCTCCTCTGTTCATTACTGTAAGTAAAACATTGACCCCCTAAAGCATTGGGAGATGCGAATTTTTGTTTGAGGGGAAGGGGGGGCGGGGGAAAGGGGGGAAGCAAGGTCATGGCCAAAGTCATCCGACCGAACGCTGGCTCTGCGATGGAGTTGATTTCGTACTGTGTGTAGTCTACTCTAACAGCTTCTGGACACCATCGCCCTCTTGCATATGACGCGCGCCCAGAGGCGTAGCGAGGGGTGGGCAAGGCAGCTCGCGCCCGGGGCATTTTACCTTTTTAGAACCCTTTTTAGCAACCCCCTCCCCATTCGAAAACCATATAATATTATATGTAAAATTTGGCGCTCCTGAACCTCGACGCCCTGGGACATATGTACCCCCCCCCGCCCCCCTAGCTACGTCTCTGCGCGTGCCAATGGTTATCGGGCTGCTAAATGTGTGCCTCTTACATTGGCTAATAGAATGTGTATAACATATAGCTTACATCGAAAATCTGAGAAAGAGGCCTACGGCAATCACTGACAACGGCCTGAGTTCGGAAGTAACTGGAATCAATGTAATGCTACATGTGACACAAATGTACATGGCCTAGGGCTCCTGTATATAAATACATTTCTCTGTCCACGGGGCCTCTCCATTCATGTCTCTGCCCACAGGGTCTTTCCCCGCATGCCTCTTCCCACAGAGTATTTCCCCACATGTCTCTGCCCAAAGGGTCTTCCTCCACATGTCTATTCCCACAGGGTCTATCCCCACATGTCTCTGCCCTCAGGGTCTCTCCACACATGTCTCTGCCCACAGGGTATTTTTCCACATGTCTCTTCCCACAGGGTCTTTCCCACATGTCTCTGCCCTCAGGGTCTCTCCACACATGTCTCTGCCCACAGGGTCTTTTCACACATGCCTCTTCCCACGGGGATCTTTCCCGACATGTATCTGCCCTCAGGGTCTCTCCACACATGTCTCTTCCCACAGTGTCTTTCTCCAATGTCTCTTCCCACATGGTTTTTCCCCACATGTCTCTGCCCTCAGGGTCTCTCCACACATGCCTCTTCCCACAAGGTCTTTCTTACATGTCCCTTCCCACAGGGTTTCTCCCAACATGTCTCTGCCCACAGGGTCTTTCTCCAATGTCTCTTCCCACATGGTTTTTCCCCACATGTCTCTGCCCTCAGGGTCTCTCCACACATGCCTCTTCCCACAAGGTCTTTCTTACATGTCCCTTCCCACAGGGTTTCTCCCCACATGTCTCTGCCTACAGGGTTTCTCCTAACATGTCTCTGCCCACAGGGTCTCTCCACACATGTCTCTGCCCACAGGGTCTTTCTCCAATGTCTCTTCCCACATGGTCTTCCCCACATGTCCCTCCCACAGGGTTTCTCCCAACATGTCTCTGCCCTCAGGGTCTCTCCGCACATGTCTCTGCCCACAGGGTCTTTCCATACATGTCTCTGCCTACAGGGTCTCTCCCCACATGTCTCTGCCCACAGTGCCTCTCCCCAAATAATAAGAAAGTTTCTGATTGTAAGCTAGCATTTACATTATATACAGACCCTTAATATCATAATGAAATAAAGGAATACATCATTACAAGTACATTGTTTACAATGTGTCTAATTGCTTCTAAGAATTTTATTTTGGGTTAGATTATTGTCCTTTCTTTGAACATTTTTTTTTAAAAGCAAGCCAAACGATTCTTATTTTATAAATGTATATATTTTTTTGTATTTAATAAATTTTCTTATTTCTTTTTTTTTTTTCAAATTTAATCACTGTAAACCTTCATTAAAATGCATCAGACTGACACGAAGAAAGACAGACACTGAATACGCAGACTCAGATTTCTACCCAGATGAGTTCAGTGTCCGGAGTGAGGCAGACTTCTCAATTGGAAAGTCTTCCTCAGACAGCGCCATAAAATAGAATAAAGTCACACAAAAAATATTTACGTTCTGTTTGTTCTGTCTTGATTTTATTTTTTTGTAAATGAGTACAAGAGTAAACATTAAGGAGTACTTCAAGATTGCAGGACGGTAATCGTGTTGATAAAAGAACAGCACACGCGGCATGGAGAGAGAGAGGGAGGGAGGGAGAGTTGACACTTGTCCTAAGCCCTTATAATTAGTAATAAATGGTCCACATCTTCGCAAAAAAAAAATAATAATTGTATTGGCTTTTACACAAAAAAGGGATTCAGCTTAAAACCAGCCATTCAATCCAAAGATGAGCACAATACAAGTAAACAAAGTAGCGCTACTAGCTTCTGTTTAAGTGAAAAAAAAATCATAAAAGTAAAATTAGCCCATTATTTCGTAATACCAATGCATCAGTCTGAAACGAGTGGCTCAATTAAAAAAATTTGGCGGCAAGATTTGGTCCGCGGGCCTTAATTGTCCCTATGGCTGGACTAGATTGTTCTGGTCTCTACCCTCAGTATAAAACCCGGAAATCGTTCAGGTCCAGGTGTAAGTTCTCAAGTCTGCAGTGAGTCTACCCAGCTACAGAATGACGATATACCTGGTTTTTTTAATACTTTTACTACTAGATAAAATGTGAATTTGATGAAAAAATCAATATGGCACCATTTCGCACTAAAGATGAAAGCGGAAATCTATGTCTTGTTTATGTTTTCTTATTTCTAATGCAAAATAGATAATTACTATAAATAGATTTACGATCGTATAATAATACTTTGTGAATTCAAAAGGCTGGTGATTATTTACTTTGTGTTGTAAAAATGTTGATGTCGTGTTGGTCCTTGCATTAAAACGTTAAATAAAAAATAGCTTCTTTACAGTATTTCATTTAGTAGATGGTTAGCTAGCTATTGAATCGATGGATATGTATGTCGATAGATAACTCGTTCAATCGATAGGAAAACTAATGGATGCATTGTTAGAGTGATAGATAGAAAGATAGATAATTGAATATAGAGATAGATTGAATAGAGAGATACATAGATAGATAGTTATTCGATAGATAGATAAATATATACTTATAGATAGATAGATAGATAGATAGATAGATAGATAGATAGATAGATAGATAGATAGATAGATAGATAGATAGATAGATAGATAGATAGATAGATAGATAGATAGATAGATAGATGAGTGGAGGGAAGAAGAATGAATATGAGTCAATTTTTGCATGTATGTTTTATGAGCTATAAACTTTTTATCAGCCAATAATAAAAGCTCCTATTTTGATTCTTCGTTATATGTTTGTATGTGTTATTTACAGTCAACATGAACTGTCCAAACGTAATCTTTTTGGCTCTCCTAGCAGTCGGTCAAGCGGAACATTGCACAGGTAAGCAGCACTTGTAGATATAAGCCATCGGAAAAATCGATTATCGTACCTGATTGCATTTTCAAAACTTAAATTATTCTGCTAGGGTCCCCATAGACCTGTTCGATGATAGTATTTGACTTTTATTAGTTCATGTACCGATTCTCGACGCTATTAAATGTCGTTTTTTCGTTATCTGATTATTTTTTGTGTGGACTATCTACGCATCTGGTCGCATTGTGACCATAGCTGCGCTGTTTTAGAATGGTGTGTGTTCCTGTAAGGATGAGATGAAATCTCTTAGATCCTATAAACCACTGCTGGGACGGTTTTTATGGTGACCTTCTTTCATCCCCACCATAGACGATAGTGCAATGGCCATAGAGGCAACACGGGAGATATTAGTGGGGACTTTATCCATGACCTGAAGTATCCATTGGTCCTCACCGGAGATCGAACCAGGGACCCTCAGGTCGACAGTAGAGCGCGTTACCACACGACCATCCGTCCCCACTGTTTTAGAATGGTCGTGACCCATGGGGGGATGGGTGTGACTAGCGGCCTAGTGGTGTAGGGCGCTTTACTGCCGGGTTTGGACCTCATTGAGAACACATGATGAAAGTTGGTTAATGTCACTAAATTCCACCCAGCTTTAATGAGTAACTCACTTAATTGAAAGAAATAAAGGCGGCTGGGCGTTGTGCTAACTACACAAGTCATTTTATATTATTAACCATGTTTACAGCAACAGATGAATTCTACATTTCAATATGTTCAATTGAAGCTCAACTTTTAATTTTTTTTTTTAGCAAGACACACGATGTCTGGCCGACAGTTCGTGTTGTCACTTCCGGCTCTCTTCTCTGATGATCCCGAGATATACTTTCACCTTTCGACACTGTCGCAGACGAAGATTCTGGTAAGATTGGTTTGGAAGGGGGGGGGTGCGACATAGCACCGTGGGGTAATTTTGTTAATGAAGAATTTAAATATAAATTATGAACGATAGACAATAGTAAATTTGTTAGTTAAATACATACATAAATAAAACGAATGAAAAATTATATTAAAACTCTGTGAGATAATATTTTTAAATGTCACCCTTTCTGAAGTGACTTTAAAAAAAAAAAAACAACTACTTGTTGACAGTGGCGTACCTAGGGGGGGGGCGGTGGGTGCGGTCTGCACCGGGCGGCACTTTTTATTACTTTTTAGGGGGGGCGGCAAAAATGTATAGATTAAATTGAAATACCTAAATGAGAGGGCGGCAAAATCGTCTTCCGCCCTGGGCGGCCGATACCCACGCTACGCCGCTGCTTGTTGACTACTGACGTAAAGCGGTAAGAATAATTGATCCCAGACAGTGGCGTAGTGAGGGGTGGGCAAGGGGGCATCATGAACAGGGTGCTTGCTACTCACAAAGGGGCTCCAAATGGTATATTTTTCATGTAAGATTATATCGTTTTCGAATTGGGCGGAGAGGCGCTAAAAAGGTATTGCTCCCCGGGCGCGAGTTAAGCTCGCTACGCTACTGATCTCAGAGTTATTGTCTAGAAATGTAAGCCTCGTACACGATAATGTTAGCTCAACAATAAACATACTACAGGCTACTTGCTTACAGTTGTATGTTTAACCTACGGGCTACTTGCATACAGATGTATGTTTAACCTACGGGCTACTTGCATACAATTGTATGTTTAACCTACGGGCTACTTGCATACAGTTGTATGTTTAACCTACAGGCTACTTGCATACAGTTGTATGTTTAACCTACAGGCTACTTGCATACAGATGTATGTTTAACCTACGGGCTACTTGCATACAATTGTATGTTTAACCTACGGGCTACTTGCATACAGTTGTATGTTTAACACTGTCCCCGGCAAAGATTTAGATATTTACGGCCGTAAGGCTTTCAAATTGAGGGGAGGGAACCATTGTATGAGGGGGCCCCCGACAGGGGAGGGGTTAATTTTTTTTTTTGCGTAGAGCATCCCCGAAATATATTTCAGAGGGCTTCACAAGTTTTAGCGACTAAACAACACATCATGTTTTTTTGTTTTTACAGGTGAACATAACAGCTCCCTGGATGAAATACAGCGAACCCCTGTTTGATAGTGTGACCGTGGAGAAGTTAATCCCGAGGCGGTACCTGTTGGACATTAAGTATCAGTCAGTGTTGACTAATAATCTCTGACAACTAAAAAAACAAATTGGTTTACATTTTACAAAATTATAAACAAATATTTGGGATGTCAAACATTAGCGAAAAAAAAACAAAAACATTATAGTCGCAGGTGTATGCACACGAGACTATGATGTATTTATTGATAGCGCAGGACTGGACGATCTTAAATCAGTTGTATTTGAAACCGTTGCTGAGAAAATGAAATTAATAAAAAGTAAATGTAGCTCGAAAAAACAACATGAATCCTTTTTAATTAATCATTTTCAAGGCAGGGAGCGAATGAGTAGTAGGTCGCTAGAAATTTCATGTTTGATTTTGTGTGCATGTGATTAGTATGTATACTACATACACATAAATATATATATATATTGTATACAATATTGTAAATTTGATCAATCGATACAAATTTAACAGATTTGCATGTTTTATTTTCTTATAAAAAAGAGTTAGGTAAGGGATTTTAAAATTTAAATATATATATATTGTTTTATTAAATAGATCATTTAATTAAATTATGAATAAAACACTTTTAGTAGCATTAGATTTTGTTTTATTTATTTTGGCATTTCTGCCTAATGCGTTTCACAGAAAAAAAAGCTAAAAAGTTGGAGCTAAATAATCTGTCCAGTAGAGATTTTTTTCCGCTATTGCCTCCCTTTTATTCAATATCGAAAATGTCCATTTTTAGAATTAAAGATTCAGATCAAGTAGTATGTGTAGGACATAATAAATAAACATCCATAAATCTTTTTAACCCTTTCGATGCTATTGACGACTTTTAGTTCTAATAACTAATAACATTAATTTACTTACCACAATCTGCATTGAAAAAAATTGGATTATTTCACTCTCTTCTCTCTCTCTCTCGATTTCCCTTCTTTCTGTCTCTGTCTTTCTCTTTCAAGTCAAACTCCCCCCCCCCCCCAAAGACTCCCTAACTACATAGATAGTAAAACTACCAAACCCATCATTTTCTCGCCACTCCCATAACCCTCCACCTAAACAGCTTAACTGCAATTACGGTAGCCTTGGGGGGGGGGGGGGGGGAAGAAAGCAGGTGGCAATACACAACGACTGCTAAAATATTCCGGGTACATTAAAATTGACCAACACCGTCGCGTTTCGTCGGTGTCCTGGGGTCACCTGAGGTCGAAAAAAATAACTCAGCACAGTGAGAAAGTTTTTTTTATTTCGGAGGTTAGCACTGGGCAAGACATCAAATTTAGAGTGCTTAGCATCGGAAGGGTTAGGCATGTGTTGTTTTTTTTTTACCGACGCCCATGATTAGCTGATGGGAAAACCTTGTGACATGTTCATAATAAGTTAATGGCAAAAACTACCCTAATTGTGGGAGGAAGTCGTAAGGGGATTGTTTTTGTTTTATGGGCCTTGCCCTTTCAACTGCTCGACCCTAGCTCTAAGAATTGCAGTACATATAAGTCGCCCATGATAGTCACGTTAAACCATAACTAATTTTTTTTTCCATGAATCGGTCAAAATGTTTAAGAAATTTTTCGTTTAACTCACTACGTTTTATTATTTTTTTAATTTAATTTTTGCTAGTTGTAGAGTGGACACTGGCCACAGATTCTCGTACAAGTTCATCAGTCTGTCAGAGTTTGCAGTTGCTGCGTTCCTGGTCCAGAGTGAGACCAGCTCAGAGACCATCCAGGCGGTGCCAGTGGAAGAATGGGGGAAGGTTTACTTTGCGATTACTTTGCAGTAAGTTTATCCCCATATATGAAAATTTTCTTCGCAGTAATTTTTTTATGTAGTTTATACCCCGATGAATACTGCGGTAAGTTTACTTGGGACATTACTTTAACCGGCATACGGGAACATTTAATACAAAAACACATGTGATTTATTGGCTTCTTTTTTCCAGAAACCAGCCGGCGGTCCATATTGTGACGGCCGAGGGACCTAACCTCGTTCTGATTAAAGTCAAACAGTTTAGAACGGAAGCCTTCTACGAAATTTGGTACAGAACGTACGGGAACAACGAGCTGATAGAACTGGAGCTGAAACAGTGAGTCATTTAGAAAAACTGACTTTGGACATTACAGCTATGTTCTTAGATATGGAATGTATCCATAATATAGGCATGTTCTGTATATGTAGACTTTATTATCACTGTCATGGTGTATGGGAATAGATTTTGGATATTACATGCATGGTCTGTAAATTTAAATCTTAGTCCTTATTTAGATTCTTTAGGAATGGACTATAGACTTTACTTGTATGGTCTGAAGAAATATAGTTTATACAGTATTTGTATGTTTTTTTAGACTGAAATCTGAATTTTTACTGTGTTCTTTTGAAATAGACTGTGTGATATTATCATATTTTATAGAAATAGATATATTGTGCGATGGCACTGTTAGTGATATATCTATTTTGCTAGGATCATAAATACATTTTGTACTCGTTTTCAATTGCTTAATTAATTAATCGTATGATTTTGTAGAGAAACGTTGACAAACAATCGACCACAATGTTACTACAGTATTGAGTAACATATTTTACAAATGTAACAAAACACTTATCACTACGATATTATTCAACAACTAAATAGTATCGATTTTCGAGACCCGAGTTAAATAAGTCTGAGACTAACTATTGGGTCGACTACAAGAGAATGTGAGTCCCATGTACAACAATGTTGCCTTAAGTCTGACTACTGCTATAAACGTTACCTGGTCTGCTTTCTGCAGGTATGAAGCTTTCAGTCTGGCGGTGTGTAGATATACAATCAGCGAAGACTCGTCGCTCATCGGTATAGTGATATTTTTAGATAGATGGTTACATTGTAGACAGACAGACAGATGAACAAGAAGACAGAGAGATAGACGGACAGACAGACAGACAGTCAGAAAGACAGACGGACAGACATATAGGCAGACAGTCAAATGGACAGGCAGATGGACAGACAGATAGATAGATAGATAGATAGATAGATAGATAGATAGATAGATAGATAGATAGATAGATAGATAGATAGATAGATAGATAGATAGAAACAGCTTTTATTATATAACGAGACACTCAATTGTCAAAAAAAAAATTTTGCACAATACTTGGTCTAGTCTAGACAAGAATACAGGAAACATGTTTTGCTATGTTTCTTAAATATTATTCTTTATGTTTTCATTTCTTTTGATTTTTATCTATGTTTAAAAAAAACGTATCTTTTCATAAGGTACACAAATTGAAGGCCATCTTCCTATAGGTGTCATATCAGGTAACTGTAGGGGAACAACCAGCTACTTGAAGTGTTCAGATGGTAGCCCGGTAGAGCAGAAAGACAGATATTTTGACGTCGTGGCGGGTGAGTTAAAAATAAAACGCTATTGTTACTCGACCAGAAGAACTGGAATATATATTTTTTTTTTCCCGCCGACCAGCAATAGATGTGCGCGTGCGCGACCAGACGGACTCAGACTGCATATTATTGCATATTTTTTTTTTTGTTTTCGTGGCTTAGGCTTAGGCTTAGGTTTAGGGTTAGGGTCAGAAATAGGGTTAGGGTTAGGAATAGGGTTAGGGTTAGAAATAGGGTTAGGCGCAATATCTATAGACGGACCTTTAAAAAAAATACTGAGTCCGTCTAGTCGCGCCTGCGCACATCTATTGCTGGTCGGCCGGGAAAAAAATATAACTATTCCAGTTTGCTGGTTTAGTAACAACTGTGTAAATAAAACCTCCAGCCATTTATCGTATTTTTTTTTTTTGGATAATGCACCGAGGAAGCGGGCGGCATTTTCTTTTTACATCCGCCGAACGATTTCGCGGAACAAAGCCAAAGCATATTTGACACGGTATTTTTTTTTTACCGCTTTAAGGTATCGTTTTGTCCATTGTCTTTAATTTCGATAATTATGTACGGGGGTATCAAATGCAAGCTTATCTAAATATATGAGCTATTTAAATTGATTTAGAATTGTGAGCTCTAAATTTCAGACTGGGTAATTGGCTTAATACGCCTGTCTGCTCCTAATTAAAAGAACCTTGAGTCACTTTTAACATCAATAGCCACGTATTCATTGTCTACTTGTAGTGATTCAGTATATTTAAACAACAAAAAAAAAAAAAGAAACACAAAAAAAAAACAAATACCAAATATATATATATATATATATATATATATATATATATGTTCGCCACACAAAGGTTGCAACGTAGACACATTTAAGATATTCGTTGTACTCGGTGATCACCTGATGAAGATTATCAGGTTTAGCTCTCTCCAGCCCTTCAAAAATCATCTTTAAAAAAAAACAAAAAAAAAAATCTTTTACACAAAACTAGCTATACCATGCAAAAACCTTTGCATAGAGTTATATCCCCTTAGGCTTGATCGGCAGGCGAGGTTATTTTTGAGTTCGGGGATATTTTTTCATGATTGTATTTTAAACTGGAATACTGTTGTATTAATTATTTACTTGCGAGTTAACGCAGAACCCAAATCGCTATTATTGTTATTAGACTTGTATCGGTATTGACCAATCAAGCGAAAATCCATCGAGTAAACTATTTATATGCCCTTTCACTGTTTCTTACGTTTCATACAGAGATGTTGCTGCCCACCACGCTCTACGGCACTGAATTTATCACCATCGTCCCCATTGGACGCAAGAGCCCCGGCATCATCTTGGTCCAGTCCCCACTAGACACAACAAAGATTAGCATTTTTCAGAGGCTGGGCGGGACTGACTCTCACACGTTAAAGAAAGGCGGGTTTATAGAGGTAAGGATCACACATCTACCCTCTAGCACTTAGACATCTTCCCCCCTATCCATCATACCTCTGTCCCCTAGACCTTCCACATCTTCGCCGAATCCATTCGACATTTTTCTTATATTCCTCTAATATCTTCCCCTAGCCTAACACATCTTTTCCCTAGACCTCACACATCTTAGCCCAAGCCATCACACATCTTTTTCCTATTTCTCGCATATCTTCCTCCGATTCCTCGCATATCTTCCCTTAGACCTCACATATCTTCGCCCAAGCCATCACACATCTTCATCCTATTCCTCGCATATCTTCATCCTATTCCTCGCATTTCTTCCCCTAGACCTCAAACATCTTCGCCCAAGCCATCACATATCTTTCTCCTATTCTTCGTATATTTTCCTCCTATTCCTCGCATATCTTCGTCCTATTGCATATCTTCCCCTATACTTCACACACCTTCGCCCAAGCCATCACATATCTTCCTCCTATTCTTCGCATATTTTCCTCCTATTCCTCGCATATCTTCCTCTTATTGCATATCTTCCCCTATACCTCACACACCTTCGCCCAAGCCATCACACATCTTCCTCCTATTCCTCGCATATCTTCATCCTATTCCTCGCATATCTTCATTCTATTTCTCGCATATCTTACCCGAGACATCACACATCTTCGCCCAAGCCATCATAAATCTTCCTCCTATTCCTTACATATTTTCCCCTAGCCCTCACACAACTTTCCCATAGCACTCACACATCCACATATTGCAAGCATGAGTAAAGAAGTACAACACATGTATTTTACAATATGTGAAAGTTTTAAAAAAAGAATTCAAACGTTACTATATTCTAAAATTTAGAAGCAATGTGTAGTTAAATATGTTTGTTTTAACACTTACCAACTGTTTACTGTTTCCTTTGCACAAGCTCATGTCTGAGAACATTGGACTTTGTCTGCTGACCAGTACAAAGCCGATACAGGTGGTCTTCATCCAGAGGTCACACTGCCACTCCACGTCGGACGCAGAGGACGAGGCCGGCGACCCGTCATTCTGCCTGCTGACCCCGAACAATTTGTTCTACGACACGTACATATGGAGGTGAACCGAAATGTCTAGCAGAATTTGTTTAAAGTATCATGGAAGTAAAAAAGTTTATCTAAGTGTTTTTGTTGTTGTTGTTGTTGTTGTTATTCGACTTATCACAAGATAATACAGGTCTCAGAGATGCTAATGAGCATAAAAAATATTCCAAAAAACTAAACATAGTAAGAGATGTAGTTGAAAGAGAAGTACCAATCTTGAGCGATATCACACAAGCAAGTCGAATAGTAAGTAATAAATGACTGATGCATATTAAATGACGAGTGTTCGTACTTTCATTTGACAACAAAAATTTTGTGATCGCTTAGGACTTATTGACTGATAATTTATAATTCATAGATGATAATGATAAAATGATTATATTTTTTTTCAATGAATGATTGATTGATTGACATTTGTGTGTGCATTGGCGTATGTTTGTGTGATTAGTGGCTGATAAGGGATAACATTAGCGACTGATTAGTGATGTACCGATTAATGTATTGGTCAATGATTGCTGATCACACTATAGTGATTTATTACATTCTGATCCGAGCCACATATTGTATGGGAATTTTTACTGGGCAATGAAAAATTTAGTCATAAAAATTGAAGATAGTTATTTAGCGATGATCAATTCACTTTTCGCATTACTGAGATGTCTAAACATTTTACTAGCTGTGTTTTTTCCTTATAGCTCTACCATAGCGAACACAGTGAAACCTAAACTATATATTGGTCTCATCCTGTCAGATGACTTCCAGTTTTCAGTTTTATTGAATGACCAGCAGATAGAAGGGTGAGTGGTTTTTGTGACGTTAAACGTTTGTTCGTGTAGCAGGTTATGTTGATGTTATATGAAAGTGATAAAGGCTAGTTTAATAGCATATGAATGTGCTACATATGGGTCACAAGTTGTTTATTTATATCCTTAACCGTTCTGGGGGAACGAATGGGGGAATTAATGAATTTCTGTGGGGTTATAGACTTGGTGGCACCTATCCCCTATCCAAGTCATCTGGGACTATTTGTAGCTTTACTAGGGATAGAACCCTGTACCTTATGCACGTGAGTCGAGTTCACAATCGACTTCGCTATCCAGCGATGCAATATTGATGCGGTGCCTTGGTTACAAGTTTGTTTTTTTTGTTTACTTTGTTGCTAACACCGTGTTAACAAAAACATAACAACAAAGCAGAGTTATTTTCCACTGTACGTGTCCTTTCACGCAGAATAAAATGGACGCAGGTGGAGGGAATGACGAAGTGGAAGTCGGGCTGGAGAGAGCTGCCCGATGGTCAGCACATCGTCTACAGCATGAACCACGACACATTCGGCTGTTACTTCTACGGCTTGACCTACAGGACCAGCTACATGCATACCGGAGGATACATCACTAAAGCAATAAGTATATTTTACACAGTACAAATGTGATTAAAGAAAAGTCATTACACGTTGGTTAGATTGTAGGTCATTCAGTGATTCTAAACCTTCTAACTGAATAGAGAAAGGGGTCAAAGTAGATCTTTTTGATGACGATCTTATCTTATTTTTTTTTTTTTATTGTTTTTGTTGCACCACATCCCAATCGTAATTAATGGGACTAGCTGCAACTTTCAAAAAAAATTGCAAAAAACTTTGAGGTTATTATGAATAGGTCAATGTATTTATATGAGTATGTATCTTATGTTATGAACATTAAAAATAAAAACATGAATCGAGACACAGACAAGAGTCAATTAATATTTAAACAATATTTTTTATTTTTGAACTATAACTGATAGACTTGCGACGGAATATATTAATATAAATAGGTTTTTTTTTTTAGATGTGATAAATATTTTATATACTAGGACATTCGCCACAGGGCAAGATCGATACCATAAACTTTGTCCAACTTGAAAAAATTAACCATTAACATATTATAACATATTTCAATGGTGATTTACCGTTAGATTTGATGTCATTATTATTATTATAAATAAGGCGTCTGTTTAATACTAAAAGCGCATTGATCAACGCTATTTGGTGTACCTGCTAGATAACTCTTCTGGATTTTTTTTTAAGGACAATTTTTTTTAATATCCAGACAAAATTCCAACACAATATGTGGCTCGGATCAGGATGATTTCAATAATTCGATTACATTCGTTGTATTCAGACTTGGACACATCGATAAATATATATAAAAAAAAATATGTCGTCTTTTGAATAATCTGTGCAATATTTTTTTTTTATTTCCCCATGTTAATAAATCAATGGTCAGTGGGGAGAATGGAGCGAGTGGTCATGTCTGACCAACTGCTCAAAGGCCATCAGGAAAAGGTGAATAGAACACAGTGTACATGTTGGTAACGTGTTAGACACATAATTGTGTAATGCGTATTGTTTCAAATTTGTTAATGCTGTTTTCCAGCAGCTATAATAAATTGTGTGTGTGTATGTTTTTTTTTTTGTTGTATTTCAGGGCGTGTAACAACCCAACCCCGATGCACGGAGGCAGCGTTTGTGAAGGGGAGGGCATTGAGTCGACCCGGGGCAATTGTTCAGTGACTTGTGTCAGAGGTAACTTCCCTTGTGCTATGTTTTCTATGTCTTTTTCCAACCTTTTTCTTAAATAGAAACTTCTGTTTATATCCATGGGGAAACATTTTTGGAATCGTTTATGAGTCACTATTTAGTGATAGATTTTCTTGAAATGTTGCATACATGTTCTTATTCCATGACAATGCATGATTCAATCATTAATTTTGCAGATAATCTTTTTTTTTTTTAAATACAAGTCAAAAAGATTATCATAACAGATTAAGGGGTATAACCCTGCTACAGCAAGAGACACTAGTAAATGTGTTACTTCCCTTGCTTCAATAATCCAACATGTTTCGCTCACAATATGCACTAAGTTGTTGCACACACTGAACTTACAACAACATCGATGTATAAGAACTTGTGGTAATCTCGGTTTCACCCCATTCAAGGTCTATTTTTTTTTTTGCTTGAAGTAATGTACTTTGAGCCAAAATAAATAAACTTTACTTAATTAAACATAAAATTAAAATGTATTGCAAAATTTAAAAATATAAATATATATTTATCAGAAAACATTTAGTTTTAAAAACTCATTTTTTTAATCGTGTCTTTTTGTATTCCCTTTTTAATTAATCGTTTCCCCTTTAGAAGGATACTACGAGTTATTGAACCACATAACCCTTGATGAAAAAAATGGAGTTATGCCCCTTACTAATTACAAGGCTATGTCCCCTGAGATCAATAACTTTATGCCTAGTATTCTTACCAGGGTACTCGGTAAAAGAAAATAAAGATGGGCATGGGCGTATTCATGGGGGGGGGACATTTTGAAAAAATGTCATATAAGAGGGGGGCATTTGCTCCCCCCCCCCCTTACATTTAAAAAAAATGTCATAAAGTTATTTGCCCCCCCCCTGGAAAATTTGTGCCCCCCCCCCCGTAAAAATTCCTAGCGACGCCCATGAAGATGGGGTACACAGATGTCGAAGATTGAGACGCATTGATCTATTTAAATCTACAAAACAGCAAAACAGGCTCCCGATGTTTTCTTCAATATGCATGCATCGGCTTTTCATCACTCCAGTTCTAGTACAGCTCAGAGGTTCTAAAAAATTACTCAAAGTTGTCTCAGTCCGCCCAATATATTATTCATTATTGTACCTGTTTATCTAGTCAAATCTTGTTATCTGCACGTTTATATTTACATAGTTGTTTAAATCGTTAATTAAAAACAAAATGTTGTTACAATGTCCATTTGTTTCCAGCCACGCCAAACTCTTTAGGGAAAGTTTTCGTCTTGGCGCTTCCGGTGGTGTACACGCTTTTGGAAAGAATCATCTTCGTCATGTGCACTTTGTCTCAGACTGACGTCACGGTATGTTTATATTTAATAGAAGAATAATAAAAAATAAAGTTAGCTTTAAGCTCTGATGGATCGTAGTGGCAGATGAAGTGTACAATTCATCTGTTTCTTTAACCTCGGCATATATTTAAGGGATTGTGTGGTTAGCACAAGAACCAGCTGTCTTTACTATCCTAACCTAAGTCAGGTGTCCATTTAAATCTGGGTGGACTTGTTGGACTTCAAACAAAATTTCACTTGGACCTGGAAAATTCCTCCTCGTTTCTCACCCAGGATCAAACCTAAGACTCTCAAGTCGACAGTCGAACATCTTTGGGGATTTTTGGGGGGAAAAATAACTTTTTTTTTTAATTTTAGGGGGGGGAGGGGGGGCCCCTCCCCCCTCTTATATTTCATTTTTAAGGGGGGGGGAAATCCCCCCTTCCCCCTCCCCCCATGAATACGCCCATGCGAACATCTACAACATTCGGCCATCCGACAACACTATTTATCACTTAGCGATGCAATAGCATTATTAGTGTGCATTTTTCCCCCGTCAACGTCAGTTGTAACAAAGAGATTAACAACACGATTGCTTAAGCAGTACTGAAAATGTGAATTCATTTTTTATGTACGGATTATGTTATTTTGTTTAGAGAACATCGCGTTTTAAAAATTTCAAAATTCGACAATAATTTCAGGCACAACATACATATTATGGTATTTAAGATCAACTTATGTATGTAGGCACTTTTTTTTCCTTTTTTTTATACTTAAAAGGTCTACACTTCGACACCGTGGTTTTCAGAAGACAGAAATGCTGGTCTGTCGGAGAACCTCACTGTTAACAGGGAACATCCGACAGTTTACCATCTAGAAAATAGATATATGTAAGTCAACTCATTATGACCTCTGAACCCGCAACGCCTCTTCTCTAGAATGCCATACATTAGAGATTGAAATTAAGTTTACTTAGATTTTTGAGTGGTTGAACTTCTAGTTCGGGTTCTACAAGGGTAATAGACTACAGATATCAAACACACGATTAAAAAGTACTTCTGAACAGAAAAATGAGTGAAAATGGTTACGCCTTTTGAGGATGTTGATCTCGGGCCTTAAATCGGAACACACTGATGACATACATACTTACACAGGGCCGCTATATCCACTAGGTACAGTAGGCACTGTGCCTAGGGCCTACGGACTTTTCAAGGGCCTACGAAAGCACAAAACATAAAGTGAAAACAAGTTCAGAATGCCATTAAAATGAAATAATGTTTGTATTAAAGTAACTATTTATATAACAGTGTGAGATTAGCACGTCAAGCTGTAGATCTGTAAATTACAGTATGTTAACTTTTCGGCTCTTTGTCATAGCAAAGTCACATATGACGTCCTCAAAGTTTATTTAGATTTTAAATCGCAAAAAAGTGCGGGTGCATTCTTGAAAAAAAATATTAAAAATAAAGTCGGGGAAGGCCTACGACTTATTAAGTGACTAGGGCCTACGATGACCTTAAAACGGCCCTGTTCATGCATACATACACACACATACCAAGTAGCATATCATTGTATCCAGCTGCGTCATGAAGGGCAGGTAACCGTGACATGTGTTTTTGGTTGAATGGATCAATATTATTTTTGACTGTTAGGAAAAAAAAACACACTCAAAAGATACCAAATCTATCAGTAGAATATTTGATGCATGGTACAATAGTGGCCCCTCATACCTTCTTTGTGTACGACGTCCCTGTAAGGATGAAACGAAATCTCTGAGATCCTGTAAGACACTGTATGGAATGGTTTTTTATGATGCCCTTCTTTCATTCCCACCATAGCCGATATTGAAATGTGAGACATAGATTCAGGGACCCTCATGTCGAACAGTCCAGCGCCTTACAACACGACCATTTGTTTCACCGTCTTTGTGCAACGCTGTCGTATTAAGACTATGGCATTACACTTCATTGATGTTTTCTTAATTGAAAGTCTCGCAATGGATAGTCAAATTTTATTTCAACGCTTATTTGGGACAGTGTGCATACAGTCAATATTTCTCTCATCGAAACACATTAGTAAATTGTTAATTACATATTTTTATGATGAATATCTAAACTTTGATACTCATCCTCTGGCCCCCACCCCCCACCAACAGAACTACTGTCGAGATAGGTAAGAAATTCACGTACATGTTTGAAAGTGAGGATTACTTCACACTCAGCACTCTGATGTGGTTTTCTAAATGGAGCGCCGCATCGGTGCAGGCCGTGCCCATAGACGCCTGGGGAAGGAAATACTTTGTGGCCACCGTCAGGTACACCTAACTGTGAATAGTTAATAATATGTTGTAGGCTGCATATCGCTAGAAGTAGGTAGAGGGGGGGGATATTGGGGGTTTTAGAGGAGGAGGGTGGAGGGTATCGGAGGATTTGGAGGGGGAAGGAGAGGAGATTGGGGGATTGGGAGGGGAAAGGAGATGAGATTGGGGGATAGGGAGGGAAAAGGAGAGGAGATTTGGAAATTAAGAGGGGGAAAGGAGAGGAGATTGGGGATAGGGAGGGAAAAGGAGAGGAGATTTGGAAATTAAGAGGGGGAAAGGAGAGGAGATTGGGGATAGGGAGGGGGGAAAGAGGAGATTGGGGGGTTTAAGGGGAAGGGGGAGATTGGAGTTTTAAATTGGGGGTGGAGAATACTGGAAGTTTTAGAAGGAGGAGGCCGGAGAAAGAAGTTTTAGAGGAGAGAGGGGATATTGGGCATTTTAAAGGGTGGAGGATATAAGAGGTTTCAGAGAGGGGGTGATGAGTAAAGGTCCGTCGTCCAGGGTAGTCCACAACTAGTTCATTCCAATTAAGTAATACAACTTTCGGACATCTGGTGACAGGTTGCTTTTATGACCTACTCAAAATGACCCTCCAAAATAAAATGAAGGGCGGGGTAGGAGGGAATCGATTATAGGCACCCTGCCTTTTTTTATTTACACTTTATATTCTCTTAATGGCTGACAAAATTGTTAGCCACAGGGGATCCACGCCGCTGTTTACACTGCTCTGTTTACACTGCTCTGTTTACATGCCACTGTTTACACGCCGCTGTTTACACTGCTCTGTTTACACGCCGCTGATTACACTGCTCTGTTTACACTGCTCTGTTTACACGCCGCTGTTTACACGCCGCTGTTTACACTGCTCTGTTTACACGCCTCTGATTACACTGCTCTGTTTACACGCCACTGTTTACACTGCTCTGTTTACACTGCTCTGTTTACATTCCGCTGTTTACACGCCGCTGTTTACACGCCCCTGTTTACATGCCACTGTTTACACTGCTCTGTTTACATGCCACTGTTTAAACTGCTCTGTTTACACTGCTCTGTTTACACTGCTCTGTTTACACGCAGCTGTTTGCACTGCTCTGTTTACACTGCTCAGTTTACACGCCGCTGTTTACACTGCTCTATTTGCACGCCGCTGTTTGCACTGCTCTGTTTACACTGCTCTGTTTACACTCCGTTGATTACACTCCGTTGTTTACACTCCGCTGTTTACACGCCGCTGTTTACACACTGCTACGCCGCTGTTTACACGCCGCTGTTTTCACTGCTCTGTTTACATGCCGCTGTTTACTTTGCTCTGTTTACACGCCGCTGTTTACACTGCTCTGTTTACACTGCTCTGTTTACACGCCGCTGTTTACACAGATCTGGTATCATGTTCAATGATCCGAATTAATTTTTTTTTTTTAAATAGACTACAAATGTATCGTTTTAACAGTTGACATTCATATATAAACATCTTCGCATTCGTCACAGTGGTGGGCCGGCTATACAGATCGTGACGGTCGAGGGACCAAACAACATTCTCCTGACCATCAAAATGACCGCGCCCAAAAAGCTGCAATACCTCTACGAGGGACGAACGATTCAAGACGGTCAAGCAATACGAATCTCACTAGAACCGTAAGATAAAAAAGTATAGCTTGCATAATAGATTGACAATTTTCGTTCACGTATTTGCATCAGTGTTATTTTTTTGTTTGTTACCATTTGTTTGAATTTAATCGCTTTTTTTGCTACGTTGCTTTATCGGCAAGTTCATTTAAGTGTTGGATTTTGTTTATTTATTCTCGAAAGGCCGTATTTAAAAAAAAAAATTAAATAAGATGAAACTAGGGAGATAGGATTGAATTGGATGCCAATCTGTTCTTTGGTCCAAGCCTGTTCTGTGTTAAATCTCTCTTTTATTTCCTTGTGATATGATTGAATTGGATGCTAATCTGTTCTTTGGTCCAAGCCTGTTCTGTGTTAAATCTCTCTTTTATTTCCTTGTGATATGATTGAATTGGATGCTAATCTGTTCTTTGGTCCAAGCCTGTTCTGTGTTAAATCTCTCTTTTATTTCCTTGTGATATGATTGAATTGGATGCTAATCTGTTCTTTGGTCCAAGCCTGTTTTGTGTTAAATCTCTCTTTTATTTCCTCGCGCTAAGACCCAGTCTGTTTAGGCTTGTGGGAATTCAAAACTCACCCTTGTCTTTTTATCTCTGGAGTGTTATTTATAGTAAGTCGTAAACAATGTCACCTTCTCTGTTGTATTTAGAACCGACTTTGCACATCGGCCATGCCGTCACATGTCTGTAGTCAACAGAGTAAAACACACCCATAAAAAAACGACATTTTATATTATGGAACACATCCTACCACGAGTAACCATAGCGATGTTATGAAGACTTTGACTTAATTTATCTTTATACCATAACATGGGCGTATTCATGGGGGGGGGGCAAGGGGGTCAAATGCCCTACATTTTGAAAAAAATGTCATATAAGAGGGGGGCATTTGCTCCCCCCCCTTACATTAAAAAAAATGTCATACAGTTGTTATTTGTCCCCCCCCCCCTCCCTGGAAAATTTTTGCTCCCCCCCCTGGAAAAATTCCTAGCGACGCCCATGTACCATAGGAAACTTTATCCCCACAATAAACTTTATTATCACAAAACTTGGAAGTCCACTTGGGAAAAAAAATGGATTTAATCAGGAGTTTGATATAAACATTTTTTTTAATTACAAAAAAACATACTTTATTTATTATTATTTCTCAGTATTATTTATAACTGTTAATGTCTACTGACTGTGTCTGTTGCAGATTTCGAGGATTTGGTTTAGCCAAGTGTATCACTGAAAGTGAAGACAGAGGCGGACTAACAGGTAAGTTACAAGACATAAATATATTCAAAGATACAAGTGGTGAAGACATTTGCCTTACTTGTAGATTCAAATAGAACAGTTGTATAACTGTTGCATATTGTTATAAAGACGTACGCACATAATTAAGTTATAAAAGCTGTATGCCCTACACTCATTTAAGTGATAGCAGCTGTATGTGTACGCAAGATAAACTGAATGTACAGTCTGCTTAGACGCATTTTGAGTGATGTGTCTTGTATATGAACACACATGTAAGTGAGATACGATGTATGCGTACATGTATTTAAGGTGGTCCGCTTTTCATAATTATTTTTATTGATATATTCAATCTGCATCCTAATAGATGAACAACGCAGCATTAAATCTGTTCAAAATAATAATGCCTTGCATTTTTTTTTTGGGTTAAAAAAAGAGACTTTGTGAGACAAGTTTTCAAAATTTGCAGGTACAAAGATAGAGGCGATCTATCCAGTGGGCGTGATAGCCGGCAACTGTGACGGACACACGGAGACACTGGACTGCGCCGATATCTCGAAAGTAGCGCCAAGGTCATTCACGGACGTGGTGGCAGGTGATAGTTGGACCTGTTGCTTTTACTCAGTTGGACCTGTTGCTTTTACTCAGTTGGACCTGTTGCTTTTACTAAGTTGGACCTGTTGCTTTTACTCAGTTGGACCTGTTGCTTTTACTCAGTTGGACCTGTTGCTTTTACTCAGTTGGACCTGTTGCTTTTACTCAGTTGGACCTGTTGCTTTTACTAAGTTGGACCTGTTGCTTTTACTAAGTTGGACCTGTTGCTTTTACTCAGTTGGACCTGTTGCTTTTACTCAGTTGGACCTGTTGCTTTTACTAAGTTGGACCTGTTGCTTTTACTCAGTTGGACCTGTTGCTTTTACTCAGTTGGACCTGTTGCTTTTACTCAGTTGGACCTGTTGCTTTTGGACTTGAGTTGGACCGTTTGCTTTATTTCTTAAAGCTTTGATGCATTTTTTCTTTAAAATATCATCTAACTATCTATCTATTGAACTCTCTCTCTCTCTCTCTCTGTCTCTCTCTCTTTCTTTCTCTCTCTATCTCTCTCTCTCTCTCATTCTCTCTGTTTATATACAATTAAATTTAGAATGTTAAATGCTTAAAATATTTCTTTTATATTGTCACCATTTAGCTAATAGTATTCCAGAAGGTTCAAGTTTAAGTGTGTAGGGATTCTTAGTTATCATTGAAAATTTTCTCTACTGCAGTAACCTAGGGCCCCTAAACTTACCTTTGCCGGGAACCCAAACATTTTTCTTTGCTGTTGATCTCCAAATTTATTTTGGGCTATGGTCCCCTCGATTTTCCTTTGCCTAGAGCACACAAATTTACCTTTGGTTAGGGCGCCCAAATTTACCTTTGGCTAGGGCGCCCTAATTTACCTCTGGCTAGGGCGCCAAAATTTACCTCTGGCTAGGGCGCCCAAAATTACCTCTGGGTAGGGCGCCAAAATTTACCTCTGGCTAGGGCGCCCAAAATTACCTCTGGCTAGGGCGCCCAAAATTACCTCTGGCTAGGGTGCCGAAATTTACCATTAACTAGGGTGCCCACATTTACCTTTGCTTAGAGGCCCCTAAACTGCTTGTAAGGGCTCTGCTTCGTTCAATACATTTTTTATTTCACCCAACCAAGATTGCGGTTTGTTTTACTCTCAGAGATGCAGATGCCCAGTGAGATGTACGGTAAGGACTTCATCACCATCAGCCCCAAGGTCAGGAAAAGCAAAGGTATCGTGGTCATCATCGCCGGCGAAAGTGAGACCACGGTGCAGGTGGCCAGGGACCTGGAATCTCTGCCCTACCAGAAATACATCCTGCAGCAGGAAGGCGATATGAAAAGGGTTCGAATCTATCTGTGTTTGCAAAAAGTGCAACAGTTGATATTGCTGACATATTTAGGGTTTATTGACCTATAAAAAACCGAACAAAGTTTAATTAAATTAATTTGGGGTTTTATCCGTCTTAAAGGGTCAGTTCAGGAGTGGGCAAACATTATAAAGACTGCCTAGTAAAAAAAAATTCGTTAATTTTGACACAGACGCTGTTACTGAAGTGTTTACAATAATTGATCAGAACAACTAAAACAGAAAACATGTAACCAGGAAATGTTATGTTTGCTTGAAATCGTGTCATCTATATAAAATTGATAACATTAGGACAGTATTCCCCAACCCCCGGACAATAAGCCGGTCCTCGTCCGTGGAACAAATGTTACTGGGCCGCCCAACAAACTTTAGATTATTTCCTTTTTATTTATTTCTCTCGTGGTTGTGCGACTTTCCATGGACGAGAAATTATCCCCCCTTCCAGTGGGCCGCGGTGAAATTATCAGAAACTGACCGGTCCGTGGCGAGAAAAAGGTTGGTGACCACTGCATTAGGATATACATTTACTAATTCTCTTTTCTGATCCTGAATTACACAACTAGTTAACATCTGCTGATGTTTTGACACTTCGATTGACAGTCGGTCAGTGGTGGGATAACTCTTATGGCTTAAATGTATAGATTCTATCGGCTAACAATCAAACATTAAACAATACTAGTTATAAATTTAATATTTTGTACATTTTGAGTTAATTTGGATTAAAAGACTTAATTATGCGTTAATTTTAATTAGTAAAATGTATCAAACAGAAAAGTTATATACAATATCATACTTGTGCCTGCTTCAGCTGAACATATCAGCCCGCAGGATAACCAGCGACAAAGGAATTCTGGTTGTCTACGTGGACAGGTCAGCCTGTTACATGGAGGCGGAGAAGACAGAGGAGCACGGAGATGCTGCGATAAGTCTTATAGTGCCCAGTACCCTGTTCATGGACACTTACATGTGGAGGTAGTGATTTTATTAATTTTTCTTTTCCGCGTAGTTTGAAGTGGTTTCACTATTATTGTGTGTCTAGAGATTGAATTATTCTTTCGTACTTTACATATGTATCTTTTTGTCTGCGTTGTTTGATTAATTTGAAATGCGTGTATCGCCTCTGGTCCCCAGTGCCTTCAGTCCGCCGCTGATGAACACACAGCACTATGTGTTAATTGTTACGGAGCATATAAACAAGAGGAATATCATCTTTGATGGCTTTACGGTGTCAGAGTAGGTGCACGTACTTCGTTAATATTACTCGGGTTACTTCAGTCAGTTTACAATGTTACCTCGTTTAATTTTACTGGGTACTCGATTCATTTTTTTTTAGATCCGTTAGTATTTAAATCCAGAGATTTTCGTGTGTGTTGGGGGGGGGGGGAATGGTAGTCGGGTTATTTGTCTTCTGGGCTCTAGTTGCAAACAGATATATAGAATACAATCTACTGGAAGAGAGCCGTTTATCAGTGGGGCCCTAGGCGATAGCTTGGTTTACCTATCCATGTGAATGACTCCTTAACTGAATGACGGATGGCTATCTTAATCATCTACCTGTGGATAAAAAGTACTCCCAATATTGATTCCGGAGCCGTTTCTATGTTTTTATTTAGGGGGGAGGGGGTCCCTAGGCAGAGACCTTCAGAGATATTTGCGGTCCCTAAGTGCTTTTTTTTTGGACCCCTATAGTAGAAGTTGTCATTAAAATAAGCCCCGTTCGTACTGTCTATTAGATCAGAAATTAAACACTGAAGTAATGTATTTGATTAATTTCTACTTTTTCCTAACTCTTTGAAGGGTTCTGTGGCAGAATGTCATTGGTCAGAAGAATTGGCAGACTGGAACAAAGTACCTGTTGCAAGGTAACCACGTGATGAAGAGCAGCATTCAGGTCCCGTTCGGCTGCTACATCTACGGCCTGGGGCCGAAGTTTGGATTTATGCACACGGCTGGTTACCTGGCGGCTAAGATAAACTCAGTGAGCAATCTGCGTGAATAGTTGGACATGTGTGTGTGTGAGTGAGTAGACAGTCGAAGGGAGATAGAAGGGGATGGGGGATGAAATAGAGTAGGTAAGGGTGGAAGGTCGTTAGGAGTTGAAAGGTTAGGCGTAAAGAGAAATATAAATTTAAATAGATGTGTATGTAGGCAATACAATGTGTATGTAGGGAAACACACACACACACACAAACATACATACACACATACATACATAACCAGGTATGTGGCTGATTGAAATGTGGTAGGGGATTAATTCATTGAGTGTTAATTAATGGTCAGTCGGTGCAGTACTGGATCGTTGTGTGATTAGTAAGATTAAAGGATGTATTAAGACTATCGCAACAAAAAACACGTTGAGTCATCTTTCAGTAATCTCCACAGTTCTGTAACAGTACCAGAGACACAATGGTGGAGGCTGACCTCATTGATAATGACTGCGATGGGAAAATCGATGAAGAGATAATGAACTTCAGAGGTGAGTAGAGCTAGAGTGTGAACGTGAGTCAGCTCTAGTGTTTAAAGGATAACTTCATTAACCGTCAGGCAGGCAGGAGGGCAGACAGAAGCACAGACAGACCTAATGACAGAAAGTCAGATACACAGAAAGACTGGCATATGGAAAAAGTAAAGTTACGAATATAACATTTACAGAAAGAAGTATGGAACGACAGACTGACAGATTGTTGGGCTAGCAGATATTTTGAAAAGATAAATAGATTGATTATATATATATATATATATATATATATATATATATATATATATATATAGAGAGAGAGAGAGAAAGAGAGAGATAGATAGATAGATAGATAGATAGATAGATAGATAGATAGATAGATAGATAGATAGATAGATAGATAGATCGATAGATAGATAGATAGATAGATAGATAGATAGATAGATAGATAGATAGATAGATAGATAGATAGATAGATAGATAGATAGATAGATAGATAGATAGATAGATAGATAGATAGATAGATAGATAGATAGATAGATAGATAGATAGATAGATAGATAGATAGATAGATAGATAGATAGATAGATAGATAGATAGATAGATAGATAGATAGATAGATAGATAGATAGATAGATAGATAGATAGATAGATAGATAGATACTTTTTCATGTTGGCTTAGTAAAAAAACAAACCATATTCGATAAATTGTGAACACAGTTACCCAAATAGTGTGTACAAACTAGAGTAGTATCAAATTACAACTGTCTCATTTGTACACAGATGATGACAACGACGGTAAAGTAGATGAAGATTTGATGGGGAAAAGAAGAGGTAATTTAACACTTAGATCTTCTGTGAAATTATTTTTTTTGGTGGGAAAAGTATAATATATAAATATATATATATATTACATATACATGGTTCAGTTTTGTTGGTGTATCATTATTTTAAAAAGAAAGTTATTTTAACAGTCAATAGTTGTAAACATTATACACATTTATACAGTTTTTATTTTCGTTTTGTTTTGTTTTTTTAATTACAAGTTGATGGTCAGTGGGGACTTTGGACTCCGTGGATATGTGTACCCAACTGTACTCTCCGTGCCAAGTACAGGTGATGTACTGCAGTGTTGATTAGTTGTATCGGTCAGTGAAAGCCGCTAGGGTAGACCAAAAAGTGGATAATCTTAGACTCTCTCTCCTTCATTCTCTCTATCTCTCTGTCTCTCTGTCTGTCTCTATATATATATCTCTGTCTCTCTCTCCCCTCTCTCTCTCCCCTCTCTCTCTCCCCTCTCTCTCTCCCCTCTCTCTCTCTCTCTCTCTCTCTCTCTTTCGCTCTCTCTCTCTCTCTCTGTGTCTCTATGTCTCTCCTACAAACCTCTCAGTTTATCAGCAAGCTGGGATTTAGTCTTACAGCCATAGAGATCAAACTGACTGCGTCCCCTCTGTATCTGTGACCTGCCTTACATCCATATCTCAATAAAGCCACCCGACTGGTCAAACCTAAAGTCTGCCAGCTTGCGGAACTAGAAAAACAAGTGTCCCACTGTTCCCTCCACTTCAACACGTTAGATAATTAAGCACACAGTAATCACAGCAAAACTCCCAAAGTACTCACCTATAGAACAAAGCCCAGTGCGAAACTGGGGCAACTAGTGCCTGCTCAGATCTCCGAAATCCCCAACCACATGACGCTCACTATTGCAAATGAAATGTAAGCGGCTGTTGAGTGTAAAGCCCCCAATACTTCTTGTATGGAAACAATGTGTGTCCATCGGTGTGTTCGGCTTTGGTGATAGGTGAAGAATCTACTCCTATGCATGATTTGGTCACTCTCACTACAATAGAAAATGTCCAAAATTGAGGTCTACTATTCGAGTACACACCCTAATAAACACATATAGTGAAACAGATACATTAAAACCTTTTTTTTTTGTAAAGTGCATATATTAGCTAGCAATACTGGATACATTTCAAGCGTTTGATTTGATACAATGGGCCGTGTAACTCCTACACCCCTCACCCCGCCCCCTATTCCAATTCTATTGCAGGTTATGCAACAATCCTATCCCCATGTACGGAGGTGAGGATTGTGTTGGTGACAGTGAGCTGTTTGACTACACAGAATGTAGGTCAATTTGCTCATCACGTGAGTGCATGTTATGTATTACGTCCCGGTATGACTATATTTTGTGAATCAATTTGAATTTAATTAAACTGTGCGAAAAACCATTCCAAGTTTAATTTTTTTTTCTTCGAAACTAAAAAAGTATTAATAAAAAGCTAATGTAAATTATCAGAACTATAATTAAAAGCATTCGTGATTTCAACATAAAAAACTTTAATATGTCTTTACACTAGCTGATGGGTAACAATAAATAATCTATAAAACTAGATGATAGCCCTAGCTTTAAGTTCTAGAATGAAAATTTATATAAATATTTGTGTTATATAATTAGTTATGTTGTTATTGTTGTGTTTAACCTTTTAGTTGCATTGTTTATTTAGGCTGGAAATCTATAAGTTTTTTTTTATTTTTGTTCTGTTTATTTCCTGTAAAGCAAACATGAGAAACCAAGCAACGGGTAAGTGGGTATATTGTCTATACTGTATATATTGTCTGTACTGTCTATATTGTCTATACTTTATATATTGTCTATATTGTCTATATTGCCTATGTTGTCTATATTGTCTATATTGTCTATATTGTCTATAGTATCTATATTGTCTATATTGTCTATATTGTCTATATTGCCTATGTTGTCTATATTGTCTATATTGTATATATTGTCTATATTATCTATATGGCATACTGTTTATGTTGTCCATAATGTCTATGTTGTCATTAATGTCTATGTTATCTATACTGTCTATGTTGTCTATAATGTCTATTTTGTCTATACTGTTATGCTGTCTATATTGTACATATTGTCGTACTTTGATTGAATACAAGTTAAACCACTAAAATACAAACTATTTTTAATGGTAAAATTAAACAAAATAATAATTTAATCATCATTGTGTGTTCTTTGTCTGTGTGAACAAAGATATACAGTATATACGTTTATAGATACCTTTGTACCTATCTACCTAAAAATGTCTACCTATTAATAATTAAATCGTCCGTCTCTTCTTATCACCAACAGTCATATATAACATAATATATATATATATATATAAAATTGTTTGTATACATAATATCATTGTACTGAGTTCTGTATGTTTATACTGCCCACAGTGGACGGTTCCTGGGGTCAGTGGAGTGAGTGGCACTGTGGCCTAGACTACACTGAGAACAGACAAGTTAAAACAAGGTTAGGGATTGAAGGATTCTGGGAGAGGAAGAGGGGATGTATAGCCGGGGGGGGGGGGTAAGGGGCGGTGTTCAGTGAATAAGATACTTCTTTGGTTATATTACTAGTGACTAACAGACCGCCAATGATACACAAGCGGATGCGTAGGTATGTCTTGGTGGTATAGAACCCCTACCACAGAGTAATATTTACCATTGTCAAGCAGGCCTACCGCCCTGTTTCAAACCCACCCACCCATTAAAAACCCTCTAGGGCTGTGAAATAAATAAATAAATAAATAAAATAACATAATGCATGGTGTGTTTTAATTTTAAAATGCGCCCAGTTTCAAGATTTCTTTATGAATTTCATTAACTGGAATACTTTTTCCCGAATATTTGAAGTAGGTGTAGGGAAGATGCAAACGTCTATGAAACAAGTAGATAGATTTAAAATAGATAAATGAGTAGATGAAAATATTGATGAGGAAATAGGAGAAAAAAATGACGAACGTTGTGTAGGCCAATTAGCTAAAACATTTTAAGTTTTTTTTTTAAACTTTCTTCACTACAATGTGCATCACAGATTCAAGGATAATTCGATAAATACTTTGTGGCTTTTTGAACAAGTTTTGAGTCTCAAAGATTCTTGTTTAGCTGTTCGATTTATTCGATTGTCTCTGAATCGACACATTTGACTGTTATTAAACTCTCAATATCGATGCAGTTTTTCTTTAGTAAATGTTTAGTATCGATATTGTTTGTCGTTAGTAAATGTTTAGTATCGATGTTGTTTGTCTTTAGTAAATGCTTGATATCGATGTTGTTTGTCTTTAGTAAATGTTTAGTATCGATGTCGTTTCCATTAGTAAATGTTTAGTATCGATGTTTTTTGTCTTCTTTTCAGAACGTGTTCAGACCCGCCACCGAAGACTGGCGGAAGGTATTGTTTCGGTTACTCGGAAGACTTCCGACCCGGGGATTGTAAACAGTACTGGAAAGTCAGATTAGGTACTCTCTAATACAATAACAGATACATGTGAATAGATAAATCATTTAGATATATCTGATATTTAAAGATAAAAGGATAAACGATACACAGATGAATGGATTAGATATGATTAGTTAGCAAGAGAGACAAAAACAGACATATGGATAGATAAATAAGTAGATAGAATGATATATATATATATATAGATAGATAGATAGATAGATAGATAGATAGATAGATAGATAGATAGATAGATTGATAGTTAGATATATAGATATATAGATATATAGATAGATAGATAGATAGATAGATAGATAGATAGATAGATAGATAGATAGATAGATAGATAGATAGATAGATAGATAGATAGATAGATAGATAGATAGATAGATAGATAGATAGATAGATAGATAGATAGATAGATAGATAGATAGATAGATAGAAATAATAGAAGTCTTTTCTTAAATATATATTTTTTGTTATCGACAGAGAAAGAGAAAGAATTGGAAGAAAGAGGTACTGTCAAGGGGCAACATATTTGTACTTTCATATGCACATTTAGTTCTACTATAACTTCATTAACATATATATATATATATATACTATTTAAATTACTGTCAGTTTAAAATATTTCAAATTATATATTTATCATTACCTCTTTCTTCAGTGAGAGAGAAAAAAAGAGGTAAGAATCATACATTTAGATTTATGATATTTTCGTACAACGTTCTTAATACTTTATCTGTTGTTTTTTAATGTTTTTCTTTAAATTTGAATCTTCATTTTAGCTGAATTTAAAATGTTAACAGCAGAAAATATTTTTTTCATGTTTTTTAAAACAGTCAGCAACATACTAAGCAAAGTCAAGTGTTGAATCCGTTTTTCTTTTTACTAATATTTCCAAAAAATTTAAAAAAAAAATAGATTTCACGGAATGATATTGTGTTGTTCGATTCGACGTTTGACAGAAACAGTTAATCATTTGAATATTTGTAACAATTGGCCACATATTGCTGACAGAGATTCTCTAATGTAAATTAAAAAAAAATGTTTTTTGTCCTCAGAGAAAAAGAGGCACACTTCGATGTGGCCCATCTACCTGCTGCTGGTTCTGCCCCTGATTATAAGTGTCTTCTTTTTGAGTAAGTAAAGTGAAGCTTTGTCTGAATTTACGGTCGTCGGGACAGATGAAGTGTAGATTGAATCTGTTTCTGTAAAGGGCCACTGAGGGCAGATGAAGTGTGGAGTTAATTCGTTCATGTAAAGGGCCACCAAGGGCAGATGAAGTGTAGAGTTAATTCGTTTCTGTAAAGGGCCACGGAGGGCAGATGAAGTGTAGTTAATTCGTTTCTGTAAAGGGCCACTGAGGGCAGATGAAGTGTAAATTTGTTTCTATAAAGGGCCACTGAGGGCCGATGAAGTGTGGATTTCTTCCGTTTCTGTAGCCAAGGCATAATAAGGGATAAAGTATTGCCCCAACAAAAGCCGAGTAGCCATTCTAAGTTGGGTGGAATTGGGAGACTCTCAAACAACTTTCGTTCAGATCTCTCAACAGATGTTAACCCATGACCGTCGGGTATACAGTACAGTAGATTGATGAAGTTTCAAAAAATAGTTAATAGAATTAGGAAAATTACTAAAGATATGCAACAATATATAAATTAATATAATTAGGAAAATAATTACAAACATTTTACCGAATTTTGTTTTAGATTTTTTTTTAAACAAGTCTGTTTATTATTGTATGTGTTTGTTATTTTTAACAGTAAAGAAATCTTTTAATCCAACGGATGATATGGTCGAGGAATGACGCCATCGTTGCAAAATCTCTCAAGCACAAATGATGGTTCAAAGGATAACTCTCTACGACATGCCGCTTACGATCATGATTGTCTCCCCTGTGGCTTTTTTTTTTCTTTTTTCAAAAAATCTTACAATGGAAAAGTTATTGGTGTTGTGTAATAAATTGTAACATTTACTACAAATTTTGAGGGGGTTTCTTGGGTTTTTATTATGATTGTTATTTTGCTTTTTGATTGTGAGTTAAGAATTAAATGTTTACAGAATCGTAAAAAGAAAGATTGACGCAGAATTAGAGTTACTTCTGTTATGAATACTTTAAACATGATTGAGTTGTCGTTGATTACACTAGGTGTAACAGCTGCTAAAAAACTCTGCATTCGGTAGCACTTTGTTCTTGGTCAGTAGCTAAATTTGAGATATCGCACGTCTGTCCATCTCCCAAGCGCATGGCAGATTTGATATGTGTTATGCTGACTTCAGCTTATGTTGACGTTTTAAGGTCGAGTGGGGGAATGTAGGGGAATATGATTTAGGAAGAGGGGGGTGGTAAGTTCTGTTCAGTGGCGCAACCAGCAAAAAATGCTGGGGGGGGGTGGGGGGCTCACTTATTGAAAAAAGACAGTTTGACAGTCTTCTTAGTAACTTTATATAGTAAAATATGTATTGATGATTTGTCTGGGGGGAGGCTCAAGCCACTGGTTCTGTTAATGGAGGGACTGTGACCTTAAACTATAAGCGTGGCTTAGTGTTACGAATAGCAGCGTACCATTACGCCTTGTCGTAAAGCATGTGGCCACCAGAGAACGTAAGATATTTAGAGGGCCTTTTGCTAGTCAATCGTTGACATTTCGTTCCCTTTTTGAAGGGCGTACAGTTCTCACTGTCAACTGAATGCTCAAATCCTAACAAAAAATAATACTTTGAAGACAGATGGTAATATTACGTAGGTCTCTGTAATTTATCTTATATATAAAATGTGGTGCATAAAGATGTACTTGATGTTACTGGAGTAACTAGGCAGGGACGGATCTTAGGCTGGAGGTACTTTCCTGTCGCCAACTAAAAGGCAACATCTATCCATACCAATATATATATATATATATATCGTCGTCGTCGGCATCCGTCCGTCTCGAGAGACGATGGTGTAGCTAAGTTGAGTCTACAAAACACCGCCGGGAATGGCTGTGCAGTCCGACTCGGGAGTGGCAATCCCTGCCGCACTTGTCGCACTTGAAAATAGTTGGTTGTTGTAGCTGTTTTTGTAGCTGTTCTTTTTTCCGCTTCCGCCTTGATCTTTTCAGGGCAGCATTATCCTGTCGCTCAGCCTCTGCGCGCAATGAACCCTGCCGGAAAGCGAGCTTCCAGGACTGGCGGTCGGCTGCTTGGCTCTCCCAGGAGTTGAGGTTAATGGAGCACTGTTTCATATCCTTTTATCAGGGGTCTTTGTAGCGCATTTTAGGTCGCCCTGTTTTCCTCTGGCCGGTTACTAGCTCGCCATAGAGTAGGTCCTTCGGGATGCGGCCTGCGTCCATTCTTTTGACATGACCGAGCCATCTGAGGCGTCACTCGCTGAGAACTGCAAACAAGCTGCTCATGTTGGCCCTCTCCAGCACCCCATTGTGTGTGTGTGTGTGTGTTTGTGTGTGTGAGATAGAGAGAGAGAAAGCGTGTGTGTATACATGCGCAGACTGATCGAGGCAGACGTAGCTGTTGCTATCAAAATGTGAAACTCCAAACATCGGATTCGTCCATGGATACCGTCAAGCCCATGTAACTGAAGCTTTCCATCTATTCCAGTCTTTCTATAGTGGTGTGGAAATTTCTGCCCTTTCTACCACTAGTGGAGATGACCATAATTGTAGGCACTGGCAATTTTCAGTACGATGAGAGGTCTTAGAGTATAAAATTGCTGTCATGCATCAGGTCTATATTATCAGTAAGTTCAGGTCACATACGGGGCATCCACCAATCGATATTTTTATGACGTGGTCAAAAAGTGATTCCAGCATGATGTTCTCTAAATAATAGTTTGTCTGTAACTGACGATAGAAAAACCTCCTTACATATTACCAATACTGGACTGGAAAGACTCGACCATTTAATTACTTTTGAGGACGGTTATGCTAGGAAAGATAAAAAATTGGAACTGGAAGAAACTGTTGAAAATGGTTCTCTTCACATAACGTAAAATGCACAGAATGCGCATCACAGAAAGACGCCATCTATGTATGTGTGTTATTCTATTGTGTGCCAATATTTAGGTGCTACATTATAAAAAAGACATAGAACATCAATACTAAACATTTACTAAAGACAATTTTTAGAATATATATATATATATATATATATATTTATACGTTTTTATAGCACATATATTCTGTGGATCTCTCTTTTTTTCAGTGCGAAAATAGGTTAGTTCATTGACCAATGTGTGAATTCAACAGTAGTGCAATGTGACGCATGAACATGAAACTTGACATTGTTGAACAAAACATCTTTACTCTTTGTGGTAGGAAGGCGTAAGTAAAGAATTACAAACAAAATCAAATGCATCATATTGTATGTTAATAGAGACTTCCCTTGTCCCATTTATGTACAGTAAATGATGTCACTGCTGCAATGATTGGAATTTTCATATCCACAATTATGCTGTTACCATGTGTTCTTTGAAATAGTTCTCAATATGTAAACAGAAAAATGAGAAAGAAACATTAAACTGAAGCTGAAAGGTCGATAAAAACTTGATGCTGTTAAATTGCACGATGTAAAGAATACAGGAATGGACAGGTTCAAACTGATAGCCTTCCACTTGTTGCTTCTGTGCCGAATTGACGCTGTTTACTGTAAGCCCTACTAAAGTTTAGTTATATTTGTCAATACTCTTGTTTATATTCTTTTAAAGTCCATCTCATATTACTACGGCGAATATTTATTATAACGATTTTTTTTGGCATATTGCGCGAAAGTTGTCCTTAAGTTACTCCCAGAATTGTTATTATTTTTTTTTATGACTATGGTCTGCTTAAAACATAAACATTCTCCCGAATAGTGGGATGGATGGTCATGAGGTAAAGCTCTCGGCTGTCGACCTGAGGGTCTTTGGTTCGATCTCCGTTGAGCACCAAAGGATTTTTTTTTTCAGGTCATATATAAACTCCCTGCTATATCACCCGTGTTGCCATTGACTATGGTAGGGATGAATGGTAACAGTAAAAAAACAAAAACAGTCCCATAATTGGTTCATGAGATCTATATTATATTGTACTAGCTGTACCCTGCAAAGCCTTTGCATAGAGTTATATCCCCTTATGCTTGATCGGTAGGCGAGGTTATTTGTTGGTTTCGGGGAGATCCGATTTTTTTCATGGTTGTATTTTGAACTGGAATACTGTTGTATTAATTCTTTACTTTCGATTTAACGCACACTGGAAATGAGTATTATTATATATTATCTTGTGTTTGTTTATGGGAGTGGGGCTAGTAATATTGTTAGTGAATGGACAGCGGGCCTGCTGGTCAGTATGGATGAGAGATGATGTGTATCATATACACATTTGAAAGTATATCTATTCATATGCTAGGACTATTGTATTCCGAATTTCGATTGAACATTCTCAGATGATGATGGCGATGGATTAACGGATGGAAATCTTGGATATCCGGTTGCAGGCAAGTTTATATGTCAGCCGTTAATCCAATGTACACTATGAAATTAATATTAATGCATTGACATCTTTAAGACATCTCTCGCCTTATTAATAAACATCGTTTTTTTTTTTATTTCACATTACGTTTAGTGGATGGGCAGTGGGGCAGCTGGTCAGACTGGACATGTACCACGTGCAACTCAACACAAAGAGTTAGGTCAAGGTAACAGTAAGATGAGTAAGACAGTAGCTTATTTTATATATCTGGTAATAGTACGTGTATTTGTGTTATTGTTGTTGTTTTTTTTCCTTTGAAGCTGATAGCATAAACGTCACGAGTAACATGAAACATGGAAAATAATTTATATATAAATAATAGCGGTGTGGGTTCTGCGTTAAATCGAAAGTAAAGAATTAATACAACAGTATAACAGTTTAAAATCGTCAAACGTAAACAATAGTAAAAAAATCATGAAAAACTCGGAACCGAAACCATAATTAACCTAGCCTAATGATCAAACCTAAATGAATATAACTTTATGTAAACGTTTTGCATGGTACAGCTAGTTATCAAATAATGATCATTTTTTTTTTACATTTCAATTAATGTTTGATCTACAATAATCTACATTGATTTAAAAAAAAAAAGTTGAACTGTTAACTAACAAATTGTTCATTCTAAACATGTGCTTGGTCAGCATTAGATTTTTCATCACGAAGATAAACTAAGACAAAAAAGTCGTTAAGCAATCTAGTTTTGTCGATTAAAAAAAATTAAATTTTGTGTTTCATGTGCAGCTGTTGTTAGTTGTACATCTTTCGTTACCAACTATTGTTTTGTTAGATCGGTAATATGTATTTACTTGATGTACCCTGCAAAATCTTTGCATAGAGTTATATCCCCTTAGGCTTGATCGGTAGGCTAGGTTATTTTTTGGTTTCGGGCAGATCCGATTTTTTCATGATTGTATTTTAAACTGGAAAACTGTTGTTTTAATTCTTTACTTTCGATTTAACGCAGAACCTCAGTTTCTATTATATATATATATTATTTTTATTTATGTTTGTCTTATTGGATGTTCTCATCCATTCATCTTTCCTAAAAAGGTGTTTTTTTTTTTTTATTTTCAGGTTGTGCAACAACCCGGAGCCTTTGTATGGGGGTCGGTATTGCCCCGGGGAGGAGTCCCAGGTCAAGGTCGGCGACTGTGCGTCCACCTGTGGAGGTAATGTCCAGAATCAATGTCAATAAATTTTACTTCATAGTGTGTGAGAGAGGTGGGTGCTGTTAGGTTCACCAACAATGTAGGACCGTCGACAAAAACGGCAGTTGGTGGGGGTGGGGGGGGACATGAGACCGGTAGGAGGAGAGACAAACCGCTGTAGAGAAAGAGAGAGAGACAGAGAGATTCAGAGAGAGACAGAGAGAGACAGAGAGAGACAGAGAGAGAGACAGAGATAGAGAGAGAGATAGAGAGAGAGAGAGAGAGAATGAGAGACAGAGAGAAGATCATAGAAAGAGAAGAGAAATGAGATATAGACAGAAAAGAGATATGTCTGATGATACAGAGGGGGACCATCTGATGTTTACATGTAAATAAAAGTATAATTTGTTGTGTAACAACGTGTTGAAGTAAGTCATTGCTCTTACCCACGTACTAGATAGAAAAATATAAATAAGCCTGCAACATCAGTGGCGGTCTACTTAAAAGTACTCCGCTAGATAACGACCAATGTCACAAAGTGACCACGATTGTCTGTGTAGGCCTCATTATAAAAGCAATGTGCACAAATATACAGTGGCGTAGCGAGCTTAATTCGCGCCCGGGGCAGAATATCTTTTCAGCGCCCCTTCCCCCAAATTCAATAACCATATAATATTATTTTTTGAAATATACCATCTTGCGCCCCTTTCTGAGTAGCGCCCGGGGCATGATGCCCCCTTGCTCTCCCTCACTACGCAACTACATAGATACAATTCTCAGGATGTTCGATATATTTTTAGAACAAAAAATACCTGAATAAAAATACATATATGTTTGTATACTGGTTTTATCCCTCATAGCATTAACACATGAGTATCTTCAAATGAATTTTAATGTAGAGAAAATATGATTATTCGATTTGGAAATTAAATACAACAATAATGCAAGTAATCATTATAAAGATGATCATTTGATGTTTCATCTAAAGGAGCTGCATCACAAATCGCCCACCAGAAGACAGACTTGCTGGATGTGAAGTTAAGATTGTCCAGATCCATTATATCCAGAGCTAGACGACAGGGAAACCATACAAGGAATCACAGTAAGATTAAGTGTGTTAAACCAGCCCGATTATAAAGTACTAGCTGTACCCTGCAAAACCTTTGCATAGAATTATATCCCATTGGACTTGATCTGTAGGCTTAGGTTATTTTTGGTTTCGGGCAGATCCGATTTTTTTCCATCATTGTATTTTAAACTAGAATACTGTTGTATTAATTCTTTTCTTTCGATTTTACCCAGAGCCCATATCGCTTTTATTTAATTATATGGTCTGGCAAAGGTCGTTATACGCAAGATTGAGTGTACTTTACCTTTTGTAAAAAAATATGCAAATAGTACGAGTTGTTATCAGCACTAAATCTAAGAGCCCTCACGAAAGATACTATAAGCGAATCTCGTTGCATTATTTCTTATAAACTTGGGGGCCAACCCATTTATACCTCATAGAGCAAGGCTAGTGATTAAAAATAAAATTTAATAAAAGCCTGATGATCGATTAACAAAATTACTTATTTATTTTCAGCTGTCGTAAGAAGAGCCACAGCGGGTAAGGAAGCTATTCATCAAATTATTTTGCCGTCAGCTAAAACACAGCTGAAATAACCATCATACACAAGTGAAAAATGATTTCAAATACAAATAATGCTACTGCTCAATTGTGCCGGCTGTTATAAGTAAATAAGATAAAAACAAACCGGAAATGACATCCTGTTGATGTTTTCTCCTACAGAACGTTATAACCAGAATCTTACTGTTTGGAAATGCAAACTGAGTGTCAGGGCCTCTGGGGGGTTTCGTCCGACTGGGGTTTTGTCCGACTGGGGTTTTGTCCGACTGGGGTTTTATCCGACTGGGGTTTCGTCCGACTGGGGTTTTATCCGACTGGGGTTTTGTCCGACTGGGGTTTTGTCCGACTGGGGTTTCGTCCGACTGGGGCTTTATCTGACTGGGGTTTCGTCCAACTGGGGTTTTATCCGACTGGGGTTTCGTCCGACTGGGGTTTTATCCGACTGGGGTTTTGTCCGACTGGGGTTTTGTCCGACTGGGGTTTCGTCCGACTGTGCTTTTATCCGATTAAGGTTTTGTCCGCTTGTAATTGTGCTTGTATACTACGCAAACTAGCCGATGGCTCAGAGATTCCATTGTACATAAAAACTATTCAATCATCCATTTCTACTTAATTTGACGCAAGTAGGTTCCCGAGATACAATTTTGTCTATGGGCCCCCAAAGATCACCACCCCCCCACCCCTCCGAGAAAATTCTAGCCCAGGTATTCAGATTACCTGAGAACGTCTCTGTGTAATATAGCATTATGGAAACATTTTGTAGATTTTAAGATTTGAGAAATATCTTTTTTTTTTATTATTAAAATATGTGTTGGTTTGTTTTCAGATCCCAAGACTGGTGTAAGAAAAACAGAGTCCTGGGAGAGTAAGTCTATTTTTAGATTTTATTGAGGACATGTCATTAACGTTAGTTTGTTTTGTTTCTGTATTTAAACATATATTAAGTTTGTCAATGTCTAATGCATGCTCATTTTTATTACTATTCTATTTATTTAGTTATTTGTGCAAAGCGGCTGTCATCCGAAGTTATCTGATCTATCTACCTGTCTAGATATATATATATATATCTATCTCTATATCTATATATCTAACAGCCTACATACCTATCTGTATATCTACCTATCTACATACCAATCTTTCTATCTACCTACCTAGATATCTATCTACTTATTTATCTCTCTATCTATCTAATTTTATATCTACCAACTTACATACCTAACTAACTATCTACCTACCTAGATATCTACCAACTTATTTATCTATTTTCTAATATATCTATCTATACTATCTATATATCTAAATAAGTCTGTTCTATTAAAATATGTTTCTTTCTTTCAATTCGTGATAACAATCAACGCCAATGTATTGAATGAGAAAATTTAAAAATAGTCAAACTTGTTTATACATGTTTTGGAAAAGTATACACATAAGCAATTGTTCTATATTGATGACCTAGAGTTGAGTGTCATATTGTACGAATACAAACTGTACCTCTACAAACTGTCCCTCTACAAACTGTACTCATACAAACTGTTCCTCTACAAGTTCTTCCTCTACAAACTGTACCCATACAAACTTTACCTTTTAAATGTAGATCTACAAACTGCAATTTCACCTCTTTTCACCAGGCCTGGCCTACTGGGGCGAGTGGGATGCATGGGTGTGTCTGGAGGACTGTGGGCGCGCCAGGCAAAACAGTACAGCTTTCAGAAGAAGGTTAGGTTCACAATATAGTTCACTGTTAGGCGGGGATTAAGGTTAGTTGAGGCCAGGGAGGACGCAGAGCTAACATATTCTGGAGCCCTTTAAAATATACAAAAGAAATGTATGTATATATATATGTGGTGTTTAGAGGGCCTTCCTAAAAAATGGGCCCATGGTGCTTTGTCCGATATGTGCCCTATTTCGCCCCGTGTTAATTTCACTTCTGTTCGGTGTGTACTGCAGATTTTAAAGTATCGTTTGTTTTGTTTTTTCCCTAGAGTTTGTGTTTGTAGATTGAGTGTTTGTAGGCTATGCGTATATACGTTGAGTGTGTGTGTGTGATCTTGATTTCTTCAAAATGCATTCTAGTTTTAATTGATGCAGCGAAAAGTGGAACATCAACAATGCATTCCATACATGCGCCAAACCGAAATATTGTTCACATACCTATATATTTCGGTACATTTTGATGTACTATATATGCGCAGTATTTAGTATAATAGTATATATCTCTTTTATGTCTTTTTTTTTACATTTTTTTATTCATTTTGAACGAAGAAAGGGAATTACGGACTAAAATTGTATGACATAATTTTTTTTGGTCCATCTACACGTTCAGAGAATGTTTCGAGAAAAAAGAGCTGAGGACAAGTGAAATGTGTTTGGGTGAGAAGTACCAAGAGATTCCAGCCAACTGTCTGAACAGGTGTGCCCAGAGTAAGTCATGTACTGTGCAGCGGCCCTAGCTTACCTAAACACCTGAGGTCATGTTTTGTGCAGTATAACAACCTGGTCACTGGTAGACTGACGTTCATAATCAAAACATGAGCCGGGGATTATCGTTGATGTGGTCTTGGGGCAAGCTGTAACTATTTTTCCGGTTTCAATAATGTATAAATACTACTTGTAGAACCCGGCATTGCCCGGGAACTCTAGGTTTCCTGTAACAACCCCTTTTTTTTCTAATATATTTTAAATATTTTCTTTTTTTTTTGTTTTTGTTTTGTTTTGTTTGTTTGTTTGTTTTTAAAATTCAAATAACTTGGGTTTGTGAAATAAAACAAAAATTTTATTCAAACAAAATTGTGAATAAAACAGACATAGACGAGATAACATACATACATTGTTAAAAAAAAAACTATTCAAATACGGTTTTACGCGCAGGTGCTTAAAATATTACATCTCATTGGCCAATATTCTACAGAATCAGTAAATAAAACAGAAAACACCAGAACATGAAGGCATTGACAAAATAATATAAATAAAGGCAGGTATTTACCAAATGTTATTTACCAAATGTTATTTTATTTACCAAATGTTATTTACCAAATGTTATTTACCAAATGTTATTTACCAAATGTTATTTACCAAATGTTATTTACCAAATGTTATTTACCAAATGTCGGGTGTTATTATCAGGGCCGGCCCTAGGCCGATTTGACCGATTGCTCCCAATTGGGCCCCGAGCCTGGCAGGGGGGGTCCCGAAATTTTTATGCATATTAATAGTAATAGTTATTGTGAAATAAAGTTGGAAGTGGGGGAGGGGGGGCATCGCAAAGCATCCGTGAAATTGAGCCCCGCCATTCGTATGTCAGGCCCTGTCTGTTATCATGGTTCAGTTTATTGTAGGCTCGTGAAGTTTTTTTTTTTTTCTGAATCCGGAATTGTGAGTCAGCTCACTTTAAATGGAATATATGTCTAGGTTAATTCTGTATCTACGCCGTAGATCGATAATCGAAGACTTTGAATTTTTCTATACGGGCCATCTTGATTAATTGATCCGATTTCCCTTACATATATATAGGCCATGACTGTTAGCAGGGTATTTCTGACTAGAAAGATGCTCTGCTAAGACGTTAAATAGAATATAAGGACCGTCGTATGAAGGCTCAAACCCATTAGTTAATGAAAACGTACATCTAAAAGGAATTCTAAATATTTGGTGACACCTTCAGAAATACAGCTTTTCATTGAGCTTAGGTTATGTTGTCTGTAGTGTCCATCAATCGTTTATGCTGTTGTTCTCAACGTAGAATGTCCATTATTCGTTTATGCTGTTGTTCTCAACGTAGAATGTCCATCATTCGTTTATGCTGTTGTTCTCAATGTAGAGTGTACATCAATCGTTTATGCTGTTGTTCTCAATGTAGAGTGTACATCAATCGTTTATGTTGTTGTTCTCAATGTAGAATGTCCATCATTCGTTTATGTTGTTGTTCTCAATGTAGAGTGCCCATTATTCGTTTATACTGACTATCTCAATGTACAGTGTCCATCAATCGTTTATCTCAATGTAGAGTGTCCACCGTTCAAGTGGAGGTCAGACTGCCAGGGTGATTGCTACAACTGTGAAGAGGACTGCAACAAGCTCAACGGATCCTGTGTCCGGTGCAAGCCAGGTTTTCAAAACCCCAAAATGTCCTGTTCGGATGGTAATGATGTTATATAAGATTTCATTAAGCCTGACTTTCAGTGACTCTGTATTTGCATGTGTGTGTGTGTGTGTGTGTGTATGTGTAGGTTAGGCTGCAGTGTGGTTTTGTGTCTTTGCTTTCTGGACCATCTTCGTTATCTTATACGGCCTGACCAGATATTATATAGCAGTGTTTCCCGAAGTGTGGTATGCTCACCCCAGGGGTAACGCGAAGAGTTTGACAGAGGTACGCATTACACCGAACTGAGAATATTGGGTAAACATTCACGGCTAAAAGTGGAGGAAAAAAAAAAGAGAAATTATCGGAAACCATGAATGTGAAAACGGTGTATGCAAAAACATGTTTGGTGCATATTGCGAGGTCCCTTTTTTATAAAGTTGTGGTGGATGTTCCAACAACAGTGAACGAATCTAATTTATTAATTCGACGCCAGTTGAAAGTAACAATAAAAAAATATTTAATTCTTTAGTATAACTGCATGAACATGAAGTGACATATAATGGTGAACTCAGGAGGAGTACAATAACTACTGTCTAGATACAAACTACAACATGCATCCGAATTTCTACGATGCCCAACGCTAGAATGATTTCAAATCTGCTTAAATAAAGAACATTCTCCTCACTCTCGATTGTAGTATGTTCTATTTTTAAAGAATGTAAAGTGATATTGATATATCACCGGCTTCATTCATTTTTAATCTATGAATTAGATTTATAAAAGAAATCAATATTATCAACTTGTATTTAAACTTATTATGGATATTTTTTGAGGTACAAAGAAATGAAAACTTATTTTCGGGGCCGGATTTACCGACATGCCGACTAGCCGGTGGCCTAGGGGCCCCATTAAATAAAGGGCCCCAAAATTATAAGTAGTATACAAAAAAAAAATTAGCAATTTTTTTTTTCAAAATGGGGCCTCAAATTATCCCTTGCCTAGCCCCCCCCCCAGCCCTGCTTATATTGCCGTGCATTTAATAAATGCCCATAAATAGCGCTTTGTATATTTATAGTCATAGAATAGGATACGTACAGGATAAACTACTTTAAATTTGTATCACATTCTCTTTTGTCATGCTGCTATTGACCCTGCGTGTTGTGTGTGTGTGTGTGTGTGTCACACTTTAAGAATGTGAGCCCTACCATTACGGCTACATGTTTCAGGAGCTGTGCATAAAGAAGTGTAACGGAGAAGACTGCGCTGACAGGATCACCGGGAAATGTAGCGGTCAGTGGCAAAAAAAAAATTATAATTCGATGTCTTTTGACGCAATCATTGTCTCATCACGTGAACTGAGACATAACATGACATTGTCTCATCACGTGAATTTAAACATAACATGACATTGTCTCATCACGTGAATTGAGACATAACATGACATTGTCTCATTACGTGAATTGGGACATGACATGACATTGTCTCATCACGTGAATTGAGACATGAATGACATTGTCTCATCACGCGAATTGAGACGTGACAAGACATTGTCTCATCACGTTAATTGAGACATAACATGACATTGTCTCATCACGTGAATTTAAACATAACATGGCATTGTCTCATCACGTGAATTGAGACATAACATGACATGGTCTCATCACGTGAATTGAGACATAACATGACATTGCTGTTGATATACAAACTAGGAAACAGCCTTAAGGGCTTTCTCAGTATCATGTTTTATTTAAATATACATATATTAATAGGGCCTCAACAGATAACTGACCTTAGCGCCTCATTTTTTTTTCTGGAAGTCTATGCCTTGGGTCCACAAAGACACAAAATATGGCCCCTGTAAGCAATAGTCAAGTCTTATACTATTACTACATAATTTATATGTTCTATTGGTATTATAGTGTCTTGTGAATCAGTGAATCTAGTCCGATATTCAAATTCCAGCATATTTTGTTTACTTTAGCAGACCGGGATTTCCCAATAAAATCAGAGAAGTTCGTGATTTTTTTTTTTTTAAATATCTGCATCCCATAATATATAATTCGCGAATCAGCACAAACGCTATTTTTTTTTCATTTTGTCTTAATAGTCAGTATAAATGTACATTTTTTACTTTATTATTTTTTCTTTCAATGATTCCCACCTCCAAGACACCGTAAACAACATGTGGCTGATGCTGCTTCTACTGATATTTCCGCCTGTATTTCTTCTGCTGTTTCTAAGGTGGGGGTCTTAAGTTAAGTTAATATGTTGTTTGGTGTGGGCGTATATATATATGTGTGTGTGTGGTTCCAAATGGGCGCAAGTGTGAAGTACTTTGTAAAAATAGTAACAGTAAAAAAAAGTCAACGGGAACAAATGAATTGTAGAACTAGCCTCCTTCTGTAATGGGAACAGTTGAATTGTAGAACTAGCCTCCTTCTGTAATGGGAACGGATGAATTGTAGAACTAGCCTCCTTCTGTAATGGGAACAGTTGAATTGTAGAACTAGCCTCCTTCTGTAATGGGAACAGATGAATTGTAGAACTAACCTCCTTCTGTAATGGGAACAGATGAATTGTAGAACTAACCTACTTCTGTAATGGGAACAGATGAATTGTAGAACTAGCCTCCTTCTGTAATGGGAACAGTTGAATTGTAGAACTAACCTCCTTCTGTAATGGGAACAGATGAATTGTAGAACTAACCTCCTTCTGTAATGGGAACAGATGAATTGTAGAACTAGCCTCCTTCTGTAATGGGAACAGATGAATTGTAGAACTAGCCTCCTTCTGTAATGGGAACAGTTGAATTGTAGAACTAGCCTCCTTCTGTAATGGGAACAGATGAATTGTAGAACTAGCCTCCTTCTGTAATGGGAACAGATGAATTGTAGAACTAGCCTCCTTCTGTAATGGGAACAGATGAATTGTAGAACTAACCTCCTTCTGTAATGGGAACGGATGAATTGTAGAACTAGCCTCCTTCTGTAATGGGAACGGATGAATTGTAGAACTAGCCTCCTTCTGTAATGGGAACAGTTGAATTGTAGAACTAGCCTCCTTCTGTAATGGGAACGGATGAATTGTAGAACTAGCCTCCTTCTGTAATGGGAACGGATGAATTGTAGAACTAGCCTCCTTCTGTAATGGGAACGGATGAATTGTAGAACTAGCCTCCTTCTGTAATGGGAACAGATGAATTGTAGAACTAGCCTCCTTCTGTAATGGGAACGGATGAATTGTAGAACTAGCCTCCTTCTGTAATGGGAACGGATGAATTGTAGAACTAGCCTCCTTCTGTAATGGGAACAGATGAATTGTAGAACTAGCCTCCTTCTGTAATGGGAACAGATGAATTGTAGAACTAACCTCCTTCTGTAAAGGGAACAGATAAATTGTAGAACTAGCCTCCTTCTGTAATGGGAACAGTTGAATTGTAGAACTAGCCTCCTTCTGTAATGGGAACAGATGAATTGTAGAACTAGCCTCCTTCTGTAATGAAGAGGTCGTGTATGTTTAAGACAACGTCCAGCCGACTTCAGTGAACTAGAATCAGGCATCCGTTCAGATCTGGGTGAACTTGAGGGATATTTTGCTAAATGCTTCCAGACCTGGACAAAATATGTGGTTCTCACCGAGGATTCCAGCCCAGGACACTCAGTTACACACTGAAGCGTTCTACACAACTCGACCATACTTCAGTAAAAACACCTTGACTGAATAGTATATATATATATATATATATATTTGTAAATGAATAATGGGGATGGGATCCTAACCGTATTAAAGAATGAGGAAGGGGGCCCAACAGGGCGTAGTATCGCTTTGCCTTACAAGTATATAGGCCCTAATGATCATTTATAGTTGAGCATTTTTTTAATCGCTGTCTAAAGGGGGCAAACCTATAGGTCAGATGATAATGTTTTAGTAAGGGAGGTAAGATCATGGTGTCACAGTCAAACCGTGCTTAATTTAGAGCTCTTTTATTTTCTCGCTGCTGGTTAGTTTCTTTTTTAAATTGACCTATCTAGATGCATTTTTTTGTGGTTGTTTTGTTATTTTAACGGACGTAGCAAAGAAATAGTTTTGGCCGTGTGTGTGTTTACATACTGGCCAAGTACCCGGGGACTGGGGGGGGGGAGGGGTACATAGGCTCTGTGTAAAATAGGGCTATTGCTTCTATATTTCTGAACGTTGTAGCAATGCAACTACAACATTCTGTCAGATGTGTTTAAACAGATAACAATTAAAACAAACTTATTTTAGTTTATATCTGCCTGGCCTGTGGCTATGGTATGTTTTTTAATTGGCCCCAAAAAGTATCAAAGTAGTGTGATATATTTTTTTTATTATTATTTGAAAGAGTCCAAATACAGCTCAATACAAATAACGTGGGATGGAACTTCTTTAATAGACGAAACAAGTGCATCGTTATAAGGGGAGTGTGAATCACATAGAATCCCCATCCTCTTATCCGACGACTTAAGGAGGGTGGGGTGATGGCCCAACGAGGAAATACTTTATCAAAAAAGGACCTGAAACTTATTTTCCTCTCTCGAGCCCCCTCTCAAGCCGCTAAGCAACGCCTCTGAAATATGTATGCCATAATAACCCGCTGACACAAGTTATTGCGTTTCCGGCACAGGTACAAACACATCAAGGCCGGACGGGAGGACCCACTCGCCTTCATAGTGGAGTCTCCCTCCAACCTGGGCATACGGCCCAGCATGGCCAGCAGGGCCAGCAAGGGCAGCTTGCGCTCGGCCCGTTCCAAGTCCAGCCGCTCGGGTTCCAGCCTTCACAAAGCCGGCCACTCGTCCACAAGCTTGAGGAGCCAGAGGCTTCACAACGTCTCCAGCGACGTGAGGCGCTCAGCCTCTGACGAAGTGTGAAAGATATCTGTCAAGACTCCATCGCCCTCACCCCGCCCCCCCCCTACACACACACACACTCAACGAGCACAACAGTACTGCATCATCACATCTTACATCGACGCCATTGGTCTCCAACCTTTTTTTTTCACACCACGGACCGGTTCAGCATTTGATAAATATAACCGGAAATGGGGGGGGGGGGAAGGGGGATTATTTCATGGAAAGTCGCACAATCACGAGAAAAAAATAATTTAAAAAATGAAACGATTCTAATGTTTCTTGGGCGGTCCCGGTAAAATTCTTTCCACGGACCGGTACAGGACCGCGGCCAGGGGCTATGGGGGGGGCCCACTGCTCTACGCCACGCAAAATACGAAACACACCCAAACACACACAACATCTGGATGAGGGGAAACAATGAAGCAGCCAGGGCCCTGATAAAAAACTACGGCCGTAGACTAAAACTGTGACACCCCCACCCATCACCCACCCCATCACACATATTCACTAGTTGAACTTTATTATTAATACACGTGTGTTGTTTGTTTATGTTTTAAAGCCTAGGCAGTTCATTGCAGGCACAGGTCTAGAGTGTACTGTAGGATTTCATACATTTTATACAGTGATGGACCATACAACAAAACAAATTCTTCACATTGTACTCTTTACGCTCCTAATGAAACATTCTATAACAATATTCAGGACTCCTCCATTTACCTGTCATTATATATATATATATATATATTAGCCTCCCCCCTCCCCCTTCCACGGTTCCGTCCTATACAGGCCCGTAGCGTGCCGGGGGGGCAGGGGGGCCGGGCCCGCCCCCCCCCTGCGTTTTTTATCTGGCCCCCTCTGCTTATTTGTTCAACTTAGTAAAATGTATTACCTGCCCCCCCTGCTATTGCCTGGCCCCCCTGCTGTAGAATGCCTGGCCCCCTGCTGTAGAATGCCTGGCTCCCTGCTGTAGAATGCCTGGCCCCCCCTGCTGAAGAATTTTCACGCTACGGGGCTGGTTCTATATTTGACAAGAATGTCGGAACTGTATCCTTTGACAAAGGATTATAAAAACAGTGTTCCGATAACTGTCAACGGTTTCTTTAGGCCAAAAAAACATTTCACACTTATTATCGTAATATAGGTTTTTAATGGTCACAGATCAATGCATCACTTTGAATATCTTTAAAGAAACCTCATAATTTGATTAGCATAGAAATATATTGCTTTCTTTGTTTCGTTGTACTAGAAAAAGAACTAATTTTCGTTAGACTTGATTCGTAGTCTGTAAAACAAATTTGTGCGATGATTAGTACTTTACACACTGAATAAACCAAGGATTCATTCACTGTAGAACTTTCAAAAACTTGTTTCTGCAATCAGTTGTATGGCCCTGACTAGCTACACCCCTCCCTGCCTCCCCACCCCAGAAGGTTGCTGCAGCTTGATCTGGCATCACCATGCCCCACAGACTCGCACACACACATACATTATCTCACACATCTCGCACTGTTTGTCGTTTTAAAAAAAAAGTTTGTTTAGAGATTATTTATCCAATGATTTCCACCTAGTCATAAAAATAATGTATGCGGTGTTGTTCGTTTTGATTTGAGGATTATGTACATGTTCACCAAAGTAATACTTAAAAGATCTGAACTTGTAAAATTTAAAGTTTAGCAAATGTTTATTAATGTCATTAAGATATATCATATAATTTCGTTGACTTATTCATGAACATAAAATAAAAGATAAAAAAATACAAAATTTTTATGTAAAAATGTTTTTTTTATTCATTTTTAAGCCAACGGGTTTATCTATCTATCTATCTATCTATCTATCTATCTATCTATCTATCTATCTATCTATCTATCTATCTATCTATCTATCTATCTATCTATCTATCTATCTATCTATCTATCTATCTATCTATCCATCTATCTATCTATCTATCTATCTATCTATCTATATATATATATATATATATATATATATATCTGCCTGCCTATCTGTCTGTTTTTCTATATATTTATCTGTCTATCTACTACTATAGAGATAGAAGGTGTAAAACACCCGAGTGACAGCCCCTGTGTATGGTGGCACGCAAAATCTTACTTACGAAAAAATGAAGAAATAAAATGACTTCTAACTTAAAAAATTAATAAATAACTACACAGAATCTTATGATGTTTGCATTATACATATAGAGGCAGGCCTTATCTAAACGCGTAGGGCTAGTGATGTTTTGAGAGGAGTGGAAGAAGCAGCTGCAAGTTCACTCTATATCACATAATCTCTTTTCGCAAGGCCCTCCTCAGGCGCGGGGCCCAAGGGGGTCCCCACAGTCGCCATGCCAGCAAAGAAACAACAATCCTAAAATAATAAAAGACAGTCTTGGAAGCTAATATTCTCCAGCTTCCTACAAAATCTCAACCTTATTCCTTACACCGAGTCGCTGTGTGAGCTATTCACGGGGCCGTCAAATGTTGAGTCAGGTTGAGTCTTGGGCTCCCCATCAAGGTTAGATTTGTGCCGCTCAAAAGTTGAGTCCGTCTCCGGGGCACTTAGCAGCTTCTGGTGTAACCTTTTTCTCCGACTGTGAACAACTTTAGCCCTAAACATGGGAGGGGGAGATATTTTGTAAGTATCCAGAACAACTAATGAATGAAACGTGACATCAAAACATCATAAATAACTCGATAATTTTTTTTTTAAATATTATTATTACCAATCTTCTGCATCTCACATTACTTGTATCTGTTTACCTGTGTATTTAAATGATTAAATGCGTAGCAACTTGTAACCTATTTTTGTTTCATTGCCTGCTTATCATTATGTAGTATAGCATGATTAAGACGTGAAACAGAAAAAGGGGTGGGAAAGAGATTATATACGGGAAACAGGATAGAGATGGGAAACCGATCAGAGACGGGAAACAGGATAGAGACGGGAAACAGATCAGAGACGGGAAAAATAATATTGACGAGAAATAATAGAAATGGGAAACAGATTACAGTTCGGACTACAGAATACTAATCGGACTACATAATAGAAAGACTTCAGTATAGAGATGGGAGCTACAGTACATATATGGGGGCTACAGTACAGAGATGGGGGCTACAGTACAGAGATGGGGGCTACAGTACAGAGATGGGGGCTACAGTACAGAGATGGGGGCTACAGTACAGAGATGGGGGCTACAGTACAGAGATGGGGGTACAGTACAGATATGGGGGGTACAGTACAGAGATGGGGGCTACAGTACAGATATGGGGGTACAGTACAGATATGGGGGGTACAGTACAGAGATGGGGGCTACAGTACAGAGATGGGGGCTACAGTACAGATATGGGGGTACAGTACAGATATGGGGGGTACAGTACAGAGATGGGGGCTACAGTACCGAGATGGGGGGGTGGGGGCTAAAAACAAGAGATCATCATCCCTCTGGCATCTATAGTATGAAAATGTATGTATATCCGTGTGTCTGTTTCTCTTATTGAACTTGTCTATGTTCAAGTCTGAGTGCCAGTCTGAGAGTCTGTCTGCCTATTGTGTATTTGTTTCCCCCTCTACCACCCCCACCCCCATCACCGTTGTCAGAGTCAAGTGTCAGGTACTCTCCCCTGTGTTGTTCATTTTAAATTTTTATGTTGATTGACTTTCTCTCTTTTTTAAAACATGAAAGCTCTAATATTTTTTATTATTATTCTATAAGCATTTAACCAGCAGCCAGCCATGTGTTCTAAAGGTCAGCTGAATTAGAAGTCATGTTGCGATTCTAATAGTTTTATTAAAGCTACACAATGATGTGTCGTTAATAAACATATATTTTTTTTTAATTTAAACTGTATTCTCAGAAATTATCTTACATTAGCATCCAGATATTTCAATTCTAAAAATGATACAAATATTACTACAGATTTGATGGGTGGAAAATGTTTTTTTTTCTTTTTTTAATTTTTTGTTCAACTATTATCTTGGCCATCATATATTAATATATCTCCCGCTTGAACATCTACATATAACCACATATAGCGTACATATTAAATCTACTTTAATTACCATATAAAGACTATACCACTAATGTACAATAATTAACTGTGTCTAGCCCACTTGATGCATCTTCTATAATTACCGTATATTACCTTCACAATACATCTACTATAATTACCGCATATAAGTTACTTTATAAATCCTCTACATTTACCGTACTTAACCGAAGACATAAATCTATTATAATTACCACATATTACCTACCTACTTTATCTACTATATTTACCGTAAATACAGCAAGGCTGTCACTGGTAAGACCAAAAGCAGAAACCACAAAAACCACAGAGGTGACTGATTTTCTTTGGAAAGGAATATTTCAATAAAACATTGGACTAATTAGGAATATCATAGGTAACAGTCAGTGAAACAGGTCGACAGAGAGACAGAATATGACAAGACAGATGGACAATTTACAACATCGCTATCAGCTGGATATATAATAAGTAAAAAAAACAACTAAATAATAATACAATCATAAGATGATTTATTTCATGGTCCAAAACGCAGTGCCGTTAAACAAACGATCAATGGATGGTTCCCTGATGGAATTAAAAATATAACTTGAGACAATCAATTCGGTTTGGAGTAAGGCTACTGGGCATTGAGCTAAAAAAAAGTTACAGAGATAGATACATAATATACTTCATCTGCCCAGATGGCCCTTTAGTGCTAAGGGAACTTACAAACGCCGGACCTACCGGGACATGTTCCCTCCACACAGTCAATACAGTCGACTCCTCCACAGTGCTAAAGGAACGTAACTTACAAAACGCTGGACCTACCGGGACATGTTCCCTCCACACTGTCAATACAGTCGACTCCTCCACATTTCTCTTTACAGCTCCATTTACAGTTAGCCCCGTAAGTAAACGGCCCGCACTCTGTAGGGAAGATATTAAACTTGTTATCAATGAAAAGCTAGTTTGCCGTGAAGTCAATTTCCTACTTAGATAGGGCGAGTCCATTGTATTAGTTTTGTTGTGGAAGAAAGCGCAGACAATTCTCAGTAAAACATGGCTACCCTTAGCCTCAACGCAGAGAACGGTAATGTTCACCTCTTACCTCAACACAAAGATCGGTATTGTACGCATCTTTTGCCCAATCATACGCAAAGCTTTTTTTATGGGATAAGCTAACTAAGAGCTGCAAGTAGTATTCACTACCAAAGGGAGGGGGAGGGGGTGGATTTTTCCGGATGTTTAATATTCCCGTCACTTGTAAGATCAAACAATGATCATGTAAGTGAACGCTGGCTAAAATGAGTGAACTATAAGGGCATTGTCCTGCCCCCAGTGTTCAAAAACTATTAAGGGCTCATTGCTTCAAGGAGCGGTTTTGCCAGCATTTTGTTTTATTTGCGGGATGGGGGGGGTGTCCTTATCGTTGCAAATTGCCCCCTTAAAAAAATTACCCTTTTTTGAGATTGTACACTGTACACGAAACAAATTAACGTTGGTTTAATCTGATGGGGGGGAGGGGGGTCAATGTATCCTGTGCATTGACCCAAAGCCCGATTCTCTCCATCTTTTTTGCAAGGGATTTCCAACAAATGAGACCCGTGTTTACTTCAAGCAAACATCACCATTAAACACTTGCAATGAAAGGTATGGAGTTTGCCTTGTTGTCGTAATAATAGACTATTGTTTACATCCTAGAAACAGAGTGTCTTTATCTTTATTAAGTCACCTTTTATAAATAAAAAAAAAGATAAAAATAAAAAAACGGTATTACTTTTTGAGCAAGACAGCAGCGGTTCTTGAAACCCTTTCTTGCAGGACACACAAACTCCTTCCTCTTTATTGCAGCCAGACAAACAGTTGTCACAGCTCCCCGTGCAGTTGAGACCCCATTTATTAGGTGGACATTCTGAGATCAAAATCAGTATTCTTTTTTTTATACTAGTTGTACCCTTTGCAAGCCTTTTCATAGTGTTATATCCCCTTAGGCTTGATCGGTAGGCTAGGTTATTTTTGGTTTCCGGAATATCCGATTTTTTTTCAAGATCGTATTTTAAACTGGAATACTGCTGTATGTATACTTTACTTTCGCTTTAACGCAGAACCCAAATCGCTATTATTTTATTAGATGTCTATTATATATAATTAAGGTGAACTTTTACTATAACTAGGCATCGCGTTAGCCACACAAGAATCGGTGTTATAAAAAAAAAGACATGAATTCAAATGTCCCAAATGTAACGAAATCATTGTTTAGGTATAACTATAACATGTACCTGATGGACATTTAACGTTGCACTCGGCATTTCTGGTCTCTATGAAGAATCCGTCGCACGGCAGGTCCTCACAGTGCCTGTCATGGGGGGACAATGATACATGTTACTGTCTGGAATAGCGTTTGTGACATTCAGGGGGGGGGGCGTAATTCAGTTGGTTAGCTACTTGAAATGCCGACTCTAACAGTGCAACCCCTAACCCTTGCCAAAACACACTAAAATGTTGAAAATGTTAACTCCTTGCTGTAAGCAAAAGTTGACCCCCCCCCCCTTTCCCTTCACCCCACTCTAGATACGCCACTGATTGCAGTCTTTATTTGATCTAAACACTTTATAAAACTAGATAGAGAATGCATTCAACTATTACTAGTTAAATTGAACCCATATTTTGACCAATGAAGTGATCATCCGGTTTCCCGCAATTTCCTGACCAGATTTTAATGTTCATAAAAAATATTTAAAATAAAAAAAAAAGCATAGGTAACTGTTACGTTAAGAATTCACCCCCGCCCCCTTTTTGCACACGCACCTCCCGCCAGCAGCGAGTGACTCATCAGTTGACCTACATCTAGAGTTTACCCTCCCCTCCCCGTTTCCACCTCCACTGCCAATTTGAATTTACCCCACCAATACGGACCCTCTCGCTCCTCAGCAGTTGACCATGGAGATGTTACGTCAAGAATCCACCGCACCTTCCCCCCCCCCATGTAACGGGTCAAACTTAACCCCTTCCATACTAGTTAAAAGTTGTTTCTATCAGCTCTCGCTGCCTTTGCACACGGACTTTCTACTACTGTCCCATTATCTACTATTCCCCGTACCCTAATGACTCATTAAGCCCCCCCCCCTTTTGCACACGGATTATCTACTGTCGCACCCCGCCAGCCTTTATAACGTGGACGCAGGATGTATCTTGAGAGAGGGCGGCCCACAGAGAGAGTTAGAATATATTATACTTAGAGTAGACTTGGATTGTAGACTTGTAAAATATTATCGTAGTACATTAAATCAGTGTTGTAAAGTACACGCCTAAGAGTTGTGTTGTTATATGCTAGTACCTATATCAGTGAGTAGAGTCAAAGATTTGGTAATTAAGTTAAATTACCTGGCGAGCCTGCTATACCTAGATATATATTAAAATACTGAACGCCACATTTGGCGAGCCTGCATATATATATACTACTACAAGAAACCCGTACGTAACATTTGGCTATCATACTACGCCTTAGAAGTTCGTACGTAACAGTAACGTTTCAAAACTGAGATGGGACCTTCACCTTGTCCTGGCCTGTTTCTTGTCTCCACACTCAGTACACGACCAGTCGGACCATTCATCCCATTTACCTGTAAGGCAGTGGGGGGAACAAATTCATTACGTTCTGTTACGGAGAAAAGTACTAATCTTGTATCATTTTCTAATGAGTAAATATGTAAATATTATGTGCATTAATGCAGCTGTAACGCAAACATCCCCCTTTCCCATAAATGACGTATTTAAGCTTTCGTTGATTGTTAAGCACATTGTGATTGTCGCTTTTAGAAGATGCGACCTAAGGTGGGTATTGTGCTTTAATCTATTTGAATTAATTTAAAATGGGATTCTAACAGATAAGAAAATCAGGTAACCGCCTAGGCCCACCACTACCAAATGACCCACTTCTATCCCAAAGTCCTTTCGAACAGGCACTTTTGCCTAGCTCACTTCATGATATCTCAAAGCCTCTGACAATGTTTTCCATAATGACCAAAAAAAAAATGACTCCGCATTACAGTATGTGTTATAGTATCATTACTCCAACCAAGCTACCTCAAGTAACTCATCAATATCAAATCCAATTATCATTGTCGACTTTGAAGAGTAGTGGGCCCTGATATTGAACACATGACTAGCCAAGAGTAGATCACTCCAGTAAAGACACCCATTTCTACATATCACTGATCTTGTGTATAAATTTGATCGCTAATCGACCTAACGGGACACGAACCATGAATAGCCAACCGAATAATGTTCCTACCGTCTTTAGTGGACTGCTTTGAGACTTTCTCTGTGGACGTAGTTCTTAAAGAGTATTCGGATATTGCCTCGGGCTTCTGGGATGTTGATCTGTTTGACTGTGACGTGGCGTTATTCGTGGCTGTGGTTGTCGCTCCGCTCATCGTTGTGTTTGTTGTGTTGAATGTAGTGGTAGTTGTTGCTCTGTCAGCTGTTGTTTTCTCCGTGTATTTTAGAGATGAGTTGGTGGTGGTGGCGGTGGTACTGTTTGTCGTTGTATTACTTTTCTCTGGATAGGAAATGATTTAAAACGTAAATATATATTGGTTATCGATCGTTGTATTTATGTTTTAGCTTAAAGTGACAGAGATCGAATGATAGATAGATAGATAGAAATAGATAGATAGTTAGATAAATAGATAGATAGATAGATAGATAGATAGATAGATAGATGGATGGATGGATGGATGGATGGATGGATGGATGGATGGATAGATAAATAGATAGATAGATAGATAGATAGATAGATAGATAGATAGATAGATAGATAGATAGATAGATAGATAGATAGATAGATAGATAGATGGATGGATGGATGGATGGATGGATGGATGGATGGATGGATGGATGGATGGATGGATAGATAAATAGATAGATAGATAGATAGATAGATAGATAGATAGATAGATAGATAGATAGATAGATAGATAGATAGATAGATAGATAGATAGATAGATAGACCAGCAAAGAGATAGACAGGATAGATAGATAGATAGATAGATAGATAGATAGATAGATAGATAGATAGATAGATAGATAGATAGATAGATAGATAGATAGATAGATAGATAGATAGATAGATAGATAGATAGATATGGAGCGATAAACAGATATACAGATAGTCAGATATACAACTACGGTACTTTGGTAGAATAATGTGCCCAGTGTGTTTTACAAAGTAGAAATACATGTAAAAAAATACAAACGGAATGTGCAACATCTTATTCCTAATCTCATTACTTTGACAAGACGCCTGTTTAGAGTCGGTGTCGGCCCCCACGCAGTCATATCCTCCGTTGGATGGGAAAGGATCGGAACACTCTCTGTTAAATTGTTAAGAGGAACAAGAAATGATCGTGTAATCAGTATATCATATGCTGAAACCTAAATCACTTTAATATTAAATTTAACAACGGACGTTTATTTTTATTTAATTGAAAAATATCGATAACTAGATCAAAGACCCGATACCCCGACCGGCGAGTGACTCCTCATAATTGAGTTGTATCCCTTCGACCATCTTTACAAATTATACACACGTACGTACGCCAGGCTGGCCGATTATGTATTAGATGGAATTCAATGAAGAAAATACAATCAACATAATCCTTATGACTCGGTGGCTGTTGGATTGTTAGCTCGATCTACGTGCTGAAGATTACGGATTCAAGTATCACCGTGAGGAAGTCACCTTACTCTGTCCAGCGTGGTAACATGGAGAATAAGGTGTCAGTAGTCATAGTACTGTAGAAATGTATTCGTGGTAATCATGCCACTAGCCAAAGTACTGTAGAAAGGTATTTGTTGTATCCTTGTCAGAAGCAAAGTACTGTAGAAAAGTGTTAGTTGTATCCTTGTCAGAAGCAAAGTACTGTAGAAAAGGGTTAGTTGTATCCTTGTCACTAGCCAAAGTACTCTAGAAAAGTATTTGTTGTAACCTTATCACTAGCCAAAGTACTGTAGAATAGTATGTGTGGTATTCATGTCACTAGTCAACAACACACAAAACTGCCACCATACCTGGACCTGTACATTGTCCTGTCACTGTCATCTTTACAAAACCACTGACTCCACGCAGCCCAGCCACCATGCCCTGCAGACAGATGTACCATGTAAAAGATGTGTCATGGATGCATTGATACACAATTCAGCAGAGTCGTATTAATAATGTCGTGGGCTCTAGGGGCACTTCTGCATCTATAACACACTGGTATGTCCACGATAGAGAATAATTATTGTCATTCCTATTTCAAATTTTATTTTTAGACTTTCGTAAGACCTTATATACATCTTAACAAACTTAACAAACGGAATATCTAGTTCCCAAGCCCTTCCATTGGTATGTTCTATACAAACTTTAGCTTCCATTTGTATGTTCTATACTAAGTTTATCTATCTTTTTTTTACATTACAAAACAACAGAATTCTAACCATATTATAAACATTAAACTGGTATATACACGAATTTATTATTATAATTAAAAAAAAAACAACAACAACTATTATAGTTACTGTTATTTATCTAACGGCAGGATGTGTAAACAAAAAATTATTCAATTTGTTATTACTGGTTGGTAAATTTATCGTGTCCTCGTCGATCTTTTCATCTGCGTCGTCATCTGTGAAATAACAAAAAAATGAAATAAATATCTATAAATGTATGTAAAAATTGCTTCAATACATGCATATACCAACAATACATGTCTTACGCTCTAACAATGAAGCAATTTTATAATGTATACGGTATATATATATATATATATATATATATATATATATATATATATATATATATATAGATTCTGTTAACCCTTTCCGCTGCGACTTATTGCATATCTTGTCCTCTGAGACTGTAATACTCACGTATACTTATTATATAGAGACAAAAGTTTTTCTTTGGAAGTTATAATGAATTTTTTCAATCATCAGCATTGCTCAGAAACACACTTTTGTGTCTGGACAGGAAAACTAGCTGATTGATTTGAGTTTGGGGTTACGTTAAGGGTCAGACAAGCAAATGGTCAGAGAAATTTAATAAGAGAGAACGAGGAAAGAGGGAAAAACAATGTTGTTTTTTTTTTAATGTATTAGCTGTCCAATGATCAAATCTGCAAGACTAATTTACACACTGTAGCCAGCAAAGTACCTGCCACTCCAATGAACAACGTTTACTAATAAGGTATAGCCATGTAAGATAATGTTTTAGCGGAGATATAAGCAAGAGGCGTAGTGAGGGGTGGGCAAGGGGGGGGCATCATGCCTCGGGCGATACTCACAAATGGGCACCAAATGGTATATTTTACATATATTTTTTTTTTAATTGGGGGGGGGGGGCTCTAAAAAGGTATTGTGCCCAGGGCGCGAGTTTAGCTCGCCACAGCACTGCTATAAGCAATCGAGTTAGTTATTTGTAAAAAAAAATAAAGTGCACTATACATATTGCGAAATACGATAAAGTCACTGCAAACTATGCAGTGTATGAAACACGCCAAAAAATCGTACTCCTATGTACACTATGTACTTGATTTCTTTTTGTTTAACAAAAAGTTATTTTCCTGTTTACCGTGACCATCCAATTTTTCCTCGTCAATTCGACCATCACAGTCGTTGTCCAGCATATCCCCGGGCTCCTGTTGAGGGACAGGCTTATCGCAGAACTGAAAGACATGAGGGGGGGGGTGTAAACTACTTGTAGGGATGAGATGAAATCTCTCAATTCATATAAACCACTAATGGGACGGTTTTGGTAGTGCCCTTCTTACATCCCCACCATAGCCGATAGTGCAAAGTTCACGGAGGCACCACGGGAGTTATAGCGGTGACTTTAACTATGACTTGAAAAAAAAAATTCATCACAGATCGAACCAGGGAACCTCAGGTCGACAGTCTAGCGCTTGACCACACGACCATCCGATCCAGGCAAGCGATTAAACCATTTCATTTAACACCAGTAAATTCACAGTCATCAATAACCACCCGAATGACGTCATCTAAATATGTGCACATATTTTTTTGTAGAATGAATGAATTAAAATAAAATTAAAAAAAAAACCTACAACGTTTTTCTTGGTGGATTTAAACCCAGCCGTCTGGATGTACCTCAGTCCGAACAATGCGCCGTACAGGTAGAGGCCGAGTAGGGCGTTACGGTCACTGTGGACAGCGTGGAAGCCGGGTCTGATGTCAAGGTCGATGACCTTCCATGCACGCCTTCCTATGACCTCTACGTCCTGTCTGTCAATACTGAACAAACGGTGGTATTTGGAAAGATTCAGTTTAGTTTGTTAGTTACCTTGTTTTACCGGCACGATATTGCATAGAAGACAATGCAATTTGGGGTGAAAAAATCAATTTTCTTTTCTATATGTGACATTGGCAGGTTGGTAGGGAGAAATGTTTGTATGTATATCCTTTGTATTTCGATACTAGCTGTACCCTGCAAAACATTTACATAGAGTTATATCCCCTTAGGCTTGATCGGCAGGCGAAGTTATTTTTTGGTTTCGGGCAGATCCGATTTTTTGATTGTATTTTAAACTGGAATACTGTTATATTAATTCTTTACTTTCGATTTAACGCAGAGCCCAAATCGCTATTATTATATTATATGTTTCAAAAACAAACCCCGCTTACTTCGCAAGGTGCGTTTGTGTTTCTCTTTGTGTGTGTGTGTCCAGCTCATGCTCTTCTCTTGAAAGCCCCCATTAATGTAAAGGCTCTAAAATAATAATTGGCCATTCAAGTTGTATCCTATTGAGTCATTACCGTAAGGGGATATAACTGTCAGCTTTGCCAGAGAGATGGGGGGTCCAAATGCTTTAATGACGGCTCTGCTAAAATGACGCCAGCACATTGGGTCAGCGGTGGACTTAAAAAGCTGATACAATGGTTTGGAAAGGGGCGCATCAAGCCTCTTTTTTCCTCCGGGGGCCCATAATGCTGTAAGTCAGCTCTGGTAAGAGGCCGATCACCTTGGCTTGACCAATGGACTGTGAGCCATATTAAACTGAGCTGGTGTGTGTGTTTGCTAGTGCGTGTGTGTTTACCAATGTAATTGTGTCTTAGTGTGAGAAAGAGCTTGATACGGATCGACGCAATATACCTGCATCTAGACGTTTGAAATCATTAGTGCATACATCATATGATTTCTTAAGTATTCATGAGATGTTCATCTATCTTATGTCCACCATGTAAACTCATTGAGGGAGGGGGACTGGTTGGTTGGACGGTGTTAAAACTGTGTGTGTGTGTGTGTGTGTGTGGTATTTGGCATTGCTTGGACTTGGTCCAATACCATTATATCTCCCTCTCCCCATTGAGCTCACCACCAGCCGCGCCACTGTGTGGGGTGAGATGGGTCGGGGGGGGATGTCCATACACAATGTCACAATCTCCCCCCCCCCCCCCCCAAACCTTACATAAACACACTGTTATACAAACATTAAAACTAGACTTTAGATATCTACAGCTGACTAATGGACATCAACTTCCTGAAGTAGAATTGCATCCATGAACCTTACAACTGAGATTTTTATTTTTAACTTACAGATAATACAGAACGTGCTTCCCTTATAAATATTAATCAGCAGACGAAAGGAAACAAAATCAACAGACGTTAAAGTATAACCTGACTTTCATTGATCCCCTCCCTCAACACACACACACACACACACACAAACACACACACACGCACCACCGTGGCAGTAATATGATAGTTTTTTTTCTTTTTAGAACTAACGTTTTAATTTACTGATATGATACAAATGATAGCAGGTTATTTGGGTAGCTCTAAACACATCATGAAATATAGATAGATAGATAGATAGATAGATAGATAGATAGATAGATAGATAGATAGATAGATAGATAGATAGATAGATAGATAGATAGATAGATAGATAGATAGATAGATAGATAGATAGATAGATATTTACCTTGACAGGCTCCTGTTGTCTACTTGGATGTATTGTAAGCTGTCCTCTTTGTAAACAATGATGAGGTAATGTTGACAACTGACGATGCTGTCATTGGGTGTGCTGCGGATGTGGTGGAAGAAATGTTCTTGTTTGTAAAATAGCCCTTCCTCGGTTTTAAATTTTTTTTTTAAATGACCTTATAACTGATTTGTTTTTCTTCCATTATTAGCTCACACACACACACGCACATAAATATATTCACTGCTGTTGCTGTGGCCCATCTGTCAAATTTAGTTACTTAAAGCGACCCGAGGTTTAAAACATTTAGCCCACCTCTCTTCTGTAGCCTACCATCTAAGAATAAAACAGTATTTCTAGCTATCCTATCGAGAGAACCCTAAAAAAAAATGAAGTAATAATAATCTGTATTTTCGTAAGACATATTGTGTCCATTCAAAAAAACAACTAATGTGTCAATAGTTACTGCCAAAAGAAACTATCCATTAGGAATCTCATTGGATTCAATATAGTCATGGCGACAGTGCCAACTGGCAAGTCAGCGTGCTTTTCGGGGCATCTGCTGCGTTGAATGTAGACTGCTTGAACTGGCTTATAGCAAATGACGTATGTTGGAGGTCCAGTTACCTGAAAGAGGTGTTGCCAAATAAATGAATTGACCAAGGATGGGCTCAAGGTACTAAATGACCTCAAAAAAAAAGTTTATTTTTAGCGACAGAAAAAAATCATTTGATGATAGACAGATGGGGCGATGAAAGATATATATGATACACAGATGATAGATACACAGATGGTAGATACACATATGGTAGATACACAGATGGTAGATATACCGATGGTATGGTAGATACACAGACGGTAGATACTCAGACGGTAGATTCACAGATGGTAGATACACAGATGGTATGGTAGATACACAGATGGTAGATGCACATATGGTAGATACACAGATGGTAGATACTCAGACGGTAGATACACATATGGTATGGTAGATTCACAGATGGTAGATACACAGATGGTAAGGTAGATACACAGATGGTAGATGCACATATGGTAGATACACAGATGGTAGATACTCAGACGGTAGATACACAGATGGTATGGTAGATACATAGATGGTAGATACACAGATGGTAGATACACAGATGATGGATACACATATGGTAGATACACAGATGGGATGGTAGATACACAGCTGGTAGATACACAGATGGGATGGTAGATACACAGATGGGATGGTAGATACACAGATGGTAGATACACAGATGGTATGGTAGATACACAGATGGGATGGTAGATACACAGATGGTAGATACACAGATGGTAGATACACAGACGGTAGATACACAGATGTCTGCCAGTAAACACGGTAAGTAGCTACCTCTAAGGTATCTCCAGGTAAAGCAAGAATCTCTCTCAGAGATCGAGCCCCTAGTCTGTAGATATGGACTCTGGTTTCCGGCTGTGCTGCCATGAACACTGTGTACCCAGAATCCCCGGAGCGATTAATTTGTAGTGTAATGAACTCATCGCTGAACGTCTCGAAAGGTAACAACATTTCTATTTGAAAGTAGAACAAATGTGTAGGTATGTGGAGGATTAGTCGAAACGATGTATGCTTTGTAAAGATGAGTCTAAAACAATCTAATGCTATAACACTGGAGACGATAAAGTCAAAACAAATAAGAGAAAAAGTAAAGTTCCCTTAGCCCTAACGGGCCATCGGGACTGATGAAGTGTAGAATTCATATGTTTCTATAACCTCGACATATGAAGAGATTGTGTGGTTAGCATAACGCCTAGCTGCCGTTACTTCCCAAACTTACGTCAGGCACAGTACCCATTTAAAGCTGGGTGGACTTGTGGGACGTCTTTGCACTAAATAAGACCTGGAAAAATTACATGGGTTTCACAGCGGATCGAACACAGGACTCTTAGGTCGAATGTCGAGTATCTACACCACTCGGCCATCCGTCCCACTCAAAACAAATAAGATGTTACATAACTGATCAATCTAGAGAAATCAAATGTTGTATTGCTGATACTTATATCCCTAAAATAAATCAAATGCAGCGGCGTAGCGTGGGTATCGGCCTCCCAGGGCGGAAGACGATATACCGCCCTCTCATTTAGATATTTCAATTTAATCTATACATTTTGCCGCCCCCCCCCTAAAAAGTAATAAAAAGTGCCGCCCGGTGCGGACCGCACCCACCGCCCCCCCCCCTAGGTACGCCACTGATCAAATGTTATTGTTATGCAAACGTGGCTTCTTGACTGTGTACAGACAACATATGTAGTGAGGTTAGAGTACAGGAAAATTATAATGATAATAATGTACAACAAAGATTCTTTACATATATTACTTCATGCATTGCTTCATACATTGCTTCATACAGTAGCTCATAGATTTCTTCGTAGGTTGATTCTTACATTACTTTATACAATACTTCAAACAATACTTTTAAAAAATGTTTAATACAATACTTCATACATTACTTAATACAGTGATTCATACTTCATACATTTATTCTTATATTACTCACCCCCCCCCTTCCCAAAAAAAAAAAAACACTGACTTCAAAGTTGAGAATAAATTCAGCAAAAAATTGTTGGGTCCTTTCAAAAGTCAAATCTGTCCGTTACTTTCGACTCTGCCCATGCATAGAGTATCTCACTCGACACATACCTGCTATATGAACATATGGGTTGCCGGAATTGTCTTTTGATTCACAATATGTGCTATAACTTCCACCGCCACAGCTCCCAGTGATAACACCTATCGGCTTGTCCCCTTCAATTTTCGTCCCTGCACAAACAGATACTTTAATTAATCGAAGGTAATTTACAATTGGCTAATTTAATGCAGATTCTAATTCAAAGATAAGCTGATAATAAGTTAATGACAGTTGTATGAATAAGTTGATGATAAGTTAACTTTACTAATTGAAAAGTTGATTAAAGGTTGCGGATAAGTTTGATGCTGAGTAAATGTTAGCTTTTAATAAAGCTATCCAAGTGTGGACGGTAGGCAGGATACATATGTTCGTTTGACAACATAGTTGAATGGCCAGAAAATGATTTTCATTTATATGATAAGAGGTTTAAATTTAGATTTTATTAGCTCGCTGCAAATTAAAAGTCCCAAAATGGGACATAACCCTCTAGAATTAGCATAATTTGCTTGCTCAAAAATGATGTTCCGGGGCCATTTACTGTGAAATATTTAACAATAATTTCCTGCGAAGCGTAAAATTTAATCTAAGGATGGTTCCACAAGATTGCGGCATAAAAATTTCCCAGTTAAAAAAAATATATTTTTTTTAAAAGTAAACACACAAGAACAACATTGATTTCGTTTTTAAATAAAGCATAAATTGACAAAAAAGAGGTTTAGACTTCAACATTAATGCAACGTTTTTTACCATTTAAATCTCCAAAGTCAACGCTGTCATTGGCACATTTCTGAAGGCTGAACGCTTGATTACTGAGAGGGGAAAAAACGGAGACAATAAAACTTAGAAAAAATGATATTAACAAAGCAATCAAACTTTTAAAAACTAGTATTACAAGTAGCAAAGAATTATTACGAACCAATTAATAAAACTTCTAAGTGGAATGTAATGTTTCAATACATTTTCTCTATCTCTATAAATGCATCCAAATCTAAACGATTATATTATTGTTTTTGCCGACTCCTGAAAAAGAAAATGCGATGTATTTTTTCTAACTGTTTTCTTAAAACCTTTGCGTGTGAAGTCCCTGTAAGGATGAGATGAAATCTCTTAGATCTTATAAACCACTAATGGGACGGTTTCATCCCCACCATAGCCGATAGTACACTGGCCATGGAAGCAGTACGGGAGATATAGCGGGAACTTTAACCATGGACCTTTCTCACATGTATTCCTGCGCGTCAGCTGTCTTTGTGAAAAGATCATAATGGGCTTCTGGTCGCTTTGTGTTATTGATATTTATATACTTGATTAATACTTAGCTTTTGATTATTTGATTTTCATGATTAAAATTAAAAGAATAGCGGCAACAGAAATTTATTATTCGCAAATTCGCGTACATGAATTGGTACCGGAATTGTATCTTGTCCATTTAAACAAACAATTCAGTAAGGGAACTACTTTTTGAGAAAGGTGTATGGCCTGAAAAATCTATTTGTCCTCAGTGGAGATCAAAACGCCTTACCATCCGACCCCGTTAAAACGTTTAAGAATATATTTTTCTTTGGAAAAAAAAGTGTAATCGAATTTTTAGGCTCTTTTTAGTGATATATTTTCTTGACATTTTGCATACATGTTCTTGCTCCATCACAATGCATGATTCAATAGTTAATGCTGCTATTTATGAATTTTCTTTTTAATTTTACAAATAAAATGTTAAAAAAAAAAAAACTCATGAAATTCAAGGGATATAACCATGTTTAGCTATGACGAACGACACTATAGTGGGCTACCTCCCTTGCATTAAGAATACTGTATTTCTCAGATCGAGATCAATGTTAGCATTTGTTTGCTGCTTGGGTCAAATCAGCGTTTGTGGGTTAGGTGCACACTTACTTAATTAAACATGTTAAGATTCGAATTTAGTGCAAAATTTATTAAAAAAAAATATATATACTTTAGAACACGATTGGTATTAAAAAGTCGTTTTTTTATCGTTCCTGGTACCTTTTCAACAAGACGGGTAGCAGGCTGGGCGCATTGTAGACAACTCCATTATAGTTTACCGTGTATTGTCTGCCGTTGCTGCTCTTGAGCCAGATGTTAACCTGTGTCTCCTGAGACGCCATAATCTGTACAGACGGCTGGGGTCTGACCACAGAAACATAAGAAAAAGTTCTAATAAAAAAGTCTTCAACAAGTGCAATGCTGAAGCTGGAAACAAAATGGTAGAGCACATGACAGACGGCTAACCTCTGATACCCCCTTTGTAGTACGACTTTTAAATTAGTTCTATTAACCGATGTAGTCGTTGAAGGAACTAATGGACACATCAACAGATGTTATTTGAAACGTCCTGTCTGTGGGCTTATAGTTTACTGCGAATATTTTTGGCTTTACCAGGGATTGATAAATTAAAAGAAATTTTGAAAGCCATGCCAATATCACACACAGGCTTTGGTGCCCCAGACAAGTGTTCGGGTTGCCTAACCCAAATGAAGTAGCCCTGTCAGGGGTGGGGCGCAGTGTAACTATGCTTTACAGCCTTCGAGTGGAAACTTGTTGTTCTGTGCCTTAACAAATGTATAAAGGAAAAATATCGCTACTGGGTGAGAGATAGGTTAAATTTTTCTTTCAATGAATCCTTGTACTGAGAAAAATGACCACTTGAGGTGTAAACGGTGGATCCGTGTTTTTAAAAATGAGTAGAGTGTCGCAGTCTCCATCTGTTTGGTGGCGTCTGGATACAACATGGGAATGTTAGTTGCACAAAGACAATAGGATTAAAATGTACATCATAGTATTTATTCTTTTAGAGAGCTGAATCCCCACAGATTGATGACGTGTTTAAGCCGGCAATATCTGGTTTATTTGGTTCACCCATTTTAGTATGTGACGTAGGGATTGTGACGTCGCATTCGGATGCTACATGTAAAAGGAGCATCATGCTACTTAGCCGGCGCTAACTAGTTTCTTTGTTGCGTCATTTTGGTATGTGACGTAGTTCTTGGCTGCTGCTTGTTGCAGTAAGGGGGGGGGTGTGACTTGTGACCTATAGACTGTGACATATTCGGTTGGTACGAAAAAAAGGGTCTTTGGTTTAGAGATTAGTTGGAGTAGTAGACTTGCAGCAGTTGACATGTAACTCAGTAAAACAGCAGAGGCTTAAATGTAGATTTAAAAATAGCTTGTTCTAAGTTTATATTTCTTTTAAACATATTGTTTTTCATGCGTTAGTGGTTATTAAAAATTAATTCTTCGTGTTTATCTAATGTTGGCGTTCATATAAACTGTATCAAGTAAGGCGGTAGTAGCTAGTATCAACATATACCTACTGTAATCGGCTTTCAATATTGGCCGCTTCATATGTAGCGATCTTATTTTATGAACGTAATACTTGTTTGTTGCATTTTTATTAAGACGATGATTATACTAAAACAAAGATGATATCGTTGATACAACAACGCTGTTTGGTTTGCTGTACTAGTACACTGACCCTAACGAGAAAACAAAGTATGTCTTTCCCCATCCTTCAACTGGCACGGCCTGGAAAGACTCCACGGCCATGAAGCTGACCTTGAGCAGGACACTCAGTCGGAACTTGTGCTCGGACGACAGTTTGTACGTAAACGTGATGGATGTACCGTTGTGTTTCCTGGAGTGATGACAGGTAGCAAACATAAAATAGTTGATAGATGTACAGACAAGGCCGTACCCAGGATTTTGTTTGGAGGGGGGGACTGTGCGGAGAGTTTTATATAAGAAAAAATTGGAACACAAGGATAAAGAAGTTTATTGTATGATAAAATTTGATTTTTAGAATTAATTTTTTTTTTGGGGGGGGGGGGGGGGGCTGCAGCTGCCCTGGGGCCCCCCCCCCCCCCCCGAGTACGGCCTTGTGTACAGATATATATGTATGGGAGATATTGATAGATAAATGCATGGATAGACAGGTAGGCATGTATTTAGATCAATAGATAGACCAATTGTTGGTGTCACAGAGTGGCTGTGTGTTCTGAGGGTGTGACTAACTGATAATGGTATGTACGCTCAAGGGGAGTGAATCGGTGGTTGACTGTTGATAGAATGAGATGAAGGAATGGGTGCGTGTGAAGTGGGCATGTTTACTAGCAGTTGATGTGAGGTCGTCGTGACAAGGCGATTGATTGATTGATTGATTGATTGATTGATTAAGTATCACTGTGCTCATCAAGTGCTTCAGTGGTTATTTTATACACTGTGGTAGATGGAAAAATAGATATCACACTCCACAAACAACCCCTTCATGCAGGAAATATTAATCTTTTAAATTGTGTGTTTCATAATGGCCAAAATTGACAGTTACAGTCAATTGTGTTTTTTTTTCCTTTTTAAGTGGTGCCCTTCAAATATCCCCCACAATAACTCCCGATTTGCTACAACCCAAACATATTTCTGGTTTTATCCGTCAGTACAGTTTATATACACTGGCCTACTTACCGCTCTTTCTTCACATTGTAGTGAACTGGCTCTTGTCTGGACAGCCAGATGGTTGCATTGACCGTGTCGTTATCTGCACCGCCAGGTGTTGCGAAGTTCACCTAGACGGAAATATAGAGAAATGTCTGACCAGTGATTGGGGGGGGGGGGGACCCTTTTCCAGGACTTTTATTTTCCCAGCCTAAAATCAGTTCATGGGATTCCCCTACAAAGTATATTTGCCTGACATGCTATCTCACATAAGGCCCCGATACATGGGCGTCGCTAGGAATTTTTCCAGGGGGGGGGGGCAAAAAATCTCCAGGGGGGGGGCGAATAACAACTTTATGACATTTTTTTAAATGTAAGGGGGGGGAGCAAATGCCCTCCTCTTATATGACATTTTTTCAAAATGTAGGGGGGGGGCAAATGCCCCACCTTGCCCCCCCCCCATGAATACGCCCACGCCCCGATATGAACCTTTACTCAGCCACCACCATTAACCTCACAAATATAAAGCGGAAAAAAAACCCAGCGATGAACGGCTTACTTAATTTTTTTTCTAAATTTTATTCAATAACACGTGTAAAGAATAATCCTTTAAACCGTGTATTATGTATCCATTTAAATATCTTAATCCAGTTTCTGGGGGGGGGGGAGGGGCTCAAATCCATGAGGGTTCAGTCATTTTCAAAATGTTATACCCTTTTTGTTCAATGGAGAAAGATAAAAGAGGGTCACTAGTTGTCAGAATTTATCTGGGACAAAAAAAAAAATAATAATTTGTCCTTTCAGCGTCGGCTTCCTTGGAAGATCGCTTACAGCGAATTTTCGCTCCTGCAGCGTGAACATAGAGAAGTAGACCCCACGATCGGAACGAAATGTTGGAAGTGACAGGATGAAAGTTTTGCCATAAACATCGCTGACGCCTGGAAATAACAGATTAAATACTGTTATGACTGGATGTAAATCCAAATACCGTAAAATATACAGACAGTGAAATCCATAGACAATGAAATACATAGACAGTGAAATCCATAGACAATGAAATACATAGATAGTGAAATAAACATACAGTGAAATCCATATACAGTGAAATGCATAGACAGTGAAATGCATAAACAGTGAAATACACAGACAGTGAAATGCACAGACAGTGAAATACATAGTGAAATACACAGACATGTGAAATACACAGACAGTGAAATGCACAGACAGTGAAATACATAGTGAAATACACAGACAGTGAAATACACAGACAGTGAAATACACAGACAGTGAAATACACAGACAGTGAAATACATAGACAGTGAAATGTATAGACAGTGAAATACACAGACAGTGAATAACATAGACAGTGAAATGCATAGACAGTGAAATACACAGACAGTGAAATACACAGACAGTGAAATACACAGACAGTGAAATACACAGACAGTGAAATACACAGACAGTGAAATACACAGACAGTGAAATCCACGTAAGTATAATCTTAATCCCGGGGGTGTACAACTATTTCAACCCTCACGCCCACACTGGAGTTCTATTCATTTTATGACGTCACCAAGACGGATTTTTATCTGTATATTTATGAAGAAATATACGTTTTCTTTTTGTACCCCTCTCCTTCAGGCTTAAGCGGTTGTACGGCCTCAGATTATGCCCTCCTGACTTTAATGATAACATTTTAAATTTATTTTTTTTTGCTGTTCGGGCAGGATAGAGACTGTCAAAACAGCGACTGTCATAACGAACCCGAGCCGTATTTTTTTTTTAACCAGCTGACTTATGCAAGCAAAATATTGTTATCTTTCAATGTAAGACGAATAGCGTAAACAGAGATTTGCAAACAGTATGTCAGTCAAAAAGGATACTTTACACAGAACATGCATACACCGATGACCAATCAAAAGCAGGATACAAAACTTCAAGGAAACGAAGTCGCGTGATTTCATTTTATTTTATTCATATGTCTTTTAGTAATTCTTCATCTTAATTTTCAAGTCTAGTGTATGTTTCTTTCTTTCTTGTGAAGTAATCGGGAATAGATATTTTTTCCCTCTCAATCTGACATCAGCATATGAAAAGAAAATATATGTAATGCCGTCTAATATGCAGCTTGTCATAGTGTAGTTGCGTGTGCTACGCACACAGGTGTGTGTATGTGTGTGTGTTTGGAGCGAGGCCAGCGAGGTCAGCGAGAGGTCAACAGTCTGGTCATTTCTGGACTACGGATATTGTATTGATAGAAAGTATGATCGTCTAGCTATTTTTCGATTATAGACGTAGGTGTGTGAAGTCCCTGAAAGGATGAGATGAAATCTCTTAGATCCTATGAACCACTAATGGGACGGTTGTTATGGTGCCCTTCTTTCATCCCCACCATAGCCGATAGTACAATGGCCATGGAGGCACCACGGGAGATATACCGGGAACTTGAGCCAAGACCTGAACAATTTCCTTGGTCCACACCGGAGATCGAACCAGGTACCTTCATGTCGACAGTTGAGCGCTTTAACGCACGACCATCCGTAGGTAGAAAGTTCGAGTTAGGATGTGTGTGAGCTATATAAGAGGCAGTTAGTGAGATACGATAGTCAGTATAGAAAGTCGGTATAGAGAGTCAGTTGAGTCAATTGCAGTCACACTGTAAGTCAGTACAGTTCATTGGAGATTTTCAGTATTCATTTGAGAGAGAGTCAGTACAGTTCATTGGAAGAGTTGAGTATTCTTTGCAGAGAGAAGTTCATTTGTTTGAGTTACGGAGATTATTTGATATAGTGATTATTCAGTTTACTTTTGGATTTATTTTACTGTTTCATATTTTATTGTGATGTGAATAAATTATTGATGAACCATGGAACATGAATTTAGTTTCATATGTCATGATGTAATGATGGTGTACATGTAAGGGAACATAATATTACACATCAATCCGTTACACAGCTAAAACAAAAGTCATTTAAATTATAGATGTATTATATATATATTTTTTTTATTCATCTGGTAATATTCAATATAAAATGTAAGATAAATGTCAAGGTCACGTTAATAATTTCTGAAGAACGTTTGTTCTGTAATAAAAAATGCCTATCTTTTGCACGCTTACCTCTGTTTTGCACATTCTTGCTTTCATTATCAACAACATATTAAACCTCTTTTTTGAATGAAATCATTCATTGTGGTTTTGGTATCACATAATGCATTAGCTTTTTTTTTCGGTGCAATAATAAATGACGTAATTATTGTTAGACTAATTTCTTGATAGCTAAATAGATAGATAGAAATATAGATAGATAGATGGATAGATAAATAGATAGAAATATAGATAGATAGATGGATACATAGACAGAAATATAGATAGATAGATAGATAGATATAGATAGATAGATAGATAGATAGATATAGATAGATAGATATAGATATAGATAGATAGATAGATAGATAGATAGATAGATAGATAGATAGATAGATAGATAGATAGATAGATAGATAGATAGATAGATAGATAGATAGATAGATAGATAGATAGATAGATAGATAGATAGATAGATAGATAGATAGATAGATAGATAGATAGATAGATAGATAGATAGATAGATAGATAGATAGATAGATAGATAGATAGAATCAGACATTTAAAAGATGTAGAAGAATGACCAAATACAATTATATGTTCATATTTAAAAAAAAAAAGAAAATTTAATTCTAAAGGTTTATTCTTAGTAACTTTTAATTAGAATAATAGAATATTTTTTTTAGTTTGATGCGTTTCAATAGCAAATTGTTGCCAACTCTTATTGCTGACGTCTTGATGTTGCCAACTCTTATTGCTGACTTCTTGATGTTTCCACCACCCACCCCCCAGCTCCTATTTTTTATCCAAAGGCCTATTGTGTTTATATATTTATTGTACGCAGCAGTCAAATTACCCAGGTTTACTAAGCTAGGTACTTCCCCTTCTTGAGACCAGTAGCCAGTGCTTTGTTTACATATTTCGCAAGTAGACGCAACAGACGCAAAACTATGTTTACTAAACTAGGTACTTCCCCTTCTTGAGACCAGTAGCCTGTGCTTTGTTAACATGTTTTGCCCGTGGGCATAATAGACCATAGGGGCTTTCACTCCCTGAGACCAGTAACTTGTGTTTGTTTACAATTTTGGCAAGTAGACACATCAGACGCAAAACTATGTTTACTAAGCTAGGTACTTCCCCTCAGTGAGACCACAAACAACCACTTTTGTCTTCATGCACTGATTCCCATTCAGACATAAGTCAACTGGTATAAAAGGAGGATGGATAGTCTTGCTGTAAAACGCTCCACTGTCAACCTGAAGGTACCTGGTTCGATCTCCGGTGAGGACTAAGGAATTTTTTCAGGTCTAGGCTCAAGTTCTCGATATATCTCCCGTGGTGCCTCCATGGCCATTGCACTATCGGCTATGGTGGGGATGACAGAAGGGTACCATAAAAACCGTCCCATTAGTGGTTTATAGGACCTAAGAGGTTTCATCTCATCCTTACAGGGACTTCACACACTGGTAGAAAAGAAAAAGTATTAGCCGATATCTGTTGTTTCCCATGTGAGTGAACTAATTAGCTTCTTGTTTAAAGGTTTAAACTGACATTACTGAAAAGATTGATTTTTGGTCACTGCCAGGGCTTATAATAAAACTAGCTGTACCCTGCAAAACGTTTGCATAGAGTTATATCCCCTTAGGCTTGATCGGTAGGCTAGATTACTTTTTGGTTTCGGGCAGATCCGATTTTTTCATGGTTGTATTTTAAACTGGAATACTGTTGTATTAATTCTTTACTTTCGATTTAACGCACACTGGAAATGAGTATTATATATGATGATACCAAATATAAATAGATCTGGATACTTTTAATTTTGTCATTTAAATAAATAATATTTTTGTTTATTTAACTTCTGGATAATACATGAAGAAAACAGTTGTCAGACCTATGTCATGTTCTAATGTTGTTTTTAAATATCTTCCTTGGTTTTCATTTTTTTGCTGAGGTTTAGATAGTTTTAAAGTGTTTGTAATTCATGGTATAGTAAGGTTTGAATGAGGCTATTGAAATATGTTTCATTTGATTCAATGCCGCAACTGTATACTACATACGACTCAGGTTCTTTAGAACTAAACTTCGCATTTATACTGTGGCGTAACTAAACAGGGCGTAGGGGCGGGGCACATATTTCGACCCTCGCAAGAGGCGGCTTTTTTTTTGTTTGTGCCTTTTTCACGGCTGCCACTACCTGATAGTTACGCTCCTGCATCTTTATATACACCTTTGCAAACAGAGATGACTTAAATGAACGAACACATTTTATACATGAACCATTACGTACGTATTTACAGTGTTTGCTTGAAATATAGATTTGTCCTCACCTGAGATCGAACCATGTACCTTAAGGTCGACAGTCGAACGCTTTACCGCACGACCATCCGTCCCTTTTCCCATAGTACAAATGTTCATTTTAAAAATATATAGGAAACTTTTAAGCACACACTTACACACGATCACAGAAATGAAGAGTCCAAGAAAATAAACATGTATTGATTACGTCATTTTACTTCATTACTTCCGTAGTAGTTTGTTTGGTAATTTTTATTTTTTTTTAAACAGCCTACATTTTTTTTTAACTTTCTGTCCAGTCTGAAAATTAAAAATATTGAAATAAAAAAAATTACAAGCGTGTCATATTTATATATTCCGAGTCTACTCTCTTGTTAATTAAACGACAGTTTTCTTTCCAGTAGGGTCAAGTACTCTCGCATGATGCTAGAGTGGGTTCTCAGGATTTCTGTCTCTGTGGACGGATTGTGCAGCCTGTTGGAGAAACGTAACGATTCAGTGCCAAGATTTACAACATTATCAGCAATTGAATCTTATTAGATATTGCCAGTCTCACGTCTGTCTGCTGAGGATCGAAAGTAAGAATACTGTTTCCTGTTTAAATAATAATAACGGTCCCCTCGCATGCGCCTCGAATCGATATTTTTTTTAATGTAAATATTCCCTTATAATATAAAACAAATAGACTGATATAACTAAATTGACCTATATATATGATAACCTAAGAGTTGAAGTATGGTATATCTCTACGGAAAGGTTGTTTTCTGTTTGCTTTTTTTAATAAAAGGTGAACACGATCCACTAATACGTCCATGTTTCTATATATATATCTCTAGTTATCTATCTGTAACAGAGCAAGTAATGGATCAATGGGTCATGGGTCAAATGGGTCACAAAATTGGATGGGTCACATGGGTCATGGGTCAATGTTCCCTGACCCACGACCCATCCTTAGTCTCCGCCCGACCCTAAAAAACAAAAAACCCGTCGTCGCGCGATTTTTTTTAAAAATTTCAAAATGGTTTCTATGGCGACGGCCGCCATCTTGAAAATAACAACATTCAATGGGTCATGGGTCATGATGGGTCTGGGTCAAGAACTTGATAGGTCATATGGGTCACGGGTCAAGCTCAGTGACCCATTACTTGCTCTGATCTGTAATATTCAGTTTTAAATATATTTATTCTTTTGCCGGTTTTTTTTTGTTTCTTATCTATTGTTTTAAATACGTTACATATTTTTGTAAGCTTTGTATTTTCAAACATCCGATAATATTTTATAAATTACGTGGGAAAAACAAAATAAATGATTAAAAAAAGAGTAGATCCTTGTTTATTTTATCTCTCACTATGCATCTGTTTTACCCAGGGACGGATGTAGGTTTGTTGGGGCCCAGGGTCCAAATAGAAAAATAGGGGCCCCTAAAATAGAAGGGGGTAATTTACTTATCAGGTACAAATATAATATTAAAATGACGTCTAGCGGGGCCCCTTTAAAAGCCGGGGGCCCCAGGCTTTCGCTCGGTGCGCCTCTGTATTTACCGCTCTAAGCATCTATCCGTCTCCTTCTCTCTCTCTTTCTCTCTCTCTTTTTCTCTCTCTCTCTCTCTCTCTCTCTCTCTCTCTATCTCTCTCTCCCTCTCTCTCGCTCTCTCTCTCTCTCTCTCTGTCTCTCTTTCACATCATGTGATTCATTATTTTATGTCAAGAAATTTAATTGTTACCTGTAAATATAGACATGAATAAAAACCACTATCCCAAGAACTGGCAGCACAAAGATGAGTAGCACAAAGTAGGACAGCACCGTCCGTAACACTGCAAATATATCAAAACTGTTATAATAGTGGACTGATGCAGCACAAAGATGAGTAGCACAAAGTAGGATAGCACCGTCCGTAACACTGCAAATATATCAAAACTGTTATAATAGTGGACTGATGCAGCATAAAGATGAGTAGCACAAAGTAGGACAGCACCGTCCGTAACAGTGCAAATATATCAAAACTGTTATAATAGTGGACTGATGCAGCACAAAGATGAGTAGCACAAAGTAGGATAGCACCGTCCGTAACACTGCAAATATATCAAAACTGTTATAACAGTGGACTGATGCAGCACAATGATGAGTAGCACAAAGTAGGACAGCACCGTCCGTAACACTGCAAATATATCAAAACTGTTATAATAGTGGACTGATGCAGCACAAAGATCAGTAGCACAAAGTAGGACAGCACCGTCCGTAACAGTGCAAATATATCAAAACTGTTATAATAGTGGACTGATGCAGCACAAAGATGAGTAGCACAAAGTAGGATAGCACCGTCCGTAACACTGCAAATATATCAAAACTGTTATAACAGTGGACTGATGCAGCACAATGATGAGTAGCACAAAGTAGGACAGCACCGTCCGTAACACTGCAAATATATCAAAACTGTTATAATAGTGGACTGATGCAGCACAAAGATCAGTAGCACAAAGTAGGACAGCACCGTCCGTAACACTGCAAATATATCAAAACTGGTATAATAGTGGACTGATGGCCGAGCGATGTAGATCGTTTGACTGTCGACCTGAGGGTCCCAGGTTCGATCATCGGTGATAACCATGAGAATTTTGTCAAGGTGAAATTCAGTCAGCCCCGTAGCGTGAAAAGTCTACAGCATGGGCCAGGCATTCTACAGTAGGGACTAGGCAATAGCGGGGGGGGGCAGGTAATACATTTCACTAAGAAGAGCAAATAAGCAGAGGGGGCCAGACAAAACCCTGCCCAATCCCCCTCCCCGCACGCTACGGGCCTGTATTCGGTGCATATAGTCCCTCAACATCCAGCTTTAAATGGTTGTCTGACATTAGCAAGGGAAATAACTGTGGCTGGGCGTTGTGCTAACCACACAATCTCGCCATATGTCGTGGTTACAGAAACAAATGGGTACTACTCTACGCATCATCTGCCCCGGTGTAATTTCAATATAAGGGAACTGTTTAATGCTGATATTATAGTATTATAAGTATTGCTAGCAGTACCCTGCAGAACCTTTGCATAGAGTTATATCCCCTTAGGCTTGATCGGTAAGGCTATGTTATTTTTGGTTTCGGGCAGATCCGATTTTTTTCATGATTATATTTTAAAGTGGAATACTGTTGTATTAATTCTTTACTTTCGATTTAACGCAGAACCCAAATCGCTAATATTTTATTAGATGTGTACATCGTAAACCAGTCGATCAGCATAAAGTATTAGACAGCTGAGTGTCGAGAAGTTTTTTTTAAGTAGCAGTACTATCGAGGTGAATTAGGCATTACTCACTGTATAATTTGAACGTAAAAGAAATACGTTATTTACAAGTGAAGAGGGGTTTCCCCTGTTTACGTTCTAGTCAATGTTCAACTTTGACCTTACCAGGACAGGTGCCGTGAACTCTTTCTGTGCAGTCCTCCCCGTAACATTTGTCCTCGCACGCCCCTTCACACATGACGCCGTACTGAAACTCACCGCAGCCTGCGAAAGAGGTGTCAACACTTGAAATGGCATTTAAATTTGAGCAATTAGCTAAGAGGGTGGTGTGGAAGTGAGGAACGGGAGGGGGGGTAAGAGCTGGAGATAATAAGAAACTTAGATTACAACAATTATGATAAGCAGTGGCGTAGAGAGCTTAACACTAGACCGGGGCAGTATACCTTTTTAGCGCCCCCCCCCCCATTCAAAGACCATATAAACCAAATGTTAAATATACCCTTTGGCGCCCCTTTGTGAATATCGTCAGGGGGCATGATCGCTACGCCACTGATGATAGGAGATGAGAACGATTGTTTTTTCAATGAAAATAACCTACTATGGGGAATCGGATGAACTGTAACGAATCTATTTTACTCATTTTTTTTTTTAAATAGAGATGTTTCTTTGTGATTGATTTTGAAATTTAGCCATAACTTTATAAAAAGTCAAATTTCAATTTGTTTCGTAAAATGAAATAAACGTATAATTCAAATATATAGTTCTTCTTGTTTGTTTTGTTTGACTTTTTAAATGTACCTATAGAACAAGCCCGATCTGGAGCCTTGAAGCCGGCACTGCAGGAGTGACACATTCCTGTAATCTTGTTGCAGTCCGACTCACAGTGAGAGCAGTCGTGGGTACAGTTGATGCCCCAGGAGCCAACAGGACACGCTGAACGGGAGGGGGACAGTACACATTTATATGTATCAATGTTGTTTGTGTATTTATCTATATACTGTGCTGTTTAATTTGATTTTATTGGATATGATTTGCTCTAAACTCCCTGTGTGTCCGTGCAGAGGTGGCGTAGACAGTAAAGGGTGGGGGGAGTCTCATGTGCAGGGCCCATGGTGAGTCTCATGTACAGGGCCCATGGTGAGTCTGATGTACAGGGCCCATGGTGAGTCTCATGTGCAGGGTCCATGGTGAGTCTCATGTGCAGGGCCCATGGTGAGTCTCATGTAAGGGCCCATGGTGAGTCTCATGTACAGGGCCCATGGTGAGTCTCATGTACAGGGCCCATGGTGAGTGTCATATACAGGGCCTATGGTGAGTCTCATGTACAGGGCCCATGGTGTGTCTCATGTACAGGGCCCATGGTGTGTCTCATGTACAGGGCCCATGGTGAGTCTCATGTACATGGACCATGGTGAGTCTCATGTGCAGGGCCCATGGTGAGTCTCATGTACATGGCCCATGGTGAGTTAATGTACAGAGCCCATGGTTAGTCTCATGTAAGGGCCCATGGTGAGTCTTATGTACGGGGCCCATGGTGAGTCTCCTGTGCAGGGCCCATGGCGAGTCTCAGGTGCAGGCCCCATGGTGTGTCTCATTTTCAGGGCCCATGGCGAGTCTCATTTTCAGGGCCCATGGCGAGTCTCATGTACAGGGCCCATGGCGAGTCTCATGTGCAGGGCCCATGGTGAGTCTCATGTACAGGGCCCATGGTGAGTCTCATGTGCAGGGCCCATGGTGAGTCTCATGTGCAGGGCCCATGGTGAGTTACATGTGCAGGGCCCATGGTGAGTCTCATATGCGAGGCACATGGTGAGTCTCATGTACGGGGCACATGGTGAGTCTCATGTACGGGACCCATGTTGAGTCTCATGTACGGGGCCCACGGTGAATCTCATGTACAGGGCCCACGGTGTGTCTCAATTGCAGGCCCCACGGTGAGTCTCATGTACGGGCCCCATGGTGAGTCTCATGTACGGGACCCATGGTGAGTCTCATGTACAGGGCCCATGGTGTGTATCATTTTCAGGGCCCATGGTGAGTCTCATTTTCAGGGCCCATGGCGAGTCTCATGTACAGGGCCCATGGCGAGTCTCATGTACAGGGCCCATGGTGAGTCTCATGTGCAGGGCCCATGGTGAGTCTCATGTGCAGGGCCCATGGTGAGTCTCATGTACGGGGCACATGGTGAGTCTCATGTACGGGGCACATGGTGAGTCTCATGTACGGGACCCATGGTGAGTCTCATGTACGGGACCCACGGTGAGTCTCATGTACGGGGCCCACGGTGAGTCTCATGTACAGGGCCCACGGTGTGTCTCAATTGCAGGCCCCACGATGAGTCTCATGTGCAGGCCCCACGGTGAGTCTCATGTGCAGGCCCCACGGTGAGTCTCATGTGCAGGCCCCATGGTGAGTCTCATGTACGGGCCCCATGGTGATTCTCATGTACGGGACCCATGGTGAGTCTTATGTACAGGGCCCATGGCGAGTCTCATGTACAGGGCCCATGGTGAGTCTCATGTGCAGGGCCCATGGTGAGTCTCATTGCAGGGCCCATGGTGTGTCTCATTTTCAGGGCCCATGGCGAGTCTCATGTACAGGGCCCATGGCGAGTCTCATGTACAGGGCCCATGGTGTGTCTCATTTTCAGGGCCCATGGTGAGTCTCATTTTCAGGACCCATGGCGAGTCTCGTGTACGGGACTCATGGCGAGTCTCATGTACAGGGCCCATGGTGAGTCTCATTGCAGGGCCCATGGTGTGTCTCATTTTCAGGGCCCATGGCGAGTCTCATTTTCAGGGCCCATGGCGAGTCTCATGTACAGGGCCCATAGCGAGTCTCATGTACAGGGCCCATGTTGAGTCTCATGTACAGGGTCTAGGGTGAGTATCATGTACATTCTTATGGAAATATTCAAAAATGATATTATTATTATGAATACATTCAGCAATTAATAAATAGTATTTTGGATATATTAACCAATGAACATTATAGATACGTTCAACAGTGTTTGTCCAAAATGAAGTGAACCTCAGGTCACAAGGTTTTGGATCGTATTCGTTATTGGGCCAGGATCCCCGTCAAATTTCCTTTTTTCTAAAAAAAATTTTTTTTTTTACATCTTACAAATCAACGATGAGTCAGAATTAATTTATTAGACAATGCATTTTAGAATTTGGCAAGACTAATGTGAGCCCGTATGCTAGACACACACACACATATATATATATATATATATATATATATATATATATATATATATATATATATACATGTTTTGGGGAATTCATTAGCATGTAGTCATTATAATCTTGGGGTCCCGGGAGGAAGTTCTGAGAGAAGACGGCCCTGCTATCATTCAAGAAAAACCTATTCTCCCCTCCTGCTACATGGACCCCTGCACGATAATATAACGTGGACAGTGGTCAACTTACCAAACGGACACACTACTGAGCATCGGTTGTCAACGGTAAACTCTAAAGAAGGCCCCAGGCAATCCATGCCCCCCGGTTCAGGGGCCGGGTTGTCACAGTCCCTGGCAAAAAAAATACGTATATTTTAAATTTTTGTTCCCCTGCTAGGCGCGAGGCCTGATTCGGAGCAATCGGTCAAACCGGCCTGAGGCCGTCCCTGGGTGTTATAAATCAAACAATGTATATATGTACAAACCCAGCTACTAACAGCCTCAGATCATATGGACTATAAAATCACTCTTCTCGCTACAGACCAATGCCAATCAATCTGACCATCTCACAAGTTTTTTGTTTTTTTCGCGTAATATTTGGTTTTTGTTTTTCAACTAAACAGATTTAATTAAAAAGCCGGGACATACCGACACGTATAGACCTTGAAACACCGTCATTTCAATTCAACTTACACAATTTGTTAAGCATGCTTAAATTATCATAGTTGTGTGTATGATAAATCAACAAAAACGCATATTCAACACGTTGAATGATTTCTTTATTTAAATGTACAAACTAATGTAATTGGCGAATACCAAGTCTACGGCGCCGTAGCGTGAAAATTTTACAGCAGGGGCCAGGCATTCTACAGCAGGGGCCAGGCAATAGCAGGAGGGGGGAACAGGTAATACCTTTTACTAAGTAGAGAAAATAATCAGAAGGGGGGCAGACAAAACGCAGGGGAGGGCCCGGCTTCCCCGCCCCCCCCCGCACGCTACGGGCCAGCAAGTCTATAAGCCTACAAATAGAACGATCGTGTGAAAGCACAGCAGATATATGTCTGTTAATGTGTCTATTCGTTCCTACCAACGACCACATAGGTTTAGTGTTTAAAACAAAAAAACAAAGTTTTCATCGAACTCATACGGTATATGATGAAATCTCATTGCGCCTGAAACAGGGGACACATTTTATACAACTGCGTAAGGCGAAACAATGAAGACTGACCTAAATCTGACCATCTTTTTCTGTGAACAGTCTGACTGACAGGCCCAATCTGACCACAGGCTCCAACCGGCCGAAGCTGCGGGAAATAGATTAGAAATATTCTACAAAGATATGGGATGATAGATATATAGGTCTGGGCCACTCTTGGGTGGCCGATAGATCTGAGTGCAGTCTATGTTTTAGGTATACAGATAGACTGTAAGACGAGCAGTAAGACAGACAGACGGAAGGGTGTTAATAAACAAAAATGACAGACAGATAAAAAGAAAGACAGACAGAGAGATAGATAGATAGATAGACAGACAGACAGACAGACAGACAGACAGACAGATAGACAGACGGACGGACGGACGGACGGGCGGGCGGGCGGGCGGGCGGGCGGACGGACAGACAGACAGACAGACAGACAGTCAGACAGACAGACAGACAGACAGACAGTCAGTCAGACAGACAGACAGACAGATAGATAGATAGATAGATAGATAGATAGATAGATAGATAGATAGATAGATAGATAGATAGATAGATAGATAGATAGATAGATAGATAGATAGATAGATTAAGTTGTTTATTGGACCTGTTTATAATAACGTATTATCTACAGTTGAAAGTTAGGTAATATTATATCAAATCAGAAACAGTGAGGACACATTTCCTAATTTACTTCTCTTATCAACACAATGTTTAGATACACAGTTAATTTTAGGACTTACCTTCGTATAAATGCGCAGACTCAGTGTCGTCTGCTGAGATTTCTGTGCAGACATTTAAATATATATATATATATATATATATATATATTGTAATTTTTTAATATGGAAATCTTTCATTATGCTATTTATTTATCTATATAATGTAATTATATATTTTGATTTATCTGTCATTATGTTTGTGGTCAGTGTATTAATTGAAAGTATATCATAGTTACTAAATGCAAAGTAGCCAAGCTGCCAACTTGGATAATTTATATCGAGATAATTTTTTCTGAGCCATCCAGATGTGAACAAATGTCAGCAAAATATTTCTAAACATAAGTCTTGTTTTTTTTAAACGTATTCTTACCGATAAAACAGTTCTTCATGTTTTATGAGAAAAAAATTTTTTTTGTAAAATTACTCAAAATAAAATTTGGCAGCCACGAACGTTTAGTACTTAATCTGAGAGACGTACGTACCATTCTCATTGGTGTCCTCGGTGACATTTGATTGATCGTCTGTAGACTCCCCTGTGTTATCGACAACAGCATCACGTGAGTACATAATAACAATAATTATACACTTGTGTACAGTATTAACACAGTTGCTGTAATTTGATTTCATTCAGCATTAACTTTGGATAGGTTATACAAAAAAAAACAACAACCAAAAAATAAAAACATCGTAAAGTATGATATGTAGATCTATTTGAAGGATGTTTTGACGTCATGGAGCTACGCGAGTGAAGTCCCCTGTAAGGATTGAGATGAAATCTCTTAGATACTATAAACCACTAATGAAACGTTTTTTTTCGGAGAGCCCTTCTTTCATCCTCACCATAGCCGATAGAGCGATGGCCATGGGAGGCACCATACATTTTTCAATCCGTTGGTCCTCACCGGGAATCAAACCAGGGACCATCAGTTCGACAGTCGAGCGCTTTACCACAAACTTGCTATTTTTTTCACGCTACATTTAATTACATCGCATTCTCTAGTTCCATTACATCGTATTCTCTAGAACCATTACATTGTATCTTTAAGGCCATGACATTGTATTCTTTATGGTTATTACATCGTATTATCTAGGGCCATTACATCGTATTCTCTGGGTCATTACATTGTATTCTCTAGAGTCATTACATTGTATTCTCTAGAGTCATTACATTGTATTCTCTAGAGTCATTACATTGTATTCTCTAGAGTCATTACATTGTATTATCTAGGGTCATTACATTGTATTTTCTAGGGCCATTACATAATATTCTCAAGGGCATTACTTCTTCAGAAGCAAAACAAACCTTTTTTTCCACAGTTGACTGAGCACCACTTAGTACTACGGTCCTGATGCCCATGGCCCTCACAATGCCGTCCGTAATCCGACGGCTCAGGATTGTTACATTTACTGACACAAACAACGAAAATGTAAAAATGATAAATCAGCCAATCTAGCTATAATACAATATTCTTGAGATTAATAAAAAAAAATGTTATTATTGAGTTATCCAGCTAAAATCGAAATTTATCGAGTGAACCGGTCCATCGAGTTACCCGGTTTACAGGTATGAGAGTACGACTACTGTGCACCGATTATCTTTGCCATCCAGCCACTCCCCCCGGTTTGACAATGTTTAGCCAGGTTTTTGTCGGGTGATCTATCCACTCAGCCATCATACCCACCCACCCCAACTCAGTTCTTCTCCCCCCTCCCCCAGCCCCTTCAGGTTTCATCATAAACAGTCCTGCAGAGTTAAATAGGTTAAAGTGTGGCCAGGTTTTGTGATAAGATACGTCGGGCAGCTGTTTTGACTGTCGGAGTCCAAAAATACCAAAAGTGATTTTCGCCCCCCCCCCCCCCCACAACCCCGAAAGATGTCCCATTTATAAATAAAGAATTACTACTTCGCGGAAAGCCATCCGTTGTGGTAGATTCTGGAATCGATTATCCGCGATACATGAGGGTGAACTTTATTTTGAATCTTAAAATACTTATGAAGAGTATTTTTAGATCAAACAAAAAGGCTGTGTTTATTTCCCATTTCCCTTACACGTGTTAAAAAAGTAAGTTTAATTAAGGTTAGATGTGTTTAGCTTACCGTGTGCTTTATATGTGTATGTATGTAAAAATGTATGTTTGTTTGCGGTGATTTGTGTCATTTTTTTCCCCATAAATGAACATTGATTCGAACAACATGCCTTGTGTTTCGGGCCCCGTAGCGTGGGGGGGCCAGGGTGGCCGGGCCCCGCCCCCCCTGCGTTTGTCTGGCCCCCCTGCTTATTTGTTCTACTTAGTAAAATGTATTACCTGCCCCCCCCTCCCGCTATAGCATGGCCCCCTGCTGTAGAATGCCTCACCCCCTCTGTAGAATTTTCACGCTACGGGACTACTGTGTTTATATAGATCAGTGAATACCGTTTTCTGAACTCTGTGGTCAGGTGACATCTGGAGGTACACTCCCAGTGGCTCCATTCTCCCCATCGTCCGTGAACTGGAACACAAGGTCATATTTTAGAACTTTCATTTATTATAGAATTGTATTACAGAATGTCAACATTTCAGTGGTTTAGTTTACAAAAGGTTTACATGTTTACGTCTTAATGTCTGTAAGTGTATAGGCAAACTGTGAGACGAATAAAAAAAAATAACCGAACAATAGACAGACACTGTTATGAGAATTATATAAATAAATCATTAAATACTAGAAATGTAGATAAATGTAAAGACATATACGCAGTGCGAGCTTAAAACGCGCCCGGGGCAAAGTACTTTTTAAATACCTTTTTAGCGCCCCCCCCCCCAATTCGAAAACCATATAATACACATGTAAAATATACTATTTGGCGCCCCTTAGTGAGTAGCGCCCGGGGACATGATGCCCCCTTGCCCACCCCTCACTACGCCTCTGCATATACAATAGTGGGTGGGTGAATGGACCTATGACTTTATTTATAGCGGTGGAAAGATAGATACTTATAGAGATAGACAGATGGATAGACAGACAGACAGACAGATAGATAGATAGATAGATAGATAGATAGATAGATAGATAGATAGATAGATAGATAGATAGATATAGATAGATAGATAGATAGATAGATAGATATAGATAGATAGATAGATAGATAGATAGATAGATAGATAGATAGATAGATAGATAGATAGATAGATAGATAGATAGATAGATAGATAGATAGATAGATAGATAGATAGATAGATAGATAGATAGATAGATAGATAGATAAATAGATAGATAGATAGATACATAGATTTTAAAAATGAGTTGTGCATGGTAACCAGATTATGTATACCTATGTATTTAATCAGAGCAGTCAATTTTCCTTGGTTATCCAACCACCATAGTCACAAATGAGAAGAGACCGAACTATTAACGGGCGTTTGTCATTTCTCTTATGCAGGTTCCATCAGCAGAAATACACCCCCCCCCTCCTCTTCCCAATTCTCGAAAACAATGATAAAGTTATCAACTAAAACTCAGAATAAGTGAATGGAATGTGCCCCTCCATACGGGCAGTGTGTCAGGTAGCTTGCCTGTTCATTATAAAACAGCTCTGAAAGAAATATGTAGTAGATGACCTATTTATTTTTGTATTTACCAGTTTCACAGATTTCTTTGCAGATCCCTAGCTTTATTTCAGACCCCTCGCCTCGGCAGTAAATTCCTCCCTTGGTTGGTACTGGTCTATTGCACTGTCTGTGTTATGGAGCAAAAGTCGAAAGTTAGAAATAGCCATACAACAACATACATTTTGTTTTTTTTAATGACGAAGTCATCATCATTGTCATGTAACAATTACTTTGAAATTACTACTGTGTTAACATTTGTGCAGTAACAATACGATATATCTATTTTCTTTCAGGACCACCATCTTGTCAAAAAGACTTTTTTTCTCTGTCAGATCATTACTATATTAGCTGTACCCTGCACAACCTTCGCATAGAGTTTTATCCCCTAAGTCTTGATCGGTAGGCTAGGTTATTTTTGGTTTCGGGCAGTTCCGATATTTTTCATGTTTGTATTTTTAAACTGGAATTCTGTTGCATTAATTCGCTACTTTCGATTTTACGCAGAGCCCAAATCGCTATTATTTTATTTAATTTAATTTTATGTTTAGTATTCTAGTGCGTTTATGTGTATATGTGTTTCATTTCATTGTATGCAAGTGCAGTCATTTTGAGTAGGTGTCTATATTTACGTACCGAAGTTATCGCGAGTGAATGTGTGAGTATCCGTGCATGTCTATGATAATCATTTGACTGCAGACGAGTTACAATGTATACTTAATATAGGTGACCGCATGCTAGCCCCGCTTATACAACGTATTGCTGTTTAAATGTTTCTACATGGCTAATGGACCCCACCTCAACTATCCTCACACAAATTACAAACCGATCTGATTTGTGTAACCGGGTTTTGAGTGTAAGTGTGTGACTGTTAGTACGTGTGGTTGCCTCTCTGCCTGCACGTGTGCCCGTTTGAATGTCCCATTTGTACGTTTGTACATTTGATTGAAACGTATGTCTCTGAGTGTATGAGCGTACGCATAGCGTAAACAGGCTGTCCGCATCCAAGCAGTTTTTACGATTGCGAACAGCTAAGTGACTGCGTCATCATTCATCTCGATTTTCGACACAGCTTTTTAAAATCGGACATAGGTGTGCCAACTATTCTATTTACGCCACGGCGCCTGGTCAAGCCTGTGTGGGTGTGTTCCAACTTACCGTTTTCTATAAAGGAGTTGACTTGCGCAGCTGGTACACCACCACGGAAGCCATTGGCTCCAACCCCCAGACTCTTTGAAAAAAAGCAATAACAACGACAAATATTTCAATAATTATACAATGTCTCCTGCTATGTAAAGCAAAATATAGTATCCTATCTTAAGTCCAGTTTGAACGAAATAGTGTGAGTCCCTTTAAGGACGAGTTGAAATCTCTTAGATCCTTTAAACCACTAATGGGACGGTTTTTATGGTGCCCTTCTTTCCTCCCCACCACTGCTGATGGTGCAATTGCCATGGAGGCATCACGGGAAATGTAGCGGAGAACTTAAGCTATGTCCTGGAAAAAAAATTTCATTGGACCTCACCGGAGATCCAACCAGATGTCCTCCATTCGACGGTCGAACGCTCTACTGCACGACCATCGGTTTCAGTAGTTTCGGTTTGTAAAGGTTTAAGATTTGGCTTAGATGGAGGCGTGTGGTAGCGTGGTGTTGTTCATCATATGTTCATCACAAGTATTCACAAATATATCATAAATAAAAGTCTCCAGGGCTGCATAGCTGATTCCACCATTTACATTCACGGACATTAAAGGTAGAAAAACTGCATAAATCATACTTAATCATTAAACTGACTTCCCAGAGAAAACCAAATACAAACCTCCCAGTTCAAGTTCATAGGCAGTAACTCCTCGCAAATCTCCATAGGCTTGTATCTAAGCAAGAGACAAGTGACGTTTCACTACGTCACATAACTACGTAAAAATTTATAATCTCTAGTCAATTAAAAAATGTGATTAAACACATATGCACAAATAAAATAATGTTATAATTAACTCCTTCACATGGTTATTCCATGGAATTGTGTGGCTAGTAGATAACGCCACGCCCTTTTACCTTCCCCAATATATGTCGGGTCAGCTTGGTGGATACAGTAGGACATCGGATCAGGTTCGAACCTCGGGTTAGTAATGCGAACGATGGGACGATCCATCGGAATCAGTAATCGGAATGAGTGGGACTTTTGAGATATCGTAATCGGCATTAGATGTTAGGTTTGTAAATTTACTTTCACATTCAGTTACGTTTTCCTGGAAAAAGAAAAAACAATCTCTGGGAATTTCCTGTCTTTAAATTTCATTTTAAAGAAGTTTTTGAACAAGATGCAATGAAAAGGAAGTTATCGGTGAAAATCACGGAGATTCCTGGAAAGTCTGATAAACGAGAGCTGATTTTTTTTCACCCATGAACTAAGACAACAGCCTGATTAACAAAATAGTTAATCCTACCCAGAGTGACTGAAATTAATTGTTTATTACTTGGTGGTAATGAGCAGCAAGTCTCATCCACTTCTTGCCATCTCCACTGCGTTATCTGGAGAAGGTAAAATATAAAAAGAAAACATTTGAATTAGGTAGTATCTGTTTGGTCTCATACTGTATACATTGCTATAACCATGGAAGATACCCTGCGTGCATTTCCTTCATTGTGCGTATGTGTTGTTCAAAGTGCTCATGTTGTGTGTATGTGTTGTTCTGTGCTCTACGTTGTGTGTGTATGTGGTTGTTGAGTGACATTACATTGTGTGTATGGTGTTGTTCGAGTTATCTACATTGTGTGTATGTGTTGTCCAGTACACTGCATTGTGTATGTGTTGTTCAGTGCACTACATTGTGTGTATGTGTTGTTCAGCACACCACATTGTGTGTGTGTGAGTTGTTCAGTGCACTGCATTGTGCATGTGTTGTTCATGTGTTGTTCAGTGCATTACATTGTGTTTGTGTTGTTCAGTGCACTACACTGTGTGTATATGTTGTTTAGTGCACCTTTACATTGTGCGTGTGTTGTTCAGCACTACATTATGTGTATGTGATGTTTAGTACACTACATTGTGTGTATGTGTTGTTCAGTACACTATATTGTGTGTGTATGTGTTGTTCAACAGCACTACATGTGTGTATGTGTTGTTTAGTGCTCAAGCATTGCTTGTAAGTGTTGCTAGGTGCACAATTAAGATGGTGCATGTGTTGTTTAGTGCACTACATTGTTTATGTGTGTTGTTTAGTAAGACGATTACATTGTAGAAAATGTATAGGTTCTGTGCTCTATGTTGTGTGTATGTGTTGTTCAGTGCACTATACTGTGTGTGTGTTGCTTAGGCACCATGATTGTGTGTGTTTTGTTCAGTGCAATACCATATTGTCAGTGTGTGCTGTTCATCGTACTAAATTTGTGTGTGTTTTGTTCAGTGCACTATATTGTGTGTTGTTCAGTGTACTGCATTGTGTGTGTATATCCGTACCACTCATATGGCAGTGTGTTGTTCAGTGCACTACATTGTGTGTATGTGTTTTCTGTGCACTGGCATTGTGTGTGGGTATGTTGTTTAGTATACTATATTGTGTGTGTGTTGTTCAGTGCACTTACATTGTGTGTGTATGTGTTGCTCAGTGCACTTACATTAAGACGTGTATATGTTGCTGAGTGCACTACATTGTGTGTGTGTTGTTCAGTGCACCATATTGTAAGTGTGTGCTGTTCATTGCACTAAATTTTCAGTGTGTGTTTTGTTAAGTGCACTATATTGTGTGTGTGCTGCTGCTCAGGTGCGCTACATTGTGTGGTTATTCCGTGCACTAGCCATGGTGTGGGCGTGTTGTTCAGTGCACCTGCATTGTGTTATGTGTTGTTGAGTGCATTACATTGTGTGATGTGTTGTTTAGTTATCTACATTGTGTGAAGTGTAAAGTTCGAGTGCACTGCATTGTGAGTTGTAGTTCCAGCGCACTACATTGTGTGTATGTGTTGTTCAGTACACTGACATTGTGTGCAAGTGTGTCCAGTGCACTCGACATTGTGCAGCATGTGTTGTTCAGTGCATTACATTGTGTTTGTGTGTTGTTCAGTGCACTACATTGTGTGTATATGTTGTTTAGTGCACTACATTGTGTGTGTGTGTTGTTCAGTGCACTACATTATGTGTATGTGATGTTTAGTGCACTACATTGTGTGTATGTGTGTTGTTCAGTGCACCACATTGTGTATGTGTTGTTCATGCACTACATTGTGTGTGCATGTGTTGTTTAGTGCTCTACATTGTTTGTATGTGTACGTTTAGTGCACTACATTGTGTATGTGTTGTTCTGTGTCTACGTTGTGTGTATGTGTTGTTCAGTGCACTACATTGTGAATGTGTTGGTCTGCGTGCGACATGTCAGGTTGTTCAGTGCACTATTGTGTGTGTTGTTAAGTGCACTAAATTGTGTGTGTTTTGTCCAGTGCACTATATTGTGTGTGTGCTGTTCATTGCACTAAATTGTGTGTGTTTTGTTCAGTGCACCATATTGTGTAAAGTTGTTCCAGTGCACTACATTAAAGTGTGTGTTATTCCGTGACTACATGGTGTGTGCGTTGTTCAGTGTACTAACATTGTGCGTATGTGTTTCAGCACGATCATTGTGTATGTGTGTTGTTTAGCGTTTCCACATTGTTTCCATATGTATGTTGTGGGTGCACTACATTGTGTATTGATAAAAGCGGTTAGTGCACTACATTGTTTGTATGTGTTGTTTAGTGCACTGTATTCGCCAATTGTGTATGTGTTGTTCTGTGCTCCACGTTGTGTGTATGTGTTGTTCAGTGCACTACATTGTGAATGTGTTGTTCTGTGCTCTATGTTGTGTTGTTCAGTGCACTATATTGTGTGTGTTGTTAAGTGCACCAAATTGTGTGTGTGTGTTCAGCTGAAAGCATTTGATATTGTGTGTGTCCAACACTGTTCATATTCACATTGTAACGTGTGCTTTGTTCAGCGCACTATATTGTGTGTGCTGTTCAGTGCACCACATTGTGTGTGTGTTATTCCGCGCACTACATGATGTGTGCGTTGTTCAGTGCACCATAGCATTGTGAGTATGTAAGCCAGTGCACTACATTGTGTGTGTATGTTGCACTTTAGTGCAATCTATTATCAGTGTGTGTTGTTCAGTGCACTACATGTGTGTATGTGTTGTTCAGTAGCACCACATTGTGTGTATATGTTGTTTAGTCTCACTACATTGTGTGTGTGTGTTGTTCATGCACTATATTGTGTGTGTGCTGTTCATTGCACTAAATTGTGTGTGTTATGTTATGCATACATTGTGTGTGTGCTGGGTGCTCAGTAGCTGCATTGTGTGTGTGTGTGTTATCCCAAGCGTAATACATATGGTGTGCGTAAGTTGTTCAGTGCACTACATTGTGTGTATGTGTTGTTCAGTACATTCATATGTAGTGTGTTGTTCAGTGCACTCACATTGTGTGATGGTGTTGTTCAGTGCACTATGATTGTGTGCATGTTGTTTAGTCTCACTACATTGTGTGTGTGTGTTCAGTGCACTATATTGTGTGTGCTGTGGCTACATTGCACATAAATTGTGTGTGTTTTGTTAGCGCACTATAATGTGTGTGCGCTTGAAAGTGGCTACATTGTATGTGTGTTATTCCGTGCACTACACAGTGTAGTGGTGAAGATCATGTCAAACTGCAAGTTGTGTAAAGGTGTTGTTCAGTGCACTACACTGTAGTGTGTATGTTGTTTAGTACACTACATTGTGTGTGTGTTGTCCAGTGCACTACAGTGTGTGTATGTGTTGTTCAGTGCACACTACATTGTGTGTATATGTTTTTAGTCACTACTGTGTGTGTGTTGTTCCAATAAGTACCACATTGTGTGTGTGTTGTTCAGTGCACTGCATTTTATTAAGTGAGATAAGTAAATAAGGCCAAATAATGTTGTTACATGAGCTCACTGAAATCTGATAGACTAGTGGGGTGGGAAAAGTCTTAAGAATAGTGATCCACACTTGGCGCTTAAATTTAACTCAAGGGCTAGACAATCGATGATTTGATGGAATGAGATCTTTAAACATTATCGCGAGCATCAATAAGTACAACATAACAATGTGACAGTCATCTAACGAGTAATGTCACTATAACTGAGGTAAAGTCAACTTGCCAGTAAAGTCATCTAACGAGCAAAAGCCATTTAACGGGTAAAGTCATCTAACGAGTATAGTCATCTAACGAGTATAGTCATCTAACATGTTAAGTCATCTAACGAGTATAGCCATCTAACGATTAAAGGCATCTAACGCTGAAGTCATCAAACGAGTAAAGCCCACTTAACGTGCGCCAAGTGACCTCACCAATACGATTCCGGAGCCTTTCTCATCGATTAAGATGTCGTAGTCATTGTCCCTCAAGGAATCACTAGGCCTGACCTTGATGCCAAAAACAGGAAACCTAAAAAATTCGATCCATATCTCAATTAAAGGTAGCACAATTACAACTCCAGAAATAGTAACCATGGGCCCTGGACCACACAAAACTTCAAAACTGGGGCCCTTCTTGGAAACTATTTATTCCAATTTCCATCACTAACGGATCAATCAAAAGGCTTTTTTTTTGTAAAGAAGAGAGGCCGTAGAAATGGTATACAGGCTCCACCCCCCACCACCCTGCTCCATCACCCAATTCTTTCCTATCGCCCCACCAGACATACATAAACGTCAAACAGGTATTCAAATTAAAGGACATTTAATCCATGCAAGATATTCAAGTGCCAAACTTAGAGACATTCTTACAGATATAGTAAGGGAAGGACGAAAATGCCGCCCTTTTTCGTTATCATTTTTCTAAGAAAAACTCCTATAAATCTATTTACTTTGAAGTAAATCCAAATTATGAAAATAAATAAATATATATACATAGTTCATTGCTTGGTCTTCTATTTTTCATATCAAATTTTTAAAATTTGGCAACTTAGTTAAGGTTTGTAAGCTATAGAAAGTAAGCACAGTTTATTTTAGGAAGTTATAAAAATTTAAGTAGGTTAAAAATAAATGAAAAATTTTAAACAAGTAATTAAGCCTGTTCCATTCTGACACAGGACGTTTGAAAGGCAATTTCGCAAAGTTTGAAAACTGTACGTTTGTTAGCCTTCAGTAAAAATATTTGTAAATTTTGGAAATGTTTATAAATCTCAATTGTGTAATGCATACATCTGTCCAGAAAATAATTATAAAGACGTTTTTTTGTATTTGAAAAAATTTATTACCTCTTAAATCTGAACTCACAAGCGGTTAATGTAATAGGACTTATATCTTGAAAAACATTCGAAATTATAGTCATTTAATTGTCCTGAAAACTCTGTCAATTAGTTACGGCTAGCTCATTGATACACTCAATTAACTTCAGAACTACAAGCTTACTATTTCATTTTCGTTTGATGGAGTTTCTTAAAAATCTTGGTGAAACTACGTGCTGGTGTATTTCTGCACCCAAATGAACTGCTGCTATTGAACACGTTACAAAGTGGTATAATATATCAAGGCGTTCTCTTAGAAGCCCTCAAGTCTTAGGGCCCCCAGAGGCCTTTCCTATCGCGAGTTGGACTTTTGATGTACACTTGGCTAAGGCCCAAGACCTACAAAATGATATACACATCATGGGTCTAGGACTTTATGGTTTGTTGAGATATAGGCGCTCTTTATTAATATAGCTTATATACAAAAACGGGTACTAAGCCTCCCTTTACGGCCTCAGAGGCCAGATCGCAAATGGAAAAAAGCTATTTCTTGACAGGCCAAGACCTACAAATGATATATACATTATG